>JAKZHN010000002.1:1200000-1800000 GCA_037179335.1 Cyclaneusma minus | reverse complement strand
TGTCACCGTGATTAAACCTCCGGATTGGAAGGCATTGGCATAGTGTCCGCAGGCAGAGCTTGACAACGCATTCACCGTCCACGCCGGAGAGGGCAATGATGTCGCTGAACTTGTGCTCGTCGGCACGCCAAAGGCAATTCCAAGCACCCGGTTATGCAGAAATTAAGCATTTTGGACAAGAAAAATGACGACGGCATTACTCGGCCGCCGACCGAAAAGTGTAAGAAAGTTTGCGGAGGTACCTTGAAATGTCTGCACCACCTACCTGCTCTTCATTCTTCGCAACTCTGATTTGCGAGCACATCATCTGTGAGTCGGTCGAGTTTCTTGCGATCTTTCAATGGTACGGAAGTTCCGATCCCGCTACGGCTAGCCCACCAAGCTCAGCCCCCAATGTGCCATCGCGCAATAGTCCGGCGAATGTTTGGCTTCAATGCGAAAGGCGAGACTCGGGGCAGAGTCTGGCAGATGAGAGGGTCGAGGCTCCGCAGAGACACGATCTGGCCCTCATCTAGTGAGACAGTTGAAAGCCAGCCTCCTGCCCACCACTCGATGATATACAATCTCCCCCGGCCTTTGTTCATCATCTCATTTCAAACATCTGTTCATTTTATTAGCAAAGGCGCCGATCCATATCTCAGTGGCCGTCAATACTTGTCTCTTTTCTGTCTCGCACCAGTGTTGACGGGGTTGCAACACGGCGCACTGTGCACTCTGCGCCCGTCCGCCAGCTCCCCACAATTCGAACCCTGGGAGCATTCAGCAACAAAGTGCAGAGTCTGAGCGTCAACATTAGCAACGCAGGATAAGGGCCTTCAACAGCCAAACAGCAGAGACACCGCCCTTTCGCGCTTTCAGTTGCCGCGTGCACAAAGGCCGCAGCGGAATTAGGCGGCCGTGGGATTCGGGACGCTGCACGAACCAGCGCGGTGCAGCATCTGGCAATAGCTTCCACGCCAAAGCATAAGCATATTAGCCGCAAGGATGTCAACAGAGCACTCGCCGCTGTCTCCCCTCGGGGCCATGGTTGACCAGAGGGTTCGTAATGCTTCCAGCACCTCCCTGTCCACCCTGTCGGCAAATAGCAATAGCCCGCTGTCCCCGCTGCACCACCAGTGGTCCGGCGATTACTGTGACATTGCGAACGAGGACTACTATGAGGACGACGAAGGCGGCCCGAACTCTGACATCCTAAAGTCTCTCCCCAAACTGAACACCAAGCTGCCGACGATCGCTAAGCGAGCCGCCAACATTGACTGCGTATCCCCACTAAACGCTACGGACGATCGTCTCTACTCTCCGCTCTCACCACTTACGCGTCTGAACCCCCAACAACCCAAGAAGCAGTCCCGGAAGATCTCGCTGGCCGCCCTTCCCGCCATCATCACCGCCGTGCCAGAGACTAGTCCTGAAGACGACGCTCCGGTCTTCTCTGACCCTTTTGCAGGCAACCCCAACCCGTTCGGCAAAAATCCCACTCCGTTCGGTGGCAACCCAAAACCCTTTGCCTCTGCGAAGAACGACCGCGTCCGAGACCTGATGCCTCCCTACACGGGCGAGCGTCGCAATACGCAGGGCGTAGGCTCCTGGTTCGCCGGCAAACCAGACTCCTCGTCCGCCAACAACAACAGCCTCAGATCCGACAACGACATGTACAGGCCCATGCCACCCTCCTCTGCTCAATCCCCTGTCTCCTCACTCCGCTCCGTCGACCTCAGCCACCGCGCCTCAGTCGCCCACTTCCACTCTCCCGCCGCCCCGTCCAACTCTCCTACATGTACATCTCCCAGCGCCGGCCGTCGCTTCAGCATGTTCTTCGGCGGCCGCGCCCCACCCACCTCCACTCCCACAATCGTAAAACAAATCCCCTCCAAATACGACGACGAATACCTCGATCTCGACATCGAAAAAGCGCTCTTCCCGCGCGGACCCGCTGATCGCGATCTCGTCACCCCACAGTCTTTCAAGAATCTGCTCAGCAATGCTGAAGGCACGATACTGAGGCTGCAAACTGCTTACAAGGTGCAAAAGCTTTCGTTGCATGAAATAACGACTGCAAAAGATGCTGCTGTGGAGGATTTGGAGGAAGCGAATATGCGGACTACGCACGTGAAGTTGCAGCTACAAGAGATGGCTCAGCAGGTTGCGAGTCAGGATAAGCAACTTGCGCTGCTGAAACAACAGCTAAGAGATGAGAAGCGTGCGAGGGCTGAAGAGGCTGCCAAGTACAATCGCCAATCGACGCAGGCTAAGAGTCCTCCCCCGAGCCACAGAGATGTGTCGAGTCCGGATCCGTCGGAGCAGTTACGACGAACCTGGCGCGAAAGCATCGATAATTACAGCGGCGAGCAGACGGATGAAGACTATTCCGATGATGACCAGAACACACGTCCCAACTCCATCTTCTCCGCTCCTTATGCGTCCGCTCGCAGCGTCGACAACTACAGCGCCGCAACCACGCCTTCTGATGCTGGCTGTGGCGTCAACTCCTCTGCTGCATCGATTGCCGAGTCGGTTATCGACTATGCGCCTAAATTCACCGAGCCGAGATGTGAGACGAAGTCAAGACCGCAGAGCCTGCGTATGCAGAGCCAGAGGAAGATTGTGAACAAGGAGGCACTGCAGAAGCTGGAGCGGGTGGCGCAGAAGGCGGAGGTTGATCTTGAGGGTTGTGCGCTGTGCAGTGGCAAGGGCGGTGATGCTGGCGTGGCTTGGGATACTGTTGGTATCATGAAGGCTGAGAATCGGGGTCTAAAGAGTCGGGTTGAGGAGTTGGAGGGTGCTGTTGATGGGGCGCTGGATTTCATCCTTTATGGGTTCAAGGACGATAAGACGGTGGAGTTTTGAGTGTTGACGGACTACGTCGCACTCAAGGACAAGAGGAGGATGATGGGAGGCGGTGGTGTGCGGCACGCGCGCGACGGGCGAGATGGTACTGCGCGCGCGTCTTTTTCGATGTCGATATATGCTTTCTTGTTTTATGTTGTGCTACTACACCACCCTTTGCATTCTTGCATTCGCATGTTACATGCATGCATCGAGCGGCGTGGCTGGGAAGCTTGTGGGCTGTCACTGCATCGAGCTTACGCACCAGGCATCTGTCTTCTGCATCCATTTCTTGCTGTATCATTTCGGCTTTTCTGCTTTCTGTTTGTTATTATCATGTCTATGATACAAAAGGCGAGGCGAAAGGAGGGGGTGTCATTCGTTTGCATCATTCGTACCACTGCGAGATTAGTGGTTGGCGGGGGCGTTGGGATAGTCCTTGCAAGCAAGGGCTTCTTTACAATTTCGAGGAGAATGGTGTTTTGCGGCGCTGTGTGCTTGCTTGCTCTACAAAGAGAAAATGGGAAAATGGGAGAAATGGGAGAAAAAATAAAATTCACGGGCGTTCTAGGGATATGGGAAATGGGTCACAGGACATGGGAAAAGAACTGGGATTTCTTGCTCTGTACTAGGCTAGATTCCTACTATGCAATGAAGATGGCTACACTACTTGAAGTGAACTGCGTGGCTTGTGTGCTTGTGTGATGTGATGTGATGTGAACGTGATAGGACTTTCAAACATCGACAATGGACTTCGCCTTGCAGATGCCAGATTCAAGCGTGTCAGGTCAGCTAAGCCAGTGAGCCCCAGCCGCTTTCTTCCATCCTCACTCTGCCCAGTCGCCACTGTCGACACATAGGTACTCTTCTCACAAACCAAATGTGCCATGTCAATATCTACCTCCTTAGCGTTTCATTCAGAATTGAGGATTCCCAAAAATCAGAAACAAACAGTTCAACAAATCACCGCAAAGTGCTCTCGAATAAGTCATTGTCACCATGAATATACTACTAGCATGCATTTGTCTTGAAGAGGTTCCAGATGCTTACCATCAATCTAGTCACTTTGGTCTGTTTAAATAATCACAAAAAACCGAAAATAGGTAACATGTGACTCGTCTGACCGCTTTTTTTGTTATTCATCAGTTAGCTAAAGTAAGTCACGTGCTGAACCTCACGCATGATCTTGAAATTACTTTGATTAGCTAATGTTTGAGGGAATGGGGGTTTCGAAAGGTATAAATAGGACGTCCTTCTCCAGGATTTTGAAGGATCAGAAACTTGATGCGCAGTTCTTCCGGTCATGTGCTAACCAGTCGAAGCGAAGTCCAAGCCATCCCCTACTTTGTTTAAACGAAGCCTGGAAAGGCGAGTATGGGTTTTTTGGAAACAATGCCCGGAGATGCTAGGCACAGGGTGGGTGGTTCAAATACGGTAGTTTTGGGTGGGGAGCGGTGACGGGTTAATATGATGGTGCTAGAGTGGGTGGGCGACAGTGGTTCTAGCAAGCAGCGGTAGACTGCGGGTTTCAAGCAGCTTCCAGACCTCTGTTCTCCCCACACCTCTTCTGCGTTGTCACGTGCAATGCGGCGACTTCTCATCTTTTTCTAGTCTCTGGACTCCCTCCTCAGGTATAAATACACCCTGTTCCTCCAGGCTTTTGCAAGACCAAGATTTCCAAGTACCTGGTAAAGGTGGCATTGTGATGTGCAAACCGAGCAAGTTCCTTGCACGTTAAGGTCAAGTCCATGAAGCTTGAAGTTTTGGCTTGGAGATGGGACACGCAGACGTGGATCATTGAGAACAGATGCTTGAGATTTTGGAGATAGGCTTCGCAGCTAGTTTATGGAATACTTGGGTGGGAAGCGGTGATAGGTCGATGATATGGTAATGGAGTGGACGGAATGACAGTGGGTGCGGGATGTCGGGGGACACTGTGCGTTCCGATGGTTCTCAGACCTGTTTCTTTCTCACAGCCACTCTTTGTGGTATCACGTGTGATGGGGCAAGATCTTGTTGCTTCGAGCTCTTGGGGCTTCTCCCAAGGTATAAATAAGGCCCCATGCTCCAGGCTTTTGGAAGACCTGCAATAGCAGACAAGATGGCAAAGGAACACTGGCCAGTGCAGAATGTTGACAGGGCAAGGATAGGTAAGTTTAGTTTCTGTTGAGAAAAGATTTCGGCAGATACCGACTCTTGAGAGAGATACATGAGATGCTGCGGACTCGAAAATTGAAATGCTTTGCCTGAGATTTTCGAATGGAGAGAGGTGATTGGTTGGTTTAGCGGCGAAAGAATGGGTTAATGACAGTGGATTTGGGAAGTAGCAATAGATTGCGGGAGTTTCTACAGGTCTCAGACGTGTTTTTTCCGGACGACTTCCTGCTATGTCACGTGTGCCGTGCTGAGGTCTCACTTTCTCTGCGTCTGGGGCTCCTCCCAAGGTATAAATAGAGCCCCATGCTCCAGGCTTTTGGAAGATCAGAAACAGAAATACATCCCATGATCCTATACCGTACCACTGCCCGGTGCAGAATGTTGAAAAGAGTTCAGCATCTGTTAAGAAATGACTGAAAATTCGGGTATGGATATCTGAAAGAGATGCATAAGCTGTTGCGGACTGAAATGCTTTGCCTAAGGGACTTTCGAGCGTGAGGCGACGTCTGGTTAGTTCAACGGCGACCTGATGGGTGGATGACGTTAGGTTTCGGGTGTGAGGGTAGACTGGGTAGATTGGGTGTTCCTACAATTTCCAGACCTGCTTTCCCCTCATTCTTCCCGCGGGGTCACGTGTGCCGCAGCCAGCTCTTGGGTCTCCTCCCTCAGGTATAAATAGGACTTCATGCTCCATGGTTCTGAAGGTCGGAACACAAAGTCAATGCGCCTGACTTGTTATTGAACGCATCTCGTCAACAGGTCAATCATACCTGTAGGTTCAATCACTTCCCGAAAACTTGGCAAGGGCATTTTGGCTATTGGTGTTCGGAACGAATTAACAAATTTGAGATGATCACTATGATTACGCCTCGAGGTGGTGTCACTTATAGCACGGCGAAGCCTTCTTTTCTCTTCTGACTCTGCTGCCTCTTCCCTCCCCAGATATAAATACCTCACTTTGCTACATGATTTCGAAAAAAAAAAGTCAATGGTCGTTTTGATCCCATGTTTGTTGATAGGTCAGAGCTAGGTTCTATCCTTCTAATTCTTCTGAAATTTGGAAGGGCGGTGGGGCGTTGAAGGTTTATCCGAGATGCTTGGAATGCTAGGGAGAGGGTACTTCTGAGGGAATTTTGAGTCGGAAGAAATGATAGATAGATTTGATGACGATAGTATGGGTGGGTGGTAGCGGCTGTAAGAAGCGGCGGTAGAAAAATGGTCCCATGGGTCCACAGTCATGGATTTGTTTTCGTCTCGCGTCCGTGTGGTTTCACGTAGTAGGGATCTATTGCGCCTAGTATGGACGCTTCAGGCCTAGTCCTGAAGGGGGTGTTGGAGCCTCAGGCTACAGCACTAGTCCCTGCGCTAAGGCTAGCGTCTCTCACTGCTATATCAGCAGCCCTTTTCCCAATACAAGCACCTACGTCCCTCAACAGGATCGCGGCCAGGCCTCATCCTCTCCAACTCTTGGAGCCCCTTCCTCGTGTATAAATATCTCCTCATGATTCAAGTCCTGAAAGATCAGGGACATCCCTTCACGAAAGGCGAACCACTCTTTGTCGAGGATGATTGCAAAACGCTGAGAAGTCGAAGCCAGGTTCAACTTTTTCAAAACCTGCAAAAGTGGGTAAGGATAGTTGGTAAGGAATAAGGATGCTTGGAATGCTGAAGAAAAGCGTCTGTTTAAGGAATTTTTAATTGTGGAGAAATAAGTCCAGGTTTCACGGCAATGGGCTAGGTGAATGACGGCAGCAGTTGCAGGTAATGGTAGACAAGCGGCTCCATCCTTGCCTATTGACATGATTGAAAGTACCAGCTTTGTAGGCGGGATTTCTTTGGAAAGAAACCATACGTCGACGAAATGTCGAAATTTTCATGAATTCCTGGACCTGACAATGCTTGCTTGCAAACTGGAGAGATTCTGGGACTTTTCATGCGATTCTGAAGGGTGAAAAGGCAAGCTGCCAGCTGAAAAGAGGGACGGAATTACCTAGTGGTTCATGTGCCAAGCTCAACCCTCCGTAGAAAGATATTACATTCGGCAAGCACGTGTCTTACATCCCACGTGACCATGCTTAATTCTCTGAACTAGAGTATAAAGAGGGTCTTCTGGTCTGAGCCCTCAAAGGTGAGGAATATTTCAACAAGCTAACGAGAGGAAGTGAAAGGTTTGACAAACCTAGACTGAGCACATTTGTCCTGGTTCTGAAAGATGAACTTGACTTTTTAATTTCTAAACAAGACGTTGCGGAATCATCAATTTTAGACCTCAAGGGTCGACAAGGTTGAATGGTGAAGAGTTCTGGAGACGACAGCACACCCAGGAGATAGTAGTATGCAGGAGGCCCTGATGACAGTCTTTTTGAGTCTGATTTTTCCTTCGCATCATACGATTCGAAAACGTGAATTGAGCAAAACGATTACGCGCAAAGTCTTTTTCACAGGATATCTGGATATCCTGTGAAAGTTCCATCATTTGCCCAAAGCTTAACCACTAGATCGGGATACTCCACCCCTATTTATACCTCACTCTTCAAAGCTTAAGCTGCGCATGGTGTTTGGATTCTGAAATGCCTACTCGATTAATAGCACGTGACTTTGCATCTGACTCGGATCACTAGTACAACGCGCGTGATATTATGTGCTTCGCTTTTGTATCCTCTCGAACAGGGTATAAATTTTCACTCCTCCCAAGAAGTTTCTGAGATTCGGGTAGGGACGACGTCCGAATCACTGCAAATTAGCGGTTGACACTAAGTTCTACTCTCTTTGAACAGGAAGAATATCTGCTCTCCTGGTCCCAGACTTTCAAGAATTTGAGCTCGAGATTCGACAGGGCAGAACTTGGTAATTTTTGGGATCCACGGCAGGGCTCCAGATACGGTGACAGGAAAAGCCACTTGGCGACAGCATTGTAAAACAAGGAGGCCATTTTTGGTACAATGCGTATACACCGAGCAGCATGCATGCCTAGAGCCAGTATCAATACCATTGTCTTGGCATTGCTAAGGACAAAGTGTCGATAAATCTCGCGCTGGATGTTCGAAGCTTACGCAAAAACCTAGACAAGCGCTCAAACCTTTTATAGGCATCTGATGCTCAAGCTGCGGCTTGGTGCGATAAGGAAATGGATCTCTGTGGTGCACGTGACCGCCAGTAAAGACATGACTTGTTTTCCGTGCTTCGAAATTCTTGGCCAAGCTATAAATATCTCCTCCAGCCCCAAGGCTTCCGAAGATCAGGACTTCGGAAATGAGTTGGCCCCGGAAAATGCGATTTCCAACTTTCAACCTAGCAGGACATTCAAATCCAATATCCATAAGAGCTCGTTGAGCTGGGGAAGACCAGATATTCTGAGAGTCAAAAGGATTGTAGGAAGTTGTATTTCGAAACTTGTTAAGGGGAAGCGGGATAGATCAATCGGATGGTGGCGACGATGGTGATGGAAGTAGGCTTGCAAAACGGCGGCAGAGTGAAGAGTTACCGGCGGATATCCTGGAATTTTCCAAGTTGTGGCGTGCGGGATGTCTCTAACGACGCGTAAGTCGAGGAAAACGTTAGTGGTATTCCCTATGGCCAGCTAAAGATTTTTTTGGAGGCCGGAACATCATCTTGTCGGAACACGGGTGGAAACCTACTGGAGATTGGCAGGAACCTGACTCTTTTTATAGCTTCTGGGGCTCGAGATGCGGTTTCCAGTGAGATTCATCGTCGTACGTGACGATGAATTGTGGAGCGTCCCATTATAGTGTCTTAGTTCTTTTGACTAGGGTATAAATATGCCCCTGAGTCACGGTTCTGAAAGATCAGGAACCGGGCAGCATACACCTTCAAACATGACCCTAACTCGCGAGCCAACATAAGAAATGCCGATAAGTTTGGCCATTTCCTTGCACAGTGAGTGGCAGCTTCCTGCTTGTGAAAAGCTGGAGGGGCTGGGTTGGAAGACTGGCGTGAGGTAGACAAGGTTGTTAATGGATCGGGGACGGAGCGGTGGAATTACGATAAGTTTGTAAATGACGGCAGGTTTGACAAACGGCGATGGGTAACAAGCTGAGGTGCTAGACGGCCTGAGAAGAGTGATCTGTGGCACGTTTGATGCATGATGTAGAAGTCAAGAAGGCAAGACGATTGAGAAGAGGTTCAGGCATTGATGGGGCTACTCACCCATCTCTCCCTTTAGCGGAGAGATTGCTTTGAAAGTTGGGGAGATTGTGAATCTTTTTATAAGACTTCGAATTTCAATTGCCGTTTGGAATACTGCTCGGTTGGTCAGCTGACTGAACTCCGCAGCTCTTGTGTTTGGCTTTGCTTCACCAGGTTCGTGTCTTTCTCGTCGTCGTGATGCCCAGCTAAGATATAAATATGGCTTCTATCACCCGATATTAGAAGAGCAACAATTGTCAATATAACTGGATTCAACTACCAAGCTGGAACTCTGATATGAACGGGCTCAGCTGTTCCTCAGGATCAGAAGCTCGGGATATTTTTGCAACGGGGTTTTTTCAAAGTATGCTGAAAGTCTTAGGAGCGGGCAGATGATATGTCCCGAAAGTGGCGAGCGGGTTGGTGAATGGCGGCAGGTTGCGAAAGTGGTGGTGGAAGGACCCAACCGACAACAGGCATACGAACCCAAGACGGATTCCTGCAACTCAAATCTGAGGTTTTGAGTCAATACTGGTTGAGTGAAGCCGAGCTTTCTTTTTCGTAGATGGTATTTCGTACCTAGAGGAGAGAAGTGTCCATTCGGACCCCATAGATTGGAGCGTGCTCTCAGATTTCCCGTTCACCTTTCCTAGGACTACCTTAATCTTTACCACCCAATGAGGCTATTCGCACTATCTTTATACATTTCTGAAGATAAGATTTACCATGCGGGTACGGCCAAGGGATACACGTGATCTTGGAAGTTCGAGTAAAGGAGCGAGTGACGTGGTAGTCTTGCTTAGCCGGTGGTGTCCCTGGTCTTCTGAAGTGAATCACTTTGCTTTGAGCAGCTGCTCCTGGCAGATGGCACTACTACTACAAAAGCCACCTGTTTTGTATTCCTGGAAGACAAGACTTGAAAACACGATACAGTAACCCTACCTCGAAAGGTCATACTGCGTCTGTTTTTAGCTTTTCTGCTTAGACGAAAGACTGGAAGACCTGAATCTGGTGTTCGGACTACTACACCTTTGGAGCATTCAAGAAGCACCCATCCCCAGATTTCCGGATCTATCGTTGCAAAAAAAGGTTGCTGTCGACACAAGTTCTCTTTTGTCTCTCTTGGTTGAGTGGATCACGGAAGCGCGATCTTGAAACCCGCAGTAAGGCCTGAGGCGAGGCCAGGGAAAGCTGTGATCATGAGTAGCGAGCTTTCATTAGCGATTGCTTGATAGAGGGGAGCGAAATGAGGAAGCTTTGCAGGTGCACGATTGATGGGGAAAGGAAAGGCTGGAAAGAGGAAGTCGGGTCACTATTTATATCTCGACCAAGCGAGGTCGGCCAACTGCATGAGACATCGAGACCCTCGTGACCTTAACATTCGGTGCATTCGGCTAACTTGTCCTGAACTGCCTTGCCCTTTGAGCTTCACTCACGTCTCTCGCATAGGCCCAAGCTTCCTCGCTATAAATTGCTGGACAGTTTAAACCTTGCCAAACCATCTTGCCAAAGCAGGGAGGCGATTCGAATGGTAATTGGGATCTTACACCTTCTTAGATCCAAGCTAAAAGTTGTGTGCCTCGTTTCTCTCGGGGAGCACGTTGGGGATATGAAGATGTGAAGAACTGAACTGGACTTTGGACACGTCTTGATTCCGAAGGTTGCCTGTAGCTAAGTTGGTGTTACTTACTGTCTTCAGGCTCTGGTGCTGTCGTAGTTGCCATTTGCTTTAGACCTTCATACCATATTCGATAGTGAATATTTGAGACAAACTCCGCTCACCTGACTGACAGAATTCCACCTCGCCCGTGCTTGCTTGCGAGATGTTCACGGCATTGCCTTCTGTGTTCTCTTCAAGAACCAGAACCAGGCTGCGTGCAAGCCATCGTCTACTTCATCGGCGACATCACTTTCCTACAGAAAGAAAGAACCTTGTGTCGAGCTCTGTTTTTATACTGACAAGTGGAGTTGCGACAGAGTGGGAGGCCACTAGTACGCACTTTACTGCGTCATCGGCAGCCTGCAGACCCTTCCTGCCTAACCTGAGAATCTATAAATATCTCCACGAGCGCCACTCCTACAATCTCAAAGTTTCTTCACTCAGGTCACCGGCCCATGGTTGAGCGCACCTCGATTGACAATTTCTATCATTCCAAATTCTTCGTCTTTACAGAATTCTCCACAAGCCTTCAGATCCTACTAGGGTGAGAATGAACCACATCGCGCAAGCTGGAAGCTGGCTTCGCAATTTTGTTTTATACTACTGACTAGCGTATCTACCGTCAAAGAGACTGCGTGCTGTCGACCGAATACCGTCATTCTGCGACACTTAGATGGTGCCGGCATTTTCTGCCCAACTGATCTGTGGTCTTCGCTTCCTTGTACGGTCCAAAGCCATAGCAAATCGCAGGCCACTCAAGTTCTCCTCATGGGCCGCAATCCCATTCATGTTCTCCGTATCTTCGTATTCTCATGAAAGGCAAACTGTCAAGGACGAGGGGATATTTATACCAGCTCGTGCAATGCCTGTGAGTAAGCAAACAGCTCAGCCGAATCAAGTGACTGCTTTCATTATTTTCTACTCGCAACTTACTCCTTCTGACTTCTATAAAAGCGCCTGAAGTTTGAAGAGATCGAGACCTCAACAGATGAATATCTGAACAGTGCCCAGGATGGCGTGGTGGCGTTGCGCCTTTGCACCAGAGATTGAGCTTTCTGGCTCAACAAGGCATGGCTGTGAGTAGATCCGGTAGCCAACACTTCAGCACGAAGGCTGGGAAAGGGAGAATGCCAGCCTTTCGTTATTGTCTGAGATCTCTGCTGTCAAAAGCCTTGGTGATTGCCATGCGCTCGACTGCAGGTCGGTTTTGACCTGAAGAACTTCGAGTCGCATCAGTTCTCTTTTCGGCCACTGCAAGTTTGCAGACTTTGTACAGACTGAGGCTGGTTCCAGCTCGTCGTAATCCCCCAAGCAAGTGAGAAGTTCGAATGTTTTTTGTGGTTCTTGAAGAAGACGATGTTGTGGAATATTCGAGGACTTTATACTAAGAATCGGGGATCTGGCAGCTTCGAGTATGATCCCGTGACTGGTGTTGACACTCGAGTAACTCTTCCGACTTCGGATTGGAACTAGCAATGCTGCGGGTATAAAAGGCGGTCCCAAGATAGGATGAAGAAAGCAAGAAACTGTAGAGCTGTGTGACCTTCTGAGGGATCACAGAATGTCAACGACGCTTTCACCGGAACCGACAATATCGAGTTCTTGTATTTGATGGATCGCAGCTTTATGCGTCTCAAGCAAGCCTCGTATCATTTCTCAGACTCTGACTGAGCTCCTGGTCATCGCTTAGCAACCTCGGTAGCCTCGTCGTTGCCGCTGGGCGCGTCGTGTGCTGTCGTCGACTTTCTCTAGCATTGGGTTTCAGATTGCTCTGGCGCAATCTCGAAAATTCGACACACAAAGCTGAAAGCTCGGTCTTTCGCAGGAAGAGTCCCAGCATCCGTTGCGCAATTTGACTGACGCAAGTGCAAGGAGTTGAAGGACTTCAGAAGCCATTGAAGTCGCGACTCTCGAACTTCCCGCATCCGCGTCATGCCCCACAATTCACGTGTCCTCCGCTCTCCAAAACGCGCACGTCCGTGGGTCTCGCGCACAGACAACGCCACGCACGGATAAACACCCCGAATCGGAATCGGAGAGTAGAAAAAGCTTAACACGATATCAATACCGAACCATCTCCACTTGCCGTGTCATGATTTCGTCAGTCCACGCAAGTACATGTATTTTCAAAAAGTTGGCCTTTTCTTCTGTCGTGTTTCGTGTTTCTTCGCTTTTTCGTATCACCAGCCTCAATGCTTGTTGTTTTGTTTCGTACCCACCTATATTTAGCTTCGTCTGATCGATGCTCATCCCTGTGAAGTATCAGGTACGGCGACTGAGTAAGACACTGAGCTTAATTCGTCGTCGTTGGTGTGGGTGCTGAGCTTCGCATCTCTCATCGTGGGAAGATGCTCGGTACTATCATTTGGGGAGCCTCCTTGGCTCTCCTTGTTCATTATGTCGTTAACGTGTCGTTGGGATATCGACGCAATATTGCATCAGCGAGGAAGATGGGAGTTGAAGTCATCGTCACACGTATGAAGCCACTCAGCTCGGTTTGGCTCACAGCAACTGACTGATCTCGAAAGCTATCAATAGGATTGGTTGGGCGTGGATGACTACCTTCAAGATTTGGATGCCACTTATCCACAGATTGCCTGGCAGTGAGAAGTGGCTGTGGACAAAGTAAATGAAGCAGTTCTCTTTCGTCTGATTCTATCTTTCCGCGAGGTCGAAAGCTCGACTGCTCCTATTATCCTCCCTCTCCCCCTCGAGCTCACCGACTAACCTGATGGTGCCTTTTCACTCACAGAGTTTCCCACCCCAACAGCTCTTGGATCAATCGCCGTCTCGTTTGCGATGCCATAAAATCCGACACATACGTGACAGTATCCAGCAACCTGTTGTATCTCTCAACATGCTCGCCTTCATTGATTTCCCAGATAACATCTCTACCGAGCGCTTTCCGCAAGCCGATGTGGATGTATGAGATTGTTGGATTCTACGGGAAGAGCATATCGACGACTGAAGATGCGGAATGGAGGAAGCATAGAAGAGTGATTGCACCGGCTTTCTCGGAGAAAAACAATGAAGCGGTGTTCAGGGAAAGTATAAGACAGGCCGAAGGCTTACTTGACTTGTGGGGGAGGAAATATGGTGGAAATGCGATCCAGGCTGGAGGAAAGACAGGCGAAAGGAAAGTGGAGATGCGAGTGAAGAATGCGGCGCCGGATCTTCAGATGTTGAGTTTGCATGTGATATGCGGCGTTGGATTTGGAGCACCTCAGACATGGCCAGGACAAACTGGGAATGGTTCCAAGAGCCAGAGTGTGGAGTTGGACGGCATAAATACCGGGAAGTTGGCAAAGGGGCACACCATGGAGTTCAAGAAAGCCCTGGGGACTCTCTTGCGCCACATATTACTCAAAGTCCTCACACCGAAATGGGTCCTAAGTAAGTCACATACAATCAAACCCCGCCTCTCCCCTTCATCTTCACTCATAGGAACCATCACTTATCGACTCCCAGAAAACTCG
Organism: Cyclaneusma minus; assembly: GCA_037179335.1. Taxonomy (NCBI): domain Eukaryota; kingdom Fungi; phylum Ascomycota; class Leotiomycetes; order Marthamycetales; family Marthamycetaceae; genus Cyclaneusma; species Cyclaneusma minus. Next base: position 1,785,735 of record JAKZHN010000002.1, on the reverse strand, counting down.
CCCCTAAAAATCCACAAAGAAACCTACCTCGCCTACACCGAAACAGGCGCCTACTTCAACGAGCTTTACGAAGACAAACTCTCCCGTCTCCGCTCCGACCAATCTTCAAGCCGATCCGCCGACCTACTAGAGTCCTTCGCTAAATCCACATTAGACACCAACAGCAGCCTAACTCGCTCGGAAATCGTCTCCAACTCCTTCATCATCTGCTTCGCCGGCCACGAAACCTCAGCAAACAGCCTCTTCTACTCGCTAATCTTCCTCGCCATGAATTTACCTTCGCAACGCCATTTGCAAGCCGATATTGATAGCATACTGCAGTCTCGCCCGCCGTCGGAGTGGGATTATCGTACTGATATGCCGCTGTTGTATAATAGCATGGTTGGGGCTTGTATGAATGAACAGTTGCGATTGGTGCCTTCGATTATCGATATTCCGAAGACGTTGAGAGGGGAGCAGAGATTGACGGAGGTGGATTTTGAGGGGAATGAGAGGGAGTTAGTGTTTCCGGATGGGCTATTTGTGCATATCAATGCCGTGGGTGTGGCACGAAATCCGCGGTGGTATCCGCATCGGAAGTGGCAAGTTGAGGGAGAGGATGGGGAGGAAAAGTGGGCGAATGACATGGATGACTTTGTGCCAGAACGATGGCTGGGGAAAGAACATAGATTCTACCCTTACAAGGACAACGACATTGGTAATGACAAAGGCGAAGAGACAGATCACATGGCGAAAGACGCAAATGCCGAAGAAAAGAAGCCAACAGGCTCATCTTACTTCGATGCGCAAGAACTAGCCTCCTTCGAGCGCGGCACTCTCTACCGCCCACCCCCCGGCTCCTTCATCCCCTGGTCCGACGGTGCGCGCGGATGTCCCGGAAAACGCTTTGCGCAAATCGAGATAGTCACAGTTCTTGCTGTGATTTTCTCACAATACTCTGTTGAGCTGGATGTGTCTGATTTTGCCAGCGATGAAATGGTGCAGCAATGGAGTGAGATGGGAGAAGAGGGAATAAGGAAGAAAAGAGAGGTTTATCAAAGGGCGAGGGAAAGGGCGCAGAGACTGATTGATGCGAGTGAGCCGATTATTACGCTGCAGATGAGGAGTGGTTCGGTGCCGGTGAGGGTGGTGAGAAGGGGGTGTGAGAGGTTTGCGGAGTGTTGATTGTGAGGTATCTGTCTCGGTGGGGGTGGTGAGGAGAGGTGTGAGAGGTTTAGGAGTGGATTGCTGATTGTGGCGTCTTTCGGGGGCTCGGAATCTTCTGGAGCTTGCGATCAAGGTTACTAAATTCGTAATGTTTGAACTCATTATAATGAGGCTACAGGTCAGCTTTAACTTCAGCATCAATATGTTCACGAACAATTTCATGCGTTTGGGGAACGGTAAAAGGTTAACAAGCATTGAACTAGTACGTCCACTAGATGGAAAACGAGACGATGATTCGTCTCAAGGGCTCTGGGGCCATAATAGCTCGGATGCTGTGCTAAATCCATTCAAGAAACGTCTCCACGATCTCAAGAAGATCCTCACCGCCAAGAGCAGGCTCTGGTGGCGCACACGCTCTTCCGTTTCCCTTGGCAGAAACCCATTGATCAAGGCGTCCCTTCCACTCGTCCCGGCGCTCGACCCAGGCTTCCTTGAGTCTATCGCGATCCTCACTATTCGACCGTATTTTCGTCATTATGTCGTCCTCGCATACGGCAAACCCTATGTTGCTGAACAACGCTGATACTTCTAATTGCTTTTGCTGCATAATCTCTGGAAACCGCTCCAGCGTGTCGACCCAGACGTCCCGACGGTACATCGCCAACTTGACAAATGCCATGGTAGTTTCGCGATCATCCCACGGTTCATGATCCCACGATTCCAGGTTTGTAGCCCAATCATACGTGCCTTGGGAAATTTTGAACCCAAACTCTTCCAGACGAATTGAGAGAAGACTAGGGATCCGTTGCATAAGGGATGCAAATGAGTTCGGATTGATGGTGCATGTCGTGAGTGTCAGGCGCTTCAATCGGGGTGTTTGAGGGAGATTGTCCACCATGTCTGAAAAGTCGACCCAGCAGCCCGCAAACAAGTTGGCCGCATCAGTATCGAAGCCATGAATGGTGAGTATTTCCAAGCGTGAACAGAGTGCCACTATATCATGTATCCTGCGCGATGCCTCTGGCGTAACAATTCTTGTTGATTCACGGTAATTCAGGTTGAACTGGCCCAGGTTTATGGTCAGCTCCTTAAGCCCCGACAATGCCAGCGACACACTAGCCGACACGCCACCCGTTCGGCAAAGAGACTATTCTGAGTTTCCATCGTTGGCATCGAACAGTATTCGCCCCAGCGAAAGACTCTGCAGCCTGCTGGCATTGAGTGGCAGAGTTGATATCGGCGGTAGACTACTGTCTAATACCCATTGGTCAGGGGTTCAGTACGGCAGGTCCTCGGGTTGGCAATGGAGCTTTCTCGTCATTTCCAGGAGAATCGGCGTTTTGTAAGCCGTTTCGAGTTCGACAGTGTCCATAGCTTGTATGCTGCGCAAATTTGGCAAGCGCCCAATGGCCGATCGCAAGCGTCTCCAATCATTGCCCTTTGCTACCATGCTGGTCTGGAACTTCATCACTCGCCTAATGTACCCTATGGCATCTTCCGTAAAGCGACAGGTCGCCCATTGAAATTTTATGTCCATCAGATCGGTGTGGTAAACAATCTTCCTCACATGGGGTGCGAGCCTAGGGTTTTTGGAGATTCCTGCAAGCGCGCGGACATAGCGTGGCTCCAGAGTAAAGAATATGGTCTCGTACTGCTTCTCAGCGGCAGAATCCATCATATTCCTGGATACGTATCTCACTTTCTTGAGAGTGGTGGAATCGAGGTAAGAACATATCATGCTCTGTAACTCGGGGGGTATTCGATCCAGGCTTGGCTCTGCCGCCGTCGTGATGATGGAGTATGCATCAGTACACTCGGGACTTGTTCTCTGTAATTTTGCTGGGGCTTCCCCATTATGGGCTTCCTCGAGCTTGCGCTCCATGTTTCGCGGGACGGTGGGTTGACCGTGAGCTCGGGTAGGTCAGGGTTGCGCAGTCTCGCAGCAAAAGTTAGTATCGCAAACAGAAAGACATCAGGGAAGACTAATGAGGGCTGATAAGCTCACATTATTGCAGCGCAGGATAAGCCTAGGAGGGCGGTAAATCCGGATGGTTTGTGGCTTCCGAAAGTACTGTCAGATTATTCGGTAGCAGCTCCCGAGATGCAGTCGATGGAGAGGGAGAACGGAAGCAGCAAGATGAACGCGAGCTGGTTTGTGCGAAGGCTAGCCGCTGTCACGAGGACCTAGGGAGGGGGTCGAGGATACCGACAACCACAAGGTAAAAACTGAAATTGTAGACAAAAAAGAGAAAAGAGTTCAAGGGAGGACTCTCTTCTTAAGCTCAGCAGGTGGCGCTAATCGCCAAGCGAAGGCTTAGCGCCTACTAGTGCCGCCGCGAATTTGCTACATATGAATAACTCAGGGCTGGAGAGCCCGTAACAGCCGCCGTTCCCAATATCACAAAACTCGCCTAAATTTGGTGCGGCGCGAGTGTCAAATTTTGGTCAATTTGAGCACAGTAAACAATCGAAGAAAAAACAGCCCAAAAGCCGTGTTTAGGTTTTAAAAAGAACGGCCTTGAATTTCGCCTCGGAGATCAGGATGCACAAAATTAGTGTTAGTGAATCTTGAATTCCCAATTCTACAAACAAGATTAATCGGGAATTTAAAAAAAATGATATAATGTCCAAGTACATAAATTCTTGTATCAATCACGTGCCCCCATCTGAAGTCGTTACCTAGTGTCCAATCTCAGTTTGATAGGTTCGCAATCGTTGCATCGCCGAATTGGCATCCAAGTCACCGTCCAATCAACCGACCGGGTCATGCTTCCCGTGTTCAAGCAACGGAATCAACAGAGGTTCAAGCGGAGGATTCCGAACGGTATCTCCTTGGGGTCCAGAGAGCGGTAGATTGTTTGAACGGGGGACTCATCAAAGATAGATAATTGTCGAGCAGTCTGTGTAAGTATGTTGAAGATCGAGCAAGTCGCGTAACAAGCGCAAGGAGAGTTTGGAAAATGTGCAAGCGTTGGGCATTCTGAATTCAAAATGATCGAAATGACAAAACTCGTTACCACATTCTCCAGACCGGGGTCGATGGTGTTGACTGAAATTACATTGTTTCCTATAAGAATTTGAGAATGGTATTGGTGGTGGTGTCGTCGGCTTTCCCCGCCTCCATGTCTGAAACTGAGCCAGGCACAATAGCCTTGGAAAATGGTTGGTTGAAGCATGACGCAATGATCTTGGGGACGTTTAGGATGTGGCTTCTTCGGGAATTGAGAATAACGTATAGTGACCGAGGGCGTATTGTACGTTTGCGCGTGGAACGCGAAGGCGTGAGTAATTGCAGTGTATCTGTAAGGTAATGGCCTCACTAGTGACCGTTATCTAAAGCTTGTGGTGTGGATCAAGGTTGTTGTGTTAAGAATAGAGCACTCGCGAGCTTAGAGCCAGCTGGGTGTCTTAAAGTTAAGTGACAAATTCGGCAAAGAATCCTGTGAATGCATTAGTTCTAATTCCGAGTTCAAGATAGGGAGTTAGAAACCATACCAACCACCAAGCATCCCATTGTTGCGCATCATGCGCCTTCCATATTTCCCGCAAATCGGCTCTGTCGGGACCAGCTGGTGGAGGTCCACAATCTTTTCCTTGGGCCTTTTCTAGAATGTAGCTTTCAAGGCTTTTTTGCCACTGCTTCCATGGGGCTTCAAGCTCAGAACGGTCCTGCCAAACGGAAATACCCATCTTGTTACATGCTTCGAGAACATCAGAAGTCGACTCCCCAACCAAGCCGGACAATTCCACCTGTTCGAGCTTTGGGATTCGTGGGAATGACTTTGCGATGTCAACCCAGACGTCCCGACGGTAGAAATCCCGCTCAATTGCTAGCTTCAGGCGACTGGTATGGGGATGGCCCCCAACGGAATCAATCCACATTTGCATGAAGTGTGTGTTCGGATCCAATGGCCCTCCCGAGATCTTGAATCCGACTCTTTCAAGGCAGAGTGAGCGCAGGTTGGGAAGACGCCGCACCAATGACTTGAAAGAGGCCGGACTTATTTCGCACCGTGTCAAAGAGAGTCGCTTCAGTTGACACATCTGAGGCAAATCGTCCACCTCATTCGAAAGATCACGCCCACCTTTTATAAAGTCGAGGGCAGACTCACGGCCATGGATCGTCAGGGAAAGAAGTTTGGGACAGGATTGTAATAACTCTCCAAATCTCTGCTTAACTCGTTGCTGAGCAGGTGGTTTTATGTAATAAGGTGTACGAAAACTGAATGTCAAGTCCTCTAGCTCTGAGAGGGCCGACACGAGACTCGGCGGCGGGGTACCCGTTCGACAGAGAGACCACGGTGAAGTATCGTTGTCGTTGGCCGCCTCAAAGAGTGTTTTACTCAGCCAAAGACTCTTCACTTTGGTTGTGCGGAGAGGAAGAGAGGAGATTAACGGCGTTTCGTCTGGCCACCTAGAGCAACCACACCGACCTTGGCAGCTTGGACATGGCAAGCGGTAGACGTAACAATCGTGTTTGACGGTCATAGCGTTTTTAATTATGGATCCGTATTCTCTCTGTAGATCGGTCCCATCCATGGCCTGTACAACGCGCAGGTTGGGCAAACGTTGCATTACAGACTCCAAAAATCTCCAATCCTTCCCATCTTCCATCGTGGTGGCATGGTACTGTGCCAGTCGTTCGATCCTCTGTCTTCTTTGCACCGATTCTTGCAATTGTCGTGCTGCTGCAAAAGGGGCGGCAATACCGGTCGATCCTGGCGGCTGAATGGGGCCAATGAGCGACAGTTGTCTCGTGTGGTATAACTGTTCCTCCAGCACGTCGGTGTGGTAGACCAACTTTCTCACGTGCTGTGAGAATGTGGGGTGTTTAGAGATCTCTGAAAGCGATTCAACGTAGGTAGGGAGGAGGCTGAAGAAGACTGTTTCGAAGAGCTTCGCAGCCGCAGCGCCTGTGATGCCTCTGGACGCCCATCTCAAGTTCTTGAGCGATGTTGTATCCAGCAAGGCACAAATCATGAGCTGTAGTTCGGTCGGGATGCTGTCTAGCCTCGGAGCTGGCTGTGACTCAGCCATCGCTGTCGTCGGCTCTGCCATCGTGGTCGTCTGTGGAGCCTGGGAAATTGGCAGTGAATCGGTATGGCGGACACAAGAAAGGTACTAGACGACGGGAGCAGAGAGCCTAGGTGGGCAAAGCTTTATATGCTTAATTTGCAAAATCAATCCGTGGGCCCATTGATTTTTCTTAGTGGATGACGGCGACTAGCCTACCGCAAGCGACTTGCCTCACGTGGCTTGCGTGCAAAAAACAGCAATTTTATTCCCAAAACAAGTCGCCTGCGGGGGACTAGTCGATGTTACCGACTTGGAAAAACGAAAGGGCCTCTTGTGACCGGAATAGGTGCTCAAAACACCTGAGGACTTGAGGATCGCTTCTCTATCTGTTTGTGCCAGACAATCTGGACCAAGAGTCAGGAGCCATGATCCTACTTACCATGAGTGCTGTCTTGATGGGCGGCCAGCCAATCTATTTGAGAGATCGAGATAACAGACATCGCGAGACGTCGTCGTCAAAATACGGATTGCTACTAAGCGCACGAGCCTCGAATCGCCCCAGGCTTACTCCAGCCTCAGGAACGCCAAGCAAGCCCCACTCGCCACGTGACCGCACAACCACCAAAAGTTTCTTCGCGATCCCAACGCTTTCTTTTCCTCTTCACACTTTTCACGCACGATTAATCAACCCCCTGAATACCAATCGTCCACTGGCTGGAGGTCATATTTGCGTGCTAGAAGAATCTATCCGAGGCGTCTCTTTCTGGTTGTCGCTTTTGTCTGCGGACTTTTGCCGGAACTGTGCTCTCTGAGGATGACATGCTGCTGTTCTTCGTCGCGAAACATTGGAGGATGGCGGGAAGGGCAAGCGGTTTGTTTGGGCTCTGAGGCAGCAGATGCGAGAGAATGCCCATACGTAGAGCATGGGGAACTCGTGGTGGGTGTCTGCTTTCATGTTATCGGTCTCCAAACGCCCCAAATTGGATTGTTTTCGATGCTTCGCATCGGTCATCATCTCAAATGGTTACTCGTGGACTCTTCTACCCATCGCTAGTGGTACTTGGTCGTTCGAGGTTATGGTTTCGAATCGTCTTCTTAGCGGCTTCTCCTCGAGAATTTTCACTTGATAACGTGTATCCGACCAGTGGCAAGTAGTGCGACCCAGATGCTGGCTTCCATGGTTGGTCCTATTTGTGACTACATGTATCCGCAACCACCTTATGGATATACATGGTTCACGAATCGCCATGCTGGCTGCATTCCCCATGGAATGGCAGAAATAATGCTTCGAGTCATCGAGGATGAGAAAATTTGTGAGCGGAATGCTACTTTAAAAGCCGTCGTCCTCTTTCTGTTCTCCCCCAAACTTCTTCCTACACAACGTCTAATACACGACACACATCTGTCTTCACCCTTTTCAACTTCTAGGAGAAAACATGTCGGTAATCAGGCGAACATTTCAGCCAAGAGGCTCCGATAATGGCGATGACGGTATGTACAATTCCCAAATACATGGGATATCCCACGTTACTTCGAAAATATGTAGTCATTTCGAATATTCCAATCACTTGAATGAACTTGCCATCTTCCTCAGCTAACAGGTTCTAGAATCGTACAGTATCATCGAGTGGTGGAACGCATGCAAAGACCCCTATTGCATCGCACCCTACAACAAAATCCCCACACCCCATCCTCGCCTCGGATCGGGTATGACATCCACTCGCGGGTATGAGATACTAAGCCAAGTCAAACGCGATTCTTATGAAGAAATCCTGAAAGACTACGGTCTCAGCTACGGCTGGTCCGTAGTATCCGCAACCCAGCACACTGAAGACGACAGAAAAGACGTTGTCATTGTCACCACGACCAGCGAACAAGATCTGGAGACTTGGCAGGAAGCAGCGAATGAACTCTATGACAGACTGAGGCGGAAGGCTGAGCCAGCTGGTATTGACTTTCGGCTGCAGCTTGAAAATACTTCAAAAAGTTACCAGGACCAAGCGAGAGCTGTAAGGCCTGAGACTAAGGCAAAACGTGTTCTGGATGCCGTCCAACCTATCCTCGAGCAACACATCAGCCGAATCATCCCGATGTGGAGCGTACTTGGTTATGTCGTTATGCTAGGGCGGGCCACCTCATACTGGTCGAACGGCATACCGACTGTACTCATCGGCGTCCCTCCACTCACGAGGTGGAACTGGAATGAAGCACAGAAAGCAATTGCAGCCGCCATTACTCCAGTCGTCCAAGAATGCGGTATTCATGTCAGTATCGAGATTCAGGCTATGAATTTCATTTATACGGACCTTGGGATTGGACGTTGCGCGCCAAAGTATAAGCAGCCAACTGAGCCAACTGAGGTAAGGCAGGTGCCGGTCCCCTTGATCGCTACCCATGGGGCTTCTATCGGCCCTACAAACTCTGGATCGGTTGGATCCCTGGGACTTTGGCTCTATTTTCAGAAAGATAACACCTCACCGAAGATACCGTGTTTTCTAACCACTTACCACGCTATCCGTAGCGGGGAACCGGACAAGACTCGGTTAGCATATATGGATAAATACGGTATCGACTGGGAAGATTCACGCCACGGGGATCCCATCAGCATCGCATATCCTTCCAATTACGACCTGGCTTTTACGAGAGAGATGCTCAAAGAGCGGGAAACAAGAGACGAGGACTCCAACGAGGAGCGCGCTATAATGCTTCACAATATCGATTTGTACGCCTCAACTGGCGGTATCGGAGAAGTTCTATGTGCCTCAGGATTCAGCTCTAACCCGCATAGTGGCAAGAAAATGGACTGGGCGTTAATCGGTGTCGACGCGAAAGTGTTCGGGAAAAACACACTGAGGGACAAACTTTGGTCTGGTGCCGAGTATGGACAAGATCCCGAATATCGGTGTGCTTGGAAGCCGGACGCCAAGCTTGCAGAGATTTCGAGTATTGAGCCCGGGTCTTGGGTTGCTAAGCTAGACGGAAGGACGACACCGATGAGAGCTGGCCTGGTTAATGCGCTGAATTTCAAGTTTAGGGACGAGATGGGAGTGATTTCGGATGAGGTTGTGGTGCAATCTTTGGGCTGTTGTCAAGAGCCTTTCGCTATGAGTGGTGATTCGGGCTCGGCGGTGGTGAATCATAAGGGCGAGTGGGTTGGCGTTATTACGGGGAAGGTTATAGGAGGACTTCCTATCAGTGACATGAATGTCATGATGTCGGCGAAGGACATCGTAGATGATGTTCATAGAATGACCGGGGGCACCATCTCTCTTCCATAAGGGACTGATACAGAGACCAGAAATGATGAAATGTTCGCTACCTACTGTAATTCCTTCCATCCTCAACAGTGAAGATCTTCCATGCTACTTTCCTTCTGGCATCGACTCGACGTCATATCGATGACTGACATGAATCTCGAAATCGTGTCTCGAGTTTTCGACCTGAACATCGCTCCTACATCTCTCGCTAGACACATCTCTTTGAATATGTCTCACCAATCCCATGTCATCGCTTTCATTATCGCCAACTCTCCTTCGGTAACCTCTTTGAGAACACAAATTCCTGAAAATACCCCTCTTCCCACCTCTTCCCCCCCCTGTAATGCTCGTATTTGTCGCCAATTCCGTCCCCTTGAGCTCGGTGTCTAGACTGGAGGGCTTCGAGCTATCAGATTTCGAAATGTAGGTCGTGGATCTCTGCGAGATGCCAAAGATGCGTCCGTGCAGCGAAGAGAGTTGAAGTTTATCAGAGATGTAGGGACCGAGTGGACGCAGAGAAGGCATACAAGCTGCTATGAGATATATACCAGGCTCGATAGTGGTCCATATCAAGGGCGTAACGCAGTCCCAAGTTGGGTCGGTGAAGATATCGTCGTGGAGGAACGTGACAAAGCGGATTATGCCAGTGATCATTCCGCTAAATGATGAAAATTCAATGTCAGCGACTTATGCCAAACAATTCTTCTTGAAATTCATGCAGTGACTCAACTTACGCACTAGCAGTCAGGAACGTCACCGTCAACCCCCATTTCTGCCTCGCCGTCAAACCCAGTCTCCAAACCGCCGGCAAAGGCAACACCAACATCATCCCATCCGTAATAATATTCGGCACGCTCGCCCACTTGTAACTCGCATTCAAATCAGCACAATATCCCCCTGCAATATATTTATCCCAATTGTAAGCAATGGGCGTACAAGCTCCAAAGTCAAACGCTATGAGAGCTAAGCACCAGAGTATCATGAGAGTTCCTGTGAGCAAGATCCAGAAACGATAGGGTCTTGTGCAGAAGATTCGATAGTAAAGTGCAAGAACTGAGAGTTTGGGGAAGACACTGGAGGGCGCGTAGAGGAATTGATAGGCGAATTCGAGTTTGAGGTAGATGATGAGTTGGGGATAGGTGATAGCTTGGACGTGTTTGCCGACGCCTGCATATTGGACCATAACTAACTTGTAGGTCAGTGCGAGTTTCCCACTCTTTCTCCCAAGAGATCTTAGATGAAACTTACGGAAGCAGACGATAATGGGTGTCAACGCAAAGACGTATGCTGGGATCATGAGATATGCATCCCAGCCGAACTCGATTCTTGTTATGAGACGGGTGGCGAAGAACAGTCCGACGAAGATGGTTTCAAGTACTAAGAATGCAATGCACACGTTGATAAGCTCCTGGCTGCGATCTGCCTCTGAGTACTCAGGGGGGAAATATGGCACCGGAGTTGGTGCCGTAGTCGCCGACATTTTTGTAACGAGTTGGAGGGGAAAGTGGACAGTGGAGCCCAAAGTCCATACTCCATAGTAGCAACGAACAAGGGAGGCGATTGCCAAAGAAATATCAAGAAGTGTAGCATGCTGAGATGCCGGAACACACGGAAATATTTGACAGGACTTTGTACAAGGTACCTCCAAGGAGCCTGATAGGGTTGCTTTGCAGGTTTCGTTTTCAGCCCGTACAAGTGCCGGCAATCCATAGCCAATGAACATGTCCTATGTTGTGACACCAAAATGTCAGATGCTTACGGCCGGATATGAAGAAGCACGTGACCAGCTATGTATATCGCAAGATGCATAAAAGCCATGATCTTGTTCCTTCCTGTCCTACGTCGCACCACTTATCCGGATCCCTCGGAGTTTCAATCTGCGAGTCACCCGTCCGGCATCCTCCCGCCCTCCCCCACATCGTCACTAGTACTTTCGCCCCCATTTTTTCACCATCACAACCTCCCCCTCACCTCCACCCCTCCTCCCCTCCTAAAAGCTTCCGTATTCCCAGCCGGATCATGTTTCCACTCCAACCCCGTCACCCCCTTCCCCTCCCTATCCACCTTGAAAGTAGCCAAATGCCACTCCCCAAACAAAAACGGAAACATCCCCTTCTCGCACAACCCCCACTCCTTATCCACCTTCCAATACCACGTCTCCCCATCATACGGCCACAAGCTATACCAAACATCCTTCATTCCCTGCACCCTCAATAGCAAACTCCCCTTCTGCACCTCAGACACCTCCTCCTTTCCATTTTTCTCAATCTTCACACTCAGCACATAATTCCCCGCAGCATGCCAATAATGCCCTTCATACCCGAGACAACTTGAATGCAGAGTGGCATAGGTACCTATCTCTTGTAATATGCCTAAACACACAACTACCCACTCTAAGCCTTCTCACAACTTTACTCTACGGCCCTTCTGCCTATCTTCTTTTCGGCGGAAGCTCTCGAGTTTTCCCATGGGATCGTGTTTCCAGAGAAGTTCAGTCACAATTCCCATCTCATCCGCTCGGAAGGTAATCTTGTGGAACTCAGGGAAAATGTATGGAAACATGCCTTTCTCGCAAAGTTCCCACTCGCGATCCGCCGGCCAGTAAAATGTCTCGCCATCAAACGGATACAATCTGTACCACACATCCGCCAAGCCTTGCACCCTCACCAGCAGTCCATCCTTCTCGGCCTCCACAGTGGGCGCGAAGTTCCCAGCATCATTGAAATAGTAGCCCTCATAAGCGCTAAGTGATAACTTCAGCGGCGTGTCTGTTTTCCCCTCCTCGACTTTGGAAGCAAGGAAAGCGTAAGAAGCCAGAGACATCTTGCGTGCTTTCTTCGCCAGCTGCACGTAGTCTACAGGCTTCTCGCGCCAGGTGGTTGAGAGAATGAGCTGGCAAGCGAAATCGGTCGGGTCAAAGAATCCCAAGGAGTTTGACAGACCGACAACAACGGTTTCGGTCGATGGAACCAGGAAAGCTGAAGCCAGAAATCCTGGAAGGTTGCCATTGTGGTGCCAGACCTCAACGCCTGCCAAGCTGTGACCGGTAATTGGCATGGCCTTCTGACCCAAGTACATGTTGTTGATGCTTGGAGATCCCAAATTCGCAGGAAGGCGACTTCGGCAGAGGCCAAGGCAGTAACCGACATCTTCCAAGCTTGCCCTGTTATTGACAGCCACATGCGGGGTGAACATAGTGTTGAGCTGCTTGAAAGGCGAACCTGGGGTGGACGTGGAACCTGTGCGCTTTTGGTGATTGTAGGCTGAGAGCATGGACTGGTACATCTTGAGAAGATCTCCGATGCTTCTTTTGCCAGCACCTCCTCCCGCTATTCCAGTGCTATCCGAGTAGTCCGTGAAAGGAATCTTGACAGGTGTTCCGTCATTATTAACCGTATAATTGTAGGCCATGTTCTGGGCTTCGGGTATCGCAATTGTCGTGCGAGACATGCCGAGAGGATCAGTGAGTCGCTCCTTGACATTCCTGCCGAAACTCTTCCCTGTTACTCTCTCGATGACTTCCGTGGCGATGCCGTACCCCCAATTGGTGTAGACAAATGATCGGAAAGGTCGAACAGCCTCGACAGTGCAAACCGTTCGTATGATTTCACTTTTGGGGCACAGAAAGATGCCATGTTGCTGGCCCCAGAAGAGATTGCATAGGCCGAGACCGGAGCGGTTTGCCAGAACATCTATCAGTGTTGCTTTCTGACCGACGTCATCCTGACGAGCCGCGAGCTCTGGGAGATATCTGTGCACAGGTTCGTCCCAGCTCAAGATGCCCTCGTCGACAAGAGAGGCAATGACCGCGGCCGTCATGCCTTTCGTGAGCGAGGCAATGCGATAGATGGTATCATCGTTCGGCGTGGATTCTGGCACGGTAGCATCGCGACGGCCGAAATGGGCTGTGTGGATTATTTCGCCATAGTGAATGACACCTAAAGACAACGCAGGGGCGCCGCTGATGGACAGGAGTTGTTCGATTTTGGGATTCAGCGCTTCCAATTGTTCCCGAAGATTCGCTTCGGCCATCTTGGTGGTTGCAGGGGAATTGCTGCGAAGATACGGAAAGGAAAGCTCAGAAAAGGGACTTGGGAAATTCCGTTTGGGTCAGGCTATATGTTCATCTGGTTTGCAGAACATAGCGAGGACTGGAAAAGACGAAGGAAAGAAGACGTGAGGGGGGAAGTTACCTAACTAACAGGAAGCTCGAATGGCCTCAGATGCACGTGAGCCAACATGCATGCCCTACATGCAGGTAATATACCCATGTAAGCCGCCCCGCAACAGGGGGTGGACAACCAACAGCGGTCCGAGCCCCGGCACGTAGCCGCCCAGAACATACCTCGAGCAATGCTCACTTCGTTCAATTCGTTCCTGTGCGTCCATTGATGCTTTGCTGCTTCGCTGTGATTAAAATCGCCATGGCTCGTCATTGCCCTTGTTTGCGAACGTAAGATGTGTAAGAACCTTCGTCGAGGAGGAGACGAGCCAGCCGTGTAAATTCCGTCTTTCCCAGGAACTGCGAGGTAAGTTGGCATGTGCATCTTGTCGTTATATTCGTATATATCATCTCCATATAGCCCCTACATCATAACAAATACCGATAATCCGGATTCAAATCCTGTTTCGCACGTTAGCACTCTCTTCTTATCCCCCCCTCCCCCCACACATCCCCAGGACCCAAGAATACTCACCCCCAACTCCCCCTTCTCCCACTCCGTCAACCCCCCAACCCCCCTCTTCTCCCTCCTCCCATTCTCCCTCACCAGCGCCACCACATACCCCCCACAACTCACCGCCGCCAGCCCAATAAACGCCACACTAATCGCATATCCCGTCCTATAGAAATTCTTCGCATCGCTCTGGAAAAACGCAAACGTCGAGATAATCCCTCCCGTATTGCCAAACCCTACCTGCCACGCCGTGCCCACAGCTCTTCTCCGATGTCCTGATAGATTCATGTTGAACCAGCAGATTACTACTGGCATGGCGCTGTAGCAGCCGATTGCTACGAGGAAGAGCGCGCCGTATTCGAGAGATCGGTTGTCGTGCACAGAAAGCAGGATCGCAAAGCCCGCAACGGCTATAAAAATAGGACAAACGGCGAACAGGAATCGGTGCTTCAACTGGTCGCTAGCATGAGCTATAAGCATAGTAAACACAAACGAGCACGCATAAGGAGCCACAGAATGCAGTTGAGTCTCCACAGCACTATACCCATAAGCCCCAATAATTGTAGGCGCGAAAAAGGAAAATCCATATGCGGGCACAATAAGGCCGAAGTACATGAAGCCGCCGAGGAAAATCTTGTAGTCTTTAAACACGTTAAACACATCTATGGCGGAAATCTTGCGTTCGGCGGCGGATTTTCCTTGGTCGGCTTGGAGGCGAGCTTTGATATACGTTCGCTCGGAGGAGGTAAGCCAGGTTGCGTATTCGGGGAAAGCGGGGAGGAGGAAGAAGAAGGATAGGGCGATGAGGCAGGTCAGCATGCCTTCGAGGATGAATATCCAGCGCCAGCCGCTGTAGCCGCGTATTCCGTCCATCTTGCCGATTGCAGACGCCACTAGGCCACCAAATGCACCGGCTAGTGATGTGCTGCTGAAAAACAACGAACAGCGCTGCTGTGCTTCATTGCGTTTGTACCACATAGTAATCAAATAAAAACACCCCGGCAGCATCCCCGCTTCAAAAAGACCAAGAAAAAAACGCGTTGCGAGGAGGCCGGAATAGTTTTGCACGAGGCCTTGCGCTACAGAGGCGATGCCGAAGAGAAACATGAGGGTGGAGAGCCAGATGCGGGGCGAAAGGTGCTTGAGTAGGATATTGGAGGGGATTTCGAAGAAGGTGTAGGGAACGAAGAAGATGGTTAGGCAGCTATTGTATTCGAGGGAGGTCAGGGAGAGGTCGGTGGTGAGGTTGAAGGATTTGGCGTTGGCTATGTTGACGCGGTCAAGGAATGCGAGGAGGTAGAGGATGCAGAGGAGGGGGATGACGTGGAGGTCGATTTTGCGAATTAGGGCACGCTCGGTGGTGTGAGGGGGGCATTCGAGCGAGAGGTCGTCGTGTGAGGGGGATCGAGGGTCTTCGAGTCGGAATTCTCGATTGGAGTAGTCGGTCTTGAGGCCGGCTTCATGGTCGACGTCTGTCGAGGCCGGCGAATGTTCTGGAGTCGTCAGAAGTGTGAAGATGAAGCCTTGGGACTTCAACCAGCCCCCGCTGGGTCTCACCTATGTTCCCACTCCGCCCAAACATGATTGCTGTAGGATTCGGATATGACTTAAGACTCGGATAGTCGCTGTCGAAATCAACGCCTCGAGTCCTAGCTTCTTGACAGCATAAACAACACAACTCACTCAACAAGGAAGCAAGGAAACAAGAGGAGTACGAGAAGAGGAAACTTGGTGAGTAAGAGTGAGAGAAAGACAGAGAGATAGGAAACTCATGGCTTGACACATGGCTTTCTTACCTTGATCCACCAAGACGTTAAGTCGATGACGCAGACAGCATATCTCCGCAAGCTTCAACGTCTTCACCTGCAGTGGTACACGAAGGCGGGTACACTCCTCGAGGCACCGGGACGGAGTTACGGGAGGCATTTTCATCGTCTCTGCCACTCACCAGGCCGCGTGAGGTTGGACAGAGATACATATATGCGCCGTGATCTGCAACATGGGGTTGGTGAAAATGCGGGGGGTGCTCCGATGATGCTGAGAATGTGGGGATATTTTCAGGGTCCTAGGTTAATCGGGGGCCAATGAGAGGCCGAGCTGGAGGCCGATCTCGCTGACCGCCCTGGGGAGGTGTGCGCCGGAGTTTTAGCAATTGCGACCGTCTCTGTTAATTTTGATTTCTCTTTTGAAATAAACATTGCGAATATGGTGAGACCAAGGCCAACTCCTAGTTCCCTGAGGCCGTTTTTCACAAAATTTTCTCTCTGTGAAGAGTCCATGTGCTGCGGTGTTTCCGGTGTCTTGGGTCATTCCCGGTCTCTGGAGTCTGTCAACGAGTAACGATACCTGACTTGTCACCCGCCTTTTGAAATGGCTGAGAACTCAGAATATTGTTTCAAACGGTCATGGTCAGATATCCGGCTAACTCATTGACAAAGAGTTAGAGATGCATGCATCTTAGGCGTTCATGTCGTTTCCTCCGAAGAAGCAGCCATCCGAGTCCTTTTTATCTCCGTACTGCCGGCACGTGCAAGCAACGGACCGATGCGGAACGGCTTTCTATTTCGGGCGACCCTCTCTAGCCTCTGCGAAAACCTTCTACCAAATGGTAGTGTATGTATATCGTGATATAAAATCGCCGTCGTGGTAAAGTTCTTGGAGGATGGTGTACAACGCATGAATGGAGCATGTTCCTCCGCCCAGGCCGATGCAACGCCCTACTCGGGCGCAAAAGGGGCGGCCACGATGCCGGAGAAAGTCACCCACTGGCGTCTGGCTCGACGCCGATGCTCGACGGAGCAGACGCGGATGCCCTGAAATGGAGGCTTGTAGCGAGAAGAGGCAAGCCCGGCTTGGGTCATGACTTGACGACTCGGAGCGGTTTCGAGGCCGTTCCCGTGGTGTAAGGCGTATGGCGACCGGTTTGACAGAGTGTTCTTGGTTGAGGCATCTGACATTGGCAAACCGAGGACTTTGCGTCGCTGGCCCCGTCAGGCGATGAAGATAGACAAATCCCTGTCCTCGCATGACGCTCTAAGAGCGATCTGGCGGGCCAAGAAACAGAAAGTAAACTAATGACGAGTAAATTATAGAATTGACGGTTTTAGAGCGACAAGTCGCAAAAGGCGAAGTGTTGGGTGTTTGAAGCATATGTGGCTGCAGAGTGATGTTCGATGGTCGTGCCCATTGACTGGAGCGACACTAGGAAATTGAAGTCTACGGCGATCCAGCCGACTGCGTCCGTCCCGACATCACTCGCTCCAGACCTCCTGCCCAGACCTGCTCATCCTCCCTCGCCCCGGCGACGACGACGACGACCACGACTGCGTGCCGCAGATCTGACTATTCTCCCATCGCTGAGAAAATCTCTTTCTCCTGTCAAATGTGCAATTTGCAGAGCCAGTAGCCGACGACGTGCGCCGACGTTGCCTCCAGTTCACAGGCCCCAAGCAGCCCCGTCCGACAAATTCGCTCCCTAAACCACCACAGGCTGGCGACGCCAAATCATCTGCCACGGCTGCGGAGGAGGTAAAAAGAGGCGCTTAAGTCCAAGGGGCCGCTGTTTTTGTCGAGGAGCGCAGCCTTGTCGAAATCGCAAGAGGCGAGATCTGCTGCCGACATCTGCGCAGCGACGACTTCCACTTCTCCCACACACGACAAGCAACAACAATATTCTGCGCTCCACCGCGACAATCCTGTGTGCCTCCCGGCGCTCGAGCTCAACATTTTGTTCATCTCTTCCCTCCCTGCAACCTCTTGTTCCGAAATACCTTGCGCAGATATGTACTCCAACAACCGTTCCGAGCAGCCAGCTCATGGCTTCGATTCCCAGCGAGCTCCCATGCCACCGCCGTCGCATATGTCCAATTCTGCGTCTTATCCTGCGGCGCACTACACGCAGCAGCAGCAGTGGGAAGCTCTGAGATATCAGCAGCCATACAACCCTACCGACCAGCGCCCAATGCGGCCGTTTGGCAACCAGGCTTGGCTCTCCAACCAGACCTACAGCTACGACGGCAGCGGCAACAACAGCTACAGTCACATGTTGTCGGCTCCACCCAAAGACTCCCCCCACAGCGCAGCTCCTCCAGCATCCGGCAACTACTATAGCTCGAGTACCTTCGCCGCCCAGCAGCCTCCAACCGGCGCTTCATACCCGATACAACAATACCGCACCCTACCCCGACCAGGGCCACCTCAGCAGGCTGTATCCCACAATTACAACCCGCTCCAGCAGCATCAGCTGGCACCTCAAGAACCGCGCTCTGAACGCATGCCTCAGCCGACTTACGAAATTGCCCCCCAGCGGACTCGCCAAATGGACTCCCAACCGAAGATGGCAGCTCAAGCCCGACCCATACTTGCGCATCCTCAACCAACGCGACCGCAAACTCTGAAGCACGCATTGGAGGAAGTGGACAGCGACGACCATTTGGCCAAGAAGCAGAAGACGAGACCTGACCTTTATCCTCAAGGCAGCCACCCTCAAACTTCCCAGACATACGCAGGACAGGCTGCTGCCCCGCATCACTTCGCACAAGCTTCACCATATCAGTCCGGCTTCGTACCCAACATCACATCTTCCGCTGGCGCTAGCGATCGCTTGACTTCCTCAAGCGGCACACAGAGCTCACCAGATCCAACTGGCGCAGTGACTGACAGAGCTTCCACTGACATGCACAATCACTCTGCTTTATCTACTTCTGCTGCGCCCAAAGCCTTGAGCCACATTCAACCTGCATTGGCTACTGAGCACCAAGCTTCCGCCAACACTAGCAAACAACCTGGGGCTACTTCAGCAAGTTCAGTGGACACAGCCACACCAGCCATTGTCCCAGACAAGGACACCACTTCCATTGTTCAGAAACAGTTGAAGAAGAAACCGCAGGAACTCCTCCAGGCACTTCCACCCGGCAGTATGTCTGGCGCCGGTATTGCACCAGTCGCTGTGACCAAGAAGGCCAGGAAGCCGAGGAAGACAGCCACGACCAGCGCAGCCAGCGCAGGCTCGAAGCGCAAGGCTGAAGATGCTGAAGGTGATGAGACCACAGCTAAGGCATCCGCGAAGAAGCGCAAGACTGCCGCCAAGGTTGCTTCCTCAGTCTCTAAGGATGAGCCCATCGAAGTGACGAAAGAGAACGCTTTGACTGTGGCGAAAATCAATCCGCAGACCGGCCAGCGATACCCTCCCGGAACTATGATCAATCCCATGACGGGCCATCCTTTTGGTGCCAACAACCCTCTCACGGGAAGATCATTCGAAACGCCGGTTAGTTTTCAAGTCCCCTCCTGTTGTCTTTACTTTGTTGACCATCCTTAGGCTGCGCACACTCTTCCCAACGAGATTTTCGAGAGGATTTTCTCGTTCTGTCCACCGAAGTTCCTGAAAAAAGTAGCCAAGTCATCTCTGCGTTTCTTCGACATCATCAACGATACGGTGATGCTCCATCGAAGAAACTTGGCGTACAACTATGGTCCTGAGATGCCTGGTCCTCCAGAAGATTTCGGCGATATCGACGTGAACGACATGCCTGGTGAGACGTTGCAGGAAAAGCAAAGGGCCGCGAATTGCAAGCGAGCTCGGATGTACACCGATCTGCTGGATGGCACGGGTTGCATGGCGAAGGATTGCGAGCTTTCTGAGGCATTGACTGAGAAACCGAGGCGCGTGTACTGCCCTTGGCTCGTTCGTTGGTGCGAGAAATGCTTCAAGAAAGCAATCATCAAGGTAAGTGAAATGGTGCATATGGCGAAGATGCATCTTGCTAATCATATGTAGGAGGACACTATTCTGAAGGGTCATCAGTATCCTTTCTACTCGCGAGCTGCCCTGGTCAAGTTTCTCGAGTGTATCCCCCATGGATGTCAAGACTCTTGGGAGAAGCCGCATTTCCTTCTCGGTGACGGTCAAGATCGCCTAAATGGCGAATACAAAGTCTACAAGGTCTACCGCAAGGCTGATCTTGATGCCATCATCAAGAAGTGGAAGGACATGGAACCAGGTCCCTTCGTGGACGATCTGACGTTGACCGACGCGGAAAGACAAGCCAAAAGGGGAGAATGGCAAAATCTGGTCGATACCCTTGATCAGAGACATGAAGACTTCCTCGCCGAGGAAAAGACCAAGAACGAAGAGTACATGGTTCAAGTCAGACTGCGTGAGGCTGGTATTCGGTACAAGATGGCGAAGGACAAGGCCGTTCCGCAGGCGAACAGGGAGAAGCGTAGGCAACTCTTCATGGGTATCGCAGCTACAGAACTGCCCGACATTCCGGCTGAGTTCGTGAAGTCCTGCAAGCCGTTCAAAGATGCCACCAAGGTCACCCGCGATGGCGGCACGCTGCGTGGATTCAAGACGCTAAAGCCGAAAATTGTCGCGGCGTGGGAACTCGACAAGGCCGAGCGAAAGAAGGTCGCCGCTGCTGCTGCTGCACGTACTTCACAACCCGCCGATCAATCTGCTCAGTCAGCCAGCCAGGCTCCTCAGTCTTCAGCCCCGCTCTCCCAATACGATAGTTACATGTCAGATGGCGGCTTGACAAGAAACTCCTCGCAGACATCCAACGCGAGCTTCGCTGCCCCTCCCACACCATCTAGCCAAAATTGTCTCCCCCCAGTTAGTGCGTTGTTAGGAGCTAGCGTATCCATGGGCCTGGGCTCATACCCGTCTTACTCATCATTCCCTGGCTACAATTCGATGGGCCAGGGCTACAACCTCGATGTGTGCCTCTGCCATGAGCTGGAACACAGCACGGGAGAATTGCGAATTTGCCCCAAGCATCGATTAAGGTGGGATGGACCGAACGGTGGTGCCTCAGGCCACTACTGATTCGCCCATCTTATTGAACATATCGACCCCCCTTTTCTTCTTTCCGACCGCGGCTTGCGATACGATGCACCGCTCTTACCAACTGTCACGACCTCCGCCACAACGGTCGCTAATAACATACGATAATGAGACTTGGTCACCAGTCCGCATTACTTCTCTTCCGACCCGTGATACATCACTCATAAAAACTCAAGACCTCCGCCGCAAAGGTCGCTTGCATATGGTACTTGAGACTTGAGCGCCATCGAACCCCCCTTATCTTTCTCTCAAACCCGCGACTTGCGATGCGACACATTGCAAATAACAACACTCAAGACCTCCGCCACAAAGGTCGCTAATACCCAACATACATGAGATTTGAGCACGGCGTTCAGGCTATCTGCATTTCTTCAAGCTGCATCATCTCAGGCGTTCTTCGGCACCGGAGCGATAGATAATGCAAGCATTTGTAGGCGCACTCAAGCGTCTCCCCAGGTCTCACAGGCGTTACACCACATACGCACCATACGGCAGCATTGGGAAGGATGGATGGGCTGTCTGTACAGAGTTCTTGTTTACGATTGATTTCTTTATTTTACGGGCGTTTCGCGAACTACAGCATAGCGACGGCTGCTCGGCGTCTGCCATGCATACTACGCATTTCACGCACGAACATCGCATTTCACGGGTATGCGGCATACATATGGCATAAAGCGACGTCCACGAGTCGCTTTCTACACATACTTGCCTGCACACCTGCGATCACTTGTTTCTGTTTCTTTTCGATGGCGCGCATCTGGATCACTACGCATTGGCACGGCATGGAAGGATGGGACGGGGCCTGCCGGGCGTTCTGACATTCCGCGATCTGGTGGCGCACTTCCTCTCCGCAACATCATCAGACAGCCACGCCATCTCGCAGAGTGTTTCACGTGCTATCTTGATTTCTTCTCGATCGATTCTTCTGCGAGCACAATGGCAACAGGTGGCACAGACAGACAAGAGGCCTCAGCGCAACTTGATCAATTCAAATTCTCACGGACAAGCCTCACCCATCTCGCTTTATTCTTCCTTCAGCATTGGAGTTTACTCCCTACAGTCCGACAACCTTCGTGGAGCCGCAACATCAACTTGCTGTGCTCTGAAAAACTCGACTCTATGGACCTTCTTCCCTTGGTGGGTTTGGGAATTGCTCGGGGTGGGTGGGGTTCTTTACATCGACTTCCGACTTGCGCATTCGCGATTCTTCTGAAAGGGTGGCTACGCAGATTCTACTGGACGTTCCGTGGCGTGGTGCAATTCATTGATTATTCTTTGATCTGCCCTGCTTGGAACGGGCGAATTCCGTGGCGTGGCGCATTCATTTGCCCTGCTGGGAAGGAGAGTGGGATTTTGTGGAGGCTGGGACCTTTCTGTGGAGGGGTGCGTGCACTGGTAGGGGGGCGGTGGTGTTTTCGTGGGCGATTGGTCTTGGTGGGGTGGTTTCTGACGTCGCGAGGCTGCGAGGCTGGGTCATGGGGTGCTTGCAGGAGAATCGAGCGTGTAGGTACGTAGCATTCAGAATGCTATGTCGCTTGCTCAAGAGATAGACACAAGAACCAGATGAAAGTTGAAAACTCAATATTGAGGTCTCGTGCCTGTGTCTTGACACGATGAATTTCCTATTATATAAGTCCAGACAGCTCGCCATACCTTGGCGCATGCTCATTCGCCGCCCGCGTCCTGGGCGACACGGGTTCGCCCTTTGTGCATTCTCTCATGGGATTCCGGGCCTCCTGGCTGCAAAATCTAAGCTAAGTTTCAGCCTAAGTGTTCATACATTATGCAAAGGGGTGCGTTTCCATTAGGCCCTTAGCTCTCGTCATTGGTACAGTGAGGGGATCAGGGGGTCAAAGTGCTGCCATCGCGCCTACTAACAAAGCAGCTCAGAAGTCAGAAACAATTCTAACAGCAGCGATGCCGTCCTAAGTTTTCATACGCCAAATTGCAAGCATTTGGCACACTGCCACCTTTGCGAAGGCTCTTCCATTTGCACCGTTAGCTTTGCACGCATGCTACGCATATGCCGCCTTTTTTATTTTTATTATGGCATTATATGTATGGAAGGGAGAAAGGAAGGAGGCGCTGGGATTTGGGAAGAATGGGATGGAAATGGTACTCGGGGGGGGTGAGCATGAAGGCACTTCTCTTCACTCTGTGTTAGATACTGATAGGCAGATATGTGGTGTTGTTGGAAGGATGTTATGCCACCTGCTGAAGAGATGGGAAACCAAATCAGGTGGAAAAAGAGGAAAGGGATTGGAAGACGGGGGGGGGGCTGCTTTTTTAGTGTTTTTGATAGCCGGAAAGCTGCGCCCTCCTATAGCAGCTTGGGGGTGGTCTACCGAGAAAGAAAGGAGTCCAGCACTTATATATTTCAACCCAATTCAAACCACCACCCTACAAATGTAACTTGCCAGCGCAGCGTTACCTATTTTTTATCATTCAGGGAATTTTAGCCGTGTAATTATTTTTTCGTAATTTCTATTATTGCGTGCTATCAGTGTGGGGGAGCTATAATACGTGTAGGGGTGTGAAATAATGGCTTTTCGTCATATGCGTAAAATTGATTGGCTATTAGTAAACCCGAAATTCCGCAGCACCTTATTGGCTGGGGACTTGCGAATGCGGATACGAGGTGGCGTATTGCAGCCTTAGGCGCCCGCTGCCAGCGAAAGGGGGCACGGTTCCGGTGCGCCCCCCCCCCCCCACCGATATTAAAAGACAAGTTAACTAACAAACACACAACTACCTACAAATCTATATAAGCTGGGAAAGAATCCAGCTATATTTGGCTGCCCAAGACCTGGCTTGCCAGGTGGTAGGTCGGCTGGTGTGTGGAGAAGAGGTCTTTTCTAGCGAGTCTAGCTACGGAGGGAACGCAATAGCTATGTGGTTTCATGTGGTTTCAGGGTCAAAGAATTAGACTCCAATCGTTGGAGCCATCCCGTGTGAGCAAGTGCAATAAACAACGAGTCCCGAAGGACGAGAATGATGAATGCTTTCCATTAATAATAAGCTAGTATATGCACTCCCCAACCAGTTCGCGAAACTGTCACATTTATATCATGCTAGAGCCCAAAAACACGACTCTCGAACTCCCGTTACTCTCGCGGCCATCTTCATTTGGCTGCGCCGGAGAACATGAGTCGATGAATCTCTGGAGATTACTTCGGTGTGCATTGTTTTGCCATGGGTCTGAGGCGGAGAGCGACGGAGTCGGCGGAGACGGGTGTGTGTTGGATGCATTCGGGGGAGCATGCGTGAAGTTTTGGTGGAGGTTTTCCTGCCGTGTTGGGGCAGTGGATTGCGGAGGAGGCGGAGGTGGGAGAGAGGTGGAAGGCGGAGGTGGAGCATGCATGACGTTTCGGTGGTTGTTTGGCTGCCGGGCTGGGGCAGATGGCTGCGGGGGCGGAGGCGGAGGTGGGAGAGGGGCGGGAGGCGGGGGCGGGGCATGCATGACGTTCTGATGGAGGTTTTCCTGCCGTATTGGAGCAGTGGACTGCGGAGGAGGAGGCGGAGGTGGAGCATGCATGACGTTCTGTTGGGTGGGTATTTTCTTGTCGTGCCCGAGATATGGCCAGGGTCACGGGGGTCGGAGGCGGGAGCGGGTCGGAAGGACTTGGAAGAACATGTGCCGGGATCTGGTGTTCATCGCCTTGCCGGGGCGGGGCAGGGGGCAGCGGAGGCGGAGGCATGAGGGAGTCGGATGAAGTCACCGGCGGCTCGCATTTCTCGCCCGCCCGCTGGCACCTGCCGACGTTTCGGTTTGTTAGAATCGACATGGGAATTCAGTAGCAAGGAAGAGGTATTTAGTGAATGTCTTAACGAACCTTATGCAAATTTCATCTCCGCTAACACGCGAGCACTTGTGTCTCAACCCCTGACATCTTTTGCACGCGCCTCGCCGCTTCTTGGACTTGTTGGATGTTAGTTGAGAGATGCATGGAAAGAAAGAAATGGTGCGAAAGCTGGAGAGTGAAGCTGGGTAACTTGGGTGACACCAATAGCCAAGTCAAGACTGTGTGCGAGAAACAGTGTGCAATAGGACTTACAAGAGTTGGCCCGGACTTCCCGGCTTTTGTACTCCTGTCTTCAATGACGCAGTCTGGATTTGAGTGTGCTGTAATATTAGCTTAAGGGAGAACTGTTGTATTTAAAATTGCCGAATGCTTGTGGACTCACCTTCTCGAACCGCTGCGGATGACCGCTTTCGGGCTTGAGTCGATGAGCTCGGGGGAGAAGGGCCAGATACCGAGGATCTGCCAGGAGGGAGGCCAACGTTGACGGCGTTGACGGGCGGTACCTTTTGGATTAGACCAAAGCCTCCGGCATGCTCGATGACGAACTCGTGGGGCTCTCTCCGCCAAAGCACGACCCCATCGATCTGGTCAAAAAGAGGACGGAATTTTGCTGCTTTCAAGGTTGCTGCGGTGGTTTCGAGAGACATAGCAGGAGAATTGAGAAGATTGCAATTGGAGTTGCTGATAGAAGAAAGGAAAAGATGCAGTGTTTGTGGACATGAGAAGATAAAGGGAAAAATTGGGTGTCCAGTATACTAAGACTATATACCTGGGCTTGAGGTCAGTCTAATTCTTGCAGTCGTGGGCAGCGGGAAGCACCCTCAGGAGTTTAAGAGACTGCTTTGCTGGCAAAGTGTATGCCTGCCCTGCACATCTCTCTAGCACATCGCTCTGCCAAACCATACACAGCGAGGTGCAGGTTAGGCAATACACTCCGCCAGCAAACACGAGTACGATGCGCAGAAGCTTGCTGAGAACTCGAGATTTGTGGGTCCGCTTGCGAAGCTTCTTGCTGCCTCAGTCTTCTCCTGTGCTGCTAGGGCGCCCACTCTCGCCGCCGCCTGCCGCCAGACGTTAGGGTCGACTTGAGTTGGTGACGTGATCTGCTCCCGCAACATCGTAGGATTTGCTTCTTTGACGATGGATCCCGGCAGCAAGTAAGGAGTGCCAATGCAGCCAGTTCTGAGGGTGGCCGGTGGGGTGCTTCGGATGCTACAATTGTTATTTCCGGCGAGTGGGGAGAAAAATATTTCTGAAGATCTATCATCTCTCTGCAAGATCTATCATCTCCATCTGGGGTGTGGTGTGATGTAACTAACAGCAGCATCTCGAGCCTGGGGACCCGGACAACGGGCGGAACACGCCTCCGGCAGTCCGCTGTGCCTGTGTGCGTTCTCGTGCCGTCAGTCGTACTCGTCCTAACCCGGGTATCGGATCGTGGCTGCAGCAAAGATTGATATTCCGTCCTGGCCCGGACTATTCAGGGCTGCAGGGGAAGCTCGATGTGGAATTGTGGATAGATCGGCGGTCACACTCGTGACTCACGCGCGATGCCAAAAATTGTCAATAGCACGCAGAGGAGAACATACACATACGTTTGGCCATGGGGCCCTGGCCGTTGGAAACTGATGCAACGTTGGCCGTTCCGTTGGCAGGAAACGTGCAGCTGGGGCGAAACATGAGATGATGAGATGCGCTCTGATAGGGTAACGGCTGCAAGTCGTTGGAATAAGATAAGGTCAATGCAGTGAATCCAAGCCCAAAGGGGTATAGCTTGTGCCAAGTGTGGATAATGGCTGGCTCTGTGCATACACGCTGGAGTACTTGTGCTGCAAATTAGTGTTTGCTAGCGTGGTGGAAAATGCCCAGAACAGCTGTGTATATACTCTATTTGGTATTCTGCCCTATAGGTTAGCCCGAGTGGCCAATCCAAATACTCTTGGAGCTTAATTAAATAACATCAATAATATCTGCAACTGTATTAATCGTTTTCTCGTAATTATTCGTATTGCTGAATGGCCAAATCCAAAGGCCGTACTCACTTGAGTGGCCAGAGAAACCACGCTAGCAGACACTAATTTGCAGCACAAGGAATTTGGAATTTGCTTTGTCTCCACTCCGCCAAAATTCCATGGACTTTTGGCACGGACTGGACTGGTAGTGGACTCGACGATATGGGTACATGCAACGATTTGAAATGGGACGAAGTATCATCTCTGCACGCCTGCCCTGTATTTGGGTTTGGCAGGTTGGGAAATGCACGGGTCCCGCTCCCCATGGGGACTTGATGATATTACGCAATGCTGAGTGATTACGCTCATCGGCGCTTAGCGGTGAGCAGTTTGCATACGGAATCTCGAGATAACCTTAATTTCCACGTGGGGTGACAGCCTTGCCAAAAAACACTCAAACGACGAACTTTGGTGCAAACGAAGAACTTCGGCGCAAACGAATTACGGATAGCTAATCGTGGACAGCCCTACTCCAGCGACCGTATCCTTGTCCGCGGGCGACGGGCCGGGCCGTACACATATTTGGCCCTCAAGGGCCGATTGAGAGATGAGATCGGACTGGAGCTTCGGAGTTGGGAAGGTTTACCGATTTCTCTGAAGCTTCATCGGCACGGGTTGTCCTGCCGGTGGATCATCCGTGTCGCTCTTCGGGAGGGTGCATACTCGCGACGTAAACTAGTGTGTAGTAGCGTGGTTAGGGAGCCAATCGAATTGATAGAATCAACTTGCTTTTGCCAATGAGGGACGACTTGAACAGTGCGAGTAAATACCTGAGGCTATTGCAAATAATTAACGTGCTATTAATGTCATTTAAGCTTTTTCTAAAAGCGTTTGGATTGGCCACTCGGATTAATTTATAAGGCACATTCTCTGATTAAGCGAATCTGTAGCTCATTTAGGAAAATGGGCCCCGCACTACTACACACTAGTTTACGTCGCGAGTACATTGCGGAACGAATAAAAAATCTTCAATCATGTGCTATACATGATGTAAATAGAACAGCATCCCGACCCTCAAAGCAACAGCGCGGAACACGCTTCCGATAGGCTGCCAAACTAACACCGTTGTTGATATCGACGGTCGACCGTCGTCTGACTCGTCACCTCATTGTCTGCCTCCCAGGCCGTCATCCAAACTTCCAGGACGCTGAGGACGATCGCCTTGCTTTCTCTGCAGACAGCAAACAATCAGGGAGTAACGCAATCGGCGGATCCACTATGCAGTCTGCCATTTCGTGGCTGAAAGACCGTATTCGTCCACAGCGGCAGCCTCTATCTTGCTTTTTGTTTCGAAAGCTAATACAGTGAGCCAGGATTTTAATTATTCCATGTCGCCAATTACAAGGGTAAGTGTGGTGCTGTGGGCCTTGGGCTACTTACCATATTAAGGTAAGATTGGCATCCTGGTAATTCTGAAGGAAATTTCTCAATAACCACGCAAGCAAAAAAGACGGGGGAAATTCAAGGAGACGGAACAAAAAGGTGAAATCCCAATGCTTGCAAAATTGCGGACTTTTAGTTGTAAAAACAGGCTTTTTACGTGGTTTCCATTAAGCAAAAGCAATGTTGCCAAGCTAGTCCCACCGAATCAACTCCACTCCTGCACGTGGCTGACATGGAATAATTAAAATCCTGGCTCACTGTAGAGCCTCGATATCGGCCCGTGAATCTGCATGCCAATGTGACATTGAATCTGCATACATACCGATCTGTGGTCGTGTTCAGTTGAAGACTTCAAGTCCGAGGCGTCGACACCCAAACCATGTCGGAAGCCAAGCGGCAAGCGTGAATGAAGCTCAGATAGAAGCTGTGGAGCTGCAGAGATGGATGAACTGCGGAGAAGCTGCTGGTAGAGAGGAGAAGAAGATGAGAAGAAGGGCTGGCAGAGATATCGGCCGCAGTGTTGCTCGCGGAAAATCTATATATATCCAGTCGCGCACGCAAGCCCTTCCTTTTTGCACATCCTCGATGTTCTTTTCCTCTCGAGTCAAGACTGCCGTTCATCCTACTTTTGAATTCCTAGACTCCATTTCTTCCTTGATCTGAGTTCGCTGTACGCTGTGTTCGTTTGGTAAGTCTCCCAGTCATTCCATACCTTAGTGTCTGATGCCCCCAAACACATCTGGCCGCATGAATGCTCTTGTGCGAAAGTGTCACGGCACCGCCACGACGGCACGTGACACCCCGTGGCTAGGTCATGTGCGCAGCTAATCTGGCAGTGCTTCTCGCTAAGTTATTGGGCTATATCTAGCTAGCAGACGTGGAGAGCTTACCTCTTCACGCAACAACAAACGTTATACTTCGACCCCTACCCCCTATTCTGTGCCGTGACAGAAAGGTGATAGACCGAGTGCCAATCCATCTATTCGACGATCAAGTGATCACGAACCGCAAGGCACTCGACCGATTTCGAGAGCCTAGAGGCGAATCGAATAAAACACAATTCTAACCTCCTACTTAGTTTCAGGACAACCTACCCGCAGATCAGAATTCAGCCTAGACGTGCTGGAAACGACACTACGAGCCCGAATTTCCTACCGAGTTCTGGTCTTTTTTCTCTCCCTGCGACAACGGCTTCACTCCTCCAGCGACCCTTTTCTCGACAAGAGCTGCTTTACCACCACTCCTCTCTATACGAGAACAGCCTCACACCTATTCGTCCCTCGATTTTCCGAATCCTCTATTCCTAGTCCTCAAGGCAAAACTACGCGCATCATGGACGCCAATGGAGTCGGGGAATCCTCAGATACTGCCTTCAAACTTACCCACTTTCACCAACTTTCCCAGTCAAACTTGCACGGTCTGTGCATGGGTGCCAATATTAAGTTGTCACAGAGATTGTATTCGACAGATGAATTGATCGCCGTGTTCTTTAGGCATTCCCAAGGCCTATCTAAGCTGCCATTTTCCAGGCCTACCAAGGGAGCCGCCAAATCCCCTACAAACTTCCACGAGCGGGGTGTTCCACAATTAAAAACCGATTTGATGACTAGGTGTCGGAAGGCGAGATCCCAATCCACTCTCTCCGAAGACGCCCGTGAGGACTTGGAGAGGCTTATTGATAGCATCCAGGCCATCGAATTCGCTAAAGACTTGATGATAGCGTTACTGGTTGAGCATGAGCATACTGAGTGGTGGCGCGATGATTTCGCGATCAAGGATCTCGAGATTATACTTGACAGAGCCCCGCGTGCAATTGAGGAAGCTAATCGTCGCGAGAATCATGATGTTGCAATAAAGACAGAGTAGTCTTCAGACATCATCACTCAAGGTATCGGTGAGACGATCCTAATTGATGCTCCGCCTACCGATGCTCGATCTCAAACCATGGCTCGAGACGCTATGGCTGCTCCGCAGGTCGGTCCTCAGCAACATTCTCCTCGACGGGGTCATTCCACGTCCTCTCATTCTTCGCCCAACGTCGCTAGGATGAATACTCGGCAATCCGCTGCCGCTCGGAAGTCTTCTGTACAAAAGACTCCTGCTCAGCCAGCCCCCGTCAAGCAGGCTCCAATTCAACAAACGTCCGCTCAGCAAGTTCCTTCGCTACCAAGCCCCGTCCCAAAGGTTACCCAGCAGGCTCCTACTCGACCGACTCCTGCTCAGACAAGCCCAGCCCAGCAGACTTCGACCCGACCGTCTCCACCTCAGCCTCCGAAGCGTCAGTCTTCACAGGAAAGAAGCCAGAGTAAAAAGCGGTCAAAGCCCAGTGGCAAGGAAACCGAGGTGCAACAATACCTCCGGTGAGTTTCTTCCGGCCCTCATCAATGTTGACTCGCCAAGTCACTCACGACAAATAGCTAATTTGAGTACAGTGACAAAAATTATTACTCGACTGGGAGAATGGTATACATATCGTGTGCAGACAAGCAGCTGCTCTTTCCTGTCGAAATCTGGTCCAAGAAGAGCAGATACTCCGGTCCCCTCGAACTGTCTCACCCAGACCTGACAGACACCGAGTTTGGTCGCATTCTCCAGTTCCTTGAATTTGGCACCACAAACTTCGACGACACAGCATCGTCTGAAGATAAGCTTCGAGATCTGCGCTGTTTCGTCACCCTCGCACACCAATACAGTATTGCTGGTGGCTGCGACTACGCGACAAAACAAGCCAGCGCTCTCCTCAAAAAGAGCCCCCAAGCCTTGACCTACGGCAAGCTCGCTGCTTTCCACAAGTCTGTTGGAACACATCGGCATGATCCACCAGAGGACGGAGTTTGCCCCTTTTCCAAACTTCTCGTCCGATGGGCAGTAAATCTTTATTGGGTTGCCACCAAAAGGTTTGCTA
Source organism: Cyclaneusma minus (assembly GCA_037179335.1). Classification (NCBI taxonomy): domain Eukaryota; kingdom Fungi; phylum Ascomycota; class Leotiomycetes; order Marthamycetales; family Marthamycetaceae; genus Cyclaneusma; species Cyclaneusma minus. The sequence goes on along the minus strand of JAKZHN010000002.1, from coordinate 1,754,690 downwards.
GCTCAGATGAATCCAGCGACTTCCCGGAATTGGCGTCAATTCTGAAGAAGGTCAAGCCTGAGCCGAAAGCCGATTTCCTGACCCTGGGAAAACTCAAGGTGGAGTGGACAGATGATGAACTGGGTCAGACGTTCGACTTCATACTAGTAATCTCATTAGACTGAGATGCTATGGCGCGGGGTAGTCATTCTGCTGGTGTCGCGGGGCGAAGATCGGAGGTTTGGAACTGGTTGCTTGCTGCATCGTTGTAAAAGGAGAAATTGCCTCTCGGTATTTTGGAACGAAGGTCAGGAGTTTGGAATGGTGGTTGGCTGCATCACTCGGGAAGGAGAAATTGTTTCATAGTGTCACGGAGCGAAGGTCGGAGTTTTGGAACCGGTGGTTTGCTGCATCATTTGGGAAGGAAAAACGTCTTATTATATGCTTATATGTGATGGACTCTTATGAAAAAGAGGATTTCAGAGTATTCGTACTCAGCCGGGGCTTTCACGATAAAGAATAAATCCGTAGATAATCTTTATTTATTTTTCGGCCTAAGGCTAAAATCCTTAGCCAATTGTGAAAGCCCCAGAATTTGGAAGTGATTTAAAGGTGGAATTAGAAATGGGGTATGGAAATAGCGCGGGAATAGAAAGTAAATTGGCGAGATATTCAAAATCTATGCAAAATATCCAAAATCTATGCCAAAATCCAATAAAATAACCGAAATTTTGGATATCCCAAAAATCTGCATATTTCGGTAATTTCAAACATTTTTGTGGGTCCAAATGTCGGTCTAGAATGTCCAATATCCGTAAATCCAGGCACTTATCCGCTATCGTGAAAGCCCCTAGTAATTCCACATCTCCGGTCCTTCATGAATTGTCGTATCCAGTGGTCATAGTGGTCCGTGCGCCTGGCCAGCGCCCCTACCCCCTGAGCTACCACCACAGGCTGCCTGAGGCTACTGCGCTAGCCAGACCGCTATATCTCCTATTCTACGGCTATAGCTTCTTCCTCTCTTGTATGGATCAATCTACTCTATTATCTACCCTTAAGTACGTACGTTACTATCAATATAGTGAACCCTACACTATAGCGATCGTGGGAGGGTGGGGGGAGGGGTGGGGGGGTCGCGCACCGGCCCGGAATATAATTTCACGGTTAAACTACCTAAAACCATGAGCTAACACTCAATGGCATGTAAACGTTAAAACCTCGACAAGCCTTTTCATCGGCCGAGGAAAATCTCCCTTTTGGCTTCACCTTAGGTTTTTAACCACGCACAAAACGATAATTTACCGTATTTTTCGGATCCCAATAGCTATGCTCTAACTCAAATCTAAAACCTGCCCCTATTATCCAAATTCCAAAATAAGGCTTGAGAAACCTCAACCCATATAGCCATAACCCCCTAAGATCGAACAAAACGACAAACCTCCTAATCAGCGCCTCTCTACCAACCCCCGAAAATGAAAATCTCACTCTGGCTTCCCGCTTCACCCCATTACCTACGCAACAATCAGCCATTTTCCAGGTCCCAACTGCTAGGTATGCTCTTAGGTACTTGTCTCCAAAACCTGCCCCTAGCAATCGAAATTCGAATTTCAAAATACCATCAGGGATCCGGAAAACTAATTCCCCTACCCCCCTTGTCCCGAGGAGCAATAAAACTACCCCGTTCAATTTCGTTCTACAAGAAAGACTTCAAAGCAACCGAAGAACTCGAAACCCGAGAATCCGAATTTGAGATACTCAAACCGATTTGGATTCGTTCTGCTAGACTCGCCACCGTCCACGTGATAGAGTATACACATCTAAGTCGACGGGTAACCCTGTGTCGCCGCCACTCTCATATGTACCTACATACCATCCAAGCCATCTCTCCTCACCTCCACCAGCAGGTGAAATCTCTCGTAACAGGGATTGTAAGGCCTAGTGCGACAGGTCGGTCTCCTATCCATCCCCAAAAGCCCACAGTCAACCTTGCACGAAGTCCTCATTTGCAAAACTTCAAACAAACTCGGGCTATTCAAACGATTTAGATTCATTCTCCCACACATGCCACGTTCCGAGCATCCACGCCAGCCCACGAACTTGCGTCTTCAGCTCTTCAGTCAAACTCTAAAAATTATATACCATTCGATCTACCTCCACTCACCGGTCACACCACAGTCTTCTCAGCAAAGATGATGCTTGCCCCTAGGTCATCATGGGTAACGTAACATTCCCGACCCCCAATTCTCTCTACCCCAGCCGCCAACTCTCCACGCACCACCAAGAAAGTCTTCAAACCCCCAAATGCGTCTCGCCCACCACGAACCCCCCGAGCCCTCACGCCCCAATTATCCAAAAAAAATACCCACCAATGCGCCTCTCCAATCCAAAAAAAGTCCGCACGCGTTCTAGTATCTACTGTGCCATCATGTCCCAAAGCCCCTAGCAAATATATTTTTGAAGAAGAAAGAAAAACCACCTGAAAGTAGCAAACAAGTTGCTGCTCTCGGCGGAGTGGATAATTTGAATGCCAAGAGAGCAAGAAAACATGAGCCCCTGAACTCCACAAAAAGAACGCCGTCGCTTTTCTGTAAACTGTATAATGCATGTCTCCATTTCTTTATTTTATGTCGTGCGCAAAGTTTTGGGTTATGAAGTGGTGTAGTAAAGTGGTGTTACGAATGTAGGTTGAGAATGGTGTGATGTCGATGTCGTATGTATGTGAAAAGGGGCGGTGTGGGTAGTGCTAATTCTTCGCCCCACGAAATTCGTTCATCAGTCCCCATTGATCTGAAGAATCAGTCCGAATACGGCAGACTAGACTTCGACGAGTAGCCCGGTGGTGGTTTCTTGACATCCTTGATCGGATGCAGCAGCATAGGCGGCAAACACGACCTGCCATGTTCTTTCTCCCACTGCACACACACAAGTTAGCACACCCCTTTGAAGAACCCCGTATCAGCTGGAAGCAAAGAAACATCAAAAACATACCTCACTCCCCCCCCCCCCCGAATCCTCCCACCCCAACCAATTATTATACAACCTCATCGGCGGATCCGCCCTAAAATACCACGTACTCCCCAAGAACCTCCCCTCCAACCCCCACCCAAACGGACTATCCCGGCTACTCCCACTCTCCCCCTTCGGCCCGGGATTAAAATACTTCTCCAGTCTCTCCGCTCTCCATTCCCTGTCAAAGAATATCGGATGCGGTGCATACACCGCTTTCAATCCGTGCAGCAGCGCGACAGTCTGCGGTGTCATTTCACTAGACACGTGATTGCCTTTGAGGTTTTCGGCATGCATGATGTTCAGAAGGGTTTTGGAGACACGGGAATGCGTTACGATGGTGGTGCGCTCGGGTGTGGGTCCGAAGCCCGCGTAGCCCCAGACGTCTTTGCGTCCGATCCAGTTTGTGCCGTTGGGGTTGAAGATGGGGCCGAGGGTGATGTAGTCAGCGTCCTCGCCGACGCCCCATTCGTAGTTGTCTTCTTCAGGAGTTTCAACTGGTGGTTTGGGGCCGATGGGGTTGACGTTGGGAACGTAAGGGGGGTGCCAGATGGTGGCGTTGCCGGAGCGCACTTCGACGTCGTTGCGAAAGGTGGTGTCGTAGTCGCCGTGGAGGGCGGGCATGTAGTAGCGTTCGTTGCGCTCCCAGAGACCCTTTCGAGGTTGTTTCTTGCTGAACTGAGAGAGCTTCTCCAGGAGGTCGTAGTAGTGGCCTGTGTAGCGGAAGTCGACTTCCCAGTTCCAGTAATAGTCGAATTGGGGGTAGTCTTGGGCGAATTTTTGGACGCACAGCCATTGGGATACGTGGACATTCCGGGCTTTCTCGGGAATTTCGTAGTATATTTCGTCGACTAGAGCGTCGTCCCAGAGGATTGTCATGTTCCAGAATTCCTTGGGGACCATGGATTCCAGTGCCATGTTGTAGATCTCGTCACTCTCCCAGATGTTGATGCTATCATTCTTGCTCTGAACAAGAAGGAATACTTGATACTCGCCTCCAGTGCGCAGAGAAAGCTCGTTGACCAGGGCACGGATGTTCTGCTTGTCGTTCTCGGTGTACTTGTACCTTGAGTGTGAGCGCAGAAGAATGGCTGTCCTCTTCTGAGTTGTCGGCTCAGTAGAGCTGCTCAAACTCAATCGCTTAGCGAGATCATCCCTCTCCTCATCCAAAAAGGCAAGGTCCATGCCGGCCGCCGAAGATATGGTATGAGGCTTGCTGGCATCGAAGCGATCCTTGTTTCTGTCAACACACTGGTCCTGCAGCATCCCCCAATCGACATTGTCCCAATCAATCGGTTGCGACTTGGCCTGAAAAGTTGCGCCGCTCATTTCATCATTCTCAAGTCCATAAAGTCCCAGTCTCGTCTCTCTCTCAAAACACAAACTCTTGTCCAAGCCCAAAACGTCGTAAGATCCAAAAGCCGGGTTAGGATAATTCTTAGGATGGCCCACAAATGTCATCACATCGCCGTCCTCTCCGAGTGTTGAGTTCCAGGGGTTGGCGCATTCCACAAATGAACCCTTGTGTTCTTGCTTCCACTTTTTGCTGTTGTAGTCGGGATAGGGGTCGTAGATCATAGGTTCGAGGCTACTGTAGGAAGGAGTAGACTTTTCGGAGGGTTTCAAGAAGGCGGAATCGGGAGACTTGACTCTGGGTATCGACAGATGATTGAGGCTACTTCCGAAGATTGCGCCAACCTTGCCGTTCCTATCCATGTGTTAGCTGGACCTCAGCAGATCTCAATCCACAGCGGACACTCACTCTTCAATAAACCTATGTTCCTCCTTGAACTGCGTCTTCAGTTTCACTGTCAGATTGGCAGGGGCATATTGAAGTTCAGGTTCAGAGATCTCCTCGACCATAGGCACCTCTGTCTGGCTCGCTCCATTCTCCTCTTGAACAAGGGCAGTCTCGTTTCCAGCAACTTTTCCAGCAACTATTTCAGCATCGTCGGTGTTGATCTTCTCCTGTGGCCTGGTAGATACTCCGAAATATTCGGTCGGCTTCTGTGCGTACTGAACCAGCTTCGTTCTTGACTCCAGCGAACTCGAGCACACCAAAAACAGCAAGACCACCGTCAATGCCAGCACAATGCTCATCCGCGATCTCGGTAATACCACTGCCATCTTGTTGATTCCTCCGCAAAAACCTCGCAGGTCCTAGGAGGCCGCAGTAGTGTGTTGTGCCGGTTGTGCGGGATATGCGTTCTAATGCGGGTGTCGACTAAAGAACCATGGTTATCCTCCTCCGGTAGCTCGGTCTTCTTCCCAGTTGAAATCCAGTCTTCAACTTGGGGATGTTTCGGAAATGAAAATTGCCGATGCTCAAACGATAGGTATGCACTGCCCCGAGAGCTTAGATCGACTCGCAGCGTGCAAAATTTGGTTACGAAACTCTCGGGCGAAAGTCCGGACGAGCTCGCGATGAAAAGGGTCGGGTGGATGAAAGAGTGAATGAAATCCACAGCAGCGCGGCTGGAAAGAGTCTATCGAAAAGAAAAAGAAATGCGGGGTTTTTGCTAGAGTAGCAGCAGTCTCAAGCTTCGATCAAAAGATAGGGTGACAGCACAACAGCAGTGGAGATGGACAGGAGTTCGTAGTGCGGGATGGCGTTGCTGAAGGTTTAAGAAAAGGGAAGCATGGTTACATCGACCGACCTGCCTTTGGCGCCCCTTCCGGTTCTGCCTGCCTCCATATTAGGGCATCCAGGACGGAGGCTTTTGCTCCAGGTTTGTGCAGAGGTGGATAGACCAGCGGTGGCCCAATAATTGGCGTGAGGGGGATCAGTGGTGGTCGTCATTTGCGGAGTGGAACCGCTCAATTTGCCGGCAACTCACAGACTCATGAGGCGCCCCTCAACCAATCCTCTGGGCCGGGAAGGGCTCCGCTCCTGCGCGCACCGCCAAGTTCCAACACATAGCGCGCACCGCCAAGTTCCAACACATAGCGCGCACCTTCCTCTCCTACCATCGAGTCAGAAACACATGTTGATATTGATGAGTGTCAAAACCAGAGTGAAAGCAAACTGCATCGATCTCCTGCTCAGCGTCTTCCTCAACATCGACTTTCTTTCTCGACATCATCTTTCTCGCGTGCCTGCATAGAGTGACACGGCGGGCCCTCCCTGCCCGTGAAACAACGGCTAATTTGGCAGTGTCGATGTCTCTGCCGAGCCCAGGCATCCGATAAACAGCTTTCAAAATGCATCACCAAGCCCAGACTCTACATGTATCCTTACTTCCCGATCGAAGGGACATATCGAACTCTCTTCACGACTGGACATATCGAACTTACCGTCAATGCACTTTTGGCACTGCGACCTCGGCACCTAACCCCACCATCGACTTGCCTCAACCTGCCTTCCTGCACGTCCAGCACGTGTAACCACACCAGCCGTGCTCCTACGATACCAGGTTACCTTCGAAATATCATCGTCACCACCGCTGCCCATTCTTCAGCATCGCGCCATCCAAATCCATACATGTATCGTCGCCGAAACTCCAGAAACCACAGACGGCCAAGAAAATTATGCTTAATTGGATCATCTTTACTCTGGATACCGTCGTCATAGAACCGGGTCTGCCCAGAGTTGCAAAATTCGACACAACATTGAATCGATAACGACATAGATGTCTGCACGGACATTTGATGCGAGTTTAGCCTTGGCGGGAAGAGGAGAAAAGGAGGCGATTCGCACCAGGCCAGCCACTGCACGGGAAAACAGCCGTCGGTGGTGTTCCCGCCGTTCCCCCACGAGCCTATCGAGAACTACGGAATTTTGAGCGTGAATCGGTGATCTACTAGATGTCTTGATGAGTCTCGTACCTCATCGCAATGGCATTCAGACAGCTGGTATACCGATGACATGTAGGCATTCGGACCTTTCAACACCTTATCTTTCTGCTACATCTCATCGGTCCCGACCAAATGCCTGGACCGGATTCATGGCATCATATACATATGTATCTTCACCAATCTCATATCTTCCAGCCTCTGGTCTCAAGCCGTCACCAGTGCTACCACCGGTAAACCATGGGACGAGACCTCGGTCCCAGACCCCGAGTAGTGCTACACAAAGCAAGATGATCGAAGACAAGCCACTCTATATATATATTGCTCTCACACGCGGACAACATTGCCATTGCGCTGCCGCGAAGCCGAAGCACAGCATCATGATCGACCAGCCAGCCAGGATGCCGCACGTTTTCCCCTCGTCCGGCCTCTCGCAGTCCTCGCAGAATTACCAGGGATGCCGCATCAGCGGCATCGCGATGCAAAGACGGCGAAGGACACAAGCGCGGCACCGAAACAACAGCAAATCTACCTAGGGAGACAGCCACGGCGCTGCACAACCACAACCACAGCATCGAACCACCGCATCGGATGAAATCTGTTCGAAATGCCATGGCCATACGGTAACGTGACGACTCATATTGTTTCAAAAGGCAGTGAGCACCCAACACCGAACTGTGAATACTCTCATTCACTTCTGCATTTCTAAAGGTGGCAATGTTTCACTTTCTGCGCACCTTTTCATGACAATGTTCGAGACCATTTTTTGATTCGAAGCATATTCGCTATTAGTATTACATACCACCTAGTACTACATACATTTCCGTCAAGTCTCGGTGAAATTTCCTTATTTACATTTTACATAAATACTCTCTCGTCCACCCGATCTGCTGCTCTTCCAACAGCAATGTTCTGTTGTTTCTGTCCGTAGCGGACCTTTCCAAAAAAAAAAAGACCCCCCCGCTTCAAGCGAGGCACAAGGCTGCATTGAAAGACAGAATGTAAACTGCAAAGGAAAGAAGCAAGGTGAGTGCCAGCAGAGTAAGCACAATGAAATGTACAAAGGGGGTATAGGTTTGTGTAAAAAGTTCGGCATAGAAGAACATATGGAGTGAAGGTGCGAGAAAACATGAATTCTGCTGAAATGCTCAAGATGCCGCCACAAAATGCCACACACCAAAATAGCAGAAGTAGAAAAGGGTGGGTATATGGCATCGAAATGTCGAAATGAAACCGCGCCAGGCCATGTCAGACTCAGGGGAAAAAAAAACACCCGGTCTCCGAAATCTCGTAGATGCGTAAAAACTAAAAAGTCGCAAGTCTCGTCAAGACATCTCAACCAGCCGGACGCCCCTCAGGTGAACATCAATCTCGTAGTCCTCCTCTCCATCCTATTCGTCATCCCCCCCGCGCCCTTGCCCGCCAGCCCCGCGCCCAAATACCTCGTCTGCTGCGCCCTCTTGTAAGCATCCTTCTCACAATAAACCCTCCCATTCATCTCGAAGTAATCCTCTCGCATCACCTTCCCACAATCGCTACAAGTCAAACAACCCGAGTGAAATTTCTGTCCTCGTTCTGTCTCGAGGTACTGACCCTCAATGCCTTTGTTACAGGTTTTGCATAACGTGTTGTTTAGACTGTGGTAGTGGAAAGAACAGTAAGGCGCATCGTTGATGACGTAGAATTCGGCGGTTGTGAAGGGGGAGCGGCAGGTGGTGCAGACGAAACAGTCCTTGTGGTAGCGGCCGGTGAGACGTCCGTCCGCGGAGGATACAGATTTACCTTTTATGGGGAGGGTGCAGGATTTGCAATTTCCTTTGGAGGTGGTTCCCTGGCGGGAACCGGACGTTGATTGTGGTGGCGCGGGTGCGCGCGAAGGAGCGCGCGAAGGATCAGAAGAGGGAGTTCGAAGAGGCGATTGAATAGCTGGGTCTCTGGGTGGCAAGTTTAAAGTGTTTGCCGTGGTCCCTTGAGGTGGAGACCTGCCGAAGGACGCGGATGCGGGTGCTTGCGCTTGAGTAACGTCTCGAGGTGGTGCAGAAGACACAAGCTCCTTAGGCTGCAGAGCTTCCATAGAAGACTGAATATCGGCCATTAGGTTTTCGACCGAGGAAACGGTGGAGCCTTTGCGGCCTACTGAAGACGCAGCAGAGCGTGGCGGAGAAGATTGCGAACTGTTTTCGCTGCGGTTGCTGTAGCCGGAGTCGTTGGAGGATTGCGATTCGGATGCGGCGTGGTAGGGGTTGCTGGTGCCGAATTCGGCGGCGAGGTTAACGTGACTTGGAATCGGTGGTGCTTCGCCTGTTACGGGGTTGGCTCGGCGTGTTGATATGATACTTGTACCACGGGGTGGCAATTTGCGTGTGCGGTCGGGGCCGGAGGCCATGGGGGGCTTGGTTCGGTGTGATCTGCTGGAGCTGGTACTTCTGTTCGAAGCCGCGGTGCTTGGTCTTGGTGGTGGTTCTGATCGCTCTTCTTGAGCTGTTGGGCTGTGCATGGGGAATGTTTGTGCCCTGTCTTCCATTCGCAGTGGCCGTCGTTCTGGGGGTGGCATTTTGGATCCGTTGGAGCTGACACTCGACTGCCTGGAGTGCTCGGAGCCGTCATGGATCGAACCTCGCATCGAGCCTCGGAATTCAGTCGTCTTAGCAGGCTCGGCCTTGTGTTCGGATTCCCTGGCGAACCAAGGCGTCGGTGGTCCGTCCTCCGCCTTCACTGGGGACTGACCAGCAGGTTCAGGAGCCGCTCCTTCCTCTGACTTTGCCCTCTTATTGATATCAAAGGGACCCGGAGCCATCGTATCCATTCTCTTCAACAAACCGCCCTGGCTAGGCGTACGCGGGCTAACAGGTGCATACATTGTACCGTGTCCCTCGTATCTACTCGCGTTCTTCTTTTGCGGCGACGGGAAAACAGGGAAAGGAGAATCCAATCCCCTTTTAAAACTCTCGGGCGATGGTGGTCCTCTCGATGGCATAGGCGACGTGGCACTGCGCAGTGGCGGAGGTCTGTTGCGCTTCGCGGTGTTAGGAGACAGACCAGAAGAAGGAGTTCTTGAACCGGCACTCGACTGGCTATATTGGCTCCCAGGAGTCAATAAACCCGGGCGCAGGAACGGGCCATCTAGGGAGGCGGTTTGTTAGCCAGGATCGATGGAAGAGAAGCGATTCTTCCTTACTTGCTGCATTTGTATCGACTTTGGCAGGTATTGTTCTCCCTGCCTTCCCAGGCTTCAGAAATCCAGTCACTGTTGACGTACTCGTTGACGTATTCACGATTTCAGCGACAGACTCCTTGAGTTCCGGGACAGTTTCTCTTGGTTCCGGCGGTGGTGTTGCTTCGAAGTGAGTTAGCAAGATCAATACTTTGGAAGCAAGGGACTGACACTTACATTCAGCAGCTGGTGCAGTCGGGGCGCAGACGTGGTCTCCCATCATGGAGATTTCGATTTCTTGCGAACATATTGAACACTTAACAGTCGGCAGGAAGCTCATGGCTGAAGTCATCTCGAGTGTCTTTTCGCTTTTCCAAAGCTTATCCAAACTACCTGCTCACACCTCGTAGATTGTGTCTCGCAGAGAGTCGCATGCGATGTGACTTCGATATGCCACGAGGATATTTAACGAATCGAGGGCAGCTACGCGATCGAGATAGGCAGAGCTGAAGTGATCGAGGAGGAGAGTATTCGCTGACAGTTCGCAGAACAGTAAGAATGTCGTCCTTCCAGCAGTTTCTCGAGCTTCGACCTCTTTGTGTGGCTGATTCCAGATCTCCAAACTTTTCCCACAATGTTCCAGCGCTTGTCCAGTGTTTCGGATCTGGGGTGACTGGGACTTATTCGTTGGCGACAGTAAGGACAGTGTTTGCAAGGCGGCGGCTTCCAGATGCGACAAGAGTGAGGCTCTTCCGTTGTTATGAGTAGTGTGTTACGAGGGACGTCTCGTTATGTCTCGGTTTGAAGAAGGGGACGATGCCTGAAGGGTGTTGGACCCCTGTATCAACACACGACCAATCGACGGGCATTGAGGGACCCAGATGCCAGAGAGCGCCGTCTGTTCAGGCCTATTCGGATCTAGCGCTAGGGGTCACTTGTGAAGTAGACTGAGTCGAGCATAGTGCGCGGTAATTATTATGGAGTCTGGTTAAGGGCAGGGTGCGGAGGGATGGGGAGAAAGCAGCAAAGGGTGGGCCAAGCTGAAGATTGAAGCATGCGCCAGCAGCCCAGAGCAGTATAGGGGAATCGAGAATAGCAATGCTAAGCTGCAGATGACCTAAAGTGATTCCCAATTGACAAATAACTGGCTCGAATTTGATGGACGCAAAGAATGGACCACGCTCTCTCCGCAAATTCGCAATCCAGGAAATGAAGCTTGATGATAACAGAGCTGTTGGGATCGTGGGATGGCTTGGGCTGTGGCAGATCATCAAAGTAATGATCATCCATGTTCGCTTATCGTGCTGCGACTGCTTGACTTTGGCTCAATGCCTCTTCGACTTTCAATATTGGGATGGCATTCTGATATTGAAATGCTAGAAATAGATCTCTCAGCAGCCGCCGGTGACATCAGGCGCCGAGCAGCGAACATGTGCGACTGGCTCAGTTTCTGTGTCGCGACGATGTTCGAAGATGGGCTTTTCACGTTTGTGTGATCCGTTAGAAATGGAGAGCGCCAGCCAGGTCGGGACTGGAGCGCTTTCGAAATGAGATTGCGGCGTATGTCGGTGGCTTTCCCGTGCAGGAGATCGGCGTCATCAGCGTCCATGAATCCTGGAGCGCATAGCCAAGTTGCTGTGGAGATTCTTATGTCTGAGAAAGATGAAGCCGAAGTCGATGGAGTCTCGAAAGCACGAAAGGAGTCAGTCAAGCTCTGCCAAGTCAAAAGAGGCCGACATTCCGCGCTGCTTGATATTGGAGATGCGCGTTCTTCAGAGCTGGAGTCGAAGAATTTCTGCCATGGCCAGATCGCCATCCCCAGACTTCTCGGCGATGAAGTCCAGAGTCCAGACCTTCTTCTGTCGTCATTCCCAGTCGTCGCCAATGGCGACACAAGTAATACAACAATGCTATTGTCCGTCGTGTCTCGCAATATTTCTTCATTTTCGTGCTCTGGAATTCGACTCCTCGTGCATCGATGCGATCGACCAACAATTGATTGTGATTTCCGGGGTCCTGATATCGAAGCGTGCCCCCCGGCTCGGCGAACATCTTCAAATTATCGAAGTAATATTATCGATATGAAGAGCGCAAGGCGAGTTTCCTGATTCGTCCGGAGCTGCAAATGAGCAGGGCAGCATGGCCAGCCTGCAGACTGTCCCTAAGACGATATTTTCGATCGCTATTCTCGCATAGTCCCTGAGCTTCCCGCCATAGTAATCGCCTGCTGTGCGATCGAGCACCTACCATAAGATCTGATGATTGCTTTATGCGCCGTGCGGCAAGATCTGTTCCCGTTCCCGGATCGGACGCTTCATGATTCCATGAATCGATGACGGCCATTCGGCGAGAGAGAGTTTTCTCATCAACCTTGGGCCGCTGGCAGGCCTGTCGTCAACTCACATCCATTCGGCAGTCAAGCATCCTCTTTTTGGGATATCATGCCGTCTCGGGTGACAAGACAGCAAGGGTCTCATCGTTGCCTCAAGATGAAACTTCGATATTGCCCTTCACGTGGCCATATCGGGGGTTCTATGTTTCGTGGGCTTCTGTGCGACTTCCACGAACCATGCGAATCGGCTGATATGTGGGCTCTTGGGCGTGCCTTCGAGGCCCGAGTCTCAGCCTCTCAGGGCTGAGTGAGAGCATAAAAGGAGGCGGGTGTCCATGCTGTTCAGCTAAGTCTCGGGGACCAAGGTTGTGGCTGCGAAAGGGGTCCTCAAGCTCGTCTTGCTCTTACGAAATGGTATGAGAAAGAGACACGCTCGGTGTCTAGACTGGTTTCTGAAATCCAGATGGCGGCGCCTGGTGGCTTTTGTGGCTTCGAAAAGGACTTTGCTCTGGATTGCGCCACTTCGAACCAATTTTGAAACAGAATAAGAGAGGCGCTTCGGTACCATGGCCGTGGGTCGAGGCCGTTCGGGTGTGGCGACCTTGATGCTTGGTGTCTTGGTTCAGAGGATAGTGGTGGTAGGATGGATGGTGAAGGTGCACGGCGGCGCGCGAGTTCACGGTAAGTATCCCCGAGAGTCCGAGGCTACGCGCACCCATTTGCCGAATTTACCGCAGATACTGCCTGGATCACCATAAGAGATTTCTATATGTTATCCCAGAATTTCGGAACCCATCTAGCTATTTTTCTAGCTGTAAATGTGTTTCCAACCCGTAGTCAGGAACCTCTCGGCTGACTTCCCGAGGTTCAAGTGCCGTGCCACGCGAGCACATGCGAACATGAAGCTAACCGCAAACTCTCTCGGCCCCGCACTTCCGCCCTCCGATAAAGGGGACCCCCAAAGTTTGCTGAAGTCTGCTTTTTCTTCCTCTTGAACTCGTCATCTCCAGGAACATTGAAGACCATATTCACTTTAGAAGTAATCGTCAACGCCTTTCTTCCTACCCAATCCCCAGAAGATCACACCCCGAGTGTGGTCACCAAAGTCGTCAAGACGTTTTCCAATCTCCTCAACTCGTAAGTCGACTTCCCGATGCCTCACTACTATCTCTATGCTCTCTATTCTCACAATGTAAAGACCGCGGATTAATGTCTCCTCCAGGGTTCATCATCCGTTCGCAGGAGCCCGTTGCTCTTCTCCAGCAGGGGCATCGGACTCACCTTATACGAAATAAGCCCCCTTATTCGTAAAAGAACAACTCTACAATCTTCCTCAGCTCCCGCCAACTCTCGCTGATCAAGATGGCCCCTCACGCTAACGATAGCACGGGCTTCTCGAACGGAAACGGTGAATCGCACTCCTCCTCTTCTGCCAAGAAGGATCTCTTCACCGTCAACTCGCCAAACGTCGTCTACACCGACACTGAAATCAAATCCAAGTACACCTACCGTACTACCGAGGTTACCCAAGCGGCCGACGGCAAGTATGTGGCTACTCCCAAGGAGACAGTCTACGACTTCAAGGTCGGCCGCAAGGTCCCCAAGGTCGGTATGATGCTTGTTGGATGGGGTGGAAACAACGGCACAACCGTGACTGCTGGTATTCTTGCCAACAAGTACCGTTTGTCTTGGGACACCCGCGAAGGACCACGCGCTGCCAACTACTATGGCTCGGTCCTCATGGGCTCCACCATGAAGCTGGGAACCGATCCCAAGACAGCCAGGGAAGTCAACATCCCTTTCCACGATGTCTTGCCCATGGTTCATCCCAATGATCTCGCCATTGGAGGCTGGGATATCAGCGGGATGAACCTGGCAGATGCCATGGACAGAGCCGCTGTCCTGGAGCCTACTTTGAAGGCCCAGGTCAAGAAGGAAATGGGCCAGATGGTGCCCCTTCCCAGTGTCTACTACCCAGACTTCATTGCCGCTAACCAAGAGGATCGCGCCGACAATGTCATCAAGGGCAGCAAGGCTTCCTTGGAGCATGTTGAGCATCTCCGTAAGGACATGCGCGACTTCAAAGCCTCCCATGGTCTTGATAAGATCATTGTCCTCTGGACTGCCAACACCGAGCGCTACGCCGATATCATTCCCGGTATTAATGACACCGCCGACAACCTGATGAAGGCCATCGAAGCCGGGCACGAAGAAATCGCCCCCTCTACCGTTTTCGCCGTCGCGTCGATCCTCGAAGGCGCACCCTTCATCAACGGGTCCCCCCAAAACACCTTCGTCCCCGGCGCCATCGAGCTCGCCGAAAAGCACGGTGCCTTCATCGGCGGTGACGACTTCAAGTCTGGCCAGACCAAGATGAAGTCAGCGCTTGTGGATTTCCTCATCAATGCCGGTATCAAACTCACGTCCATTGCCAGCTACAACCATCTTGGTAACAATGATGGAAAGAACTTGAGCTCGCAGAAGCAGTTCCGCAGCAAGGAGATTTCCAAGAGCAATGTTGTTGATGACATGGTGGAGGCGAACAATGTGCTGTATAAGAAGGGTGAACACCCTGATCATACGGTGGTCATTAAGTATATGCCTGCTGTTGGTGACAACAAGCGTGCGCTCGATGAGTACTATGCTGAGATCTTTATGGGCGGTCACCAGACCATTTCGTAAGCCTTACTTCTCTCTCACTAACCTCAACCCCTCCGTTTCCCCTTTATTCATACTAATCATCGACAACAGTCTCTTCAACGTATGCGAAGACTCTCTCCTGGCCTCGCCCTTGATCATCGACTTGGTGCTCATCGCCGAGATGATGACCCGCATTCAATGGAAGGCGCACTCCGACGACGGCGTCGTCACCAAGGAGTACAAGAGCTTCCACAGCGTGCTCAGCATCCTCAGCTACATGCTCAAGGCGCCTCTTACGCCACCTGGCACGCCGGTTGTGAATGCGCTTGCCAAGCAGCGTGGTGCTCTCACCAACATCTTCCGTGCTTGTGTTGGCTTGGAGCCCGAGAGCGATATGACGCTGGAGCACAAGCTGTTCTAAGGAATGTTTGGTTCCTGTCGGCTCGGCCATTGAAATGAAAATTTGGATATTGAGGTTTTTGGCTCAACGACATGAGAGGCTCTTGATGGAAAATATGGGGGTGCTTCAACAGGACCTGCCTGTCGCGAAAAGATTGGATGCTGCGTTTTGAATTTTTGATAGTTTGGGTTTTGGATTTCCACCCCACCTCCTCGCCAAGGAGGGGGTGTGTTCATTCGTTGGAATAGAATTCAATCCTTATCTCCTGAACTCTGAGCCTCTTCTCTTCCAACTTGTGTGACTCATCGACTTGGCGTTTTCTTAATCCTTGGATTCCGCTTAGCATTGCCAAATTAACCCGATCGCCACATTCCTTTCTTTGCTTTTGGACGACTTCGTCTCCAGAACCCGAAGCATCATCGTCGAGTGATTTGTTCAGGGAGGATTAGAAGAATTGGCATCACGACCAACATCATGTTTCGTTATTGTATTCTCTCACGTTTGCTCTTTCATAACAGTGAAACTTTTTGAATTGAGCCTATCCCAGACCCCTATATGAGCCTGCAGCAGTGCTAGCCCCTTTACAGCTCTTTTCCCTAGCCCCGCTCTCTGGTATAAGCAATCCATGAGCTGGGCTTTCATTTCCCTTGAGGCCTTCAATAACACTTCCATGGCGAATGCGGGTGGCGTGACATGCTCCCAGTGTTCACTCATACGACTTGAACTATAACTTTGGCACTTTAAGCTTTGGTTTTTTACTTTAGGCTCCCATGTTTCCCGATTCCTGCTACTGATGATAATTTTGGGAGTCAATGGAGGCGAGGATATCAATTGAAGGAGAAAAAAAGCATGGGGCCCTTTTGTCAAGGGGAGGGGGGTGGATGGGAGTTTTGAAAGAGCTTTTGAGGACTGCAGATATACGACTCTATCTCCACGGCACGCAAAACTTGTTAAGGCACTGGCCTGTGAGGATATCTAAGCTTTGCGCACAGAGTGAGTCAGGCATAACAAGGCTGAACTTGATATCGTACATGTAGTCCTTTTATCCAGTCGGGCAAGAGGTGAGTTTCTAGAGAAACTTTACAGCTAGACGTCCGGAGTTGAACGAACTGTAATAGTGTTGCCATAGAACAGCCTTCTTTGAAAGCCATGTGGAACGAGCGGGGTGTTTACCGAATACCAAGTGTCCGAGACTGCAGCCAGGCCACTGGTCTTTGGCGATAATTGGTCTGTCCAAAAGCATAACAAGGGCATGGGATCTTCTGTTGTTTTTGTGTTAGACTCGGAAGGAAGCTTGTTTGATTAAGCTCAAGTCGTCTTTCGAGATTGCTGCAGTGACGAAAGTCAAATGTGGAACATGCGGATCGAATCGCTTTGTCACCACGGTGCGTGAAGAAAGTTATATCAAGCGGTTTTCCGCCAGAAAATTGGATAACTGCGAGATATCAGTTATTTCTTCCCCTTTGTACCTTTACATATCTGCGTCATCCACACCTTTGTGTCATCAAATCATCCTCTCGCCATCCCTCCTCTACTACAAATTACACGATGTCTCAACTGAAGTCTGGTATTTTCGGTTGCTTCATCGCACCCAGCTACTGCTTCCTAGAGGAGCAAGGATCACCATTTCACCACGATGATGCTTTTGGGATTTTCATCGTCGCTTGTTCTCCCGACAAACTGAGATCGCAAGGCTACCCCCCAATTTTATGGCGCAAAAAACCTGACAAATACATCTATGCCCCCGATGCCGGTGGCATATCATGGACGACCCCCTTGATCCGACCGCCCATGTCTGTAGACGATATCCTAGGCGAAGGGGGCCTCACTTTCACAATGTTGGCAGAAGAGGATTGCTCCCCAGAAAAGCTGGAATCCCGAGGCTATGAGCCATTATTGTTAATGAAAGATCGAGGCAGGGCCCCGACTATTGCAGACCTCATGTATGCGTCGTGGATAGCTGCGTATAGTTTGGATGGGGATGAGTTCGACGCCTTACAATCTGAATTGGGGACTAGGTTGGTAGTAGTGTTTACGTTGGAGTTAGGCACAACACGCGCGGCGATTTGGGGGAGATGTAAAGAGGAATTGAGAGATTCCGAAGAGAGGTGCAAGGCTTTGATGGCGGAGTGTGCTGAGGGGACTGAGGAGAAGCAAGTACTGGGAGATGGCGAGGAAGGCGGGAAAGAAGGCGGCAAGGAAAACATCGCGGAAGACAACGAAGAAGCAGACTCCCTGGACGAGGAACCACGCATGACTTCCCTGAATACCGAAGCTCTGGAACAAGTCCAAAAAGAAACTCGACCACCATGCTCTCGAGACTATCAACCTGGATCGAGCAAAGCCTCCGAAAACGATGTCCTACAGCCTCGAGTAAAGGATAGACCTAGGAGTGTGGAGAGTGCTCCTTCGGCACCACGAAAACCAGGCCTGAGTGCTGGAAGTTCCTCTTTGATTCCGCAGATGAGTCCTCGCCGGATCACACAACATCCTGCCTCGTGTCATCGTGAAGAGACGGTGAATCCACCCTCGCGCTCTTCCTCTGCAACACTTCAAAACAGCCCGCCGGCCCCTCAGAATCAGACACCAATCCAACGCATTCCCAAACCGCAACATCCCATCCTTCCCACCAAGCCAGCCCCCCAGAAACGCAGCCGCGAGCCTCGAAGATTTTCCTTCCCCCACGCTCTCATTCCTCATTCGCCATATTACAAGAAAGCCCGTCGCGCCAAGAAATCCTCCCTCAAGAACAAGAACAAGAACAAGTCGGAGCGCCAGCAAGAATGACCACTACGCAAACCAGCCTGGCAGTCTGTTAGAGCCCCAACTCGCTATGAGCACGAACCGCTCGACAAGGATTCTCTCCCAAGCTCCCCTATATTTTTCGCTGCGAGTTTCTCGCTGGCTAAGCAACTACTAATTGTCTCGCACGCGATAGATGACTCTCATGTATAAAATGGCTTTGGCTTGGTACGAAGATGGTGACAGGTATTTTTTCTGTAAATTTGGCATCGTTGCAAAACGTTCAAAAGTCGATTTCTCTTTTCGCTAGATATAGTTAAATTGAATGGAATGGGGATGATTAGAAGACCGGATGCTCATATACGGATGCTGATGTGGATGTCGTCACTTGGAAGTATTTTGCTAAGCCTTGCTGGCAAGTTGCGTTCGACCTTGTGGCGTCCAGTATAGCGTCTACGAACTTTTGCGAGTTTGATGCAGGCTGTTTGGTGGCAGGCTGGTAGAAAGACAATAGAGTGAAGAGGTGACAGCAGCACACTACTGTCGTTCAATGTACATTACTGTCACTCGGTTGCCTGCATACATGCAAGAATAAGAAAGAAAAAAAACTCACAGACTCGGTAAAGTGTGTAAGACTTCAAGAACTGAGATTGGAGGCAGCAATACCCGTACCATTTGGAGTCGAATAGTTATTCGGGATCCTGAATAGCGGGAAGTATGGGAAGGAGTTTGGTCTCCAAAGAAGAAATTTGGATTAGCTTATATAGGGTCGTTAAAATGCCCAGACAACTTGGCGGTCAGGTGACTTATAAGTCCAAGCCCTGGTAAAATGTAGTTGTGAACCAAGTTGTTTTGGTGGGCGGTTGCAGGGATAGAGTGGAGTGTTATACCGTACACGTGAACTTGTTCACCGGCGGTAGGCCCTAGACACTTACGGTTTATGGCTTCGTGGCTTGCTCCAGGCTCTAGATCACGTGCCTCGAAGCCGAAGGGCAAAGCTATAAAGGAGTGCCACTCTCCCGCCCAGTTTTGCTTTTCATTCCGAACCAACGATGAACAATGGCTCCATGTGAGATCCACAAGGCATGTTCGACCTACATACCTGATTACATTTTTCATAATATTTGACTCAATCAGCAGAATCCGCTTTCGCTCTCTCCTTTCCCGAAGTCTTATTGGCCGTCACTGTCGTCGCTTACTACTACTGTCGCCCAATCCAGCTGCTACCAGCACCGCCTGACCATATCACCCAGAAATGCTTGTTCGTAGACACAACTTTCTGCAAATCACTGCAGCTATGACAAGGACTAACAAGATTACAAAGGGCCAGAACAAGAAAACTTGGCCAACAATCAAACTTCCACCAGACATTCGATGCTATCCAAGCTCTTGAACCATGCATTTTCTCTCTGTGGAGGAAGACGTTTATATAGCCATATTGGCTATGCAAAAGCAGCTGAGATAAGTCCTGCTCGCTGACACTGGCGTCGCTTGCCAACTACCATCACCTACCACAGCTTACTGGCACCACTTTGCTGTAGCACTTTAAAATCTCAGCTTGCAAAAACAATTTGCTTTGCTTTCTGCTATAATACTTGATAGCAGAGCGCAAAGTACAAAGAAAGGCCTTGGCTGGCTGAAGAATTAAATTCGCAGAATATTATGCAATGGCGCTTTTTGTTGTGTTCTGTGGGCTATAGCCTGTGAATCAAAGAAAAGGGGGGTGTTTATATAGTCCTCGTGGTTACGCCAAAGCAGTGAGCTGAGGCTTGCAAGTCCTGTCAGGCTCGTACTAGGTCATGCCAACTACTGTCGTCCCTCAACACTATTGTCACCCACCGCAGCTGCTACCGGCAGCGCTTTTCCATAGCTTGAAAAAGACCTTGACCCGAAGATACACTTTGCTTTTGTTTTCTAGCATAGCAGACCATAGCAGAGCGCATATTATAGGCGAAAGGACTTGACTGAAATTCACAGTAGACCATCCTGTTGTTGTTCTGAGTTAGTGAGCCATGGCCTATGAATTGCAAAGGAGGAAGGTGTTTATATAACTCTTCAGAGTACGTAAAAGCAACTGCGGCAGATCCAGTGAGTCTGTCACTGCCATCCCTTGCCACTACTGTCGTCGCTTGCCAACTACTGTCGCCCAGCCGAGCTGCTACCCGCAGCGCTTTTCCAAAGTTCTCAGAAATCTCAACTCACAAAAAGATTACCTTATGATTTGCTTTCTACTATCGCATGCCAGTAGAAGACACAGGCTGGAAAGAAAAATAAATTAAACCAAATACTAGCCGGACTCACACGAAACCACTGATCATCCATCTCTGACTTGGACTTTGAGCCATGACCCTGCTATCTTGTCAAAGAAGGTGTTTATCTAGTCCCTAACATAACTGGAGAGTAGCCGCGAGGCCTCTCGCAAAACACCCGTAATTCTTACCGCGGTGCTGTGGGCTCGAGACTTTCCAAGCAGTCAGAAATCACGTGCCCCGAAGTGAAAATGCTATAAAATGGGCCAAAGATCTGCCCACTTTCTTTTTCAAATCAAACCACCACCGCAGAGTGTCTAAATGTGCGAAATCTCAAATTCACAAGGCATTTTCGAATCACAGGTCGCGGAGAAGAAAAAGCAACGACTAGAGATTCCGAGATTCGGATGTGTGGGTAAAACCAGCGGGTTCTCGCAGCACTAAGCTCTTTGAAGCTCTTGTTCGGTACTTTTGAAACTTGGAAAGGGCAAAGGCTTTTTGGGTAGCCTGGCTTCATGCGGAGCATGTGAGCTCTTTTTTAGGTAGCTACTCAGTAGTTCTCCCAAGTTAAACACAGCACTTTTGGCTCCAGGGAATGAGTCGTGTGCGGATCGTTGGCAGCGAGGATGAGAACGGAGGCTGAAGAAGCTTGCGGTCTGGAATATGAATCTGAATGTTGGGAAGGAAGGATCGGAAAATGACGACACTCGGGAATGAAGGGAGATGCGTAGATCCAGAGGGTTCCGAGATGCGGATGTGTTGAGCCCTTTGACACTAGCCCTTTTCAGCCCCTTGTGGTTAGCCCTTTCACGCGCCTTGAAAGCTAGAGACGCCTATAGCCCTTGACCGAGAATCCCGTTCAAAGCATATGAGATTCTCTTTAACGAGCACTTCCAAAGTTAAGCACCTTTCGTCCGTCGTCAACAGGATGAGGCTTGTGTATGTTGTCGACGCCAAGGAAGAACATCCCCGAGTGGGGGCTGAGTCTTGAGAACGTCGCGCATGAAGAAGCGGTGAGACTTAGAACTTATTATCTGGGAGGAAGCATGCAAAGATCCAGGTGTTTTCAAGTTCGCATGAGGCTATGTGCCGTGCGCAGGTCATTTGTGGTAAGTGTAGCGACAGTCCTAAAACAGCCGGGTCCCGAAGGATGGAATTGTTCATTGCTATCTGGTATATAGGTATGCACTCCCCATCCTGAGTCCGCCAGACCCCGTTCCACAGTAAGGTTGACGAATGTGACGATAATGGGACGGGAAGCTGTGCCGTGATGCTGTGCCGTGATGCTACACTCACCGAGGAGCCGCCAGCCCCCGCGTACATCACGTTTCAGGGAAACTAAATAACGTAGGAAAGTAATGCGTTCTTTATATTTTAAAATAAAAAGTTTAGGAATTAAGGGGTATAAAGGGGCTGCATTCTGCTGCTAGATAGACCAAGTATTCAGGGTTGAGCAGATGTGGGGAAAATAGGGATATGCGAGGACGTATATGGCAGGCAATATATATTCCTCCTCGCTCAACCAACTTGCCTCACATAATGGAAAATAAATTGAAACTCGGATTCAGGTGAAAGCGTGAGTGAAGCTATAAAAGGTGAAGGGCGAAAATACAAACCTGAGAAGATCAGAAGTCCATTGGTACATGTAGAGGCTGCACCAGTACATGGAGTAAAGGCTGAAGCGCCGGAGGCGGGTTCGATATTAAATGAATATCGAAATCTCGGTCGGGCCTTGCTGCGTGGTCTCTTCCTTGGTAATCGTCTCGTGTGCGTTGGTAATACGTAACCAACAGGCAGCGCCACATGGTCGCGGTGCTACGACTGCTGCCAGGATTGCATAATCGCAGACGGACATACTCCAATCGCGACCCGGCAGGACGGTCATTCCTCTGCATATGAAACTCCGAATACAACTCTGAGATCCTTCCGACGAACATCGGGAGGGTTTTCGGGAGTATGGATACCTTGGCAGACTCGAGATGTTTTTGCTGAAGGATGGAACGAGAAGACGATATAGGGTGATGGAGGCTGAAGGGAGAGGACGTTTTTGTGTTACTTGGAGTGCGGATGCGTAACAAGGCTAACATCTTATTCTCCGAGGTGACACGTCCGAACCACATACATTGTGATGTTGTGGTTATCTTGACGATGTATCTGCGGTGTGTTGACATGCCAACTTGACAGGATGTTAATAGACTTACCTGACGTGTACTTGGCAACTCTGCTAAGGTATTCAGTAGTCAATCTAGTCGCCTGATATTGTGGCTTCACATGCAGATACTCCCGACCTCAGATCAGAAGATGTCCCGCATCTCCCGTCTCAACAAGTTTCGAAATCCAGGCGCAGCATGGCACAGCTCATGCTGTTCATGCTGTTCTCATTGGAGGGCGCCCATGGGTTGGTTGTTGTTGGTTGGCGACAGCACACCCATATGTGTCGCTGCGGCGTTGTCGGTGAGGGGGATGATGAGGCAACTGGTTGGGAAGCCTCATACTGGACTGCGACTCTGCACGGGGGTGGGGAGGATTCGGCTCGGGATGAACGTGTTCATGCGCGTGAGGTGTGCTCCTGCCGCCTAATCAGGGACTCCCGTCAGCTGAAGAATCCTCATACATATCAAGGATCTGTCGGAGTATTGGGCTGGGTACCATACATGACCGTCCGGAAGCAGGCTGGGATCTCTGGATATATAGGTGCGACGCACACCTCGAGCCTCTCCGCCCGAGCCGCTCCTTTCCCTTTCTTTTCCTGAAGCCTAATCAATGTGGCGAGATTGATGTATTCCTTTTGATCCGCAGCGCCCTCGATCACGGGTCCGTCATGATGTGATGGTGTGGGTGCCAGCCCGTGCCGTCCTTATGCGAGTGTGTTAAGGCCGTGCCTCCTCCGAAAACCTGGCTGCCGTCGGGTCTGTCAGTCAATAGATATACCCCGAGACTCCCAACTCCCAAATCATGTTGATCACTCGAGTTGCTGAAAGCGAAAAAGTTAATTGCAGTACCTGCGGTACGTACCTCGAAACATTCCAGCCCGTGCGTACCATCAAACCGTGGGTGAAGCTTGAAAACCGCCAAGCAGGTGTCAAGAAGTTGAAAGGACGGCAGATCACATCCAGGCCCCCCACCTGCTACGAACATCTTCCTTACTTAAACACACGCAGCTCCCTCAACCTCCCAGCTCACCATTCCGTTTCCAGATTCAACTGCTTCGTCGTCGGTTGGCCGCAGGCGCCTATGATTTATTTTTGTTGTTTGTCAGTGGGGCGCCTGCGCTTAGCGTTGATCATCAGCTCTTACCGTCGCCCTTCAGCCCTGCCAAACCTCCGCTCTCTCCGCCGCCGCCCGCTCGTCTCCATACCTACAATTGAAAAACAGCTGTTGATCGGACCACACCACTGCTGGCCTACCACATTATCATTGACCGCAACATCGAAGGAAATGGCGGAGAAAAATCCAGGAAAATGCGAAAGCGGATGGATACAGATTAGCCAATCCCTGGATGCACAAATTGACGGTGAGGCTGCCTGGACAACGCTGCTGGAGAAGAGGAAAAATCATACTCGTTTGAATGGACCGATCACCTGTTGTTGAATGCTGTCTCGGCCGTGATGGAAAGAACTGCACGCCGCTGCCGCCATGGTGGAGACGAGGAAGGAGAAAGAATGAAACATCGCGATTCACGAAGCGATTTCAACATGGGAACACGAGCCTCACGAAAGCGGTGTGTGCGACCATGCGGCTACGGCACGGATAGAAAGAGGAAATATGTGGAGAGGATGGGAGATGCTGTGGGTGAGTAGCCGTCTTCTGTCTCTACTTAATCTTGCAGATGCTCGCGTCCTCTAGGTCCTCTGGGTCCATCTCCGCTTCCTTTTCATATGACAACTCACATGGCGAGGCGAGTGAGTGAGAGAAAAGAAATTTTTGGCTCCATCAGACAAACTCTGTGACTCTTTGTTTCGTTCATATATCAATCAGCTTCTCCTCGACCTTCTGGTGACGCTTCTTGTGTGGCCTGTGGTCGATCTCTGGGGTCAGCGAGACTGCTCTCCACTACTCGAGCTGCGTCAGACGATTGGAAACAAACAAGAAGACCCGAGACTACCGGAGTCATTCGGAGTATGTCTTGCGCAGGGTTTGCTACACTTGTTCGAGGCGATCCAACTATTTCACGCTGACATTTTCACAGGGACCGAGACCCAATTGAATCAACCACACAAGAGTCATCACCAATGGGAGTCTCAACGGAAGCAAATGCAGCAAATGTACTCGTGGTCTATTACTACCTCGCCGGCTGTCTTCATTATATGCTCGCCAACGACCATCCCTCATATTCACAAGAGTCCAGCGTTAGGAAACTGCAGGCGACATGCGCTCAAAATACCGCCCAAGAAAGTCGCTCCAAACCACAAATGCCCAAAGATGACAGCGAGCGAATGAACTCCTAACCATAGGACAAAGGGCCGCCATGATATTCCGAAAAGATTAAAGGCCCGGCCGAGCACTTTCCTACTCCCTGACGCCAATCCCGAATGCAAATTCCTTTCATGCCTTGACCATCATTACCTGTCGTGGACTTCGTCGTCTCAGTTTCATCGTGAGAGCTGCTGCTTTCTCCTGGATCTTGCGCCGCTTTCGGCCTTTTTCGGATTCGGTGCTTTTGTTTGAGACGGTGGTGGCAGTGGTCGAGGTGGAGGTCGTCGAGTCGGTGTGGTAGTGCTTGTGGCTGCAGCTGTCGCACGATGAAGCCATGTCGCTCTTGCGCTTCTGGTGGGTCTTTTCGAGATCGATGATCGCTTTGGAGTATGCCAGAGCGTTGACTTGGTCGGAAGTGGGAACTGGGTTTGCTTTCGCCTCCCGAAGGACACGGCGGAGGATCTTGCCGGTGGGGTTTCGGGGAACTCGGTCGACAAACTCGACGTGGTCAACCTGCTTGTAGCGGGCTAGTCGGGCGCCGAGGAAGGTCTTGATATCCTTCTCGGTCAGAACACTCTGGGGATTCTTGACCACAAAGGCCTGAGGAACCTCGCCGAGGCCGTCCTGTGATGGGATACCAATGACGCCTGCATCGATGATATCTGGGTGTTCGATCAAAGAGGCCTCGATCTCCGCAGGGCTGACTTGCCAACCTCGGACTTTGATGAGATCCTTCGTCCGGTCGACCACATACCATCTCCCGTCTTTTCTGTATCCGATATCGCCAGTCCGAATCCATCCGTCGTGCGAGAACGCTTCAGCAGTTGCCAGTGGTTGGTCCAGATACCCTTTCATCAAATGCTCGCCGTAGACGTGGATTTCTCCGGTCACTCCGTCTCGGTGTACAATTTGACCAGATCGGCTCACAAGTCTGGTGATGGACGTCAGTTACCGATCAGGAGAGAACAGCCAGGATTTCATCTTACCTCAAGCGATATCCAGGAACGGGCGATCCAACACTACCGGTATCGTCTCTCTTCTTGTCTCGCCATGTCGTTGTCGCCCAACCAATCTCAGTCATACCGTACACTTGCTCAATATGAGCCTTCTCATGAAGTTTCGCGTACAACTGGTCCTGGATGATTTTACCGGCACACGAACCACCAACGTATATCTTTCGAAGGGAGCGGAGACGTTTTGGAGTGGCAACGTCGGATTTCGCGAGAGATGTCAAGATCGGGGGCACCGCAATTGTCCTGTCGATTTGGTACTTCTCACACGCATTTGCAAAACCATCCGCCTCGAACCGCGGCATGATGTATGTTTGACTGCCTTGTCGCAGTGGTACTGCATGCTGCACAGGAACGGTGAAGACGTGAAACGGAGGAAGGGCCACGAGATACGAAGGCTAGAACCCAAAACGTCAGTACGAGTCCTTCATTTCACATCACCGCCGCGACCGGAGAACATACCTTGGTTTCCATCTTCTTCATTTCCCGCGTCAGGAATTCGCCTTGGGATACCATATAGGAGTGACACAGGATTGCGGCTTTTGGCAGGCCTGACGTTCCACTCGTACTGACGTATCCTGCCGGGGTATTTCTGGTGTCATCGACAGCCACCCAATCCCGCTCTCCAGACTCGAGCAGCTCCGTCCAACATTTGTATCCGGCTGGTATTTCCTCCCCACGTGGGTTGAACACATAGATGTTCTCGCGAGCGATGCCGCACTCATCGGCTGCGGTTTGCGCTGTTTCCAGCGTGCTCACTTGGGAGATGAAGAATTTGGCTTTTGTCATTCGGACATGGTGAGCGAGTTCGTGAGCCGTGTATCCGGGGTTCGCTCCAGTGAAGCGTCCTCCGGAACCGATGATGCCGAGATACAGACTGGAGTAATGAATCTGATGATGCGGTCAGTTATCGCTCTGCCAGGTACAAGTGTACCGTCAAACGCACGTCGTTGAAGCTGATCACGCAGACACAGTCTCCTTTCTCGAGGCCATTCGATTGCAGGCCAGCAACCAGTTTCCTCACCAGTGTTCGACAATCTCGCGCCGTTAAGCAACGTGACGGGTCACTGGGATCGAGGTAAATCTGTTCATGTCATGTCAGCCGATCTGCCAGGCCTGGGCTTTTGTCAGAGCAAGAAAGACTCACCGGCTTGTCCTGGTCGTAGTCCTCGTTGCCAAAGGTCCATGAAACGAGATCCATTGTCGAGGCAGCGGGGTGTTGGTTTCTTTTTGGACTTGAAGACTCGGAGGTGTGAAATATGATGTCCAAGACAGAGTTCAGTGACCAGCACGAGTGTAGCTTGGAGTGTCTCATTGAGGCAGGTCCGGCACGACTGTGCTCGACGGGAATAATATATGGTGTGTTTCTTTACTGCACCGCAATGCGCTCCTTTTGGCTTGCATGATATTGGTGTGGTGGTTGGTTACCACTTTTAACATATACGGTCAGTCTGCGTTACGACCCTAGAACGTGCAGGATCATCCAGACAACGAAGTGGAGGGGTGGGCTGGCTTGGACTAGCAAGTTTGGCACCTGGAGCCACTCTCGGCCTGTCACTTGATACTCGCAATATTCGTGCTCCTTCTCGTGGCGCGGCAGGTGCAGTCGATCCGCGCCGCCAATTCTCCAATTGCGGGCGCTGGGAGATGTTAGACTTGGACGTCCCGAGGAGTCGGTTTCAGTGGGTTACGCATTTCTGCATTGACGCCCGGCCGTACCTTATTCGACCCTCTCACCGCACTGACCGCAGCGTGGGCTTAGAAGGTGGGTTCTCATTTAGTAGGGGTTATTATTATTATGGCATGCCTAGGCTATTTCGAAGTTGCAAGCTGTTCCAAGTGGACATTATCACAGCGTCTTAGCCTTGATATCGATGTCATGTGCGCCAGTGCGCTATACCCCTCTATTTGAGGGTCGCTATCACTTACATATTCCCCACTGCGGAGGACATCAGCGTCTAAGTGGAGTCGTGGACATGGACATACTGTGGATTTCTAAGTGGACACCTGTTTAGCTTACTTCATTGGCAGCTATTCCGATTGCAGGCAATTGGGAGACGGTGAAAAGCGGCTACCGGAGCATTCGTGTGGGATCATGGCTGACTAGCGAGTAGTTCGGATAGTAGTGGCATCCCGAAGTCTTGGACTAGAGAAGTGACGGCGGGCAGGCCCAAGGCTCGACGATATACCCCTGCCCACCCACTGTCCCCAATGTCGCTAGCCTCCCCATTCTCGGCCCTTCAGCGCGGCCCCATACCCCACGACCAAATCTCGAACGCCTATCGCATGTCGTTATCGTTATATAAAATTTATATGCATTTTATATTGGCTGTGGCATCTGGCCGATGCGCGTGGGCTGGAATTTCCCACGTCTGGAAGCGGGAGGACAAGCCGCTCAGGATCCTTGCGATCAATCGGTAACCAATTATGGACAAGCAGCCGAGGCGATCCGTCGACGGCCCGCCATTGGGCTCCAGGGCGCTCCGATCTCAGCGTAGGACCGCTCTTTGTTCTGCAGTTTCCAAGGCGCAGCCTCACCAGCATCGTGCAAGGTCTGAACCAGCACGACATCGAGTCGCGAGCGCAAGGACGGACCTCGCTGCCGATACTGGTTGTTTGTTACGAGGCTGCCAAGTGCCAGATCATATCACCTTCTATCATGCGATGTTCTCATACAGATGGGCTGCTGCGATGAAACCCCCGGGAGGCGGATGCAGGTGAACAGAGCGGCATCAAGCAACACCATTGGCAGCTTCGAATCCGAGGAACATGATCAGCTGGGGTCCAGTCGCTCTGGTCGAGTAAGAAGGCGACAAGGAATCTTTTGGGGGGGGGGGGGGATGTGTGCATGAATCGCATGCGGCCAAGATTGGATCCGCCATCCCGTCTTTCTTCCAGCTTCCGTTATTCGTGGCCACGTTGCGATGATGGATGCAAAAATTCTACACATGATGATGAGACGAGGGATATTTTCAGATTCGGTGTTCTTGTGTCACCGCTTTGACGACAACGACTTATGCACCTCGTCGCTGCAGAACGACCACGAATTCCTGCTTGCGATGATGACAAGGCGACGCCAGCCATCAGCCGCTCCAGACCACACCTCGTGGGATTTATTATTACAGACCGGTTTCTCGAGGCGCCGAAATGCTGTCCACAGGCCGCGCTCAGCGGGGCCATGGTAAAACAATCATGACATGTCAATGTCACGTCAAGCTGTCGGTGGCCAGGCGTGGCCTTTTTGACAAGGCGAGCCATGTAACGACGTTCTAGGCTCAAAGAGATCTCAGATATAGGAGAGAAGTATGACATCGCCCTATACAACGGTTTCGACACGTTTGCGATAGATGACGGGTCAGGCCACATCTAGACGTCAATGCAGTTACAACAGCAGTGTCATTATCGGATTTCAGGATACCATGGGCGATTTCGGATTTACGAGTAGGGTGTCTAGGGACGCCTCTTCGGGAAGCGCGCGACGAAGCGTGCCGCGTGCACGAGGGACCCATGGAGCGCTGGAGTGTCTGCGCGAATTACGAATCATGGAGGCGGGGCCGGATATCGCGATGCCTATGTGGCTTCAAAACTGGGACCCCATTTGAGAACACTGGGGCTCTTTCGCCGCAGTGGGTGGGCGTCCGGGCCGGCTGGGGGCTCGCCATGGGGCATGGGCCGATGCGATACGACGGGACTGTGATTCCGCATCAAATTTCGAGCGACATCAACCAAAATTCCACGAATTTCCGGATGTCGCTTTTATTGTCGCTATCGCCGGCTATTGCTATTATTGCGACGAAAATTGGCATTATTATTATTATCGCGAGGCGACAAAAAAAAACTCGTGTCAAGCTTGATCGGCTGAGCAGTTCGAGAGTCAGCACAGGCGATAATAATGGCCGTGTTCTAAGTCGGGTGAGGTACAACATTACATCAACAGCCTGTTACAGACTGCGTTGGTCGGTTACCTCTCAGTCGGAGGTCTCGCGTGTTGGGAGCTGTGGCCTGTGTGGCCCTTCGGAAGATTTCTGTCGAGCAGTGAGCACTGAGCGGTCGTGTGGCATCCTGAGTCGTTGAGCCTTGACGCTGAGCAGTTTTGCTTTTTGCATTTCGTGGGGAAGCACAAGCCCCGTCACGAACTGACTTGCACTCCCGCAAAAAGCTGTCTTTTGCAGCATACATCATGCAACTGCCAATTGCCTGCAGCGACTGCGCCCAAGATGATTCCTGTTTGCGCAGGAAATGGGATTATTATTGAGAGCTGACTACAGAGCAGCAGGAACACATCCGGTCGTGATCTTCGCCATCTCCGACTTCCACGCGCGACCGGCCGCACATCAGCATCACGCCTGATATGTGTTCACACAGCACCGCACGAGCCGGCCACAGCATAGCCTGATAGCCAAGCGCTGGGCCTAGTATTCTAGAAGCGACTTACCTGCCGCATTTCGCAGTCAATTCATACACCCTTGGTTATATCTGATTTACATCATTTACCTTCTTCCGCATCAGGGAATATTTCACCATTAGTTCCTTGCAGTGCGACCATCCTATTGGGCGACTCCGGCCATGCGCCAGCTGCGTCGCCCTGCTGATTTGCACACCACCTTCCCGCCGGCGACCAGGTGGACACGTTTTTTGCAGACTGTGGAGCCCAGGGGTCCCCCCCCCCCGCTATCTTGACATGGGCTGTGAAGGACAGCCTAAGGGCCTTGCATTCGCCGACTCGGATTCTCCCACGCTCGCCTGCCCCCATGGCCTGCTACAGCACTCGTAAATGGTTGCTCAAATCAGCAATCTGCGAATAATCTATCTCACTCTATCTCCGGATCGCAATCTCAGTCTATTCCGAGTTGGTGAGGTAGCACTTTGTAAAATCCTAATTGGGATTTGTGTGATCCCCGTCACCGTTGTATACGGCAGTAGCGCCGAGATTCGTGGAGCATTACAGGCCATGGCAGTGGGCGCTCTCTTATTACGGTGTAGTACCGCTGTTTTTTACTCTAGTCTTTTTCAACTCTCTCCACCACTCTCATCACTTTCAAGGCCAGTCAAGCTAAACTACGCCTTCATGTCCACACAACCAACACCAACACTCAACATCTGCATCAATTAGATTTAGCGGACGGCACTATTATCATAGGTGGCAGAACATATTCTCCGGTGTGGGTCAACGTCTCTTTCACAAGCGCCTCTGGCCCTGCATTACTCTACCGACTGTGCAGGTCACATTGCCCTTCTTGCTTCGGTACCGCTAGCTCTAGACTTGGTGTGCTAGAAATGCTCTAAACAAGCATATCCGAACATCACGGCAGCTTGGGAATCTTACCTACTGGTCGAATAAATCCGTTCCTGCTGCTTCCTGCCGAATTATTACACGCGCCATCCTCGAGGACATATCGTGGAGCGCAACGGCCGAATCTCTTCTGTTTCACGGCTGCTTCGCGATCCTCTTTCTCTAAGTCTGACTGGGTCTGAGCACCCCGACTCTTTTTTCCACACATCTCCACCACCGCTCGACCGACGACGCCCCCGGAAGACCCTCGTCGATCCATCTTCTCCGTTTCGTGCTCGCCACCACGCCGAGCGCCTTGCAATGGGGCAACGATAATCCTTAGGCATATATGCACGCCATTGGCTCCCTCTTTCAAGTCTTGGTGGCTGTTTCCAGTCTGATATCAAACTATTCCTTGTTCCTGGATCACTGCATATACCTCCGTCTGGCCATCACTGCATGACAACAACCTCTAAGTCATCCAGTCTTGAGAAATATCGTCAACCTTCAGGATGATGGCCTCGAATTCCGACAACATCGATATTGAGAAGGCCCTGGGGGCTCCAGAGCCTGTGGCTGTTGGGGATGTTTCGGTCAATAGGGATGATATTGTCTTGTCTACACAACCAGTTGCTCCGATTGCTCCGAGTCACAATCGCTCAGAGTCCAAGCAAACCGTGGAATTTGCCTTCGAACGTCCGATAAACTACCACAGACGAACCGTCTCTACGAATACATGGCGACTTAGTGGGAGCAGCACGATCTTTGAGAAATCCAGTCAACTACCAGAAAAGCGTTACCCCAGGTTCATCCGTCATGCGAGACATACATTTCTAAATGTCTACCGACGTCTCTTCGGCTTCGTCTTTCTCGCCAACCTCATCGGTCTCGTCGCCCTAATCGCCACAAACCCCAGATTTGATCCCGCCCCTCTATCAGCCTTCGCTACTGCCGCAGCAGCCAATGTCATGGTCGCCGTCTGGATCCGTCAAGACTACGTCGTCAACCTCCTCTTCAAGCTCTGCTGGCTCGTCCCCCTTTCCTCCCCCCTCCGCATCCGTCGTCTCCTGGCCAAAGTCTACGAATACGGCGGCGTCCACAGCGGCACCGCCTTCGCCACCGTCGTCTGGTTCACGCTCCTAACCGCCTACCTAACCAAAGAATTCTCCCAAGACCTCCTCACCGACCCCGCCATCATCGCCCTCTCCTACATCCTCCTCACCATCCTCGCCGCCCTCTGCATCACCGCCTACCCCAAATTCCGCTTCAAGTCCCACAACACCTTCGAGCAAGTCCACCGCTGGGGCGGCTGGTTCTCCCTCGCCATCTTCTGGGCCGAACTCGTGCTCTTCTCGCGCGTGCTGAGCAAACAACCAGGCACCTGGAGTACTTCTCTAGGAATCACACTGATCATGCAACCAGCCTTCTGGTTCCTTCTTGTTGCATCTCTGCACTGCATCCTCCCCTGGCTCCGCCTCCACAAAATGCCCGTGAATGTGGAAAAGCTCTCCAACCACGCCGCACGCGTCCATTTCGACGAGAAAATCCCCAATTTCGTCGGCCTGAGAATCGCCGAAACACCGTTGGGTGAATGGCACTCCTTCGCCACCATCCCCGCCCGCGGCGGCAAAACCGGCGGATCAATTATCGTCAGTGATGCAGGCGACTGGACACGCAAAACGATCCAAAACCCCAAGCCCTACTACTACGTCAAAGGCGTACCCGTCACCGGCGTGCTCTGCATGGCGCAAATCTTCAAATCCGTCATCATTGTCACCACCGGCTCTGGCATCGGTCCCTGCCTCGGCGTAATGCTCGATCTCCCCAAGACAAAGTGTCGTGTCTTGTGGAGCACGCCGAGACCTTATCAGACGTACGGAGAGGAGATTGTGGAGCAGGTGAAGGGGGTCGATGACCGAGCGGTGATTATCGATACGCGGGCGAGCGGACGGCCGGATTTGGTGCAGTTGGCGTGGGAGCTATTTATGGAGGAGGAGGCGGAGGCGGTTTTTGTGATTTCCAATCCGGCGTTGACGCGGAAGGTGGTTTATGGGATGGAGAGTAGGGGGGTGCCGGCTTTTGGACCGATTTGGGATTCGTGATTTGCTCAGACATTCACGAGCGAAAAAGAAAAAGTGGTGGAAGGAGTATTTGGAGTTGGACGACCTTGCTCTTTTTGTTTCTCATACGCTCTCTACATATGGGACCTTTGCGGACACAATACCATATTTCACGATGTTTACGAGGGACAGGATACGAGATTTTTTGTTTCACGAAGAAGGAAACCTGATACCCATTTCATTCATTCACTCGCGGGCTTTGGACCGTGGTTCGCTCGCTCGCTGGACAAGAAAAATCATCACGGAAGAGGGATTATGGACATGGCAAGGGGCGTTTTAATTGATTTTTTTTATCGACGAAGTATAAAGCAACTGCGAATACCAAAGCAAGCAAGCAAGCGAAAAATTGGATCGATTACGGCGGTTCACATGTCAAATAGCATATCATAACATTATATACCAAGGAAAATAATATCTACTGTTTACTGCTGATAGTTGTTTACTTCTCAAGTCTGGATTCGCATAGCCAGGATCTCGGAATACACATGGTACATCAAACGCCGGCACGGAAGTGGCAACTGGCAACTGGCGCTGCTGCAACGTGCTGTACGTCACGGAAGGGGCTTTTCTGCCTCGTGCATTACTTGCGTGGTTTACCATGGATGCTCTCGTCCGGAGATGCTTGGGAAGGGGTGACGAGAAGTGGCAGTGCATTTCAGCGGTCTGGAAATTCCAAAGTGTCTAGTGCTGGATAGGGCAAGAGGGATGGAGGTGGGCTGCCGGCGCGAGAACTATGCTATGTTGGGATGGAGTAGCAGGGCTGGCGGGCGGCAGTCAAGTGGGCGATGTCACATTCATGTCACATTCTTGATCGGACGAAACGGGAATGCTGCATATTGAGCTAGGGGGGATGGAGGGGTATGGTTGGTCGTACACATCAAATGTGAGTTCAATGAATTTGAGCAGAAATAGTGTGCTAATCTGGATGATTGGGAGCTAGCGGGCATTATTTGATCCATTTTCTGAGTGTTTCACTGTGGTTGAGATTAGAATTGGGGCTAGCCGCTCGCTGTGCTCGCTGTGCTGGGATGATGATGAAGAGGGTGTGGTGAGGATATTTGTGCAACCCACCATCCGAGTTGGGTGGGTGGGAGGTTTTTCCGTGCGTTGCTTCCGTCTGATCTGACTGAATTCGATCTTTTTTGGGAATTGTTTGCTATATGCAGGTGGATGAAACGGATGTGCGCATATTTGCATGGTGCAGCCGGCACATAGCGGTTCAGGATTTTCTCGTTCGTTGACGTTCGAGGAGTTCTTGTTGCCGATGCCCTTACCGTGCTTCAAGGTTGGATGGTAAGCAAGGCAACTGGTGAGGCGGTGTTTGCTGTTCTCGTTGATCGTTCTCGTTTCGTCTGATGACTTCTCTGAGATGAGACATCGAGATCGGATGTTTGTTCCTACGTCGCATTATTGACAATGCTATTATGATCTCTCTGTCAGGTTCATTCAAGTATCAATAGTGCCTATGTACCATCTTCAATCTTGCAACGAAGTACAGTATTGAACGTTATTAACCAGAGCCATTTCTGTCCTCCCGCTGGTTGCCAGTCTCACCCCCATCCACGTGTATCCCCTCCGAATTCCAGCGCCTCTATCAGCTCATGTCCCCCAGCGCCATCTCCCACAATTCTCCTTATCCTGCTCATCCTCCTCGTCCTCCCACCCCTTCCAGCATGAAGTCACCAAATCTCCTTAATTCGTCCAGCCTATGTCCCGTTCTCGCACAAAGCACTCATCCAGCATAGCCCCATCCCCAAACATTCCGAACGTTGCACAAACGAGGCGTCCAGTCCCCCAAAAATCCCGACAATGGTCATCCGTAGGACCCGACAAGCGTTGGCTTCGACGAATCCCGACGAACTGGAGGGTGGTGCAAATGCGGTTCACTATGCGGAATCCCGTGGGAATGGGACGGGGTGGGACGGGCGACGCCTCGTGCGAGCTGTGGGATTCCTAGTTTGAATCGCTGGAGAATTGTGTTTCAGCTGCGGGAGCGACCCAACGTGGAAACGACTGCTGGATCTTGAGACATTTGGAGAATTCTGTTTCTGACTGCGGATGGAGAACTAGCGACGACAGCTGATGAATAAAGCGACCTTCCGCTTACGGTCAAGTAACACAAAAGCCAAAAGTGACAAACTAGAGCTTGGGTGTCTCATTCTATCGTTTGGATAGGCAGCTGGAAATGCAAAGCTATATCCGGCCTACCACCCCGTTTTCTGCCATTAGTATATACGATAAGCTCTCCTCATCCACAATTTACTTTCTCAACCACACCCTTTCCAACACCCTTCCATCGCCAGTTCAGCTCCCAAATCGCCGAATCGCCCACAGCCGTTTGAAACCCAATCTCAGGAAGCTTTCGGTCCAGCCGTGCCGCTCGTCATTTTCACTTCTTCCCCACCACGCCACCGCCCTCGTGTTCCAGAACTCCCCCAGCCCGCTTTCCAGCCAGTTCTCGACCTCGGCACTAACAGAAACCAACAGAAAACCGTCATCAAATTTCGTTTTCAACACTCCGGCGCCGCGCTTGCGAATCTACCCCCTTCCAGCCCGGCAGGCGCCGCTGGACCCTCATCGATCCAGCTCCTCGGTACCCGTCCGTGTGTTGCGCGTCAAGTATGTCCCCACCAGACCTAGCTAGGAAGCTCCACGCCCACATAAGCTCCATGTCCAGCGCCAACACCAGCGCCAAAATAGCCTGCGAATAGCGCCGTCTTTTACCGCTCAGGGTCTCACATAGATTGACGCTATGCTGATATGGGAATGTCCAATTCGCAGTGACATTTTCCGCAGCCTTTTTGGCAGGCTCCACGTGGGCGGTCTGCCGCGGGCTAGGAGCGGTTCGAGAACTGTGTCAAAATCGTGAAGTGTCTTTGAGTATGTCTGACCCTGACCTAAAGATGTGCAGGTGCGGAAGGCTATCCGGCCTGCTGGATCGTGAATACGAGCGGTTGGGGCTTGAAGGCTGAGATTAATCATGGATTGCTGATCAAATGGGAACAGCCGCGTGGAGACCGGCAAGACACACGGTGAGTTGAAAACCCTGGGTTTGAGGCACTAAATATGCCTGGATTTGATCCAGTTTTGGGCTAGTAGGGGGTTAGGAGCTCTAGCCGCAGCTTAGCTCTTAGCACAAAAACAGGGAGGCTGCACGGGGTCGGTATCGGATTCTTTTGAGTTCCGGCTGATCGACGGCTTAACTACTAGTATGTTGCGCCGGCTAGGACTAGGTGCATTTGGTGTCCTGAGCGCGGAGATCGGTGGATAAGGCGGGACGGTTAAAGCTGGGTAACCTGGGTAGGATTTTGACGGGGCGGGAGATGCATGATTGGCGTATGCGGATTTGGCATTTAGGTTGCTGAATCTAGAGAAGACTGTCGGGAGCAAAACCGTCTCGGCTAATCTTCCTCTCAACAATGTCTGCGCAATTGCAACAATTATTATCTTTTACCTCCCGCCAAACTCTCCCTAGATCCCGGGAGTTTGTCATTTCCTAGCCCGTCTTATTGTTACTTGGACAATCCTTGACTCTCGAGGTTATCACTCTATCCCTATTTGGAAGTTGGTAACTACCAACATTCACATTTATAAATTATCTCAGTCATTTAAGCTAGCAAGCATTTCGCATTTTTTTATGCTTAAACTCCGTAATATATCGCGTTATATCCTGAAGGGTATATTTAAGGTTGGCGGTTTGTTCCCCGGCTATAAGCGAGATCAAATCATTAAATATAATCGAAATAGATTATATAACTCAAGTGAAGGTAATTCAGACCCAGTGAAAAACACAGCAGTTAACACGTAGTTGACATCACCTACGCCGACTAGACTCATCCCTAGCCCATGGTTTAGCGCTTATCCAACCCAGCGAATATCAGCACCTAGAATTGTGTTTCCTACCCTATCGCTAGCAACTCATCCCGCTCGGCTCTACTTTCGGCACTTGCAAGCTAGGAACTAGCAAATGCCCAGATGGTAAATACCAAAACTCGATATATATCACTTTTAGAAGGCATTTGTAAATAGGAATATCAAGCGATATTGAGTTGATATCTCTATTTGTGGCTATATTTTCAGCTTTGGCAATTTAAAACCTAGGCAGTAGCCACTGACAACTAAGTGGCCTACGTCGTGTACCAAAACTTCAAGTTCTTGAACTCTTAGGATCTGCAATAGCGTTGAGCGGTATTAGCAAGGAACATGCCTACCTAGCTTCCATGTATTGGCCTGGGACCGGGGTCGCGGTAAGAAAGGTTGGCGCCGTGCCTTCCGCGCGGGTTCGGAAAGCTTGCACGACTGGAGGAGTTGCGGCGATATCAAGCGCGTAGAGCGGTAGGTGTATAACCTCTAGCCTTTGCAAACTGTATAACAAATCTCTTGGCAACACGTGTGATAGATTGGACAAACCCGGTTTTGTGGTCGGGGCGGGGAACCCGGCTCATGTCCCACGGTTGACGGATGGCTTCCGGGCCCCGGCCTCAGCACTGTGGATTTCTCGGCCGCCGACTGGCGGCGTTTTCTTCGATCCATCATGATACGATCCGGGTCGGGTCATCGTTTTTCGGTTTCCGATAAAGAGTTGTTCTGTGCCTGAAAATCCCGCAACAAGGGTGCAAAAAAGCGGAGTTGCGGGGGCGGCGGGGCCCGCAGGAAGCCTGTCCGAATATCCGCTCTTGCATGTTTCACATAAACATTATGCCGGATACTATGCCGGCGCCGGATGTTATGCCGAACACAAAACCCATGCCTTCCCCTTGTCAAAAACCCTGGAGTCTGTTCCTCCGATGTGTCCTGCGCATAAGGCAGGAACTGTCACACCGTACATATGTACTCCACAGATTGATCTCCAGCCAGGATGAATTTTATGGAGGCTCACAGATGTGCTTCATTCTTGCAGCGACCCTGGCAGCAGCGGGACAGGCTCGAAGAGGAAGTTGGTATGACGTGTCGATAGTTCGGCGAACCGGGTTGCTGGGAGGCGTATAGCATTTTGAGGGGATGTTCGGAGATTGCCTCTATCTATTTGGTGGTTCTGTTGGTTGTTGGTGGCTGGTCTGTCACATTCTGATATGAGGTTTTTGCCTTTTTGGATGCATCCTTCGTCGTGCCTGCGGCGCCGAAACGGGAATGAACCACGGCTCTGGATCAACGTTCTTCTGAGTGGCTTGTGGGAGCACATGCAGTGATATGCCAGGTGATATACCCCAGCCGCATCGTGGGCGGCAAGAGTGCTGTATACTGACGTTTACGGCAGTCTGAGGGAGATGTGGCTTGCTGGACTGACTGGGATGGCATCATGGTGAGACCACTTGACCATTGTGATAGATTCGGACATCTGGCTGATTTGGGTTTGTGACAGATCTGAACGCTGGCTGCTTTGGGCTTGCGTCGAATGACAAGGGGCGGGAAGAGAAAGAGGAAGCGATGGCGTTGGC
Organism: Cyclaneusma minus; assembly: GCA_037179335.1. Classification (NCBI taxonomy): domain Eukaryota; kingdom Fungi; phylum Ascomycota; class Leotiomycetes; order Marthamycetales; family Marthamycetaceae; genus Cyclaneusma; species Cyclaneusma minus. The sequence continues at coordinate 1,716,140 of JAKZHN010000002.1, read as the reverse complement.
TGAATGCGGATAGATCGACGAGACATCGGCGGCAAGAGAATCTCAAAATGATCTCGTGCAGATCCGATCCTCGAAGTGGTGTGTTGAACCCGCCTTTCACTGGGGAGTCATACTTTCAGCTGACTCCGATGAAAGCAGCTCATAGTCCGTGAAGTTTCATCTTCGACCTCGAGGCTTGGCAGTAGGGAGTGGTCATCGTGTAACCCAGAGGAGCTTTCTAGCCGTGGGAGATCAGATGGCAAACTAGTGTGGACTCGAGATCAGGTACGGCTCCAAGCATCTTGTATCCCTATCTCTTGGATCTTGCTGACCCGTGACACCTTAGCTGCACTTCTGGCACCTGTCTTACATCCTCACTCGCTCGAGTCTCATGAAACCTTACCCGGATGAAGACAAATAGACCGTCTTTGTGACGTGTAGAGATCAAGCCCGTTCTTCAGACACGCCCTTTCGCCTCTTGGACAAGTCACAATCCTCGACATGCCGCGGCATTCACAGTACTTTGGCAGCTGATACCCCACGAGGGCAGTGGATTGGGCAGAGGAAGCGTCTCATCCCGTCCCTGGGTCTGTAACGTCGAAACTGGACGCGGCGAGGGACAAAGATGATGCGTCTGAGTTCAACACCCACGGGGAATAAGTTGAGAGCATGAGACTCTGATTTTCATTTAGTTGTGACACCATTACCGCAAGGGACAAAACGTCCAGCCTGCTGCGCCCTTCCTGTCGAACACTACTGTCGAGCACTCCTGTCGAGCAACCAAGGACGCGTGTGACCCCTGGTTTGCTGCTTCATATCAAGGCTGACCACTGTCATACCAGACAGCAAGAGAATGAGGCCACTGAGCGGAAGTTCCGATATCGGTGACAAGTGTAGCAGATAGAACCCATGCCTTCCGCGCCCCCTACGAGATGGCGTGAAACGGTTTGTGAGTGCTGTCTTCTGAGTCCGATGTTTGAGCAGTTCGAGACAGGTCTGCTAGCCCAGTCCCACAAGACTCGGAGCTCCCGAAGCAATGCAGTGTTCAGGAGTCAGTTGTTTGATGTCATAGTTGTCATCGGGCTGGTGGTGCCCCTGACTCACAGAATAATACAAAGATGGTGTCCGGAATAAGATAAAGAGTGCGAGAAGAGCACCTGACTCCGTGCTATCATTTCTGAGCTCGGCACAGCATCGACAAGACGAGAGAGACGAAAGGAAGTAAGATTCGAAGAAAGAACAATCTCAAGTTTGAGATTCGAAAACGGTTTTGCATATGAAAAAAGCTTCGGGTAGGTCAATATGCACGAAATGCGCCATCGAGGTACTATCAATATGTCATAGATTGACTTCCAAATGAACTCATGCCGGTAGCCAGATGCTTGGGAGGCGGATCTCGATGTGTTGGACGGGATTCAGCCTTGCTGTGAGATAGATGACGGAAAGGGGCATATGCAACGATGCTGGGACGGGCACTCGCACGAAGTTCGGAAGCCGTGAGATACGAAGCGTCTCGAATTGCCGCATCGATCGTGATGTCGCGGGAGCCCGTGGGGGTATCTTGGCTACGTCTCTCTTGGTGGTTTCGTCTGAGAGCTGTTCGGCTACTGACAGCCTGACTGTAGATGTCTTTGTCGACCAGCCGACTCCGTCAGATTCCGTGGATCAGGGGCAAACACCGGATTCTGGAGGATGATGGGGAGGACAACTTGGTCTCATGTGCCATTGACAGGTCGAGAACGGCTGGCAGTAAGTCGTTCTGATAGATTGGGGGTTGGAATGAATGGACCAGAACTGAAGATGAAGATTGACGTCCCACCACACAGAAGTCAGAATCCAAGTGAGGTGGAAAGAACGTTAGGGCGCTTTGACGACTTGTGTAATATGATGTCTCGGACTTCCATTCAGCCGATCCGCCACCAGATAGTCACATGACTGGAGAGTCAATTCAGGTGATCTTGAACAAAACGCCATCTCGCTTATGTCAGCCTGTGCAATTTTCGCACTTCAAGTTTGAAGGAGGTTCGAGCAACTCATCAAGTCTGACAAACCACAAGCTCCAAATCGCAACCTCGGGAACATCGGACCGGCAGTTCCAGCGACGGCCAGACCGAATCTCACAAAGAAAATGTGGAATATGAACTCGCCTTTTTCGTATGAATTATTTCGATGCTTCGCAAGTCACGACTCAGGCAAACTCAGTTTTATCAGTTTATCAAGCCCTACTCTTTCTGATACCGAGCCATTCCCGACCCTCCGGGCTCTCTCGCCGCTTACCATCGCCAAACCTCATATCAAACATCGCTCGGGCCTCTGTTATCTCTCGTGTATGATATAACTGTTGATAGCTTCGCGTCAAGGGCGCCCGGCAAGTATATCAACAACCAACAACGAAGGTTTGAACAAGCGAGATGACGGCTATGTGCCATCGGTCATCAGAGCTGTCAAAAGCCACCAGAGGCTACATATGTTAGGGATCTTTAAGCTCAAGAAGGCAAGGCTCGGGGCGCAACCGCCAATGATAGATCTTCACAGCACATCCCCGCAGTCTAGCCCCCAAGGCTTGGCCTTCCCCGAGCAGCAGGGTTGTCTTATCGCGGAGGAGCGTGTGTCATCGAGCAGCTCCAGCGATAGCCAAGCTACCAAACCACGTACACTTCTGTAAGATTGCTTTCTCTTTCTTTGTCGTTCGTGAGCCTTCTCTCAGCTCAATTTCAGCTTCCATATCTGCATTTCCTACCGAAGTTGTCATTTCGCGATTGCTTCAAACCCCCGCCGTGCTCGCTCGGACGAGATATCATCGGACTTGGCTCCGTCGCTTCCGATAGCAACTTGGCGATACCGGCGCGTGCGCAAAACCTTGCGACATTTTTTTCAACAAATTCATTTTTCGCAAAGCGGATTACTCACTGCGGTGGTGAGGAGAAGACGAGCTTATTCCTAAGGACTCAAATATCATTCCAGCGGGAATGGCAGATCCAGAGAGCCAAGAGGTGCGCCGGCCGGGTGTCGATGCGATTGATGAGCAGGACCAGGACCGGCTGGCCGATTTTGGATATGAACAGGAGCTGAAGAGGAATTGGGGGTTGATGCATAATTTTGGAATCAGTTTTTCGGTTATTGTGAGTTCTAGGATGGGAAAAAGGAGGTGGAAGAGCAGAAAGAGGGAAAAGTGGTATGGGAAGAATGAGTGCTGATATGAGTCACAGAGTGTTATTACGGGTATCACAACTCTGTTCAGCTATGGGTTAGTTACTGGCGGACCGGGTGTCATGACGGTGGGCTGGATTGTGGTTTCGTTTTTCAGTGAGTATATCCCAAGTTCTTGAAACCTTGTCGCAAATACAAGAATGGAAGCCGGGGAGAGCATGAGAGTCAAGAAAACAGTTTTGCCAGATCAAACAAGAATCCAGCTAACCACTTCAACAGCATTCATCGTCGCCCTAGGCATGGCCGAAATCGTATCCGCAATCCCAACAAGCGGCGGTCCCTACTTCTGGTCCGCCATGCTCGCACCCCCCGCCCACTCCGCCTACGCCTCCTGGATAACCGGCTGGTTCAACCTCCTGGGCCAAGTCGCCGTCACCACAGGCATAACCTTCGGTCTCGCCGGCCTCATCTCAACCACCGCCCAAGTCAAGTCCTCCTACGAAGCAACTCCTGCCCGAACAATAGGCATCCACGCCGCCCTCCTCGTATCCCACGGTCTCATCAACACTTTCGGTGTTCAAGTCCTTCGATACCTGAACAACTCTTCGATTCTGATACATTCGGCTGGAGTCACGGCACTGGCTATTGCAGTATTGGCAAAAGCTCCTACGCACCAAAGTGCAAAATTCGTCTTTGCGACTTTCTACGATGGGACTGGTGATCCAGGCTGGTCTGTCCGCGCCTCTCCTGCGTATGTGGCATGTTGCGGTTGTCTGATGGCCCAATACACACTCACCGGCTTCGATGCCTCCGCGCACTTGAGCGAAGAAACACGAAACGCAGCCATGAGTGCTCCCATCGGCGTCATCAGCTCAGTCGGCTTCTCCGCCCTCTTTGGATTTTTCGTCCTACTCTCGTTCCTTTTCAGCATCCAGAATTTCACAAGCACGGTCAACAGCACCTACGATCAACCCGTGTTGCAGATTTTTGTGGATATTTTTGGCGATGATGGCGCGGTGGTGGCTATGTGTCTGATTATGATTTGTATTTGGCATTGTGGGCTGTTCAGCATGACGAGTAATAGCCGTATGATGTTTGCTTTTGCGAGAGATCGAGGCATTGTGAGCTTTTACCCTTATTTTTACTACCCCCCTATTTGATCTCCCGCTACCCCTGAATCATTGCGAGAAATCTTCTCTATCCACAACGCACTTGAAATCCCCAAGTTCTTGACTCAGACAATCTTCACTTATCAAGCCAAGTCCACAAGGTGGATCATTTCGCTCATCCCCATCTCCTTGCCCCATAACTCAAGTTTCAACTTGAGAGCCTATAGACCGCCTCTCCTACCCCTTTTCACCCTACTCAAACCACATTCTCACCACCACGCTAACACACTCCCCTCAGCCAAGTTTCTTCCACAAAGTCGACCCCCGCTTCTCCTCCCCAATCCGCACCGTCTGGCTCGCCTGCTTCCTCTCCTTCATCCTCGCGCTCCCCTCCCTCGGCTCCTCCGTCGCCTTCTCCGCCGCCACCTCCATCGCCACCATCGGCCTCTACATCTCCTACGGCATCCCCATCCTAATCGGCCTCCTCTACCCCTCTGCCTTTCGCAAAGGCCCCTTCAACCTCGGCATCTTCTCTCGCCCCATAGCATTTGTAGGCGTAGCGTGGATAGCATGGATTACGGTGATTTTCTGTCTGCCGACGAGCAATCCGGTCACGAGTCAAAGCTTGAATTATACCGTTGTGGCGGTGGGCATTATTGCCGTGGGCGCGAATGTGGTTTGGCTTGTGAGCGCGCGGGAGTGGTTTGTGGGACCGTTGAGAGAGATTGAGGCGGAGAGGAGGGGGGTGGATGTTAGTGATCCCGTGGCTGTTGAGGAAGCGGAACGGATGGGGAAACTGGCGGATCTGCCGAGTAAGGGTGTGTAGCGGTCTTGCGTTGAAAAACGTTGAATGTTGGGTTTTCTGTCATGTTTTCCTGTTCGCTGGTCACATAGATGAGCGTCTGGGCTGCTGGGCGTTCATCGGGGTTCTTCTCATTCACGCTTGTATACTTGTTACTGGGAAGTTTTGGAGGTTCCGAGTCGCTGAGATACCGATTGGGCGGCTTTATTCTGCTTCAGGCTGGGGTATAGAGATGTGGCTGTGTCTATTTCTGCGCTATGGTATATAGAGCGCTTGCTGATAGCTGAGCTAGAGTGGAAGAGAAGAGAGAAGTTTGAAACCCATGCGGACTATGCCATCATCCATCATTATTTTTCGGCCTAGCCACTTTCTCTCAGTGCGTGACCTTTTTCTCTGGGGCCTAGGCCTCCTTATATCGATTATATGAGTACAGACTCGAATAGAACCCCGAAGAGACGACAGATCTACTGTCCTCTCCATCTCCACCCTGCTCACAACTTCTGCTTCTCCGCATCCTCCTTCCCATGCAATTCACAAAACGCCTTGAAAGTAGTAAACTCCTCGTCTTCCGCCTCAAGCACCACCTCCGCCGTAGCACCCACAAAGAAAACATATCCCGCCTTGACTTCCTCCTCTTTCGGCCCCACACCAATCTTCCCACTCCCCGCCGTACAAATAAAGATACTTGGTCCCTCAACCTGTTCGAAAGTAGCCTTCGCCCCCTTCCTCTTCAGCTCCGTCTTCACAACACTAAACTCCTCAATGGGCGGATCATAAAGCGTGGCACTACTGGCACTAGAATACGCCGTCGCATTCAACGTCACATACGGATAATCTTGCGGCTCCATTTTCTGCTCAGAGATCGGAGCGTAAGAGTAGGTAAGCATGTCGATGAGAGTGGACACGTCTTTGAACTTGGGCGTGAAGCCGGCGCGCACGACGTTATCCGAGGCGGCCATACATTCGATGATGTCGCCGCTGATGTAGGCGTGAATGTCGTCGGCTTTCAGGAACATGGCTTCTCCTGGCGAGAGCTTCACGTAGTTGAGGAAGAACAGCACGAAGAGGCCGATGTCGCCGGGGAATTGGGAGTCCAAGCGGGTGACTAGTTCGGATAGCTCAGCGCCGGTGTTGGAGGGGCCGCCAGAGCCGGCGAATTTGTCGCCTTCGGATTTTGCTGCTTCGACGAGGTCTCTGGCAGCGCTTTTGATGGAGTCTGATGAGGAGTTCATGAGCTTGCTGAAGGCGGCTTGTAGGGCTTTCTTGTTGGACTCTTCGTCGTCTGAGTCTTTAACAGACGATTGGAATTTCTCTGCCTCCTCATCGCCTAGTAGGTTTTTCAAGGCCGGGACGGTAGATATGAAGTGGGAGATCTCGTTGAGGGGACGGAAGCCGCAGAGACCCTCGAAGGGGGTAATGGCAATAGTCATCTCGGGCTTGTGGTTGTCATCGGGATAGTTCTTGCTGTCTTTCTTGTGCAGTTCTCCGGCGAGTTTCTTGTTGGGATGGGCTTGGATGCTGAGGGCTTTGCCGATGGAAAGGACTTTGAAGAGAAAGGGGAGCTTTTGGCCGAATTTGGAGCTGATTTCGGAGGAGAGGAGGGCTTGGTTGTCTTGGACGAGGTCGAGGAGGGTCCTTTGGGTGGTGAGGTCCTTCGAGGGGTTTGAAGGGTGAGTTCCCATCCATAACTACGGTAATGTTAGTAACTTCATCTCACGAATATTTCTGTGCAGGTTTCCAAACTTACCTCGGCGTATGGCTTGTCATCTTGGATAGAGAAGTCATCGGATGGAGTAGCCTGGGCGAACTTGGCAGCAGCAGATTCCTTGCCCACCTTTCCCCAGTCATAGCTGTTGACTCCGCATTGGAGTCTGATTAGTGGCACCTGCATCGTGAGGGAACTCTGGAGGGTTCAAGTCTTGAAAAGCAGTCAACGGCTTGCTTTCCTTGAAGTAACAGTGAAGTTCTCGATAGTTCAGGTCGTGCTGTCGATGTTCTGACGTAGACTTCAACTTGCCCCTCCAAATGACAGGGGGCTGGCAAATAACCCCGCGCTAAGTGGCTACCCGCGTGCACGTCCCGCCCTGCCAAGCCACATGACTTCTGTCGGTAACACATGTATCCAGCAGCTTTAGACAACACCAAACCAACCCAAGTCAACCCAGCACTACTACCTGAGCCCAAAGGCTTAGATAGGGCCAACGGATGACGGTGGGGAACTTGGAGATTTGGTACCTTATGGATACGAAAGGCTGGATTCATAGTAGCCAATCCCAGTCCCTACACAGCGAGCTGGGATTGTATCGACTGAATGCATTATCTTCAGACATCAGGCGTAACCTATCGTTCTGGTGGCTCGGATTGAAGTTTAGAGTTGGGGAGTGAAGAGAGGTTGAGATGTGTTTGTCTTTTATAATTGCTCGAGACTTCCAGTGGCTGAAACGAGATACCACCAGAAGAAGATGATGGACCGACAGCAGTTTCGTGGAACGACGGTGACGAGGGCTGGGCTGGGGCCTCGGGAAATGCAAGACTAGACTCGCGGGGCGCAGTTTTGAGAGCTCACCCTTCACTCTGGAGTGTCTCAGGCTTGGTAACTCGGTTGGTTGGTACGCTCCTGGATAATGAGTGAATCATGAGTAATAGTCACCTGAGGGCGTTTTTTGGAGCGTTCTAAAAGCCAGGCTGCGTAGTTTTATAGTTTTCGAAGACTTCACAAGTGCTGAAGTGAGAAGTCTCAGCAACAGCACAGAGAAGCGACACTACTGACAGGAAGACGGTGAGCAATCCGAAACTTGGAAAAGAAGCGTGAAATTAGATTGATGGGTGTTTGGAATAAACATGCCGTCGAGGAAGCGAGCTGTTGTCCTCAAGCGTTGACGATGTCAGAAGACTAATTCATTCCGAGACTAAACTCTACTTGGTTCCATATATTAAGTAGTACCTGTTCCAGGTATATAAAGGGCAACCGCTCTCAGTCTTGAGTTGTAAGACCCACTGCAGATTCAACTTCACCAGGGGCATTCTTTTCAACTTCCGAAGGAACAGTGATTTTGCTAGTTTTGCGCTCAAGGATATAAAGTTGCCCTACAAGGAGAGCACGCAAAATATAATTTGTTTTTGGAAGCAGTCTGTTATCGAGGAAGGGACCTGGTGTCATTGAGCATTAGTGGTGTCGGGGACCAAGTTCATGCTGAGACTTGAGGAGTGAGGTTAGGATAGTTGTTTAGAGGTAGCTGCCTTTCTATATAAATTATAAAGGGCACTTCATAACTCTGCCAAACATCAGGATTTCATCATTAAGGCCTTCAATGCATTGTTGGAGCAATTTTCGAGCCTCGTAAAACACGTCACATGCTTTTGTAATCTCTTGCCCAAAAGGTCTAGACCTCATATGGATGTAGACACAAAGTTTAAAATTTGGAGGTCGAGAAAGGTGAATGTCAAAGGAGACAGCTGTTGTCATGAAGCAATGCTGGTGTCGAAAGACTCGTTTAAGTTGAGGTGATTGAGGATTAAGCCCAAGTTGGCTGTTAAGAAGAAGCTGCCTACCTGCCTACTTTGCCCAGGTATATAAAGGGCGCCATCGACCCATCATGATCTTCAAGACTGTACTAGCAGAGGCGAACTCTCATGTGTGCGGAGTGCTTCCTTTCCAAAACCCTCAAAGCAAGAGCGATCTTGGTATTCCCCCCTGAGCTTTTGGGAATCTGGGCCATTCGTCGACAGAACACTTCAACGCAACACCACATTCTTCTCGAGAGAGACATTTGTCGTTTTCAAAGAGAACTGCTATCATAAAATGTTCCTCCTGTCGGAACGGAGTTGTTCTCTCTATGGCATTCAGCTGCCATTCATTACGTCTCCCACAACCTATCTCTCAAAACTGTCCAAGTCAACCGCCGGTGCCCCTTTCTGGTGCACAAAACAAAAAAACAAACCGTCTGTCTTTGACCGTTACTGGAACTGGGTGGTGTTTTCAAGCTTGGTTCAGAAAAGCTTGAACAGAATTCGCCTTATATATATCCCAAAATGGCACTAGTGATTAATTGGGACTAGTGTATTAAGGATCAAAGATTCTCCAGGGCCGGGGAGAAAGGCAGTTGCTAGTGATGCAGGCACACCATGGCATGAGACAGGGAGTTGGGGATGCAATACGCACACTCTCAAACATTCGCCCACCATAGTTATCATGTGCCTCTCCCAGGTATATAAAGACCACGCGCCACCCTTCAAGAACTGTAAGATTTTTTTCTTTACTTTTCTTCTTGTATGATGTTGCTTGGTGCATCTATTTCGAAATCTTGTCGAAACAGCGTACTATTCTCCTCCCAATTTCTGAGGCGCCATAGCTTCCTTTTGCACACACGTCAACACCGCACCGCAATTCTTCTGTAAAGAGGTATCTGCTGTTGAAGTGCGCAGCTGATGTCACAAAGTATTATTACTGTCGGAAGGAACTAGGAGCAATCTTGTCGCTTTCTTGGCAGTCAGGGAATGCATTGAGCTGAACTACGACGAGATCGTAGCATGCAAAGAAACGACATTAAACAAATTGTCTATGACTAGGACAAGACCTGTCTTTGGACGTTATTGCGGTTATGTTCATAGTAGCGCAAGGCCAAGTTTAGTTTACAGAAAGCTTGTCAGAGTTTGCCTTATGTATATCCCGAAATTGCACTAGTGACTAATCAAGACTAGTGGATATAGGATTATAAGATGTTCCGGCATCTTTAACTTCATTCGAGAAACTGGAGGGTGGCTTGGTGACAGATGGCCGGGATCCGCAACCCGTGCTGTTTTACACGCACATAATCATCCTCGAACATTCACTCACATTTATCACAAAGTGTACCTCACTAACTATGAAGCTCTAACAGGTATATAAAGGGCATCCTCTACCCTTCATAGGCTGCAAGACTGTGATTAGACATGCAACGCCGCCAGGAGGATGTGTCACAGTGCTTTGTCTCCAAAACGTCCAACACAACACGATCTTGCCATACTCTATGGCAGCTTTAGGGGCTCCCACATAGGTTCTTTGCAAACAGGGCCATTGATTCTGTACCTCAAAGATCAACAATATACTAGTGTCAAGGAGGCGAGCCGTTGTTATTAAGTTTTGCTGCTGTCGAAGAGCTAGTAGCCTGGTTTTAGCTGAGATCTAAGGGAATGGTAAAGTTTAAGTAGCTGATCATTTGCATACTAACCATATAAAGAGCGCCTGCCACCCTTTGCAAACTGCAAGTCTCTACATGAACTCCAGCACTTTTAACTGTCTCAGTTTCCATGTGGTTACCCAAACCTCGAAGGCCACACCACCTTACCATGCTTTACCCAGCTATGCGAGAATTCCACATCTTATCATCTTCCACAACAAAGCACTTAGATGCTTTACCTCGCAGTTTAAAAAGGGGCTATTGTCAGGGAAGCGAGCTGCTGTCGTTGAGTGTCGTTGCTGTCGAAAAATGTTGCTGTCGAAGGCCTAGTTCAAGCTGAGACTTGAGGCCAAGGTCATGCTAGCTACTAAGGGGTATGTAGCTGTCTGTTTGCCCCCTAACTATATAAAGGGCACTCGCTACCCGTGAAAATCTGCAAGATTCCAAGATGTCCGGAGAGGGCCAATATGTCTCTGTCCTTTGTTCCAAAGCCTTCATCGAAAAAGAAGCTATCTTGCTATGTTCCGCCCCTGATAGAGAGACTGTGGAACTTCTGCCGGGAGAGAGATTTGGATACTGTTACTTGGCGTTTGAGATTGGGCTACTGCTGTAAACAGAGGCTGCTGTCGAAGGCAACCAGAGGAGACGATGTTGTTTTTTCCACAGACAAAAAAAGGCTTGGGACAGACTATGATAGTGGCGAGGCGGCGAGGTGGCGAGGAAGAAACCGTGGAAGGGAGGGGCTGAAAGGGAAGACCGCCGTGAAAGCTGTCACCAGTTGTGATTCTGATTGCCTCGTAGTGAACTTGATCTGTTCTGTATTGAGGATCAAGGGCTTATATAGTAAATCGTATGCTAGAATGGTCACGTGAAGGTAAGGAAGCAATGCAGGGGATTTGAAAACGTGAACACGAGATTTCATCCAGAATGTCGAGTCCTGCGCTGTCTCTCACGGGTATATAAAGGGCACTCGCCGCCCCTCATAAGCTGCAATTCTAGCAATATGTTCTGCCCTCGCTCACTTCACGACTGGTGTGTATCAGTGCTTTGCATCTTTCCAAAACCCCGCAGCACCCACGATCCTGCTATTGTTTACCCAGGCTTGAGGGAATCCACATGTTCTACTTCTACGAAAAAAAGCATGTAAGCACTGCAACTTGACGTTTGAGCAATGCCTACCGTGGGAATCGAAAGCTGTTGTCGCAAGACATCGTCACTGTCGAAAAATGAACCAAGAGCGTATGCGACTGGTGTACCTGGGAGACGAGAAAGGAGTTTAGGGTGGCGAGCAAAGAAAACGAAGTTTGGGAAGAACAGAAGGCTGAAGCAGAGGACTGCTGTGGACGCCGTCACCGTGAGTCCAGTCTTTCGAGCATGGAAGTTATTGTGTCGAGACTCGAATATGGAAACTTGATCTGTTCTGTCCTGGGAATCGAAGGCTTATGTATTGCTATATTGTTGGTTAGGATGGTCACGTGCATGTAAGCTGCTTTCGCAAGACATTGTTGCTGTCGGAGAATTTGTAGGGAAAACGAGGTTGCAGAAAGAGTTCAGGTAAACTACGATAGTGGCGATAGTGGCGAGCAAAGAAAACGGAACTGTGGAGAAAGAGGGGGCTGCAGCTGAACAGTACTCTGGACGCCGTCACCGTGCATTCGATATGATCGGGAATTGAATCTTGATCTGCTCTGTGCTGAGACTCGAAGGCTTATATAGTCGATAGTACCTTGAGACGATCACGTGTATGCAAGAGTCAGCGGCGCTGGAATTTTTGAAGACATCAAGCTACCTTAGGATACATGTCACGGCGTTCCAGGATGAGATCTCGCGTCTCTAGCTAGTTCGTAGGCTGTGAACAGTTGGTAGAACTCTGCAAAGAAAGCACATAAAGAATACCACAACTTGAGGTCTGAGAGCTCTCCACTGTCGGAAAGTGAGGCTGCTGCCGCAATACATAGTTGCTGTTGGAAAAGGACAGGGAAACCATGCTGTAGAAAGAGTTTAGCCAGACTACGATAGTGGCGAGGAAGAGAACCATTAGAAGACAGGATTGAAGCAGAAGACTGCTGTGGATGCCGTCACCGTTTGATCCGGACCCGCGCCTACTGAATCTTGGTCTGCCCTGTCCTGAGAATCGGAGGTTTATATAGCAGGTTGTAGATTGAAATGGTCACGTGGATGCAAGAGTCCGGGATAATTTGAAAACATCAAGGTAAGATGTCACGGGGTTCCAGGATCTCGTGTCTCTCGCTGATTTGCAAGTTGTGGAATGTTTCGGTGGATTTCAGCGAAGAATAAGACAATGGCAGCAGCCCCAGACCCTCTTCTGCAGCAGAAAGGGCTCAATTATGAGTGTGGCTTCGCCCCGATCGAGGGCAAAGCTCCAAACTCCGAACGCCTCCGCCAAGAAACAGGTGGCCTTTACCCCCTTCATCCACACCCTCTTCACTATCCCTCCTCTCTCAGCATCCTTCTCCGCCCATTTTAAGCAGCATTCGCAACCTTCTTCTTCTCCATCCCCTCAATCTCCCTCAACAACGCTACCAAATCCGTCTCCCCGCCCTCAACCTCCAAGCCTCTCCTCACCCACGCCCCCGCCTCCTCCAACCTCCCCATCTCCACCAAGCACCTCCCCCTCCTCCACCATGCCTTTGCATTCCCCACCTTCTTCGCCTCCACACTACACTCCGCATCCACCGCACCTTGCACCCATTCTCTCAGCGCCATATGCGCCTGAGCCCTATTAGCATACAAGCCCGCAACCTCATCCCTAACCAATCCAGTAGGTTCCCAGAGAGGTCGTTTGAGTGCCATGATTAATCCGAGGGTGTATTGGCGGATGGCTTCTTTGTGGTCGCCGCGACGGAACAGGGTGTTGCCGGATTCGCGCATCTTGGTGATGGCGCCGGAGAGCTTGGGGTTGACGGGGATGGGAGGTGGGGGGACGGGGCCGGTGAGGGTGAGGAGGGAGCGGTGGAGGCTGTTGAGGGCTTCGAGTTCGGTGGCGAGGGCGCGGGAGGTTGAAGATGTTGTGACTGCTTTGGACTGTGGGTCCAGCTGGAGGGGCAGCATGGTGAAGGTTTCTGAGTCGTCCATTTTGGATGTTTGTGTGTGGTCGTAGATGGGTGTGTGGTTTGGAGTTGGAGAAGCTGTTTGAGCTTCGATGTGGAAGTGCTGGAAGCGGAATGTAGGAGGAAGAGAAGCGTTTGCTGGTTTTTGGGAGATGGTGTGGTATTGATATGTCCTCAGAATATTTTGGAAGAATGCGCAATGGCGAATCTGTCCTCGAGGTATGTTCTGCTCGTGTCCGATAGACGTCTTTGTCTGTCCCGTTGTCGTCTTCACAGCAAGCGGCTGAAGTCTTCCAATAACTGCCTTCTGAGTGTCTAATTCGGAATTTTGAAGCAGTTCTCCCCGACCGGAAAGTGAATTGAAGTCGAAAGGTTACCCGCGAGAAGGTGACCGATGTAGTATCGCAGCCTCGTCGAGATGTTCTTTGACAGCGATGAGGCCAGCTTTCTGTCACCTCGCCGCCAGCCAATCAGCACCCCACCAGCCACAGCCCCAGGCACCAAGTCTTGGCATTTACAGCTGAGGCTGCGCCATTCCCCTTTCGTCCCTCGCTCCCACTTCAGCCTTGTCCATTCTTTACGAGAAATACGAAGTCTCCTCGACTTTTTGACATCACACGTCCGCTGACCGTCTTCTTCTCCGCCTTCTCCACATTCAGGATTCAGCATTCACATGGCTGAGTCGCCCTTAAGCCGCATATCAGTCCGTGGCTCGACGGAAGAATGTACCAAGTACATCATTTTTCGCCTTATGAAGAAGATTTTCCGGGTGTGATCAAATCGTCACCGTGACATCAGCCTAGTTCGCGGCTCTGAGACTGCGCCGTCCGCCTGATCGCGACACAACCTCCATCGCCCTCCGGGGGCGTGATGCACTGCCTGACTCAACTAATCTACTAAATCAGAGACTCGAGAAGCATGCCAAGGGCACAGCCGTGAGATATGAGGTAACAGCTGAACCAAGCGGTAGGGGAGTGTGCTTTTCTTCGAGATATATCTTTCACCTTCTTCACTTCAACTTTCATGTTCTATACACAGTGTGGTATCGCTTTCAGTTGATATTCCATTCGGATCGATTCTCCCAGTTTAGCTGAACTCTGCATGAAGCTTGGCTCGACATTTGCCTCCTGTCACTTGTCTACCTTTTTTCGAGACGAACCTTCGAGACCGTCGAACTTCTGATTCTCACCCACACCACACCGATCTCGCATAAAGACCGCTCATCCCCCCTCCATCTTCCTTCCCCACCATTCATCTCCCTCTCTCGAAAACAGAGTCAAAATGTGTGTCCGCACCATCTTCCGCGAGGTCTACGAACTCTGGGACGGCTTTCTTTATGGCCTCGGTTCTCTTCTCCACTCGTGCGGTCTCTAAGACACCATCTTTCTACTCTACGCTTCTGAACCAGTGTCTACAGACATGAAACATGGCAACCGAAACCTCCTAAATCTCTCGAGGCTGCTACGAGACATCGCTATATCGATTCCGTCCTCGTCTATAAGACAAAAAGTCCTTACCGCACGCCTAAGAGACCCTCGACGATCTTTGGCGGATCGATTTGCCAGGAGGCACGCTGAGTACGCGGTACTTCGAGCAAAACCTGCAACTTTCATATGACGAATACGACTACGATCCTCTACATACGGAACCTTCCCTACGCGCATTACAATATGCACCGCGTCCCCTTTTCTCTTGGATAATCACAAGCCACGGAGCAATATTTCCTACCCCGCCTCCACGGCTTTCCTTCTTCGAGTTCTCAGATAGAACCGAACGAACGACGACACCCTTCCCAGACCACTTCCTTCCACTCCTTCGGAATCCCTAGACTCCTCGAATCCTCAACCCCTCAACTCACCAACCATCTCTTCACCGAATCACCATACGAACCTCTCCTTTGTATAGCATGGAACGGCGTTTTAGGCATCATACATGACCGCTCTCCTTCGCTCCCTCTCGACCTCTCGATGGAGCAAATCGACCCATCCCCTCTCCCACACTACGGATCTCCTTTGTATACGTGCATGGAACGGCGTTTTGGATATATACAGGGTAATTTTGAACGGCTAGACGGATGGCATTTGATTTTGGTGGAATATGGGTATACGCGCAGGAATGAGATGCTTGGGATTACTGGAGTTAACTGGATGCTTGGGGGCTGGGTACACTCACTCGGGATGGACAGGACAGAAGGATGTTTTGGATTTTGATCATAACGACCTAATGATACCGCGTTTTTATATGAAAAACATGGTTTTTGTGTGCTGCTTGAGAGTGAGGCTGCTGGTACTGGTGCGATGACTTAGGTGGGGACGGACTGAGAGAAGTCAGCTCTTGGTGAGGGGAGAAAGACTGTTCGGCGGCAAGACGGAGGGAGAGAACTCAGTCTGGAAGAACTATGGTCCGGTGTGATCACGTGACTTTCAAGAAATTCCAGGAGTTTTGTCGCACATCGACGAACAAGTGAGGTGCGCCGTTATACGCGAAAGGTAGGTACTAGAATACGCTGAATGCATTTCAAGCAGGTAGGTCAATCTGGAGCGGCGTAGTTGTGATGGGGCTTTGGAGTACCTATTTGTTGGTCGATGTGCGACAAAACTCCTGGTTTCCCAATGTCACGTGATTTGGACACTTGATTCTGACTTATCGATGCTCTTGGCAAGCTCTTGGATTGACCAATAGAAATTTACCCCGGGATCCAGGGGCAATGTCGTCATGGCCCACCAGGTATCGGTATTCAGCGACCAGCATTACGATCCTTTGAGGAACAGGAACAAATGCCAATTTTAACGTCGGAAAGTTCACAATGTGACAGTTCAGCACCAGACCTTGAGATTCTTCAACAAGCTAAGCTCACCAAGCTTTTTGCGCCTCCAGCCTGGAATAGGGGCCTCGGAGATATCCCTTACCGCCGATCGCATGCGGGGTCTGCAGAAGCTCGCCGTTTCGGCGACAAGCAGACTGGAATTCGTGAAACCAACATTCCCAATACTCCAAGTGTCTTTTGATTTATCAGCATTTGTACATCTCTGACCATCTCCTGTTGGTCTAGGTGTTCGGCAGCTCTAAATTCCATTTGCCGGGATGAAGCAATCAAGAACTGTGGCGCTCCACGGGCCGGGACGGCATGCTTGCTAAGCCATGGGGTGAGCTTTTTCGAGAAGATGGGAGAAATTATAGCCTGATGTCAGTCCTGACTCGGCGGAGACTCGGGGATGATGCAAAAGAAAGGCGATGATATGCCGAAGCTTCTGGTTTGTCAGTACTGGTTTGTACCCGGTTACCGTGACGTGGAGTATAAAGATTAAAGACCTGCTTCCCCCCACCACGCTGCCCCGCTGCTGCTGAAGCAAGTTTCCAGTTACAAATAGAGAGAGCGTTCGTTCTGAAGTTCGAGATACCCAGTACTAGACGATAGACAGCGTTGCTTCTGTTTTCAATCTTGCGTTCCGAGATACCCCTCCATCAGAAAACATCTACAGACCCTGAATCTTCACCTCGATCACACCGCCACGATGTCGTCGAAGCTCTTCCAACCCCTCCAAGTCGGGAGCTGCAAGCTCTCAAACCGCATTGTGATGGCTCCCCTCACCCGCTTCCGCTCCGACGATGAGCATGTCCCTCTGGACATGGTGAGATACCCTCCCCCCCCTCGCTCACCCCCTCACCTCCTCTTCCTCTCTCCAGCCTCCCCTATCTTTCCTCTCAACATTTCACTAACAACCCATTCTACAGGTCGCAGAATACTACGGCCAACGCGCCTCCGTCCCCGGCACCCTCCTCATCTCCGAAGCAACCTTCATCTCCCAACGCGCCTCCGGCTACCCCTCCGTCCCCGGCATCTTCACCGAAAAGCAGATCGCCGGCTGGAAGAAAGTCACCGACGCCGTCCACGCAAAGGGATCCTACATCTACTGCCAACTGTGGGCTCTGGGCCGCGCCGCCAACCCAGACTTCTTGAAGTCCAAGGGTGAACGCCTCCTATCTGCCTCCGCTATTGCCATGGAGGACGGCGCACCTGTACCCGAGGAGATGACTGTGGAAGAGATCCAGCTTTTCAAGGGCGACTATATCCAGGCTGCCAAGAATGCGATTGCTGCGGGCTTCGATGGTGTGGAGATTCATAACGCGAATGGATATCTGCTGGATCAGTTCTTGGAGGATGTGAGCAACAAGCGCACAGACGACTACGGCGGCTCGATCGAAAAGCGTGCTCGTTTCCCTCTCGAAGTGGCTCGCGGAATCGTGGATGCCATCGGAGCTGACAAAGTGGGCATTCGCTTCTCGCCCTACTCGCCTTTCCAGGGCATGAAAATGAAAGAACCACTTCCTACATTCAACTACATGCTTGAACAACTGAAGCCGCTCAAGCTTGCATACATGCATCTTGTAGAGAGCAGAGTGAGCGGAAATGCGGATGTGGAGGGCACGGAGAGAATTACGCCGCTGATGGAGACGTGGGGGAAGACGAGTCCGATTTTGGTGGCGGGGGGTTTTAAGCCGGATAGTGCGAAGAGGGCGGTGGATGAGGAGTTTGCGCACTGGGATGTGGCGGTGGTGTTTGGGAGATACTTTATTGCGAACCCGGATTTGGTGTTTAAGATTGAGAAGGGGATCGAGTTGACGAAGTATGACAGAGACACGTTTTACAACGCGCGGGAAGCGAAGGGTTACACGGACTACCCATTCAGTGAGGAATGGGTTGAGTCGAAGGCTTAGAGGGGCGAGGATGAATATAGGGGAATAGAGGCAGGCGAAGAGGGGAGAGATAGACAGCGGATGATAGAATACCTAGAACAGAATAGAATAGAGGGAATAGAGGGTTTAGAAGGAGTCAGCCGTTCCCAATGCCCTCATTTCGCAGTGCACCTAAGTCAATTTCACCATGATTGCCAAGTTGATCCAGATGATGTTCTCGAAAGGACAGCCGACGTTCTCAGGGGCTGGAAAGCCCCCTGAACAGCGTCCCCAAACCCCTGGAAGGGCCCCCTGAACCCACCATCTTGTTCCCTGAAGCACCGCCTTTCAGGGCTCTGCAGGCTGTGTGAAGGTGCATTCCCTCAGGGCTCGACGTGCAACAAAACTTCTGGCGCGCCGTGGATCAGCAGACCCGAGGATATCCCGTGTTTTGTCGCAAGTCGACGCATTCCGCGCGCGGGTTGCACGCCGTCACGCTTTTGCGCGGGCGCACCTAGGGTCACGTGACCTACCAGAAGTTCTATTGCGCATCGACATGTTCCTTTCCCCAAATTCCCGTTATTCCTAATGGTTGAGGTTGTATTTCCTACCTCTAATATGGCAATAACCAGATAAGTCTCAAAGAATTAAACATGATCTAGATGCGTAGGTACTACTACTGTCAGGTCCTGATCTCAGGGGTTGAGAGGCCCGCAGGGTTCCCGGCTTCTTTCGCTCTCAAACGAAGCTTCGGAAGATCGATTTTGTGCGCATCAATCAGTGCAGCAGCTACGACTCCTCCAAACTTCCATTCTAGACTGGAAATGACATGCGCAGTCCCTCAGTAACTCGAGATGACATATGTTCACAAAATGGTCCCGTAAAAACCCATCAGTTTACCCAGAGCTCGCACCATTCTTCACATCCGCCGCCGATAACTTATAAGATTACCCCGAATTCCAAGTACGGTAGGTTTCAAGCTTGAACCGCTAGCTCCAATTTCCACAGATTCCAATATTTCGCACGTCGATATTTTCCTAGGTCCCTATTAAAACATGCACGGTTTGGATTCGGAATTATTCCTATTAGCCTCGGGCTTCTCCGCATGTCGTCGATACAAGCTCGCGAGTGACGTTGGAACTTTGGCGCTAAGTTTGACCTTGAATTGTAAGCTCCGAATCTGTGGGGCCGCTCGATCTGATGTGACTTTTGCAGTATCTCTTCATCTTCATTTTTCAACCTTGGTTTCGAAGTCCGTCCGGAAGTCCTTTAGAGCATACAGTAGGACGAACCAAATTAAAGGTCCGCATCCCCTGGACCTCTTCTTAAACTCGACGTGTAGCGGCGGTTAGACTACACTACTGTGAGAATTCATGGTTATTGAGAATAGAATATTCTTAATTCTTGGGGATACTCTTGATCACTGGGGACATTCCCAATCATCGAAAGGGGCTTCAGAACTCTTTCGTCCCAGTCATCTAACCACCTGACCAAACTGCGCAAGCTATGAGCTGCTGGCCTCGGAGACTTAATCCGAATTATAATCCGAATCAAAGTTCGAATCATCGTCCCTCACAAGTATCGGAAGCGTCGCCAGCTCGCCATAAGTCTCGAGATAGCTATCCCGCAATTCCCTCAGCTCAGCCGCCATATCCACCATCTCCCTCCACTCCTTGCGCCTCGTCTCCAATCTCCTAGCTTCCTCTGCAGCCTTCTCCCTTGCAGCCCTCTCCGCTACTGGTATCTTCTCAATCTCATCTTTGAGATTCGTTCTCAGCGGTGCATCCGGTCTCGCTTGCGCATCCCTAATAATCTCCCGAATACACTCCTTCCAAGCCACCTCGGCCTTCTCCTCATCTCCCTTCAGGTCCTCCCGTAGCTTTTTGACCTTCTCGGAACGGACCCAAGCATGGATGTCGTCGAATTCGGCATCCTGGTCAAACCATTTGTCGATGAATTCTTTGATGAGATCCTGGATTATGTGTGCTTGCCGGCCCTCTCCCAAGGTAATGAGTCGAGGTACGTCACAGTAGTCGGTGTACAGGCGGACTGCCAACTCGCTCCAACGGCCCTCTTTGACCATAGGCTCGAGGTTGGAATGCATCAATTCGTTTCGCTCGGCGTAAATGGCGATACTATCCATTACGTCCTTGGGCTCGAGGTCCAACTGCCGAGCAGCCTCAGCGACAACCCAGTAGGTAGGCGCCTTGCTTTCTGGGTCGTTGTCTATTTGACGCTTATCTTCCTTGAGATTGCTGTTGATCTTGGTCCATAACTCCCCAGACAAAGCGTCCCAGCCGGCTGTCTGTTTGGCGTTCGCAGCGACTCGTACCCTCTTGCAAATTTCGGCGAAATAGTCCCCATAGCGCGCCAAGAGGGCCATCTTCTGTAACTTCAGGACCTCCTCCATCAACTTCTGGACATCGGGAAACTGGGTAATGCCGCAGATCTTCCATTGCATATTGGTCTCATGCTCTCGTATGAGGGCGATGCAATCCATTTTGACGGATTCGATGGTCGCCTTCTTCTCCTCGTCCTCTTTCAATGCCGAGGCCTCTTCTTCCAATTTAAGAGCCTCCAGAATGCTTTCTCTGTATGCAACGTGAGCGCGTTCTCCAAGTGGCGAGAGCACACGGCGGTCGTCGAGAATGATGTTAGCGTAGGCCAGGCTCTGCTGCAGGCGGTCTGGCGTGTACTCTTCGGCATTGCTGCAGGGATTAGGCGGCTTCATGTCTGGATCGACAGAGGTTGATGCGGCAGCAGCCAGTGGAGGGCTCTTGTCGCCTTTCGAGCCTTTCGTCGAAGCCCTCTTGCGAGGGTTCTTGATGGGAGGTGGGGATGGAATCGAAGCCCTGGAAGAGGCAGAAATGATGGATTACCAGGTGGAGAAGGACCAGAAAAGGTGAAGCACGGAGTAGATGTGCGGTCGCCGGAAGAGGATGAGCGGCGCACAAGCAGAGGTGAAGCTTGTGTATGTTGGCGCGGTCACAGCGGGCGGCGCGAAGGATGGGAGCCGCGTTGTCTCCACCCGAACTTAGAGCTGAAGTTGCTGTTGAGTTGCTCTTGAAGTTGTCAAGTTGAAGTTGCCAAGTTGAAGTTGTAACGTTGAAGCTGCGCTTGAATTTGCGCTTGAAGTTGAAGCTGCCAGTTGAAGCTGCCAGCTGAAGCTACCAAGCTGAAGTTGTCAAGTTGAGGCTGCGCTTGAAGAGTGAAATTGCGCTTGAGGATGGTTGTGAAGCAGGAAGCAGCACACAGCCGATACTGTTCCTGAGACGAGTAAGCGGTCCAGGGAAGGAGAAACCAGAGCTTTTATAGCTTGTACCGGTATGGCTCTTAGAAAAGTTTGCCTTTGGTCTACCTGGCACAAACTAAGAAATTTGCATTTTGCAAGAGCATGGGACCTAGCTTGCTAGAGGGCGGATCACCCGGACGCTGGTCAACCATGGAAACCACGACCTTACCCCGAGTACTAATTGAAAGCGATCACCCGGACGCTGATCAACCATGGAAACCACAACCTCCTCTCGCCCACACAAACTTAACCCAAGTAATTGAAAGCATTCCAAGTGATTAGAGATATCCCAAGGAATTCCAAATATCCCAAGTAATTCCGAGCATTCCCAATTCCAGCAATTGCGAATATTCCAAGTGATTGGAAGTATCCCAAGTAATCGCTTATAGTCCAAATCACCGAAAATATCCACCCGCTAATCTCGGGCCGTATTCAGCTGTCCTTTGCTCTCGCTTCACTCGTCGTTATTCCGCCCTTCCCCAGATCCTCGATTTCCCAAACACGCATGAAAGATCATACATCCACCCTAAAGATTGCTTTGAAAAAACTTCCACGTCACAGCATCTTTACTTCCACAAACTGATGTCGTCATGTTTCAATATCAATTTTCTTTCGCAATCGCATCTAACTACCTAAACTGAACCACGCAAACTTTCTTTTTTTCAAGGTCCCATGACAACTCTTGTAGTGTACCTAGCAGAAGCAGAAGACCGCCACCAGTCTAGAAGCGAGTAAACAGACTTCCATCCATCAAAGAGGGTATCTCATCAAATGACGCCGGTCGGTGAAGTCGTAAGCCTTGTCAAACATCCAGTCGTGCTCCGTCATCCGTCGGCGAAATCTCCATCACATCAGCGACAGTGTCTATCAGGAGAGAACAGTCGCAAACGCATACGCAACCAAGCAATGAACCACGCAATTAACAAATCCCGCCCCGCATTCGCAAACTCAAGGAAAGTTGAAAGCAAAAAGACCCAAATCGCCACCAATCACAAAGGTCAAAAAATCAAAGAGCGAGCGCGCGCCATCTCCGCCCATCATCAGCACCCAACAAGCCCCTTCAATCCCAAGACGAGCCAGAAGAACCCCAGCCTGTATCTTCCTTCCCATCCTCCTTCTCACTCGTAGTCCACTTCGCGTCTCCCCAATCATCATCGCTCTTCTCACCCCAGTCACCTCCACCACCACTTTTCGCACCCCAACCACTCTCCGCATTGGCCTTTGCCGCCATCGCAGCAGGAGCCCACGAAATCTCAGTTCCCAGATCGGTGGCAGTGGCACGGCAGTTGAACTCCTCTTGGGGAACCTCGGGAGTCCACTGGGTGTCAGGAGTGAACTGGTCGTATCCATAGCCAAAGCCAGAGGTGCCAAGGCCAGCATCGAATCCAGCAGCAAACGCTTGTGCATAGCCAGTGGCGCCTTTGCCATAGGCGTAGTTGTTCTGTTCATAATCGCCATACTGATCTTGTCCATAGCCAGCAGCATGATTCTGGCCATAGGCACCATATGAATCTTGACCGTATCCTCCATAACCTTGTGGCTCATCTTCGTAAACACGACGACCAGTATTCTCGCGCTCCCAGTCAGAAACACGAGTCAAGTCGCTTTCGGTAGGACAAGCTGCGAAGGTGACGCGGCGGGCGGTGGGGCCGAGAACGGGATGTTCGATGATGCCCGAATCCTTGTGGTTCAGGCCAGGTCTGGCGGCTTTGGTTTTGCCCTTCTTATCATCAACCTTGCTGTTCACCTCGTCTTGAATATCTTTCTTGGTAGAAACTCGCTCATAGCTGCCTTGGATCTTACGATCTCTGGCATCTTTCTCCTTGAGCTCATCCTTGCGAGATTTCTTCGGGGTGTTGGGGTCAGTCTTGGGGACCTTGGAAGATGAAGAGCGTTTGCCAAGGTTGGAGTCAGACTCATTGACTTTCAAGGCGGAAAGACGCTGAGCGATCTCGGAGGATGCCATAGTTGAGAACGAGGCCTTGGAGGGCTCGGTGAAGTTGTCGGTGCCGCGGCGCTGGGTCTTATCGGCAGCTGGAACGTGACGGTAGCCGGACTGAGAGCGGTCGGGGGCCGGTGGAGAGGGAGCTCGGGGAGGAGTCGGAGCATGGTCGTGGACCTCGACATGACGATAGCCAGAAGGCACTCTGCTGTGCTTCTTCTTCTCCTTTTTGTCTCCCTTGGACTCCGTCTTCGACTCCTTTCGGTCCACTTTCTTGGACTTCTTCGTCTTGGTCGGCGTGGGGGTGTCAGGTTGGACAACCTCCACGTGGCGGAAGCTTCCCTTGACGCGGCGCTCTTCTTCAGAGTTTTGATCGCCCCAGTAGGTGCCGAAGGCGTCGGCGCTGCAGGCAGCACTTGCGCGTCGCTCTCGGCGGCGGGACTCGCTGCGGAGCTCGGCCTCGGAGAAGCTAGAAGAAGGGGACATGCGAGATCGCGGGGTTTTTGGGGGGTTGTAAGAAGGTGCCGGAGCACGGCGTCTGGACGGAGGAGAAGGTGATTGTTCTTCTTCAACCAGTGGATCGATAATAAGCACGCGGCGGTAAGCTTTCTCGGCAGATCCTCCTGGTTGGCTATGGCGGCCTGCGGACTGAGATGCGTTCCTGGGAGATTCTCCAGAAGAGTTGGAAGCTGGTCTGGCAGCTAGAAGAGGGTTCTCGTAGTACGACTCGGGCGGTGTAGGGGTGCCCGATTCGTATTCAGGCTGACCATATTGCACTCCAGGGACGTGTCGGTAGCCGCTGTCAGGATGAAGTTGTGATCTTGATCGAGGGGGCGAGGGTGTATTGGCATGCTCATTATTGATGATGTTACCATGGAAGGTACAGTTGTTGAAGATGGCGTGGGATACGCGGCGATGTTGTGTGCGGCCACGCGGCTTGGATAAGTCAGACGATGCAGACTCCCCAAAGATGGGAGAGCCTCGGGCTCGCGAATCATAAGTCTTTGCCCGCTCCCGAGATTCGTACTCAGGGGAGCGTCGCTCATAGCTTGCACGTTTCTGTTGCATCTAGAAGATGTTAGTCCATCATCGCAATTCGCGCGAGTCAAAGATTTAGAGCTCAAGTACCTTTTCCTTCTCAGCCTGGAGCTTGCTCATATGATGGAGCTGATACTCAAGATCAAGCTCATACTGCGTCTTAGGTCTGTCACTGGAATTGAGAGTTTCCTCCT
The DNA here is from genome assembly GCA_037179335.1 of Cyclaneusma minus. Lineage (NCBI taxonomy): Eukaryota > Fungi > Ascomycota > Leotiomycetes > Marthamycetales > Marthamycetaceae > Cyclaneusma > Cyclaneusma minus. Next base: position 1,691,727 of record JAKZHN010000002.1, on the reverse strand, counting down.
CGGACTCAGAACTCTCATCGGAAGACTCCTGCACAAACACAATCGTCAGCACGACACTCAAAGCTTGAAGACTTCCCAGAAGTGAACAATGTACATACCGGTTGCACCTTCTTACTAACCTTCCTACTCTTACGCTTCTTCAACTTCTTGCTAGCCTTCTTCTCGCTAGTCGTCTTCTTGGTACTCGACTTCTCCTTGCCAGCAGACCCCTGGACAGTAGCATCCGAATCTTCCGACTCAGTCACCACAATCTCGCATTTGTAGCAATAGCTAATAGGAGCCGTCTCACCAGGCATCAACGGATGTCTGTGATGATAGCCCGTCGATCGCTGCTTGCCGCAGCCAGCACAAACATGCTTGGCGACAGTAAGAGCAGCAGGTGCCGTAGCAGATAATGTAGGAGCCGCAGATGCAGCAGCAAAAGCAACCTTCTTTCCCGAATTGGCAGCACTGGGCTTTGAAGGCGACTTGAGAGCTTCTTGGGCGTGGCGCTTTCGGTCCAGCTCGGCGATGATATGCAGTTCGACCAGATCTTCCTTGGTAGGTGGAGCTGGACGGCTGGGTGCAGAGGCAGAAGGCGGAGCTGGACCTCTATAGACGCACGTGGCGGGGCTAGTAACGACATAGGGAGCAGCTGGCATTGGCTGAGGAGCTGTTTGCGGTGCAGGGACAAAGATAGCCCGGCGCACAGGAGGTTCGACTGAAGAAGTAACATAGGGAGTAGAAGCAGGAGTCGAAGTAGCAGTCGAAGCTTGATACGAAGGCGGAGGTTGCGATTCGGTACGAGAGCGCGGCAAAGAAAGCACAGGTGGGCTCTCACCTCGCGAAGTAGAAGCACGTCGGCGTTTAGCGTGGCCTGAGAGACCGAAGAACGAGTTTAGGAGGCTGAAATTGCCGTCCGAGGAGTTCTTGGTAGTTGACTTGGAACGCTTCTTGTCGCGAGCAACACAGAGCTTGCCATTGTTGCGCTTGAGGATGTACGGGGTTCCAGGAGCAGGTCGTTGACTCTTGGGCGAGGTGCTCGAAGTGGTGGCAGTGCCGTTGGCGTAGCTGGAGGGGAGTGATGGTCAGCAAAGGTTCGTTGGAGGGTGGATGAAAGCAGCACGAGTTGATGTGAGATGGGGATGCTGGCTGACTCGAGGTCGCGATGGGAGCAGCTCGAGACTTGAGGTGATGAGCGCCCAAGAACTCGAGCTCGCAGAAGGAAGGAGCGATCTGCATTCCATGATCGACCCCCACGTCTGTCATCCCACAATCGAGCAGCTGCAGTCCTCGAGCTCCTCGAGCGCCCAAACATCCAGTCGCAAACAAACAAGCAAAAGAAGCAATCGAACTGACCTCGCGAGTGCTTCTTCCTGCACCTTATCTCTCAAGTATTTCAAAAGCACAGCATCGACCTCATCGTCCACGTACGGATCCGCCATGACTTCGCAAGTCGTTTCAAAGAGAGAATATAGTTGGTTGTCGTTTGCAAAGCCCAATCAATCGCACCTGGCGAAAGAAGAGAAGCTCAAAGCTCAAAGGAGCTGCACTGCAGCTATCCAGCGTAGCGCACGGCCCCACTGGAAAAAAGGTGGCACGTGTGCCTGCACGTGACCTCGGAAGGAGTTGGCGCTTGGTGCCTCGAGACTCGGACGAGGTCGGGCGAGATTGTCGGACGCGGGGACCAGCCTAAGCGTGTGCGTGTGGGACTTTTTCGGAGGCGGAAATCTCGTACGATGCCTGTGGGATTAGTTGAGCAAAGGGGAGCAGAGAGAGCTACCGGAGCTCTGGACGACCGGCGTCGATGTCGTGGGGGACCGCAATGGGTTGAATAGAGCGGACGCGGAGTACAATGGGGGAGAATAGGATTTGGGATGCCACGATTATTTGAAAAGGACGCTAGTTACTAGCGTTCAGCATCTACAGGGAGGAGACAGAAAGGACTCGGTCTCCTTACTACCCAGGACTCGCTGGGGAGTGGACGACCACTTCTTAGTATCTCCTTTCAGCTGTCGAAGCGAGGGGGGGACGTGCCTTTCCTCCTCTACCCTGACAGTGACCACTTTGTTCAGGGAGTTGTTTGAATAGTCAGAGGCCATTGTTTGGACTTGGGAGATGAGCAAGAGAGTTTGCTTCGAGATCCAAGACTTCAGGACTTCCCAAACCCCATCCAGAGACCCAGGGATGTCAGGATCAGCTCCGGACAGTAGGTTCATGGCATCTACAGGTCTTTGCGGAAGCTATAACCGCATGCCTTCTTGGACACAACTGTCCGCACTACCCGGATGTTCTAACCTGAACAAAGGCGAAGCCAAAACTATCAAGCACCCGAGGAAAAGGAATAAGAACACTCAGAAGTGCTTTCCATACCCTCTTACCCCCTACCCCCTTTCTTTGACCCACACCTTTACCACCACCAGCCGCTTCAATCCAAGAGACTAGTTGCTAAACCTAACGGCCACCCTGTCCCACATTCACCATATAAACCCTCCATCTATTCCCAGTAGGATCCGTAGCCCCTGACCAGCGTCATCAAAATCGGAAATCCTCAAACCCCCTGAGTAGAAAGAATCAAGAATACCCCAACACAAAGACTAAACAGGAAAGAGAACCCCAGCTGTACCGACACTACCCAGATGAAAAAAAAAAATCATCGAAACACAAAAGGCCAATTTCGAAGACAAAACAGACAGGAAGTAGACATCCACCCATACCTCACTTGGCGCTTTTTATCCACGACACAGCATCACCACCAACCACCATACTCGATTCAAGGGAACTCCCTGAAACACAAAGAGCCCTACATTACGCAGCCAAACAACCAAGCTTCAAGCAACAAGAAGGGAAAAGACACAGATACCCAATAACTTCCCATGCCATCTTCCCCTTTCCTTGCCCACTCTCATTCAAGCAAATACTCGCACACGCAAAAGGCAATTATAGGAAAAAGAAAAAAAAGAAAAAAGAGCAACGTCGATGACTTTGTGTCTTTACAGCGCCCACTATCACACCAAGTTCAATTCAAAGACAAGTGACAAGAAGGAGACCCCAACTCAGAATACTCACTCGAGGACATTTCAACTCACATCCCAGCATCTTCATCTCCCATCACTCACCTCAGTCCAAGCACTTACTTGAACACCCACCCACCCACCCCCACCCCTTATAACACACCCAAGCGTAACTCAGGAGGGAACTCCCTCCAACCACATTTCAAAGCTTTTCCCATTCCAGTAGTCTACAGCGAAAATCCATGATACAATCGCCCCCCCGCCAGGGGGGCCGCCAGGGGCCTCCCAGGGGCCTGAGCATTCCCCCCATCCACCCACATCTTCAGGGTTCATTTCCTACCCCCTTCATCACACATCATCCACCAATCTATCCACTTCACTCAACCCTAAGCACCTTCGCCCCCCTCTTCTTCGCACTCTTCTTCTTCTTATTCCCCCTCTCAAAGCTCGCCGCAGACGCATGATCTCTTCCCACATTATCCAAATCCTTGACTTTGTAAATGCGGATGATCCAGTTTTCACTGGTGAAAGCTTCTTCAACGGTGTTGAGCACTGGTCCCACGTCAGGCATCTTGGAGCCGCGGACGCGGTCTTGGGCTTGGCCGGGTGGGAAGAGCGCGTTGTAGTTGTAGTAGGACATCTTGTACCTGTTTTCGCGAAGATGTCAGCAAAACCTCACGTGATGATTGGGGCAGTCAGGGGGTGGGTTGCTGGGCTTAGGACTGGGGAAAAGGGGGAATGGGGAAGGAACTCACATCAAGCTGTTCTTCATCGTGTCGGTAGCTTGGTCGTCCACGCGATACTCTCCGCGTGCAGTAAAGAAATCCCTCTCCTTCACCTCATCCGGCCAAATCCCCTCCGCGATCCTCACCATCCACAAAAACTTATTAATATCATCCCCGGAGTACCCCAACAGTCCTCCAAAAACCACCAACACATAATCAACCTCATGCTGTCGCATAATCGGATAGCTAACCTCCTCTCTAGAACTCATAGCTTTTCCGACAGTAGCAATATGCGTATTGTTCCACGTGTTGTTGTCAACCAAAGTGGGACGATCAGCCATGCCACCGATTTGGTATCCGTAGTCCCACCAGGACATGATCTTGGCGTCCTCGGCGGTGTTTTGGCGCAGCCATTGGTAGGCCTCGCGGTAGTCGTCGATGATGTGTTGGCTGCCGTCGGGCATGCGGGAAGCGAGGACGACGGAGGGGGAGGAGTAGGCGTTAGAGGTTACCCAGGTGCAGTGGAGCACGAACAACAACAGATAACCCGTAAGGCAACCCACAACGGTGGTTTTGGAGATGTTGTGGTAGACGCCGACAAGAGGCTGGCGAGTGGAGCGGATGCCTTCTTTCTTGGTTTCCTTCTTGCTAGCAACACCATCTGGGCTACCAGCTCGGCTGGCGGCGGCGTCAGGGTCTGGGGAGGTGAAGAGGAGATACGTGTCCAGGAGGTGCGACATGGCCAAGGCGGCGGCTACACAAACGACGGGGGTCAGGGTAAGCATCAGGCGAACCATAACGCCGGAGAAGTAGCTGGCGAGGATGGCATAGACTACGATAAAGACTTGCTCGTCGTTCAGCTTCAGGAAGCAGAGGTAGACACCGGCGGGGAATAGCCAGATCAACATGTTCAGATCAAAGAAGAACGCGGGCCAGGCGGTCGGCTGGTGCTCGGAGACGGAGGCGATGATGGGGATGTGGATTTTGGCATAGCCGGTGTCCCAGAGTGAGTAGAAGCGGCCGGTCCAGGGGGCGATGACTCCTGAGACGGTCAGGAGGACGAGGAAGCCGAGGGCGATGGTAAATACTGCAACCACGAAACCGCGGAGCAGGGTCTGGAATTGTTTGCTGGGTACTGCGGAACGGACGAACTCGACGAATCCGACGAGCTGGAGCAGACCGAAGACACCTAGAAAATGTCAGTTTAGGAATGTCAACAAAACAGCCCTATAGCCCCTATCATCAAGGCATCGTTGTCGAGGTAGAAGATGATGCGATGGAGGGATTCTGGTGAAACATACCCAGAGCAGACATATGCTCGGAACTGCGAATAGGCAAGAATCCCACGAAAGGAATCTGCATGCTCGCCAACGTTCCCAGCGCATACCAAGTGGTATAGCTAACATAGATCTTTGGGCTGAACCGTCCCATGCAGACCAGCACAAACACATGCAGCGGAATCAAGTTCGTAATGAACACATAACCACCCCAAGCTGACACCATGTATCCATAGAAAAGCGCACACAGCGCCCCCCAGAAAGCGCTTCCCACCTTCACCGCCTTAATCCACAGCCAAAACGTAAAGACCAGCAAGAAAATCGCAATGGCCTCGTTATCATAACTACCCGCCACGGATCTAGAGATGTAACCTGGCGCAATACCCATAAAGATTGCAGCCAGCAGACCAGCGGAGGGCGAAGTGGACATTTCGTTTGTGAGCAGGTAGGTTGCGAATGCTGTAAGGCCGGAGAAAGCAGGGGCTAGGAGCACACAGATGTTGCGAATGTCGACAGGGAGAGTGAGGGCGCGGAGGGCATGGTAGATAGCTCCACTGGTCACCATGAGACCGGGGTAGAGGGTGCCGCCGGTGACTCGGCCGAGAGGATGCCATGTTCGATCGTCGAACCAGTTCCAGAAGTCGTAGAAGCCGTGAGCTACGAGGTATTTTGTTGCTCGGAAGTTGAACCAGGGATCGACTGTGGAGAGGTCAATGGATGTTCATCATCAGAGGTTTAGGCTGGGGCGCATGGGTTGGGATTGTTACTGACATTCGTGGATAATACTTTCGAATCCTATTTACACAGAAGATGTCAGCCTCAATCGATCTATAGGGAGTTTTGTAGAGATGGTAGCTTCAATGGCGTCCATCTCATCGAGGAAGACAAGCTTGGCAACATCGAATTCGAGGGTACGCACGTATGACAGAGAACAGACGGCTTGCCACGGCGGCAGCAGCAATAAAGCAGAGGATAGTAATTCGGAGCACAGCTCGTGTGCTCTTTCCTTTATCCCCTTGCGGGACTGTGGCGACTGCGGCGGCCATGGTTGTTGTTGGGCCGTCGATGTTCGGTCGTCAATCTTCACGAGCTTCAAGAAGCGCAATAGGTGTCCCGAATTGAGCTCCGTGTCAGTTGCAGGGGTGTGGCTGTGCGCGCCTAAGGCCGGCAACACGCCAAGGACGGCTGTGGCGCATGATAAATTACTACCCGGCTTCTAATGAATATGTTGTAGCTATGAGAAACAATTCTAATGATTGAGATTGAGTGCATTTATTGGACCTTCTTGAAGTTGTCAGATGCGACTCGGATGCTTGACAGTAGTCTCAATGGCTTCAAAGATCCACCATCAAGCTACACGAGTAATGTCACCTGGGACCATTGAAGAATGAGCAACCTGTGTCCTCTTTGAAAGTGTCCGAAAATATGCAACGACAAGTGATCTTCCCCATACACTGCAATCCGCCGTCTCTAAACTCGACGTGAACAGATGTAAAGTATCGCTCACCAACGCCTCCTCTCTGCAACTGAAACTCTCACTTCGCACCTCGAATGCAGCGTCTCTATTGGGGGCCCTCCAGATTATCGTACAATGTGCAGAAGTATGCTAAGTGACGTCTAGAGCTTTTGAACCATCCCGCTTGACTGTACAAAAATGGCCAATCCCTTTCTGGGCTGTGGGAATAGCCAGACTCTCGCCCCTCGTCCCTCCTCCTGCGCTCTGCTCCAAGCCTCATTTCTTTTCCTTCGTCATAGCTGTCCCCATCTCTAGCTCTCAATGGTCTTCAGGAATGCCTCGAGGTCGAACTTCGGGTCGTTGGGATCGCTTATGACTGTTGGAGGGTCAGCAATTGGGCTTGGAAGAATAGTTGGTGGAAATGAAGCTGTAAAGCTCCCTGGGGACATGATCTTCTCCTAGGTTCCAGCAGAAGGATGTGTAGAAGCCAGGGTACACAATAAATCCAGACGGTAAACATACCTCCTCCGCTCTCGGTCTTACTCGACTTTGGCGGGTTCTTCTTGGCGTACTCGGCCTTTGCTTGCGCAATCAACTTCTGCTTGTGCTCGTATTCCCGCTGCGTCTGCGCCAGCTTGGTCTGGGTGGAGAGGGCTGCTTGGTGGTAAAGGCCGTAGAAAACGCCTGCTCCCAGAGCTGAGTATCGGAGAACCTGAGTGGAGCTGATTAGCAATCCATCTTTAACAGATAGAGCGTGCTCAGAATAAAGCTGTGTGAAGCAGCAAGATGCGCCATCGCTGCGCTGGTCTGGAGAGACTGCATAACAGCAATTGCGCCAAACAGCTTGATGTCACGTACATTGATTCCCGTTTGAGAAGCCATTTCGAAGCTCTCCGGGACGCGGAATTGTCTTGCGGGAGGGAAAGGATTCGGTCAATTGTCCGGCCACTGGACAACTGTGCTTGTCTGGGGCGCGTGATGCGGTATGGCAGAGCCTGGGACGGTGTGAGGTTGGGATGGGAGCTCTGATGTGTGGTCGTTGGGCAGTCGCAAAGCTCTGGCTTGGATGACGGTTTTCGCCGATTCGGGTCACGTGCGCGGGCTGAAATTATTTTGTACGCGCTTTCCCCTGTGACGGCACGCGGCTGGCGCTTCGCTGCACACCAGCATGAGGCTTAAGTGCTAAGGCCAGAGAACGTCTAGACTGCGAACGAGCTTCACTGCATCAATTGCGACACCACCATAGCCGAAATTCATTGCTGCGCTCTACACCTCCAGCTGCCGGATTATTCGCATCGCTTTCTCGCGCACTCTGTCGGCATTGCACGACTCGTCGACGGCCAAGCTCCTGCTCGAGTTCCAGCAGACCCGCGAACACCAAGAATGAACGGCCGACATGATGCAGCAGCGCAAAGATGAGATATTGGCAAAGAAGGCGAAGCTCGCCGAGCTGAAACGCCAGCGGGAATTGCGCACGAGGGAGGGCTCGTCCAGCAGGCAAAGCTTAGTACGTGCTGCAGCTGTCCCAATACGCCAGATACTTCGGTCTGCTGCCCTTTGTATGTAGTACCTGGCTGACTCTCTGTGCCAGCTGGTATCACCCACTCCACGTGCAGACAACCGAAAGGAACTCGAAGCCCTCATATCCACTCTCGTCGATGACAGCAGGCCGGGCTCTACGCCTGGCGGAGGCTCGCCCCTCCCTCGATCAAGCCGACCCGCCAGTGTGCTGAGTGCCGGCGAGCTCAGCAATGACAAGTCCGAATCTCCTGCCAATGGCACCAGTCAATATCGAACCTCTACAACTCAGACTCTATCCACTGCTCCTTTAACGACCGTCTACGAGATCCCTCCGTCGCCAGTCAAGGAAGTCTTTACCTACAGCAAGGGTGTACAAACGAATCCAGACTGGGCATCACCACGGTCGCGATCCGATACATTAACAAGTTCCGATAATGGCGTACCTACCACCCCAACTTCTCCTAATTCAAAGAGACTGAGTCGACGGGACCGAGATCGGGAGGAGGAGCTAAGACAAAAGTTACGACTTGAGATTGAGGAGGAACTCAAGGCTGCGAAAGAGCTGGTTACAGATGGCACATATCCGACGCAAAATGGAACAAATTATCCAGCTCGGAATTTGACGAGCGAGGAGCTCGAAGCTGTCACCTCGTCGAATGACTTTATGGACTTTGTCGAACGATCTAGCAAGGTCATAGAAAGAGCGCTGGACCAGGAATATGACGTCCTTGCCGACTACGGTCTCAGTGGTGCTAAGGGTGTCGAAGATGACGATGAAGAGAATGGCAATGTCAGAGGCAAGGGCCGAAGACGTATACGAGAAATCGCACAATTCTACGACGAGAGATGGTCGAAGAAGAGAGTAATCAGTGACGTCCATTTCTCGCCCAAATTCTCCGAACTCGTCCTCGCCTCCTACAGCAAAAACCCCACCGCCCCCCACGAACCAGACGGCATAGTCCAAGTCTGGAACCTCCACCTCCACGACCGACCCGAATTCGTCTTCCACGCCCAATCCGACGTTCTCACCGCAAAATTCTCTCCCTTCCACCCCAACCTCATAATCGGCGGTGCCTACAGCGGCCAAGTCCTCCTCTGGGACACCCGCGCCAAGTCGGCACCAATACAGAAAACACCCCTGACAGGCTCCGGCCACACCCACCCCGTCTACTCCATCGACGTAGTCGGCACCCAAAACGCCAACAACATCCTCTCCTGCTCCACCGACGGCATGGTATGCAGCTGGACCGTCGACATGCTCTCCCAGCCCCAAGAATCGCTCACTCTCACCGCCCCCCCTCCCGCCAAAGTCGACGACCTAGCTCCCACCTGCATGAAATTCCCCTCAACAGACCCTACCTACTTTTTAGTAGGTTCTGAAGAAGGCACCATCTACCCATGCCACCGCTACGACCGCGCCGGCGCCAAAGCCGGCGTCGATCCGCGCGTTAGCTATCGCGGCCACGCTGCCCCAGTCATGTCACTCTCCTTCCACCCCGCCCGCGGCCCCGTCGACCTAGGCGACTTATGCCTCTCCTCCTCTTTGGATTGGTCCGTCAAGCTCTGGAAGATCCGCGCGCCCGCCGCCACAACCACCACATCCATAACCGGCGACCCCTCTGCCATTTCTCCTGTCTGCGAATTCGTACGCGAAGACGTGGTTTATGATGCATCCTGGAGTCCTGTCAAGCCGGGAATCTTTGCTTGTGTGGATGGAGGTGGGAATGTGGAGATTTGGGATATTCTAAGTGACTTGGAAGTGCCGGTTGTCAGGATTCAGCCGAGTGTTAGGGATAAGGGACGCGCTATGTTGAGTAAGAGTTTGAATCGACTGGCGTGGGAAGAGACGGAGGGGAAGAGACTGGCGTGTGGGGGGATTGATGGGGTGGTCAGTGTTTTTGAGGTGGGTCAGGAGTTGGGGGGGAAGGATAGTGCAAGGGGGGAGGAGTGGGGGGGTGTTAAGAGGTTGGTGGGAAGGTTGGAGGCGGCTGCTCATGCTGGCGGTGGTGGGGTTAATGGCGGACTTGCTTAAGAGCTTCGAGTGGGGAGAGAGAAGATGTGTGAGATGTGCTTTGCAAGGAAATTTCCCCCTGGCGATATGTGTGCCGTGGCATGAGAGCAGGCAAGGAAAGGGGGTGGGATAATCGTGTGAATGGCGTTGCATATACCCACAGTAGTTCGCAATGTCAGGGCACTTGTTTCGCGTCTTGCAAAGGCGGATATTTTCTATTGTTTGTTTCTTGGCCTTTTTGTTACTTTTCATCGTTTTAGTGAGGGTATCGCATGGTCTTGGCGCGTGTTAGGTGAGTTGATCTCCTTTTTTCACCTTGAAAGCATCGGCAGCTGACGCTATCATGATGCTTTCCGGTTCTCACTTGGAGACTTGGATTCTGGATTGCTTGGAACACTTTTGGTCACGCGGATTATTCGTGGGTGTTTGGGATATTGACGATCATTGGGAAGGTTTTTGATTATTTTGAATGTCCCTGATTACTTGGAATATTGCTGATTACTTGGAATATTCCTGATCGCTTGGATTATTCCTGCTCGTGGTATTATGCCGCCCGCTGGATAGTCCATCCGCCTATGCTTGGTCTTCTTGTGGTCTTCTCGCTCTTTACTCTTACTTTTGGCATTTCCATCTATTTCTTTCAGTCGTTTGGGGAGTTTGAGGCCATCTGTGGCCAGTACCTGTAGTTCCAATCTGGGGCTTGACCTCTGTCAAGCTGTTCTGTGCGCACTGAAAGTGGCTGGGGTAATGGTGACTGTTGGTTCGGATTCAGTGGTAGCGATGAAGAGATTTCATTTCGCACAATGCCAAGCTGGCAGTACCAAGTTCTGAATACTCTCACAAAAAAAAACCCCCCATTCGCCGCACCACCGAAACCCCTCATTCAGAAGTTTCGTGCGATCCTCGAATGTCTGGTTCGGCCAATGATTCGCAGTCATCTTCCGGACAGATCTGCCCGAACCGCGAAACATCAGATAGTATATCTGGTAGCGACAGTCTGCCCGGCAACTGACACGAAAGGGCTTTGGAGGGCAAAAGAATTCCCTTAGGGCGTTTCCCAGCCTTCGTGAATAAAAAGGCACACACTGCCTCTTCCTTCGGACGTTTCCTCGAGACCGAACACTTCCATACCCACCACACCACAACACCACCTTCTCGCCCTCGCAGGCCTTTGACATCAGTCAACCCCATTACAGCAGTCAAGCATCGACTGCTAGCTCAATAACATATTCCGTCCTCGACGCACCACCTGCATCAACGATGTCTTCCCGCCGCGGAATCATGGTTCATGGCTGCCACTTATGTGGAAGGCGATTCAACCCGCCACTATCGACAACTGACGAAGTACTAGTAAGTATTCCTTGGTACTTCATTAAATTGCTGCATGCATCATGCAAGTGGCCGCCAGTCAAAGTATCTGCTGGTGATACTGATTGATATCTTCGATCCACCTCCGAGTAGTGAAGCCACCCATACAGTTGTTAGGATTGGCTTCACAATTTAGGTCATCCAAGTATCACATCACCCATAGCACTCTGCGTGATCAACAGAGATCTATCTGCTCCATTTCCACTTTTTTTCATCCAATCCCATCCTGCCTCTACCCTCTTTACAAGACACCTTTGCTAACAACATGATCACAGTTTCACCACCTTCGCCACGAGTGCATCAGTCTTGCCAGGCAGAATGAGAACCAGTCCCCCAGCAATACCAACCCCAACCCCGTCCGCACCACTGAAATGGAGGGACCTATGCACCGCGTCGCCAGGGTTCCGAGTATGGTCTTACCCAACACTGAAGCGGAGAGACGTATGCCCGGCAACCCCCAAGCTAGCCCTGCCTACGCCTATGGCGGCTTACACGGCCAAGCGGCCCCAGCCAGGCAGAATGAGAACCGGCCCGCGAACAATACCCACACCATGGCCAATAACCTCAATCACGTATACGGTAATAGCGTCTTGGGTGGCCAACGTCCCAACCAGCCCTCCCAGACCCACATCCCTGACGCACAACCCCCCTCTGCTACCCAGAGCCGTTTTGGACAGAACCTTACCAACCAGCAGAACGCTGCTATCGCGTCCACCATGTACCATCGAAGGCCATACACCCCCGGCTTCAACCGATCTATCGCCAACCGGGCTATAGCTGAAGCTCGTGCTTACAATCAAAGGGCCGAGGAATTAGAAGCTGAAGCTCGACCGCAATCCGACAGAACTGGTATAGAGGAAGGACTGGAGCAGCTTGGCATCGTGCGCGTACAGGGAGTGGCACCAGCCGCAGCTACCGCCGCAGCTAACGGAGGCTCGGAAGGCACTACGGATCAGGGCGAGGTGCAAGCCCCACGAAACAGTGAACTGGCAGGGATGGCAGGTCGGGCTCCTCAGGCACAGGTCCAAGCTGACACTGATGCTACTGAGCGTCGTGCTCGGGAACAGTTAGAGACACGAGCCGATCTGGACTCTGACGCTGCTAGACGTGTTGCACGGGAACAGACACAGGCCGAAGCTGCTTCTGGCATTGAAAGTCGGGAAAACGACGTCGAAAGAGCCGAGGAACGCATTCGGAGCATCGAGGAGGAGCTTAACGCTATTCGGAGGGGAATGTATGGCCCTGGGCGCGGACGCGGACGCGGTCCGTCGCAGGGGGAGTTGCAGCGTCAAAGTGCGACTGATGAGGTGACCGAGCAGACGCGCCAAGATTTTGCACGTAGAAAGCTTAACGCTGACTCCGATGCCAACACTGAATCAGCCGTTGCCGAAGAGGCTCCTACTAGTGGTCAGACTCAAGCTCAAGGTGCAGCTGATGGAGCCCAGGAAGCCCGCGAAGCCCGGCAGATTCATCCACTTGAGGCTGTTCGAACAGCTCTAATGGAAATAATGGAGGCAACTGAGCCCGACATTGAGACGCCCGAATCCTCTCCCATCGAATCCCCCTCAGCTGATCAAGCCCAGTACGCCCGTGACACCATTGTCGGCGAAGTCCAGGCCCTCCAATCATCCAACCAACCCACCGCCCAAGCTCAAGCACAAACTGAGCCCGAGATCTCCACTCCCGAATCCTCTCCCGCCGACTCCCCGCCAGGTCCCGAAGAATATTACCTTCCGAACTTCAGCGACCATTTTGGCTACGTCGATCAGTTCAGTACATCTGTTGGCTATCTAGGCCCCGTTGAAGACCTAGCTCAGGGTATACCTCAGGATGACCTTGAAGTGTACTTCCTGCAGTTCATGCACAGGTGGCGCGAAAATCGGGATAATCCAAATGGGCTTGGAGCGCCAATTAACACTTATCAAATGATGGTAACGTACCGTTCGATGTCGGATGAGCAACAAGCCCTCGCTCAATTCCACCTCGGGGTTGCCATAGAAGAGTACGAGGGTATTGTTAAACAGCGTGAAGCAGCAGCGGCTGCGCAAGCTGCGGCAAGTGAGCAAGCTGCTAGGCTGGCAGATGGTGCATCTCTTCAAGCATCGAGAGAAGTGACAGAAGAGTGCCATATGAGAGGAGGTGAGCAGGTCCCTGAGCGTGTGCCGCGTTCCCGGCCCAGGGGGAGGCGTTCTCGGGCTACCATGGATGCGGCGGAGGAGTCTAGGACGAGATTGAGACTTTTCATGCGGCCTTCGCGCGACCGTGACGGTTGTCAAGCCAATGCGGGACCTCTACGTGGACCTTTGCCTCCTCCTGACCGTGTTGAGCGCCCTATACGTCAACGTGACCGTCTCAGTGGTTCTCGCAACGCAACTGCCGCACTCTTGCCGAGATTTAATCCTGATGGCTCGCAGCAGGCTCACCACGCAGAATCCGCAGAATTACCGCCTCCTTATCCCGGGGGCTCGCAGCAGGCTCACTACGCAGAACCCGCACCTTTACCGCCTCATTATCCCGGGGGGTCGCAGCAGACTCGTGTCATTCCTGGATACCGCCCAGCAACCATTGAAACGAGCAGGAGGCCCAGGGGCAGAAATTCAGCTCAGATGGGCCAAGAAAATTTGGTCCGAGGTCTCGGAGCAGATCAGGAAAGTGGCCCGAGCGAGGGACGCCCGGTAAATGAGCACTATGGCTCAGATGCTTTTGAAGGCCCATATGCTTTCGATAATGGTGGACCGGCGTTGGCGGGAACAGTTGAAACGCCTGCTGAGCGGACGCGAAGACGTGCGATACGTTTGTATGAAAGACTCAGCAGAAGTATGCACCGCCGTGAGCGCGGGACTATCAGCGAGAATGAGGAGAGGGCTGCTAGGCATGCGAGGAGGCTTGCTAGGCGGAGGGGTGTTAGGATGCCGAGGAGGGATGATTCCGCGCTTCCTGATCCGCCGCCGTCTCCTCCTGATCGGTCGTCTTCTCCTGATCCTACGCCTATGGAAGAGGACGTTTATAGGCCGCAGATGCCACGGCTGAGTAGGGAGAATGTGATGCAGTTGGAGGGGAGCACGCTGGTGGGTAGCCCGACGAGTAGTTCGTCGAGTGATGGAACGCTTGAGGCCTCGCCGCCGCCTATTGGGCCGGGTGAACCTATAGCTGTTGATAATGGGGGAGATGGCGACTTGGAGATGTTTGGCGCTCATCATAACGGTGAAGCTGATGATGAGGATAGCCTTGAGCGGAGCTATGAGAGGAGCATGCAATTGGACTGAGCTGCCACCAACGGCACTCATGTCTCAGTACGACTTCATCACATGACTTTCCTCTCTACATCGCGACCTCGACTTTTCAAACGCTTAGCCTCGCACGCACCTCATCTGCTGCCTTGCGAATCCTCATTACAGCCTCTTCTTCCGAATGGAAGTGTCATACACGACTCGGTCATACAAATCACATCCACATCGCAGCGTCATCTTCCAAACAGCATCAACCAGCACAACGGTGCCATACCCTTTCTGCATCCGCATTACAGATACCACCTCCAACAGCGCCATGCCGCACAACCAGCTCTTGACAGCCTTGATCTCGAGAACTATACTTCCTCAAAAGAAGACCACTTTCTCCAGCATCTCTGCTATCATCTATCGTCCTTCCTGGTCCTTCCATCCGTACTATCGACTTTCGACAAACGCACACCCATCTCGCAATTTCGTCGAGATGATTCGATACTTTTCTTTGTTTTGTTTTGCTCTTTCGACCACTGTTCTGGCCAGCTCTACTGAGCTCTGCTGGGTCTAGTCGTCTTGTGCCGGAGTTTGGGATTCTGCTTTTGGTTCCTAAACTTTCTTCCTAATGTGGGATATCGTCACTCGCGGTTCAATAATCCGTCCTTTTATTCCTAAGGTTTTGGGGGCCTTGGAAAGAGGGATTGATTATGATCTAGAGTTGATACTCATCTCACGGTGCTTTTCCATTGATGTGGGATGTGGGATACTTTCACTCGTAGCTTGAAATTCATAGCTCGGCTCAGAAGTGGGGACTTTTGGGAGACGAGAGTTGTTGGATGTGGAGCTGTGGTTGGCAATTATCTCATATCTACAGATTGTTTGATGTTTGTAACGCATCTGACGGGCAGATGCTAGTTCTAGTTTGGGAATATAATGATACGCGTTTAATTTTCTGATTGCCGTGCTAACATTGAAGGATCGAACTAAAGTGAGGATGTGGTACAAATTAATGGTGGATACAAAACCCATGGCATAAACCTCTGCGTAATGCGTACTCTGT
Organism: Cyclaneusma minus; assembly: GCA_037179335.1. Taxonomy (NCBI): domain Eukaryota; kingdom Fungi; phylum Ascomycota; class Leotiomycetes; order Marthamycetales; family Marthamycetaceae; genus Cyclaneusma; species Cyclaneusma minus. The sequence continues at coordinate 1,676,095 of JAKZHN010000002.1, read as the reverse complement.
TCGATGATGGAGTATGGAGAAAGAAATACGAAAACTCATGGCACTTAATTGGAATGGTCAGGCAGGCGACTGTTGAATGCACGGGTACCCATTACAATGTTTACACAATACGTTGCTCTCCTCGAGTTTCTCGCCTTCCATGGCGTCAATGTCCATCGCTTTATCGAGTGGCAAGACGTAGAAGAATGGCAGATCGGTGTGATCACGGGACAGGCCTGGAACTTGGAAGCTTTTTCGTGGCATATCGACAAAGAAGGGCGGTTGGTACTTATGCCCCAGACTTATTGGAGCTTGCCAAGGTGACTGGAACCTTTTCACTTTCTGCTTGAGACTAGGTACGTGGCATTTCAGGTTGGCAGTCGATGTTCCACAAAATTTCTGATTGGCAGAATTTCACGTGATTTGCTCCTTCAGGTCTGTTTTACTCAAAGTTCTCAGCCTTGAATCTTAGAGTTTTCAATGGGCTGACTTGGGAAGTAGGTAATTTTGTGAACTGTCTGTGGCGGATGAGTGAGATGTGGTGCGAGTTTGGGGTGTCAACAACAAAAGTGTTGCACCCAGCTGCCTGGCAGAGTATTTCTACCATCGATATGTTCAGCATGGGGTGGGTTGTAAGGGGTCGGGGAGAGTTTGTCGAACATCGGATATTCAGACAGACATCAGATGATATGTTACGACAAAGGCTTTATGATCGGAAATCCAAAGTAAGATAGCAGATCACCCCTGACGTCTCATCTATTTGCCTTACCTGCCGTAGATGAACGATGTGACAAAGGGAAGAGTTTACTTGCGTGAACTCAAGGTTGACCAGCAGTCCAATGTTGCCCGTCAGAACACCAAGGTCCGCATTCCGAATACCATGCTATCCACCCACTCGGAATAGCAACGGTGATCAGTCTGTTCCATACTGCTCGGTCGAAGACCAACGGGCGGCCTCTTAGATTTTCTTCATCTTTGAGAATATCTTCTTGTTGCCATGCCCACAACCAATACAGACCCATCTTCGACGCAAAGCTCGAGTCGGGAGAACTGGTCATTACATTGCTCGTCGGTCTCATCAGCTCTAAGGCGCTAGCCTTGATCACAATCCTATAGTAAGTCTCGAGATCCTCTTGCTGCCTCTTTTCCCACAGCTTGTGCTCTCCACTGAGCTTCTCCATGTCCGTCTTCTCAATCCAAATCCAGGTCCTCGGTCCATTGAACATTCCGACCCGTAATCCGCCGCGTAGTGGTCATCTTCTCAAGAAACGCAGAGATGGCCTCCAGCAACACACGACATGCATCGAATGCGCAAACCGCAAACACCAGCAATGCCGACGAGATCGCAGTAACATCTTTCGCACAACTGTACAAAGAAATCATGGTGAGGGAGAGAGGCGTTCAAGAGCCCGAAGCTGAGTCTATCATCAAGTTAGCAGTTGATCGTATTCTTTTGAGAATTTCGGAGAGCCCGGTCGCTCTGAATGGATACAAAGAGGACGTCATGAAATACCTGGGACAACTTGCCGAGTGTCTCAAGAAGCTGAATGAAGTCCAAAAAACGCTTTTGATTGGCCAGCTGCGCCAGCAAAGAGAGGAATATGTCCGCAACCATGCCATCCCCTCGGGCACTATCACAAACCCCGACCAGATTCCAGAGAATGCCGGCGACAACCTTTCTTCCATGGGTGATTCTAATCCTCTTCCGAATTTAGTGCCGGACCTTTCCAGCATTCCCAGATTCACCTTCGAACTGGCCAAGAGTGCGGGCGCAAGCGAGGAACATAGTACGACCCACTTGGAAGCCTACATCAGGAACAAATACCGAACCGACAATGTTCAGACCGTGGAGAGACCTATTTGGACTTCGCACCCACACCTGGCTGCCACCCTAAGGACTGTGGCCGGACCTGCTCAGACTCCGCAGCCGCCCCTGGCCGCTACTCCCAGCACTGCGCAGGAGACGAGCCAGCTGGAGATGAGCGGGCTGCAGCGCAACCTGCGGGGTGTGAACATGCGGGAGCAGAGCCTGGTAGGATCACATCAGACCCCACAGCCACTACTGGCCACCACCCTCAGGCGATCTGGTCGAATCCCACAGTCAGACATGGCCTCCTCTTCAATGAGTGTTCCAGAATCTCCTCAAACTCCACAACCATACCTAGCCACCCCCACGCCTGCTGCAACGTCGAGCCAAGTGCCGCGACAATCCCGTGCTGGATTTCGGCGCCCTCCCCCCGCTGTGGCCAGCTCCATTTCGCAGACACAGCGCCCGACCACTTCTCGCAAGGCTTTGGCCGCCTCTCCCGAAGAGCAAAGCTTCCAAGCTGAGGTCGACAGGCTCGTGAACTTGCCAGAGAACAACACTGCCAGAATCCGAAAGATCCTTGAAATGCCAGTCATACGATCAATTGAAGCGCGTAATGCGGCCGATATGCTGTCTCGCATCGACCAAATCGGAAGTACCCCAAGCAACCTTGTGTCTGCGCTTATGTACCGTCGTGGACAGGAACGAAAGGGCGATACTGCTTGCAAGAAATGTCTTAGCAAGAGGGCGAAGCCGTTGTATGACAAGTGTGTGATACTTCCGCAGGTGGCTGGTTCAACGCCGATGGCTTGCGCGAACGACTGGTGGAGTAACCAGGCGGTTAAGTGCAGTTTGCATAAGGATTCGAAGACTGGTAATGGTAATGGCGATGGAGGTGAGGGAAATGGTGGAGGCGACGAGGACAAAGGAAAGAAAAGCAAGGAGGAAGCCTCAACAGAAGAGCAACCCAAGCACGCTGAGGAGAGCAAGACCGCCACAGCAGAGTCCAGGGATGATACAGAGGACGATGAGCCCAATGATGAGTGGGAATCAGTTGCTGATGATTCTGAGGACGATGAGGATGCCGTCGAGCATATGGACGTTGATGGTCTGGTCGAGAAAGACGATGAACAGGAAATGGACAGAGGTGACGGCGATAAGGGAAAAGCGATGTAAGAAGCCCGAGGCGTCATCCTGTACCATGATCCTGGTTTTCGGGAATTTTGTTCAATAGGCTGTCAAGATAGTCAGGAAGTCATGAAGGTGGAAGGCTTTTCTTCGTGCCTATTGTGCTCGCTCCCGATGTGCCTCCGAATCTGCGCTTCATATCAAAATAACGGGTTGAGGTCGAAGTCAGAGATGGTGCTGTGGAGAGTGAAGTCTAAAGTGGCGTGATCGTTGACAAAGTCGAGCAAAGTGAAAACTAGAAAGATCTCGTCTTGACGTCGTGGGGAAGTGGTGAAATGCAGGTGCCGGCGAGTTTCCCGCTATGTTGATTTTCGTGCGAACGCTCTCGTCAACACGCAAAATCAAGTTTCAGTTCGCTCGGCTCCCTAGTAGCTTTCAATGACCGTGTCCTACGCAGGTGCCGAACCGCCCATTCTCGGTTGTCCTTCCAACGCTGTTACATTCACACAAAATCAAGTTTCCATCAGTCGAGCTTTGTACAATTGGTTAACCGTGTCCTATGCCACGGTTCCGTCTCGAGCATTTGCCTTGATATTTCAAGTTCAAGCAACATTCAACAAATCAGACACGGGTTACAGCAAGCACACAGAAAGCGAAAAAAAAAAGCAACGAGTTGATTCGAGTATGTACTAGTCTAACAATCAACTGAGGCAGTGAATGGCCCCAGGATCAGGTGATGTGTGCCGGCCTATTTGGCGACTAAGCCAAGGACGCGGCGGGTGTGGATCTCCACTGGACTGTAAGTCTCTCCACGTCCTCTGGATGTAGAGATCATATGGTCCGGCTCGAGAAGGATGCCGCCCTGGGTGCAGACGATAGGCGTCATGGCTCTGGAGGGATTTGGCTCATCTGCAAACAGGACGTGGGGATGTACGAGGTACATATCGCCAGCACGGCCGGTAAGCTGAATGCGGCCATCGTAATTCAGATCGTCATGATCGATGTCTGCGACGAGTCCTCCATCTCTCTAAGCCGAGTATTAGCCTTTACCCTTTCTAATATAATACCTAGCAGGGGGTGAAAACTAAGGCAAAACGAGTCAACATACCAACTTTTCCGCGACCAACTTTGCCGAGTCAGGAAAAATGCTCAGCGCACCCTCATCGTGTCCGATGTCTGTCCAAAGAATGACAACCCACAGACCCACCTCCGAATCACCGTCCATGATATGAAGACATGAAGGCATCTCGTCCACATCTTTACCACCTCCACCGCCCCTGATCTTAATTCCCGGGGCCGCAGCCCACTGCTCCCTATTTTCTTCTCTGTCACGTCTCGGATCCTGCATCACGTATTTCCCACCAACAAATTGGCGAATCTTGGTACGAAACTCGCGGTACCTACCGAAGACATAGAAGTCGTGCGCGGTTTGAGGCAACTCGCGCCACATTGGGAAAAAGGAACTCCGGGTCCTCAACCTCGTGATGGCTGGCGAAGTTCTGGCTAAAGCGTTGGCAAGCTCTCGCACCTTTGATGCAGCGAAGTCTGGCGGGACTCCCTTTGTCTTGACCCAGCCATGTTCGGTGAAGTGCACCATCTCCATGTAAGTCAAGGTTTCGGGGAGACCACTGTCAGGTGAATTCTCGTATCTCACTTCGTCTTCACCGTCATCGGAATCGGAGTCTGAATCCTCCTCGCTGCTCGAGGTTTCGTCCTCCTCATCTTCCTCGTCGTCTCCTATGCCGCCTTGGAAATCATCTCCGTCATCCTCCTCGTCGTCATCGGCATTGGCTTGGGCGGGAGCGTAGGAAGGCGCAGCTTGGTATTGCTGAACTAGCTGGGCGGGTTGGACGGGTTGGGCGGGCTGGACAACAGGTCGACGGAAAGAGCATCTGGTAGCCCCGGCGCTCCATATGCAATTACTGCAGGCGCCTTCATCAACTGGAATTCCATTGATGCTCATCGTCACGCATTTCTCATAGCATTTTTGGGAGGCGCTCCTCCTCGCATCGTTTCTGCAATTTTGGCAAGGAGTAGCTTGCTCAACGCCGCGACGGTACACCAGGGCAGAACGAAGGTTACATGGACGACCTGGGTTCTTCAGCTGTCCGGGGTTGCTGCGGTTGCCGCCGGTGGTACGGCGAGCATCCAGCAGGGGCGAATTGCGCGTCTCGATGTTGCGAACTGGAGCGATGTTGAACAGAGCGGCCCATTCACCGTGGGCATTCTGGGCGGCGCGGAGGGCGAGGATGGTCTCGGCCTCAGTTTGCCAGGCCTGCTCTTCAGGAGTCATGTTGCGAGCGTTGGCGATTGATGAGGCCATTGTGTGTTTGATGCAGAATCTGGGAAACGTATGGCGTTGTTAATGTAAGACGTCCTTGAAGTAGTGTGTTGGTCTTGAAGTGTTCTGTCCAGGAATATCGAAGGTCGAAGGTGAAGCGTGAGGTTGAAGGTTGGGGGGCTTGAAGATGTGGTACACGGGGGTGGAAGTAGACTTGTTGTTTGTTGAAAGAGGAGGGAGGAAGGAGGAGGGAGGAAGAAGGAGAGTTGGACCCTTTTTTAGCTTGGAGTGGCTCCGAGAGGCGGCTCGCTCAGTTTGGCGCTAACCTTAAGCGGTGCTGTAAGCGGTGCTGTAAGCGTGGATTCAACTCCAAGTGTCGTGTGGGTGAGGATGGCTTGCGTCGGGTATCTCGCAGGCTGAGCGTTTGGGTATATAGAAACTTGGAGATGGCGAGGGAAGATGTTCAGGTAAGAAGGAAAGGAGATGAAGGAGCAATGTCTTCTATGTGTCTTTAAGATGTATTTACCCCTTCACACGAACTCGCTGAACCCGTCGGGCTATCCCAGCTTCAAGTCTGCAGGTTCAAGTCAGGTCTGGATATTCTGAAATTCTCGATGTTCTGGGTATCCTGAATGTTCTTGATGTTGCTATGTTACTTGTTTGACTAACCAGGCTAGCCCAGTTTCAAATTTGTAGCTTCAAATATAAAATTTCAGAGCTTGAGATATTTGTCAAGGGCGTAGAATCTCTGACGATCTGAAGCTGCGCCAATCAGAGAAGATTTGGAAGTGAAGGTCGTGTGTGTTGTCGGATGACGAGAGATGAGAGTGAGACACGAATCGTCGGTGAAGGTGGTTCTAGAGGCACTGGGGGATCATGTGGTAGGGCAGTGGCAATGGATACTGATTGTTGGAGAAAGTAAGAATAGCTAGGAGCACGACGTGGAACTCTTATAGACCTCAGTAGCCTGAGACTCTCTTCTTTTGCTGGCACTAGGGGGCACTTTCTTCCCAACCCTCGCTTCAGCCCCGTGACTCAGCCCCGTGACTGGAATAAGGCCGACGAAAAAGAAAATAGGACCTACAGGTTGGGCCTCGGAAAAGTCCTCGGTCCGCACTTGCAGTCCGTCCAATCTACCCCGGAAAATTTTGGACTGGTACAAGTCTCCGAATCTGCAGCAGCCCCGGTGTTTCCTTCGAGGTGGATATGATGTTTGAAGCTCTGAAATTATGAGGGCGTTGGGTTTGTTGGAGTTGGATGTTTTCAATGTCGATGTGTTGGTAAGATATTGAAGTATTTGCGTTGAATCCAGATTTGTAGCTTCGAAGCTCTAAATACCTCGCCTTCATTCTTACCTACCCACCTCAATAGTGGATTTTCTTGGTCTTTGACTTTTTTGGAGTTCGATCTTCTTGAATTCGAATGTTTTTGGGGCTGGATGCTTGCATGTTCGATGTTTGGAGTGTTCGATCCTTTGAATATCCGATGTTTTGGATGTGCAATGATAGTATTTGGCTATCTTTTTAGTCAATCAACTTCTGAAATCGACTTCTGAAAGAGTAAGAAGGATTCCCTCAGGAATATTGAAGGTTGATATTCAGGGTTCCGGTTGAAGCTCAAGGCTAGGTTAAGGAATCGAAGGTTTCCTATATTGCCTAAGATGTTGAATATCCCGAATTTCTTAACTGCCCTTCTGGAATTGAAGATTTGGAAAGAGTAGTGCGTGGATCTTCAGTTGATTAGAGATAGGGAGGGGAGATACTAAGTGGTGCACGTGAGCTAATAGCTAGCGCCTTTGCACGCCGTTCAATACCAAGGTAAGAAAGAGAAAGATGTTTTGATGGTGGATGTTCTTAGATTTCGATGTTCTTGATGTTATGGGTGCCTAATTGCTTTCGGAGCGTTTGAAGGTCGAGAGGACCTGTTAAAGTTCAAACAGCGAGGGAATGCTCAAGGTCATGTTAGCAACAAAAGAGGTGTTGATTCTCACTGACTGACCATCATTTCATTCGACAGGGCACTCCATAGTCCATATCCAGTGACATTTGTATGGGCTTTCTTTCGGGTTGGAGAAGAGATACCATCGGGGTAAGGTAGATCTAACTCAGCCAAGGGCCAGGGGCCACCAAGCAAGACTCTTCAAAATTGGGTGTAGACTGGCACTATAGAGCTAGGCCATGGCTTTTTATAGCAATTTGCATTGTTTGCATAGCTGCTTCCCATATCAAGTTATTCACAATCTCATGGCTACATTGACCAACTGGATATGATCAAGGGGCTGTATTCCTGTGCAGGACAACATGTGTGACAAGTCAAATACATGTCGCCTTCCTTGTCGGGTGGCAGGGATCATCGGCCTACAGGATCACGGCCTTTATCTGGCCCATATCCTTCTTGTATTGAGGAGCCACAAGTCAAGATATTAGGCTTACCGCAGAAGAAGTGAGAAAGAAGATGATGTTAAAGAGCTAGAGGATTTTTGAGTACGGAACTTTTCACATGCAAATCTGCTCCGCAACTGTTCAGAATTAACATTCGCATTCATGCTATCTTATTCCCGCCGTCCGCATCCTTCTCGATTTTCCTTGTTGAGATCATTACCGGAATAAATGTCAGAAAGAATTCACAGCCCAGGCAAGCTAAAGGAGTATCAAGAGAGACGTGGGCAGGAGTGTGGCAGGGAAACAATTCCTCGATGTGGCCTAATAGGCTAACGAAACTTTTCTCGAATGGGTACGGTTACGATTCCTGCAACCGTAACCACCCTCCGAATGCTATCGACTATGAGCGAGCGAGCAGTTCCAAGATTACTGCAACCTTCGTGATCCACGCTGTGAGAAAAAGCGCCGCCTGGAGAAATTTCGTACATGATGCTGAGAAGAGAATCACTGTTCCACTAAGTGGCACCCGAGAGCTGATCAGCAGATCAACTACGAGAAATAACAAGCAGCTTCTAGTAAAACTCGTCGCCGTCAGGATCAAAAAGGGGCGGGCCTGCGTCGCGCGATGACATATCCAGCTCCAGAAGACGACGGACCACCCTTTCTACCATAGTGTTCTCTATCCCCTTCGGCCTGGTAAGCCGCATGACAGCGTTGGGCGCAAATGGAACCCATCCCTGGCAGTAGACGATGGGGTTCATTGGCGTGCGTGGGCTCGGTTCGACCGAAAGGAGCATGTAGGGGTGTATCAGAAACATGTCTCCGGCTGTGCCTGTCAGCTGAACGTAGTCATCCCGTCCTTTGGGGACTTTCCGCTTGATCTTTCTCTTGATCTGACGAACAGTAGCTTCCGTTAGGGGTCCGTTTCCGTTTAGAGGCCCGATTCCGTTCTTAGCCTGCACCGAGGTCAGATTGGTCTCAATATGGATATAGTTCAAGACGAGAAACAAGCAGTTAGAAATGTCATACCATTTTTTTGGCGACGATTTCCACAGATTTAGGCACAATACTCCAAGCAAAAGTGTCTTCCCGAACATCTGTGTAAAGAAGTACTACCCAAAGAGCCATTTCAGGTCTTGCGTCGACGGGAATTTGGGAGTCCATCACGTCAATACCTTGGCCTCGTTCCTCGCCGCCTCTCAAGTTGATGCTAGAGGCCGCACCCCAAGGCTCCCCATTTTCTCCTGTGGCGAGAACCTCTAGTTTCCTCACCATGCTCTGGCCTCCCACCAACTGGTGTATCTTGTTCACGATCTGGGGGAACTGATCAAGTGCATAGAAGTTTTCGACTTCAGCAGGAATTTCGCGGTACGATGGAAAGCAGCTGGGGCGACTCTGGGTGTCGACAAGTTCTTTGAGATCAGCAGGGGGGAGAGAGAGTAATTTGCGAGCCTTAGTAGCCGCAAATTCGGGGGTGATTCCCGTAGTCCGAATCCATCCTCGTTTAACAAACAAAAAGAGTTATTCGAACGAAAGTTCGCCGTCAACGTGGTTGGGATCACGGCTCCGGATTCCGATTCCAGTTTCAAGCTCGTCGTCCAGGTCCGAGGCGTCGCGAAAGTGGATGTGGTCCACATTCATGGTGTCGCTAGCATCGACTTTCTGATGGTAATAACGGAGGAGGATGAGTCACGGATAACGCACCAGCTGTAACTGGTAGTTGAAGAAGGAAGAGCCGCCTGATAAGAGCTCTCCTTTTATAGCTTTAGCTGCAATGGACAAGCAATCACAGAGCAGGCTAGCCCTTAAAGAGCGAGCAGCAGCTGGTTAGTTCCACGTGTTTCTGGTCAAACACTTCCTTTATGGAATTTGAGATGTACCAGGTGGCTTTCAGGTGTACTAGAGAGCATCCTTTACAGTTCACGACATGCTGCACATATTCAATATTGTTTTCAGGCCGTAAATCTTTTATCCATCTCTGACAAAATACATAGGCTCAGTGTTTCCGATAGTCTGAGACCGCGGTTTGGGCCCTAAACCGTATCGGTACGGTTTGAAATCATTTATAAAAGCTATAAACCAAATTTATTTAGTCCAAACCACGGTTTGAAAAACTCACCATGGTCGCCATGGTCTGAAATGCTAAAAATAGCAAAAAGCTGCTTTTCTATATACTTGCCGCTTAATAATAAAATTTTAATTTTAATTTTATTGAATTAAATTAAAGTAAATTAATATGCATTAGAGTTTTTACTGGCTAGAAATATTTATTTAATTTTGGATTTTATATAATTTTTTAAAATTTTAATGGCTGCTTATTCTAAATTTCACCAATAAATTCACAATATTTTAATTTGGTTGTATAGATTTTTAAAATTGGAAATGAAAAAAGCTTATAATTTTAATATCAATATAAAAAAATACATGCATTTATAGCTAAAGCAATTATAAATACTATTACGCTAATTATATTAAAAATATTTAAAATTGAAATTATAATTAATTAAATAAGATAGCTTTGTGTAACAGTACGTGCCTGCCAAGCCTTGGTAAAAAATAGCTAAATAGTCCAAACCATGGTTTTACCGTTTCACCACGATTTGAAACCGAAAATTTGGAGCTTAAACTATATTTCTTCGGTCTAGACTATTTCCTAAAAGGGCAAACCATATCAGTACGGTCCAATTTTTTTTTTCGGTCGACGGACTATCGGAAACACTGCATAGGCTTCCCACTATACTTCATCCGTTATTGGAGTCTTATAGCAAGCCTAGAACGCGCCTCGTGACGCTTTCTACAACGCTGTAGTCATCTCCCCTTTGTCTCTCCGTCTTGATCATATGCTTGCTCCTTAAAAGGGGCCCCACCCTGCGCGTAAATAATTGGATGTAAGGGCGTTGGGGGGCTGGGTTCAGTGGAGAGCAACATGTACGGATGGACCAAATACATTTCCCCCGCCTTCCCCGTCAGCTGCTTGTAATCATCGGCATGGAATATCTCGGTCTTGATCTGGCTGACAACGTCATCGACTCTTTGCCTTCTTGCTAGAGAGCCAAGACGTTAGAATTGCTGAAAAAGAAGAAGCGAAAGACGGGGAACATCAATAAGTATACCAAAATCTTTGCCACGATTTTCGTAGACTTTGGGACAATATTCCAGGCACCAGAATCCTCCTCAATGTCGGTAAACAGAATGATAGCCCAGAGGCCCAATTCTGACGCACTATGCACAAGCAAGTACGAATGATCAAGTGACAAGCGTTGCTCTCCCTGGCCTTCTCTCAGAATAATCTCAGGTGCAGCTCCCCACAGTTCCTGCTCGCCATCCAACCTGTCCAATTTTCGCGTTCTGACTTTGCCGCCCGCCAACTGCTGGATTTTGTTCAGAATTTGTGGGAACATATCGAGGGCGTAGAAGTTCTTGACACGCTGCGGGAACTCTTTCCAAGAGGGAAAGAAGCCTTGACGGCCGTTGGAATTGACAAACTCATGTAAACTAGCAGGCGACATCGAAAGCAGTTCGTAGGTCCTAGTTGCGGCGAAAGCGGTAGACACCCCCTGGGTCTTGACCCAGCCGTTCTGCATGAAGTGATAGATTTCCTCGAAAGTGAGGGACTCGGGGACCTCGTGCGCCCAGTGCTGGTGGATGGCACTCTGCTCGTCCTCGGCTTCGGATACAGCTTCGGAATCGTCATCGTTGTCGTACTCCATGTCTGCATCCTCATCGTTGGGTCCCACGCCCTCTTCCACTTCTCGATATCCCATGTAACTGTACACTTCGTGTTCCTCTTCTTCTTCGTGATCTTCTTCGTGATCTTCTCCTCCGTCCTCTTCTTCATTATCGGCGGGAGCACTGCGACGAAAGCTACAAGTGCTTCCCTGACTTCCCCACATACAATTTGTACAGGCGCCTTCCTCATCCAGCTTGCCACCAACGGTGCGCATGACCACGCACTTTTCGTACAGCTTAGTCTTGTTGGTGCGCCCGGCGTCTCGCTGACATGAGTAGCATGCAACTCTCTGTTCGGTTCCACGGCGGTATGCTAATGCCGATCGCAGGTTGCAGCGGCGTGCGACATACTTAAGCTGGCCAGGGTTTGTCGGATCTCCGCCGGTGGTTCTGCGGTGGTCCATCACGGAGGAGCCACGGGCTTGGATTGGCCTGATGGGAGCTGTTTGGCGAATGGCTGCCCACTCGCTCTTGGGGTCGGTGGTGACAAGCTGAAGGCCCAGGGCCTCCGACTCGTTCTCGAAGGAGATTTCTTGTGGCGTCATCTTGTGTGTCTGCGCAGGTATTCCAGGTTTGCTGGTGAGTAGTTCAAGGGGAGGAAAAGCGTCGAAAAGCAAGCGCTTGTTGTGTATACGAGAATTTAAGCGCCAACAGGAGTGGCAGCAGCATACCTTAGCGCCTCCATTTCAACATTTTGGTCGGTTTTATCTTACCTATAAGAATCCAATCATCTGTCATCCTAATTTGTCGAGGACTTGTGTCGGAATTACAGCAAGGGCGAGAACTACGTAGACACCAGTATTGAGTACAGGGTATTTATTGCGGGGACTACTAGGAAACAAACCACTGAACTATTGGGAGTGTATAAGGTAAGAACTTCCTATGGAGGCATCCGCTCCAACTCATATATTCGATATATGACAAGGCACGTGTTTCCCCACTGATTAGCGTTCGTACGTAAAGGGTCAGGGTCGCGCACTAGTGGGGGTGATAGGCAACTGTTGTATTGACTATTACGAGGGAAGGGAAGAGGCGGCGCAGTGAAGAGCTGCCCCGGTAACCATGAGTCCTCCCTGTTCACTCCTAGTTACTGTATCATTTCCAAGGTCTATATCCGCGGATAGTCCATCTATCATAAGCCTCTTCTGATCAGTACCATCAAGCCTGACTAGACACTCGGTGTCTGGAAAACCATCTCTTCATCTCCCTCATGATCTGCTTCATTTTCTTCGCCGTGACCTGCTCCCTCGTCATGCTCGTTGTCGGTGGTAGTAGCAATAGCAGGGGTCGAGCTCGGGGCCAGGACCGGGGCGGGGATCGAAGTAAGTGGGTAGGCTAGAGCGAGAGCAGGGAGAGAGCCAGCGATGGGGGCAGCATTGCGGAACGAGCAAGTGCTAGCTTGGTTGCCCCACATGCAATTGGTGCATGCTCCGCCGTCCACCAACTTGCCCTCCACAGTGATCATTGTAACGCAGCCCCGGTAGAGCTTCGACTTGTTCGGCTTGGTTGCATCTCGGCGACAGCCATCACAAGGCTGAGCCTGTTCTGTGCCTCTGCGGTAGGCAATTGCGGATCTGAGGTTGCAAGGGCGCGCAGCGTATTTGAGCTGTCCCGGGTCATTTGGGTTACCACCTGTTGTTGCAGGGTGGCAAGGTCCGGTGCCAAGCCCGGCCCCGGTAGAAGGTGGATCCGGGTGTGGAGCGTCGTCGCAACACTATACTAAGGGTTTGGGAAGTGGCCAGCTGTTCTTAGAAGGCCATAAAACCTGCTGGAAATATAAATTAAAATAAATATAGCTTACGGAGAGTCTTTCTTAAAGCTCTCTAGCCAATTTTATATGTTTTATCCCCTATTTACTATTTTACAATTATAAGGCCCTTATAACGCTATTAAACTTCGCTTTATTTAATTTTAATATTTATTTGTCAAATTAAATACTTTTTTATTATCGGAATCACCCAATTTTATTGCCTTTCGCATTCAACCACGTCGTCAATTATTTAAGATTTTTGGATCCACGACTACCCTTTTCGAACCTCTACGCTGCGCTCCTTCTCCGGATTAATAAACAATATTACACTATATTTTCTCGCTCGAAATTTAAATTAATAACCCTTTTTCGCTTTAATTAAAATACTTGATATAGCCAATTTAAACGCCTATACGCCTACCAAAATTTTTGGAATTGGCTTAACCCCAATGCGAAAAACACTATTAAGCCTATTAAATCTATTAAATTTAATTTTAAGTGTTATACTTTTAATGCTATTTTTACTAATAATTTTAATAAAAAAACCTAGGCTAAATATTAACGCGCTTTAATAATATTTTATAAAAACCTTATTTTTTATAACAATTCGACTAAAGTTATTAATTAAGCAATTATATTCCTATTTAAATTAATTTCTAAGCATTTCTAAAACTCTATTGCCCGCAAATTAAATTTTCAAAAGCAATTGCTTTTTGTTAAAAGCTATTTTCAGCTCCGTAATCATTTTTAATAATTTAAACTAAATATTTAAATTACCAATTATTTTACAAAGCTTATATTAAATAATACTAATTTTTAATATAATAAATAATTGAATTTATACAAGAATACAAAAAAATAAAATTGCTAATTTGTAAAAACCATGATTCGAGTTTTTAATAAGTTTTTATAATTAAAAAAATCAACCCTTATTAAATAAATATTTAAATAACGCAATATATAAAAATAATGATTTTTTTTTTAAAAAAAACTCTTTTCCCAATATAATAACCCTTTTAAAAAAGTTTAAAGCCTTTTGCAAATATAAAATCTTATAAAATATTGTCACGGTACTAACTTAGCCTTAATGCCTTAGGCATGCATATGCCCGGCATATAATCCCCGGCACCCTTTAACGCCGCAGACTTTTAAAGGGACTTTTATAATTTCACCCGGCTGGAAAGTTTTTTTTTCCAATTTATAATATTAATCTATTTTCATTTTTGCTTTAATTTCTGCCCCGCGCTATAATAGTTTATAAGCTTTTTGTATTGGTCAATTTAAAAAATTCTAAAAATTCTTAGTTTTTGCAATTTTAAATATAATTTTTTATTTTGCAATAACGGCGTATTGCGCAATTTTAATTTAAATCCCAATTCCAATGTTTAACAATTCTATTGTTTTTAATTCTGCTAATACTATTTATGCAAATTTATTTCTGTTGATTTCAATTCTATTTTTATATTTAATTTAAAGCCTTGGAATTTTAATTAATATTATAAATACTATTGTAAATTATATAACAATTGCTACAATTATTATTTGCATTATAAATGAAATTAAATAATTTCAATATATTTTTATTAAATTTAATAATTTTTTGCAATATATTGGCAGCGAAATTAATAATAAAAGTTTTAAATTGAAGCAGTAAAATAAAGATATTGTTTTTTTTTTAATTAAACTAATGCTATTAATATTAAATTGCAAATTAAAAATTAAAAATTAAAAGAAATTAATAAGCATTTGAAAAACAAATTAAAAATAATATCTGCTTATATTTATATTTATTCTTTTGCCCCATATTTTGCCGCAAAATTAAAAATTTTAAAAAGTTTTTTAAAAATAAAATTTAGTCGTTTAAGCATTAAAAGCATTTTTAAATTGGATTTTTAAAATTTAACGCATTATAGCTATTAATAAAAATATTTTGAATTTGGAATATAAATTTTTTTAATATATTATTAGCCAATTGGAAAAACATTGCAAAATTTAATATAAAATTTTATTTAATTAAATTATTAAATTTTTTATTAATAATAAAAAATAGCTTTAAAACTTTTAAATGTTTTTTTTAATATTTAAAAAAAAGCTTTATAGTTTTAAATAAAATTAAAAACGCCCAATAATAGTTTTATATTTTAAAGCAAAGCAATATAACTTTTGCTGCTTTTTAATTTAATTATAGCTATATATTAAAGTAGGCCCAATTTATTTTAAAATTAAAAATAGCCGTATTTTGTATTAGAGTTTTAAATTTTGGCTAATAAAATTAAGCTTTTATATAAAATATTTAATTTCGCTATTTATAATAAATAAATTAAATATTTTTAAAATATTAATAAATATATAAGAAAGAAATTAAGAATAACCGCTAATTTAATACCAAGGCCGCTAAGTATAATAATTTTAAATTTATTTTAAATAAAGTTTAGCAAGCCGCTATTGCAATTGCAATTTATAATTATAATTACAATTATAATAATTTAATAAATTTATTTATTTTTTTAAAAATACCATATAATATATTTAAAAATTAATAGCAAAAATATTATAGATATTATAATTTGTATTTTTTCTGCAAGGTTTCAAATTATATAATTTGGAAATATAATAAAATAAAATAAGCTAATGCCAAAAATAATTAAAAATATTATAATAGTAAATTTAAAAAATATAATAGCGAATTTAAAGGCTGTAGTAGCGGATTTAAAAGCTATGGTAATAAAAAATAAAACTAAAATAGTAATTGGAAAAAATATAAAAACAATAGCTATAAGAAATATTAAAATCGCTTTTATATTATAAATTAAAAAAACTATTACTAAAATAATAATTTTGGCCAGATCGGTTTTATTACTATTTATAATAATAAAAAATCGAAAAATAGAATTTTTTTAATTTAAATTCCAATTAAAGGAATTTATAAAATTAATCATAAATTAATATAGAATGTATATAGCTTTGATATTTAAAAAATAATATTTTATTAAAATTATAATTTAATAGAAATTCCTAGTTAATTTTTTTTAAATATATAATTTCTTTTACAATTCTTTTAATTAATAATAGATATTTTAAACTTGGCTTTATCAATTGGGACTTTGCTAAAAAAAATACCATTTGCTTTTATTATAATTTTTCAAATTAAAGCAATTAATATTAACTAATAGCAACCTAGCTTTATTAATTATAGAAATTCTAATTATAAAAATTGCTATTAATAATTATATTAAAAAATAGGCATTTTGTTTAATAAAATTATTGTTTTTAATTTTAATAATTTTTGTAGTTTTATAGCTGGAATATTATAATTCTAATATTAATTAAACAAAAAAAGTATTTTATTAAAGAATTATATAATATATTGAAATATATCTTTTATATAAATATTGGCCAATATTAGTATATTTTTTTTATTTTAAAAATAGCATTTTTATTAAAAATCCTAATATTATATTAAATAGGCTAATGTTTAAACAGATATTTTTTATATTTTATTTATTATAAAAAGTAATAATAAAAAAATAATATATCTAAATTGTTTTTAATTTTTTTTTAATTTAAAGCGAGACTTTTATACTATTAAAAAAAATCAAATTTAAAAAAGTCCGAGATAAAACTTTATATAATACGCAGCAGTTTTTTTTTGTTTTTTTTTTTACTTTATTAGAAAAATAGCAAATAAAATTTATATTATTATTAGAAAAATAAAAAAGGGATTATTTTTATTATTAAATGCATTTATTTATATTTTTCAGCCAATATTAAATATTTATTAATTTAAATCAAATATAAATAATATTAAAATAAATATTGCAATTAATTTTATTATATTTGCGTATTTGAAAAAACTCTAATATATAAAAAGTATTTGAAAAACATTGGATAATATTTTAAAATTAAAAAGACCATATATATATAAAACAGAATTTCCAAAACTACCAAATCTTATATAAAATAATATTTTTACTAGCCAAAAATATCCAAATAAATTACGCTTTTTAGTTTTATTAATATATAATAGTTTTTGGCCTTTTTATATTTTAAATAAAATATTGCTAAATTTATAAAAAGAAAATCCAATATAAATAATATAGAGATTTAAAATAAGCTTTTTAAATGTCTTCAAAATATATTAAATGCTTTTTCTTTAAAAAAAGCCAATAAATTGCCCTTTAATTAATTTTGGAATTATAAAATTAAACTGCTATTTAAAATAAAATTACTTTATTATAAAAACCGGCCCCTTTTATTAAAAAAATTAAAAAATATTAGGAAATAATTTAATAAGCAGCTGTTTTATAAATTTATTTGGAAATTAAAATCCAAATATATAGCATTGCTAATACTAGCGGCCAAATTTAAAAAAAATAGAATTTATTAAAATTATCAAAGTTTAAATAGTATTACTATTAAAAATCGCTATTTTTTGCCATTGATTAAAAACACCCTAAATACTATATATAGAATCAAAATTTATATTAAACTCAATATTATTACTATATTTAATAAATTGAAAATAGCAGAAAAGAATAAATCGAAAATAGCATTTATTATTCGCTTTGGCTTTTTTTAAATTATTAATTACATTATTTAAATTTTATAATATCTCAATTTCTTTTAGCATTATATTAATAATATTTTATTTAATTTGCTAAATAAAAAATATATAATTTATTTAAGTAATATTCTAATTTTTTTAAATAATTTAAAAAACTATAAAAAATATATTTAGAAAATAATTTGCCATTTTAAAAACACAGGCTTTTAAATTAATATTTTTAAATATAAATTTAAAATTATTTGCATTAAATATCGAGATTTTTATATTATACCAAATAATATAAAAATAAATCCAAATAAAGTTTTTGCTATTTTCATTTAAAAATTATTTATTTATATTAAATATCTAGATTTTTATATTATACCAAATAATATAAAAATAAATCCAAATAAAGTTTTTGCTATTTTAATTTAAAAATTATTTATTTATATTAAAAACTTTTAAAGATTCATAAAATTTGCCAATTTGTATTAATTGTTTTTAGAATGTTTTTAAAATAGCCAAGCCATTAAAAACTTTAATTAAAAATAAAATAAAATAAATATAGAAAAAAGCTTAGCAAAATACGTTTAATAAATTTAAACAAGCATTTATTTTTGTTTTAATTTTGGCCTTTTTTAATTATAGCAAATGCATAATTTTGAAAATAAATGCTTTAAATTATACTTTAGAAAAATTATTTTCTCAATATAAAAATAATAGAATTTTGCGCCCTATAGTCTATTTTCTAAAAATTTATAATTTTATTAAACGCAATTATAAAATTTATAACAAATTCTTTTTGGCTATAACTAAATATTTGGAAAAATACAAAAAAAATAAAAACTATTAAGAACAATTTAGACTAATTATAATAATTTAAAATATTTTATAATAATAAAGCAGCTAAATTAAAAACAAATTTGCTAATTTAACTTTTTTTCCAATTTTAATTTTAAAATTATTTATACGCTAGAATTTTAAGCAATTAAATTAAATATATTAAATAGGCTTTTAAAAAACTAATTCCAATATATTAAAAACAAAAGAAAATGCAATATAAATTAAAAATATTGCTGTTAAAATTAAAATTTCTATTTAAAGCTTTATATAATTTAATAATAATAAAAATTCATTTTCCCCCAAAACTAATTTCAAATTTAAAAAAACAAATTAAAAAATTTATTAAAGAAATTATTAAATAAATTTATAAAATATAAAATATTATAATATTTGCGCTAGCAGCTTTAAAAAATAATTTTTTTAAAACTTGGCTAAAAAAAATATATATTTGATTTTTAAAAAATAAATATTTTATTTTTTATTTTAAAAGAAAAGATTATACTAAAAAACTTAAAAAAAATAACCCGGATATAAATATTTTTTAAGGCGTTTAATCTAATAATTGAAATTATTTACAGGCATTATTTAATGGCCCCAATTAAATATCCAATTCTTTTTTAGCCAATATTAGCCAGTATTATTAATGGCTAAAAATATTAAAACACATAGTAAAATATATTAAAAATATAAATCTTATACTAAAATTAAAGTATTTAAATTATTATTTTTAGAATCTTTGCAATTTCTACCAATATTATTTAAAATTTAATTAAATATATTTATAAACTATATTACTCTTTTGTTCAAATATAAAAGGCATAGCTAAATATACTAATATATAATGATAATAATTTGCAGGCTAATTAAAATAAAATATTTTACTTCTATAAAAAATTAAAAAATTAAAAAACTAGCAAAAGCTTTTTTTAAAGAATTTATTGCATTTATAGTATTTCTAATAATATTATTTTAAATAAAGAAATCCAATTTAATTTTTAATTTTGAAAAAGATTATTTAAATAATTTAAAATTACTTTAAAGCTATTATTATTATTTTACTTTAAAATTAATAATTAAATAAAAAAACTAAATGCCTATTGAAAATAGTATTTTTAAAGCTTTATATTATTTCTATAAAATAATTGGATAAATTAATTGCCTTTGATAAAATTCGCTTTAAATAACCAAATTTTTAAAATTTTTAAAATTATATTAGTTTTTGCAAATTATAAATATTATTTTTAAATAGAAACAAGTTTTTTTAGCCCTATTTTCCAGATATATTAGCTATTTAAAAGCAAGGTTTTTATAAAACAAATATAATAGCAAATTGCATAAAAAGAATTTATATTTAATTAAAAGCCTTAGCTTAGCAATTTATTAATAAATATAAAAACATTGCAAATCAATATTATTTAAAGGCTTTAATATTTAAAAAAGGCCAATTAATATATATATATATATATTTTTTAAAAAAAGACAAAAAACAAAGCCGGGCTTTGGCTAATAAATAAAATTTATTAAAAGGCATGCAAATTAAAGCTTTTAAAAAGCATAAAATCTTTTTCAATATTATATATATATTCTTTTAAATTAAAGCCAAAATTAAAAGGCCGATTTAAATAAAATAAAATTAATAAAATAAAAAGCAAAAATATTAAAAGCCGGATATTAAAGATAAATAATAAAATTTAAAAAATAGTAAAAAAATGCACATTTAATAGTATTTTAAACGTTTATAATTAACATTTAAAACTAAATTAGAAATTTATATATTAAAATAAATAAAAAAACCATTAGCTAAATTGGCAATTGAAAGCAAATTTGCATAAATATAAAAAGCGTTTATAAAAATAATATTAGCAATATTTAAATAAATTTAGCCTATTAGATTTTTAAATTAAATAAATTTTTAAATCAAATAAAATTATAATATATTATTCCTAATATAGCCAAATAGTATAATATAGCTAATTAATATAATATAGCCAGCCGCTATAATATAAGCTTTTAAAAAAAACCTATAAAAGAAATTTTTGGCATTTGGAATTATAATAAAAAAAATATATGTTTTTTATAAATAAAAATAAAAATATTTTAGAATTAGATTCCAAATGGTTAAAAATATTGTTTTAGCGCTATTTAAAATAAATAGCAATTTAAATTGGAAATATTATTACGGTATTAATTTAGCTTTAATATTTTAAGCATATATATATCCGGTATATAATCCCCGGCATTTTTTAGCGCCGCAAATTTTTAAAGGAACCTTTATAATCCCATTTGGCTAAAAAGCTTTTCTTTCCAGCTTACAATATTGGTTTATTTTAATCCTTGTCTCGACCCTTGCCTCGCGCCGTGACAAATATTATTCCTAATTTATTTTTTATACTATGTATATTATTTCCTATTTTTTAAAGCAATTATTTATTAAAAGCTTTATAGAATAGCTTTGGCACTTTTTTAAAAAATAAATTAAAAAATAATTCCAGCAAAATTTGCCCAAAATCCAGGAAAAATTAGTTATATAAATATAGGGATGAATATTTTAGCTAAAACTTATATTAATATTTTGGTAGCGAAAAAACACCTTTTTGGTTTTTAGTAATTTAGAAAAAAATAGACGAATAATTATTTATTTATAAAAGCAAGCAGTTTTATTTTTTCGCTCGCCAAAAAAAGCTTTATAGCCGTTAACAGCCCGATATTAAAATTTAAAATTTAAAATTTAGCGCTAATATAAAAAAAACCAATGAATTTTATATTTTAGTAATTAGTTCTAATATTTTTCTTTTAAAATCTAATGCAATATTTGAAATTGCTTATTTAACTATTTTTAATAATAATTTAAATATTTATATTTGTAATAATCCTTTAATTTTTACTATTAAATTTGATATTAAATTAAGCCATTGCCTTTTTAGCAATAATAAAAAATTAAAAATAATAGCTATTGATTTTTTTATTTTCAAAACCACTATTTAAAAAGCTGGAAAATAAATAACTGGGATTTTAATTATTAATAACGCCTATTTCAGTTTTGGCTACCAAATTCTTTTTTTAAAACATTTTTTTAAATCCAATTTTTTTTAAAACACCAAATCCGGTTAAATCTATATTAAATAAAACGGCGAAAAAATTCCATTTATATAACGGCCCCAAGCCGCAATAGCCACGTGACCCCGGCCCGTGACCGGTTCGGCGCAAGCGACTAGCGCCTCGGAGCTTCTTTAAAAAGCTCCTCGCCCTGGACCTTTTCTCTTTTTAATTTAATATATAATATTGACCCGTGCCCTATTGCCTCACGTGACCCTCGGCCTGCGCCATAATAATTTATCAAATTTTAAAAAGCTACAAATCTTTATTTTCTTACCTATAAAAATTAGCCGAATTCTATTTTCAATTTCGCCCTAGCAATTATTTAGCTTTTATTTAAAAAATCCAGATATTGCTAATATAAATTCCGCTATTTTTCTATTGCTATACAATTTTTTATCTTTGCTTTTATTATTTTTTGATATAATTATTTTAGCTATATTAGCAATGTAGTTTTTTAACACTTTAATAAGGCTAAAATCAATATTTTTATAAAAAGCTAAAAATCGCAAATTATTAAATATAAATTATATATTTTCGCTAAAGCCATTAAAATGATTTTTTAATAATCAATCCCTAAAAGGCTAAGCTTTTTAAATATTTTTATTAAAATATAATTTATATTGCTAAAGCTAAATATAAAAAGCAATATATATTTTATTTTATATGACTAATTTTTAATTTTTACTTTCACTATATTCACAATTTCAAAAAACAAATTCTGTAAATTTTTATTAATATTATTATAAAAATTAAAATTCGTTAAAAAATTAAAATAAAGATTTTTATAAAAAATAGCAAAATCATAATAAAATAATGCCTTATAAAAAACAACGTCTATTAATGCATGATTTATACTAATGGCATTTTTAATTTTATTTCTATTTCCAATATTTTAAAGCAAAATAATAGCGCCAAAAAAGCCGGTTATAATATTATTTTAATCGCTTGCATTATAAAGCTATATATTAAGCCATTCGAGTTTTTTTTGGCCAAAATATATTTACGCGGTAATTTATATTTTTAATAAATTACCTATTAAATTTAAAGCCTAAAAATCCGCTTTTAAATTAGCTATTAGAAATTGTCCAAATTATTTTTATTTTAAAGCTTATAAATATTGAGTTTATTTTTTTAAATTTAATATTTCTAAGCTTTAGAATTCTTTTTTAAATATTAATCGGCTATTTTATTAATTATAAAACGTTTATTATTTTTCACGTTTAAATTCCAGCTAAAAATTAAATAATAAAATTAAAAAATAAAAGGTTTAATAAAATTTGCTTTTATAATCCGGATAATTTTAATTGGTAAAAAATTCCTTTGAATATTTTTATTAAATTTATCGAATTTATAAAAATTAAGAAACCATTAATATATAAGCTTTCAAAGCTTAAAAAGCTTAATCTATTTTTTTCCCTTAAATTTACCTATTTCGCTCGGCTAATAATAATTATTTAGCCCCAGAATAATCCAAAAACACTATCATTGCCGGCCCAATTATACCAGCTAAATACTTTTGAATTTTTTTAATTTCCAAAACTTATTTTTAATACGTTTAATTAATTCCTTGCCCTTTATTTCTTTCAAAATATCTATTTCCCTATATTATTCTTTATATATAATAATTTAAATACCAATTTTTAAAACGCACGCTTGAATTTTTCTAAATTTAATTTAAAATTTAAAAAACCAAATAATTTTACATCGCAAAAATTTGGCGGTAATAATGTCCCAAGCGGGAAATTTATTTTTTCATTTAAAAATAAAAATAAAAATATTAAAAATGGCGTAAAAGGTAAATTAATATAAGCTTTAAATACTTTAAAATATTTAAACCAATATAGTAATATAGTATTTAAAGCCAATAATATTGCAGCAAGTTTTAATTTATTAAATATTACTAAAAAAAAATTATATTGCCAATAAGCTTTTATAAGTCCTGCGCTATTATTCCTTATTTAAATATTAAATTTGGTTTAAAAAAAAACTCTATATCGATTTGCAAAGGGTGGTAAAAGTTATAATTTATTAGGCAGTATTGCAAAGTAAACTTTTAATATAATTTATAAAAAAAAAGGAAGCTCCGCTGGCGCAAAAAGCTCCCTTATAAAGCTATCGCCAATTTTAGCATTAGCGATAGCGCAGTGTATAGGCTACCGCTAAATGCTAGCAGCATTGATTAAATACTAGCGACGTTTTATTTTATGAAAAGAAAAAGCTAATCATGCTACCAGCTGCTTAATAATTAGCTATTGTTTTTAATTTTTAAATCCTATTTATTTCAAGCTATATTTATGCTTTGAATTCATATAAATCCAGCCCTAATTTATACCCTAATTTTATACCGTTCTACTATATTTCTTTGCCCAAATTCGTCGCTATATTTATGCTATTTGCTTTGTATTTTTTATTTTAAATGCCTTATAGAAAAAGCTTATAATTGGCCGTAAAAAAGCGGGCTTAAAAATAAAAAAATCACTTTGGGAGCTTTTTAAAGTTTTAAATTTTTATATAATTGCGGGCGGGGCAAGCTTATATAAATACTAATAAAATATTAGCTTTTGTTTATTTATAGGAGCTTGGTAAAAGCTGTTATTTTTAATATTTGAAAAGCGCCGTTGGGCCGGTATTTTTATTTTAAGGCAATAAAGTGCCAGCTTTATTGGTAATAAATTGCCAGCTTTTGGTTTTAAAGGATATCAGCTTTTAAAAATATAAAAAAGTTATTGCGCACAAAATTGGCTGGCTGTATTGGGCTTTGCAAAGGGCAAAGGGATATCGGAAATTATATTTAAAAATAAAAAAGGGTATCCAAAAAATAGCTAGCGCAAAGGACTTCTAAAAGTCGAAGTAAATCGTTCAAGGCTTAAATAAATTGCATTAGTATAGAAATCGGAAATAGTAAGATTGTGATTAATGCTGGAAATAGCGTGCCAATTTTACTATTAATTCTGGAATTGCTGCAAGAAGATTATAGCTAAAGCTAAAGCTTTAAAAGCTGAAGCTAGCTAATTTTGCTATTTTGAATTCAATTAATAATGCGCCACGTTGTTTTGCGTAATAGAATGCGGGAAGCGCTTTTAAAAATTATAGTCCAAAATTGGCCAATATTTAATTGCTGATTTTTTTAAATATTTAAGGCTCTAGATTAGAGAATTGCGCTATTGGTTGCAGGCAATTATATTTAAAAATTTAAAAGCCATTAGCACAAAAACGGGAAGGGTTGCGGCCTGCGTAAGGCAGGCAGGGCTTTTAGAAATCTGCTTTTTTTAATTTATCTTGCCAATTTTTATTCCTGCGGGAGGAGTGTTAATTAGTATCGGTTTGCAGGGGATGATAAAAATTATAATTTACTAGGCAGTATTGCAGGATAAATTTTTAATGTAATTTATGGAAAAGAAAGGAGCTCCGCTGGCGCGAAAAGCTTTTTTATAAAGCTATTGCCAGTCTTGGCACTAGCGGTGGCGTAGCGCACGGGCCACCGCTAAATGCTGGCAGCATTAATCAAACACTCTATAAATTAATTTTGTTTTTAAAAAATTAAAAATAATTAAAAATAATAAAATATCCTTATTTTAAATGATTTTATATTGCAGGCAAAAAGAAATTCAAAATATTAATAAAGCATAGAATTTTTGAACTAATATTAAATAGAATAATAAAAGCTTTTAATCGAAAACCAATTCTATTTATATAAATATTTAATTATAAATTCAATTTCCACAATTTTTTGCTTGAGTATAAAGCACGCTTATATATTTATAGCAATTTATATAAAACAATTTAAAACGTTTATTTAATTATGCTAGCTTTATATATTTTACAAGCTTTATTTATTCTATATATTTATTTTGGTATAATAGCCTTTTTCTAAAACGCAATTAACGCCTATATTAATATTCTTTTTAATAAACTTGTTTATATTTTCAAGCCTAAAAGCTTTAAACAATAAAATAGCCTAGACCATTATTTTTAAATTATACAAAAATTATATAATCTGCCAATTTTAGTATTATTTTAAAAAAATTATTTTTTTAATATTCTTATTATTTACGGCTTAATTTAATTAAAAAAATAGCTTTATATATTTATCAAAAAAAAAAATTATATAAATAATATTGTTGTAATATAATTTCCTAGTTAAATGGCCATTTTAAAAAACGTGAAGCATTTTATTTATGTTAAATATAATATGCATATTATTAACCCTTTTTTTAAATTTATTGGTTTTTAAATTATTTGAAATTTTAATTAATAAAAGCTATGAATTAGGCAGGATTAATATATTTTAATATTAAATATTAATTATAACATCACTGGCTATAATATTTATTTTTTTATACTATTATTATTTAGGTTTAGTTTTATTTCTAATAATAATTTGGTTAATTAAATTTTTGTTTCATGCTATATAAAATTAACTAATGAAATTGGCTGGGCTAAAATTTTAGCCAAATTAAATATAGCACGTGCATATTTAATTTTTGCCCAATTTACTGCCAATTCTTTTTAAATCCATTACAATATTGCTTTCCATTTATATATACCAAAATAAATCTCGCTTTTAAAAGCAACACCCCTAAAACCTATATTACTTAATTTTCCGTTCTCGGTTTAATAGGTCGGCAAAATAGCATTGCGATTATAAAAAAACAAAATTAAAATCATTATTAAATTAGTATTAAAATAGCATTAAAATAAAATTAGCGTAATTTTAAAAATGCAAATTTAGGCAATAATTATTAAAAACATTAAAACTTTCTATATAAAGCATAGTATTATTAGTAATTGAATAAATTTAATTAGCAATAAATTTAAAAAATTTAAAAAATAATTTAAAAATAATTTTATTTTAATAATAAAATTGGCCGCTATAATAAAAAAAAGCGGTTATTAGCCATTTAATATTTGGCGCATTTTTAAATACGCTAAAGATCAAAATTAAATATATTAAAAAAATAATTAATTACATTATTAAAATAATTACAATTAAGCTTTAAAAATATTTTTTTTATAAAGAATTCAAAATTAAATAAATACAATTTAGCCTTTAAAAAGCGCGTTTAAAATATTACAATTAAAATGCTATTCAAAACAATAGCAATTTTTTTTAATTTATTAAAAAAAAGAATTACCCGGAAAATTAATAGCGAATATCCAAATATATTTATAATAAAAATTAAAGCCTTGCAAAATAGCGATATTAAAATTTAATTTTTTTAAAGCAAAAATAAAATTTTTGCACAAATTTAAAAAATACCTAATTAAGCTATATTTTGGCAATTTTATTATTTATTAAAAATATCCAATTATAATATATAATATTTAAAAAAGCATCATATTTTTTTAATTTCATATATTATTTATATAGAAAATAGCTAATAATAATAAATTATAATCCCTAAATTTGGAAATTATTTAGGCAATACAATTTGTTTTTAAAAAAACAATTGGGCAAAGCAAAAAGCTTTTTAATTTTAAAACTTAGCATTAAAATACTAGCAAATTGCTTGCTAAAAAATGGTATTGATATTATAGGCAAAATATTATCAATAAAGCCTTTTAATATATGTAATAAAATTATGCAATATTTTTAACATTATAAATTTAATTATATTATTAAAACATATAAAAGTTTTAAAGAATTTATATAAAATATAATAAATTTTATATAATTACATTATATAAAATTATAAAATATAAATATATAAATTATAAACATCCCTATAAATCTTTTTTTTATAAAATACGCTAGAAATATTGCAAAATCTAAAAAGCTAAATAAATTGCGATAATTTGAAATTTCCAACTTTGGGCTATAAGGCTTAAATTATTGTATATTATTAAGTGCAATTAAAATAAAGGCAATAAGCAATTGGAAATATTTTAGCGCCTTCAATAAAATCGGATTCTTATATAATATTTCCCCGGGCAAAGAAATTTAATTAAATTTTAAATAATTACCAATTTTTGCTAAAATTTAAAACCGGTAAATTCCAATTTGGTTTTATTAGGCTTTGGCTTTTAAAAACCAGCAATTATCCAATTATGAATTTAGCAAAAAAATAAAAAATAACTTTTTCAATCCTATTAGAATTAAAAAAAGGCCGCTTTAAAAAATCAATTAATTATTTAAAAACCTTTATTTTAAAGCCAAAATAAATAAATTTAAAAAAGCTGAAATTTAAAAAACACTAAAAACCGAATAATGAAAAAATGGCTAACTAAAAGTCAATCCCGCTTCCGGCAAATTTTTAAGCATTAGTTAAAAAAACACTAAGCAATAATTAAGCAATTAAGCAATTTATTAATACAATGCGGCTATTTAATATTAGCCTAGCTTAATAAAATAGCAAAAATATAAATATTAGCCTATATTTATAAAATTGCCATATTTTAAAATTTTATAATATAATATTTAAAGAAATTCAAAAATTATTTATACATTATTTAAATAATTAAAATTATAAAAGCTTAATTTAATTCTAATATTAATTTTTCAATAAATAAGCAATTAAATAATTAGCAATTTTATTGTTTGTTATAAAAGGGCTTTAAAATTATTTATTAAAAAATTAGCTTGAAAAAATAGCTTTGAAAACGCTATATACATTAAGAAAAACTTGCATTTAAATAATTAAAAAAAAAGAAATTAGCTGTAATTTAATAGCAATAAATTTAAAAATCCAAATAAAAAATATTAATTATAATTTACAAATATGTAATATATATAATCCGGAATGAATATTATATTTAATAATAAATAATCTATTTATTTTTCCAATATTGGCCTAATATATAAATAACTTTTTGCCAAATAAAACTCTTTTTGCTAAACTTTTTAATTTACATAATTTTAAATAAAATGCAACAAAAGATTTCCAGAATTATACTATATTAAAAAATTTATTAATTTAGCCGCTTAAATTAAAATCCGGACTATTATATTTAAAGAATTTATTATATAAAATATGCTTTAAAAATAAAATAACATTATTAATTTCGTATTTATATTAAAAGCCATTGCCTAATAAATTATTTTAATAAAAATCCGGATAAATTTTGATTATATTAAAAATTACTGCTTAATAGCTATTATTTTAGCTTTATATAAAATATTATCCATTTTGCTAATAAAAAGAATTTAAAAAAATACATATTAGAATTTAATTTATATTTATATAATAATTGCTAAAATATTTTGCTTAATATTAATTTCGCTTTATAAATTAAAAAGGAAAATTGCTTGCGGAAATTTTTTAAATAATTTTTAAAATAGCAAATATTGATATTTTTATAATTCGGCTATTTAAATAATTTAAAGCTTAATAAATGCTAAAATGCTTTTAAATTATTTAAAAGACCAAATAAATTAAAAAACAATTTAAAAATAAAAAGAAAATTAAAAAAACAAGATTTGATAAAAAAAAAATTTACACCAAATTTATTTATATATAGTAAATCTATAACAATATAATAAATAAATTAGTAAAGTCTTGGCAAAGGAAAACATAGGCTAAAATAAAAAGCTATAAATTAAAAAAATCCGTTTAGTTTTTAAATTTATATTAAAATGCAATTTAAAATCCAATATTGTCTATAAATTAAAAACATATATAGATTTTTACAATTTCGCTTTTTCTAAATTTAAAAAATACCAATATATTAAATATCCGGCCCAATACTACTTTTTCTTTAACTTTTCTTTAAATTATTAATATATTAATTAAAAAAACTAAAAAGGAAATTAAAGATTTAATATTAATATTAAATTTAAATTTAAATAATATTTTATATATAATTTGGCAGTAAATTTTCAAAATAACAAAACAAAGATTATTAAGCTATTTAATAGCTATATATATTTTGAATATTCTTTGCAAAAATTTAAAAAAGCCTAAATGATTATGCTTTATAAAATTTAATAAGCTAATTTAATTATTTTAAAAGCTTATAAATTTATTGCCCTATTTAATATATTGGGCAAAAAATTAAAAAGGCTAATAGCGGCCCAATTTATTAAAATAATTAAAAACAAAATCTGCTTTTTTTTAATAATTCGGGGCTTGGAAAAATTGGAAAATATATATAATATCAAATTTGCTTATAAATAAAATTTATATAATACAAAATTTCAAAAATAATTAAATTGCAATATTATTTAATTTAAATATAATTAACATTTTTAATAATTCATTCCGGTTTTATTTAATTTATATTTTAAAATAAAAATGAATTTTTTAAAAATTAATTTAATAAATAAAACCCTTTATAATAAAGCAATAAATAATTATTTGTATTATTGAAATAAAACCCGGATTATTATTAATACATAATGGGATTTTTTCAAAATTATTAATACTATTAATTCTATTCATATTTTTTAATAAAACATTAATGCGTATTTGCAATAATATTTTTGGTATCATATTAAAAGCATTTATAAATAATATATATTTAATAGCTATTAGCTAAATAATAAATGCAAATATTAAACCATTATCAAATATATATAATAAAGCAATTAAATAGTTTTAAAAATATAATTTTATATTTAATTTAAAAAAATACTATTTGATGCATATTATAAAGCGTTTGAATTATTATAATATAAATTGATTTATTAAAATTCAAAAAATAATTAAATATTTAAAATCTGCAATAACTATATTTAAAATTATAATTAATAATAAATTGCAATAAAAGCAATATTTATTAAATAAAATTTAGAAAAATATCTAATTATAAAATAGTATTATGATGTTTAATATTATTAATAATTAGAATTATATTGGCCTAAAGGCAAATATTATATAATACAATTATTTATTTATTATTTATTTATAATGCGGCAATATATTTCTATTCAAGCAAAGCCTATAAAATTAATAAAAGCATGCTAAATAAGCTATTAAAATATATAAATTTATTTTTAAAAAATTCCAGTAATTTCACCAATTAAATTATATTTTTAATTTTTAATATTTTAATAATAATTTCAAAAATACCCGGGCATTATTGCAAAATAGAAAGAAAACTGCAAAAAAATATAAAATCGAATTTAAATCGGGAAAAAAACAAAAAGCTTCTATTTATTAATTTTTTTAAAACTTTAAATAGCTTAAGCAGTAAAAATATAAATTAAAAAACCGCTGGAAAAAGACTGACAAAAAGTATTATTAAGGCTTATTATATAAATTAAAAAGTAAATAAAAAACAAATAAAAACAAATATAAGTTTATATTATTTAGCTAAAAATCTTATATTTTCTAGTCTATTTCATATAATATATTAATTTTAATGGAGAATTAGCTTTTATTTAATAATTTCTTTAATTTTAAATATTGGCTAAAAAGGCTATTATTAATTGCTATTTAAATTAAAAGCGGTAGAAATAAATTAAAAGCGGTAAAAATAAATCTAATAAGTGTTTTAATTTTATTAAAATAAAAAACGGCTATTTGGCTTTTTACC
Source organism: Cyclaneusma minus (assembly GCA_037179335.1). Lineage (NCBI taxonomy): Eukaryota > Fungi > Ascomycota > Leotiomycetes > Marthamycetales > Marthamycetaceae > Cyclaneusma > Cyclaneusma minus. Next base: position 1,645,078 of record JAKZHN010000002.1, on the reverse strand, counting down.
AATATAGCGCTAAAATTTACATAGTCTAATATATTATTATTAAATATTTTGATTTTAACACAATTAAAAAAAACTCGAAATAATATTAAATATGAAATTTCTAATAGAATGTAAAAATCAATTTAAAAAAATCTATTACCTAATAATAAAAATAAAATTGCTTAATTAATATAAAAATTTTAATAAGCTATAAAAATTTAATTTTCTATTAAAAGAATTCCGGAAAATATATGGTAAAAGCAAGTTAATATATTTTTTTTAATATAGCTTTAAGCCAGCTTATATATTTGTTTTAATATAGCTTTAAGCCAGTTTATATTAATTAAAATAATAGAACTTTATTAGAATTTATTCGGCTATTATTTATTAATTAAAAATAAAAAACGCGCAGCTAATAAAATTTGCTAAAATCAAAAAGTGTAGCTATAAAATATTTTAAAAATTATATATAATATTATAAAAATTAGCAAATTTCCAAAATTATATTAATAAATGCACGCAATTAATCAATTGAAATAATATCCCGATATAAATATTAATAGCGTATTTAATAATATATTGGCGTTTTGCAAATAAAGGAATAAGCTTTTTTTTTATATATATCATAAAAATTTAATAATATATATAAGCTATATTATAAAAAAAATTATAAGCCTATAATAAATCCGAATAAAAAAGAGGAAAGTTTTATTATAAACTATGATTTTTTTTATATTTACTTATAAATTTAAAGCTTTTTTTAAATTTTTATTTAGGCCAAAATTAGCAATTTGCCGGATAAAGCTAGCGAAATATAATTAATTACCAATTTATTAAAATTTATTAAAGCTAAATATTATAAATATAAAGAATTTAAAATAAGCTATGCTTATAATAAAATATAAATATAATATTAATAATATTGAAATTCCAATTATTATATAATAAAAATATATAAAACGCAGTATTAAATTCAAGGAAATTTGAATAAAAATCTAATAAAACGATATATTAAGTAGAATTTTTTTTTGAATTTTAACGTCCGATTCATCTATTTAATAAATTTGTAAACTAAGCGCAAACTACAGATTAATTTATTTATACTGGAAAACCTAATTACAAATAAAAAAACCAGCGTCCGTTTGCCGGGACCCCACTAAAGGGATGTTCTGATTAATTAAAAATGTCTAACTTAATCTATATCGTCCTTAAAAAACCAAAAGCTTTCTTAAAGCTTTTATATCCTTTAAACAGGCTCGAGCCGGCTTATATTTTATTATTAGGGCTATAAAGGCTATAGTAATACAACATTATATAAGGCTAGTGGTATCCTTAATCTTATATGTTTTTAAACCTAAACCCTTTTAGGCTTTTTTCTATCATATTCTATCCCCTATTCTAAAACACCTTTTTATTATACAGATTTTCTCTATTCTTTCCTTTTCTTTTTCTCTAAGGCTTTTTAATTTGCTAGTATCGGTTTGGCCTTAGCCGCTAATTGTCTCTAGTATTTTATATTATTGTTTATAGCTTTTAAAACCGGGTTAATAAAGGCAAATTGTTCTAGCATTGCTTAAAAAAAATCTATTTAATGGTAGTTCTAAAGCCTTTTCTAATAGTAATTATATTTTAATAATTAATAAAGCAGAGATTTTAATATAAAAGGCCTAGATTATAATAATTGTAATAAATCAAAATATATTTAGCTATTTAATAGACATATTTACATAGGCATTTAGGTATATAGTCTGGAATTTTGTATTTAGTAAAAGAATTCTAGAGTCCAATTTTCTTTATTTTAAGCTATACTATTAAGAAATACTAGAAATTAATAAAGGTATTAAGGAGGCTGGAGTGGTTTAGTAATACTCTGTTTTTATTATAAGCGGGGATATATTGTTTTAATAAGACCGATTTTCTATATTTATTCCATTCTTTTTATTAGGTATAATAGAATTGGTCTTTATTTTCTAATCGATTATAAACCGATTTATATTCAAAAGTGGGCCTTTGTTTTTATTCTTCCAATTGGCCAAAACTATAGCCGGTTTTAAATTTTTTAGCAAATTTAATTTAACAACCCTATATTATACTATTTAATAAATCTGGTTATTAATTGGTAGATTTGGTAATGGTTTTTTAAATTGTTTTTTTCTAGCTATTAATAGCGGTTTTTAATGGGCTATTTTTTTAATGGTATTTTTTAATTTTTTATAAATATGGCCTAGTATCTTATAGTATGTTTTAGCAATTAGTAAATTTATATAAAAAAAAGAAGCAATTCCAATTTCTATTTTTAATAGCTTGGTTAAAATAGCTTTAAACGCCTTCATTAATAGCCTAAAAATATTGTTTTATTTAATAATTAATGGTTATAAATAGATTAGTTTAATAAAAATTTTATTACTATTTTCTGGTATATATATAATTAATGCTTTATAGATTATAGCTGTTGTAACCATTATTATATATATTATTTAGGCTTTATTTAATAATGCTTTTTATATTAATTTTATAAATCTGGATATTATTTAAAATTGGGCAAAAACATTCTGTAATTTATATTTAAAATAGGGCCTTTATTTAAGCTTAGAGTTTAATTAAAATTTTAAAATAATAGTGCTATTATTGATTCGGACTTTATAATATATATTTTTTATTTGGTTTATTTAAAAAATTATATAAACTTGTATTTTTAAAATATAAAAATAGCTTTATATTTTGTTATTTAATTTAGGATATTTTAATAAGTCCTATTTAAAACCCGTTTATTTATTAAAATTAATTGGCTTTATACTAATATATTAATATTATTTATAAAATTTATAATTATAATTAGTTTATATAATAAATTGTATATATAAAGGAATTTTAAATTAAAAAAAAAAGAATGAATAATACCGGAAATCCCTAAAAAATACCGGTATTAATTTTAAATACTTTTAACCCCTTATTATTAATATTAAAAATAGTTTTGAGGTTTAATAAAAAGCTTTAAACCTATTTTTAAAAATACGTTGAAATTCCTTTATTATATAAAATATAGATTAGTCTTTTTTAAAAGTATTATTAAATGCCTTTAAAATATTAAAGCTAAAAACTAATACTATTTATTATAGATTTCGGTTTTAGATTTTATAAATCTGGTTAATTAATAATTTTAGTACTATATATATTTTTTATTATTTCTGTTTCCTATTTATTAAAAAAGGAATAAAAAATATTATTTAATTAAGGTAGCCAGGTTTTTAGTTACTAGTTTTTCTAAACCTTTTTTTAAAATATTTAAAAAGGCTATTAGTTTATAAATTACTGGTATAATATAGTTTTTTTACTTGGTTTTTAAAAAACGATTATATAAGCGACCTTAAACTAGTTGGGGTAATAGCTATATCTTAAATAGGCTATAAATAGCTTCCGAATATATACTTTAATTATTAATAAAATGGCTTTTTAAATATAAAATAAAATACCGGATAGTTCAGCAATTTTATAGGACTTTTATTTATAAAAAGACTTTTTAATATCCTATTTTATACTTTTTTAATTGTTTTCTAGGAATTTCGAGGAATATTGGTATTTTTTTTAAATCCGTTAAATTAGCCAAAAATAATAGGGGAAATATTTTTGCTTTAAGGATTTTACAATTGCTATAAAAATTGGTTGCTAAAAAAAGGTTCTAGTATTATAGTAATAAAAACTTTAAAAAATCGGGGGGAATATAGCTTTTTACTTTTATTTACTTTTTAAGTTTTTATAAAGAGTTAAGGTTTTAAAAGGCTTTATAAAAACTTGCTTTTTAAATAATTATTTTTATCTTATTATTTACTTTTTTGCTTGTTTTTTTGGCTTATTTATATATTAATAAATTTAAAGAAAGTTTTTTTCGTAGTTTGTTAATATATTTAATTGCCTAATTGTATATAGAATTCCATTATATTTTATACTATTTTTTTTTAGCTTTGTTTGTAAAATTTCTTTTACTATTACTAAATTAACCGTTTTTAATAATTTGAAAATTCTATTATTAATACTTTTTTTAGTATTAAATTCAGCTAAATCGTTTATAAAAATTGGGTAATTTAAAAATAGCTTTTTTAAGGCTACTAGGTTGGTTTTTTTCCATATTTCTTTTAAAGGACGGGAAATTTAGAATATTTAAAGCTTTAATTTAATTCTTACTAGTAAATGGTTAAAAAGGAAATCCAGATTTTAGCAAATCTAATAACGTAGTAGTATATTTACTATTTTGTAAATAAATAAAATCAAATTTATAATTGTTTTTATGTTTTTAGCATTAAATATTATTATATTTAAAGAAGTTAAAAGCCGATAAAAGTATTGCTTTATAATAGCTATTAAAACATAAGAGTGTTTATATAAAATAAACGTTTTTATTGGGTTTTATAATAAATAATGGAAATTAAAGTCTCTTACTATTAATATATATTTTATTAATTATTTAATAAAATCGGCCTTTAAAATTAAAAAAAAAATAGATTTGGTAATATTGTCTTTATAAACCTTTAGGGACTTATAAATATTGTAAATTCGGAAATTCGGAAAGGTGGCTTTAAAGCTAAGCTTTAAATTAATCGATACAAGGTTTATTAAAAAATGGCGAGCTTTCCAGCTATTAACTAGGATTTTTAATTAATATAAATAGCTATTTTAAAATAATATTTAGGCGGAAAAATAATATAAAAACCGCTAATATTAAGGTTTTCAACTACTTTTATATTTGGATTAATTTATAGTTTCTAAATAATAAAGATTTAAAAATCCCGAGCCAGATTTATCAAATTTAGTATTGGGTTTATTACTTTTACTAATTTATATATATTATATTATAATATTTAAAAAGATTATTATATATTTATTTGAAGCTTTTCTATATTTTTATATTTTTATTAATACTTGTTTTCTATATTTAAAATACTTTTATTTTTATTATAAAAACAATAACTATTAGAGTTGTTTAAAAGCTTTAATCAATATTTAAAAAAAGGTTTAAAAAGACTAGGACCTTAAAAATAAAGCTAAAAAACGGTATATACTTAAATACTTTTTTATTTTGTTCGAGATTAGTAGGGAACCTTTTTTAACCTTTTTATAAAGTGACTCCTATTATCAAATAGTTGGCTATAATAATATTATAATTATATTTTTATTATAAAATATAAACCTATTTTTAAAGTGCTAATATATTATTTTGTATTTGAATCTTAGGATTTTATATAAAAATAAAAAGGATTTATAACCCATATTCTTATAACTAATATATTTTAATAATTCCGTTTTAAAATGTTTTTTAATATAATAAGCTTTTATATATTTATTAGAAATTAGAGTATTTTTAATATATGTTTTTATAATATATTTCCAATATTGGTAATTAAAGCTTTAAATAGCTTATAGGTTTTAATCTCTGTATTTAATAATATATACATTTTAATAAACTTGCTAGCCTATTCCGCTAAGGTATATTTAATAATTAAAAAGCCATATTTTTTATTATTATTTAGTAATATTTTTAATTATACGATTTAAAGAATTTCCCATCCTAAATGGGTTTTTTTATTATTTTTTAAAATCCGCTTAATTATAACCGATTTTTTTATTCCTAATAAAAATAGGGTTTTAAATATTTCATAAACAAAAATAGGAAATAAGGCTTTTAAAAACAAATTTCTAAAAAAGAGGGATTTAACCTAATTATAGTCCTTAATTAAGGCTTGGGCTACCTTTATATTAAGGGCCTAAAAGAGTATTATACCACTATTAAGTTTTTAAAGGCCTATAAAGACTTTGAAGTAGCCTAGCTTATTAAGTTTGGAATTAATATAATTGATTATTTAAAAAATTAATTAAAAATATAGCTTTTTATTTAACTCGCTATTTTTTTCCATTTTAATTTTAGTTTTATAAAAGGCCGGCCTTAATAATTATTCCTTCTTTTTTATAAAAAGAGTTCTAGTATAAGAAAAGGAAAAGGGAGAGCTTTAAAAAGCTTAGGCAAAGGTCCAACCGGGTATATTTAAGGGGGTGTTGGCTGGTATAAAAACGCTTAAATATAGCTTATATATTATTTTAATAATAACAATGTATATTTATAAGGCTAATTTTTAGGTAAACAGGTTTTTTAACAAAAAGGACTTAATAATTAGGGTTTTAAAAATATAGATAAAGGCCAGCAAAAAGGCAGTAAAAATCTTTATACCCTAGGCTATAAACGCCACCAGCATTTTTTAAAATACACTAATAAGGGTTTCAAGGTTTTTTGCTTTTTCGAAATATATATAAATATTAAAAATTAATATTTTTAAAATTATACAATCGTTTTAATAGTTGGTAGTTGGCTTAAATATAGTAGATACTAAATTTTTATTTATATTAATACCGCCGCTCCGCTTTTATAGCTACGGCGGCAACAACAGTATCGTGGTTGCCTCGCGCTTTATAGCAATAAGGTAAACCAGATAAGACGATTTGAATAAGCCTGGTTTCGAGAAATAATATTGCAATTTAACCAAGAACTCAGTTCAGCGTAAGTGATATTGTTTCTCTAATTTAATAATTAAAATGCATTATTATAATTATAAAAGCAAATACATAAAATATTAAATTATATTTATAGGCTTAAGTATATTATATTTATTTGCTATTTTAATAATAAAATATAATTTGCAATTTAAATATTTATTAAATTATTTTTGGAAAACTAAATAATAAAAAACAAAAGGCGGTAAAGCTTTTAAAAAAACTTCGAAATAATTGAAAATAATAAATTATATAATAATAGGTATTTAGGGGCAAAATTAAAGCTTTGGTATAATTTTAAAAGTTTTTTAAATTTATATTTAGCAAAGTTACCAAAAAAATGGAAAATTATTTTTTAAAAACAATATATATTTTATAAAGCATTTAAAGCAAATAATAAGGCCGTTATATTAAAATTAATAAAATATAAGTATTAAAATATATTTAAGCTATTAATAAAAATTAAAAAAACTATAAATTATTAAAATTAATTGATGCATTTATAATTTAGTAAAATCAACCAATTGAAAGAAATATTTAAAATTAAACCAATTAAAATCCATTTAAATTCTATTAATAATTACCAATTTAAAAGCATTATTATTTAAGAAAATTGCGAAAAAAATTACTAAAAATATAAGGCTGCTTTTTTTATTAGCATTTGGTATAATTTTATTAGTATTTGGTATAATTTTATCCGCGTTAAGGCTATTTAATATTTGGCTATATTAAATAGTATTGGCTTTTAGCTGCTTTTCCCTTTATTGCCTTTTTTTTTTGCTTTTTTTTAAATCATTTTTTTTTGCCATTAATAATCCAGTTTTAATTAAATTAATTATTTTGAACTTTAAAGGATTTTCAGCCTATTATTATGAATCAGTTTTAATTAAATTTGCTATTTTAGCCTTTAAACAAAATTCGGCCTATTATTATAAATTAGTTTTAAATAAATTGGCTATTTTAATTTTTAAAGGATTTTTAGCTTGCTATTGCTACAAGTTAAATTTATTAATAGCATTTGCCGTTTTGCCAATTTTTGCTATATATTTAAAATTAAATTTAATAGCTATAAGCTTTTTAAATAATTAAAGCCTATTAATAATATATTAATTAATAACGGCTATTTAAATTTAGCAAATGTTTTAATTAAAAGCTATAATATTAATAAAAATTTATAAAGCGCTTTAAAATTGCTAAAAATAATATAATTTAAAAATTTAAAACTTTTAATTTAATAGGCTTTTTACTAGAAAGAATATAAAGTCGGAATGTCTTTAATTAAGCTTGCTTTGAATTCTGGCAATAAAATAACGAAATTTAAACTATATAATTAATATATATTAAGCTTTTAACAATTTATTAATTAATTTAAAGTAAATGTTAGCTAAATAAAAATTGCCTATATAAATATTAAAATTAAAGTTATTAATTTAATCGGCTAAATATTAAAAATTAAGCAATAAATATTTGGCAATAGTAATAAAAAACAAATTATATTAAAAAAGCTAAGAAAATATTAAAAAATATTAAAGGCTTATTTAAATATATTTGCTTTGCTTATTGTTTTTTATTATAGTATTAATAATTATTATTCTGGCGGAAATTATTGATATAAATTTAATTTAAAAATTAAATCTATTTTTAATGCAAAGCTTGCAAATAAAAATAAAATTATTTTAATTTTTAATATGCGTAAAATTAAATTAAGGCTATGTATTTTAAATAAAGCCAAGCAAAATTAGGAAAAAATACATTTGCTTATTTAATAATAGCTTTGGACTTTAATATTTGCAAAGGGAGTTTAAAAAAAATTATAGCAAAAAGATTTTAAAAAATTAAAATAAATATAAGCCAAATTATTATTGGTATAAAAAAGCGAATTTAGCAAATACTTTTAAAAATAATAAATTTCAAATTCAACGGAATTATTGTTAGTATCGGATTTTAATATAAATTCTTTTTCTTATTTGCAAAAAGTTAAAAACGGCCTGAAAAAAAAAACAATTGGTATAAAGCAAGCTTGGAATTAAATTTGAAATTAATTATAAAAGCGGCAAATTAAAAATGCTTAAAAATAGGCTTTAAATTGGTCCCGATAAACGGCTGAGAAATTAAAAAATCGGAATTAGAAAAATCAGAAAAATTGCTGTTATTATTAAAATTGAAATTAAAGCCGGAATTAAAATTAAAATTAAAATCAAAACTAATTAAAATGCCACTAAATTTAGGCCGATAAAAAATATTTAAACTAATGCTAATAATAGAGTTAATAAAGTATTAAATAGCGCCAATAAAAAAAATAGCGAATTATTAATTAAAGCCAGTAATAAAATTAATAAATAATTGGCTAAAATTAATAATAATACCAAAAGGCTGCTAATAGAAAAAACCGGCCTTAATAATATAGGCCGCTTTAATAGCTGTAATATCTTTTTAGCGGCGGCGAATTAAATAATTTAAATAGCAATTTGGTATTTAATTTTATATGAATAATAATTTATAATTTAAGCTGCGAATTAGGGCATTTAATATAAAATAGGGCTTTTAATTTTTTTTTATAAAATATTAAAATTTGGAAATTTAATAGGGCTTGGAATATTTTGCTATAGGGCAAATAAAAAGCCGGAGAAAAATAGTGGTAAATAAAAAAAAGCAAATAAAAAAAATAGTAATATGAAAAAAAAGGAAATAATAATAAAAGGAGAAAAAAAATGCTAAAGTATAAAAAATCAGAAAATTTGTAAAAGCGGGATTAAAATTTTAATAAATAATTCTATTATTATTATTAATACGCCAAGCCGCTATTATATAAAGCATTACAAAATTAAAATTTAGAAAAAATAATAATTGTATAATTATATAAGCCTTATATTATATATAAAAGCATATAAAAAATAAGCCTAATATATAACCGCCGCTATTTAAAAAGCTTAAAAAGCCGAGAATACAGCTATAAATCGAAACACCACTAGGATTATAATAATTTTAAAAACCCGCTATTATTAAAAAGGAAATTTACCAATACCGCTATTTTTAGCGGCCCGAAATTTATTTACAGCCAAAAACCCCCAATAATATTAACGAAAAAAATTTGGAATAATTTTCGCCTAGGGAAAATTCGGCATTAAGCCGGCTTTTACCAAGGGTTTTTAGCCCTGCTTGATTTATTATCTTAGTTACTATTATATGGTTTTAATAGCTAGATAATAATTAAGATTAATAAATAAATAAATAAATATTGCTTTCTATTTTTTTATTTCTTTTTACAATATTGTCTATTATATTATTGCTATATATAAACCGCTTATAACGGCTAAAAAAATAGGGCTAGCTAATTTAATTATTGCTGGAAATGCAGTTTTTATTAATTTTAAAGGCAAAAAAAGCTAGTAAAGCTTTGTAATTAAATTATTTGGTAATATTATTAATTGGAAATTGAATAAATAAAATGTAATCTCTATTTTAAATACAAAAGCTAAGCTATTAGCTTAATTCCAGGCTGCTAATAAAATATTTATATAAAAGCGCTTTTTTAAAAAAAAAAATTAATAATAAAATTATTTAGCAACATAATAACTTTTGAATAATTTGCTTTTTAAAAGCTAATATTTTTTAGTTTATTACTAAGCTTCGCTATATTGATATCCATTACTATTGGCTATAAAAAAAGGTTTAAAAATAAAAATTTAAAATTAAATAAATTAAAATGGCAAATATAATCGCTAATAGCATAATAAAGGCTTTCCCTTTCCAAAAATACAATATTTCTTTAAAGTAGCTAAAAATAAAAAACATTAAAACCCTTCTAGTATAATGCCAAAATATAGTGGAAAATTAGGTAGAAAAATTATTGGTAATTTCAGCGCTTGTGTTTTCAAGTTTCCATTATTTATTGGTTATTCCTTTAAATATTTGCGAATTTTTAAGCCTATTTTTGTTTAATTTCCTTAAAAATTCAGTCATCTTTTGTTAACCTCCGCATCATCGGAGAGAATGGCGCATTAGAAGTCAGGAGGGGGTTTAAACGTCTATATTTTCCTATTTACAGCACCTTAAGATAATATCCAATCTCTTTCTGTATATAAAAGAGCCTAAAAGGATATATTGCAGGGTGGCAAGATCCGGTGCCAAGCCCGGCCCCGATAGAAAATGAATTCGGGTATAAAGCGTCGTTTCAACACTATACCAGGTGTTTGGAAAGTGGCCAGCTATTCTTAAAAGGCCATAAAATCTGCTGGAAATGTAGATTAAAATAGATATAGCCTGCGGAGAGTCTTCCTTGAAGCTCTCCAGCCAATTCTACATGTTTTATCCCCTGCCTACTGTTCTACACCTGTCGTGCGGCACACCTCCATGTCGGCCTTATTGCGGGCTTCGATCTGACGGACTGGAGGGCTCTGCAACATGGGAAAGTATTCGCTATTCTGATCGTCCAGTGCCAAGATGACCGCGCGAAACTCGGCTTCGAGCTGCCAGGCGAGCTCTTCGGGGGCGATGCTGGCTGCCATTTTGCTTGTCTGGAGATTTCTGCTGATTTTGTATCGTAGAGAATCGAATGAGGAGGCCGCGGGTGGGAAACCAACGTCGAACGTGGAAGTTCGAGGCAGGGACCAAAGGCGGCTGGGCGAAGAGTTGTCTTTCGTAGAAGTTTGTGAGTGTTGCAAGCTGTCTCTGGACGATGAGCGCTGGTTGTGTTTCTGGGTTGCGCAGATTGGTGATCTGGGCGTGAGGAGGAGCGAGCGGAGAAGAGTTTGAGAAAGAGCAACAGGTAGTTTATAACAAGCGTCTTATTTCGAGCAAAGATATCACTAATCTAGAAGCGCAAGCGAGCCCGCTAGACCTTATCAAGTTGCTAGTTTTATTCTGCCTGAAAAGTATGGCTACAACGCTATCAGCGGTCGGAGCCGGTGTATATTACATAGAGTGTTAAAACATCGATTTGAATACGGGGGTTTCTATATTGCGCGCTTCAATTTGGCGAGCGGAGGGGATTGGATCAAGACGAAGAACTCATTAATGGGCCTTGGATCATCGGCAGCTGCATTGACACAAAGTGCCTCAGCTTCGATCTGGAATGAGACTTCCTCGGTGGCCATGCCTGGGATTGTGATGGACCCAGAGGTGAAAGTTGATGAAGCCATGTCTGTTGGCGCTTATGATGTTGGTCCTCGATTGTTTGGAGAGAATTGATAGAGAGGTTGTTGGGGGCGTGGCGCACGAGAGATAGTTGATTTGTGGGGCTTTGCGGTGTTTCGAGGTAGAAATTGAACTGAAAAAACAGGGCTTATAGATATTCTCAAAGGTTACGGATATCTTGAGATTCAAGAAGGAGGTGCAAACTTTTGTCGCTCCACCATACCATAGAAATTAACTTGACCAAAAATTCAGCAAAGTCCATTCTAGCTAGCTATTCTTACACATGTCCCTGATTCTCTCCCAGAGTTCTATTCCAGCCTAAACTTTACCCGTTCTCCACCAAAAAGAAAACCTCCCCTTCTTAGAAAAGAATGAATGGATCCATGCTGCCTTCACTTAGTCCCTGCGCCTTGTCAAGTGATAGCCAGTCCATCAGACAACCTTCTCTCTTATTCCATTTTCCCCCTGCTCTTCAATGCCGCTCCATCCCATTATCCGTCGCCGTTCCGTCATCAAGGTACTTTTGGAGCTGATCGTAGCCCGGGTTGTAGTTATTGAATCATCGAAAAGCTCGGGGTAGTTGTCCTGAGATGCGTTACCATGTTCCGGGGGGGTATTGATTGGAAGCCTGAAAGTTACTACTACCAGAACCCCTATCTGGCGCTTGTTCGTGACCCCTCTGGCCTCCCATTCCTTGGCTCCGCTGATCGTAGTAAGGTCCACTCCCTTGTGGGTATTGAGCCACGCCATAGTCCGAATTATGGGGATATTGATGGTCATTATGCATGTAGGCACTACTACCATAGCCCATAGCTTGCATTGGCATCTGACCCCCCTGGCTAGGTGAAAATGAGTTGGTCGGGTATGGAGCTTGCACATGTCCACCGTCACCTCCATCCCCATCTCCGTCCTCCCCATCCTGTGTCTTTTTCACCTTCAGAGAACAGGTACTCCCCTGGTTGCCCCACATACAGTTCGTACATTCTCCTCCATTGAACCAGGTCCCATCCCTCAACCGCAATCTCACACAACCTGTATACAGCTTGTACATCTTTCCCGCCTTTCCTTTCTGGTTGTACGTAGTTCCTCTTATGGTGTCGGTCTTGCAAGTTTCGCAAGATTCCTCGAGCGGCATTTCTTCGCCTCTGCGATGCACTAGGGCTGAGAGCACATTGCATCTTCGTGTGGGGTCTAAGAGTTGGCCACTTTTGCCTTTGCCTCCAGTAGTACGCCGACTTTCCATCTCTTCGGGATTGCGCGCTTGGACCGGGCGGACAGGGTGGTAGCTGAGTAGAAGAGTCCATTCGGGGTGGGGGTGTGTTAGCGCGTAGTTCTCGGCATCTCTTTGTAAATTCTCTTCTTCCCTTGAAGAGGTGATGTCAGGGTTGGAAGCCTGGAGGGGCGGATTGAGGTGCTGAGAGGTTGGGTTGGGGTGTGCAGGGTTAGGAAACGTGTCATACCCCCCGGGAGAAGACGAGCCATACGAGTAGTTCATTGTTGTTGTCACAGGAGCGATGGCGCTGCGTCCTAATGAAGATGGACAATACAAGGACTTGTCCCTTCACCAGGAGATGAGTGGAAGAGCAGTGGAAGAGACGCGAAGATGGGAAACTAGGCAGTTGTTTGCAGAGGTGAATAATTGACGAGAAGAATCCTACGAGAAGGGTTCATGAAGCAGAGAACTGGGTGGTTGGTTGAGAGTCACTCACTCACTCGGATTACTAGTGACTTGGAGGAGCAATCTGCTTTCTTTGTGCTCTGACAACTTGCTTCTTGGTAGAAGCTTCTGCCCGCTGTGAGTCCCCTAGCGGAGATGGTCAAGAAGTCTTAGACGGTTTCATACCTACTTATAGCGCTTTCGGTAACGCAGTTTTCTGCATCTGAGTTTCAATTGTTGTTTAACCAGATCATGCCCTGGAGTGACTGTATCATGTGGGTTTTGATAGCTTCATACCTGCCAGAAGTCAGGAGCTGCGTCCTGTTTGCCCCCTTTGATACATGAGGCTCTGACTACAGCATACGGCATATCTGGCGTCCTGTCATTCTCACCAGACCGTGAATGCATGAGATGTGGTCGGGTCACTCCTCGCATTGCTTTAGCTTTGCTGCTTTGTGATCCGTGGATGAAAGCTACCACATCAACATGAGGACTGACTGTCACTGTTCTCGAATGTCACTTGCATGGTTCTCACTCGCGCCGTATTGCTCCACCGCTTACGAGCTACCACAGCAGAATCAGAGCTATTAGAACATGGGTTTTGGGGCATCTTTGAGCAACAGGAAATGCTACAGCAAGTTACAATAGTAGCCACCGAGGTGTGGAATTCCTTGTCTGGTGTTTCTAGATCTACAAAATCTAGCAGCCTGATTTTTAGAGAGAAGCTAGGGCAGAGGTACTGCTATATACTGGAGTCCCGGCTTCTTCCACTTTACAGTGTATGGCAACCGCTTGGAATTTCCAACTTCGTACATCTTTTCCGTCTATATTTCAGGTGTAGAGTGGGGAAGGAGAGAAAGAGACTCTATTCTTGTATGGGGGAGGGCGGGTGTTGCAAGTACCTTAGACAGCGCTGGCAGGAGATAGCAGTAGTTGTTGATCAGCATGAAGGAGATGGATAGTGTGCGGGAATGCTCTTCACTGCCCCCAGACTCCTTCACCATTTGATGCTCGCCTGAACAAATGAAGCCGCATGTCCTTGTTCAAATATGTTAGCTGACTTACCTCCACGAAGCCCACTTTGTTCAAGTTCACATGAAGGTTGGAAGTTTTTTCTCAGCAGCTGCAGAAGCCGAATGTATGATGATCGTAAGTTTCCAATATTGTGCATGTATTTGTTCACGACCTCATCTATTCTTCATTCCCTTACTTTCACTAAGACATCAGTCAACCAATTTTCCAAGTCATGGTCGGTGCATGCATTTTGTACAGAAGCGACTGATGGTGGATGTTTGTAGAAATTCAGCTACGGAACTATCTCGAACCCAGCGCCCTGGTTCTATCAGAAATTGGTGGAAGCTCACAATTTTTGACCTCTCACCAGAAGGAAAACCCCAAGACAGCGAAAAACAAAAAGCCCGAAAGAACAAGCCCAAAAGTGAAAGCAGACAAGCAAAACGCCGTTCCAGATTAACGCTGTTCCAGACCAACATCGTAGGTAAACGAGCGCCCATGAAATCGCTTTCCGGTACGACCCCCTAGGATCCTTAGATAAGACCTGTGGGTCGCAGAAGGATAGGCATTTTCCGGCCCCTTGATAAGATCTCCAAAGCGAACTCGTGCATCTTTCTCGAAGATGATGGGCTCGGAAACTCGGTCAGTCGGCCCTGAAGATTCAACAACGAGCGGACTAAAACGAGATACAGCCTAGAAAAGAGGTAGAGGATATCAGCTTCATGAATTCACGGGAATATGGAACCTTCTCACCATCTTCTACCGCGCTCTCTTCCCTATTTCCTGGGTTCCATCAGAATCTCGCTTCCGTTTGGGCTCCTTGTCGTCCTTCTCATCATTTCCATCTCCCTGCTCATCATCACCCTCTCCATCTTCTTGGTCGTCATTGTCATCCCCTTCATCCTCTCCTTCGTCCCCACCTTTACCACCCTTCTTCTCCCCCCTTCGAAACGAACAAGTGACTCCCTGGTTACTCCACATGCAGTTCGAGCAGGCTCCCAGGCCGATCTTCTTGCCTTTCACCAGCTCATCAAGTACTACACACTGGTCGTATATCGGTCTTTGGCCGCTTGTCGCCGCACACCTTTCGCATCGCTGATCCCCCTTACGTACTGTCCCACAGCGATAAACTATCGCGGACTGTTGATTGGCGGTGTGGTCCACCAATTGATTCCGTTTCCCTTTCAGGCGATCCTGCATGTCGACACTGTTGTGTGCTTCTATGTCTCGCTTGGGATTCTCCCACAGCTTCTCAAGAGCAGGCCATACGCTGGTTGCGTAACTTTTCATGGTCTGCTCCTTCTCTTTCAGGATCTTTTCGACTGCTTTCTCGAAGTCCCTTTCGTCTTTACGTTTTGCGGTCAGCCGAGGCTTGGAAGCGGTTTCCTTGCTCGAGGAAGACATTGGTGCGGTGCGCCGTGAGCTGATGCGAACCAGCACTGTGCTAAACCAGGCAGTAGTTGAAGATAAATGCTCCGCTGTTTCCGAGGACCATGTGTGAAGATGGAAACAAGCCTGGGCAGCCAGGCTTACTTATAGCCTGAACATAGTGTAGTTTCCAAGGATGATCGTCAATTATGACATTAAGAAGGCTTATCACATGAAGGAGGCTTATCAAGTTGCTATGCCAGGCGAGTTCGACATGGACTTGTCACACGAACTTCAGCATCCTGTTTGCTGTTACATTTTAGACTTGGGGTTACAGCACGTGGCACGTCGGCATCTTGATTTTCACGGGGGAATGGCGATTGATACACCTGACAGCAATGGTGACTGTCAAGCGGCGCGCTCCACATCGCATCTTTGTGGCCTTTGCCATGTTCTGCTAGAGACAAACATTTGTTTTCTAGTTGAGCCAATATCAAAGGTTGGACTCTCGGCTCGCGGAATCTGACTTCAAATGTGCCTGAGTTACAGGAATTGAGATTGTCCTGCGACAAATTTCTCACGCGCCAGACTTCTGGTCACTTAACTCATTCCTGTTCAATTGCCTCCGCTCCTGTCAGTTCCTGATCACCGCCACTTTATAATCACTTGACTTGCTGTTGTATAGTCGCCTGATTTTCGTTCATGTACTGGAGTCTGGACCATTGGATCTAATCTGTTTGCGAATTTATGTCTGTTCAGTATTTACACATTTAGTTGTCTAAACAATTAGGGACGAGTGATCTTTTGATCGCATACTTGATTCACATTCAGCTGTTTGACGGTCGTTTCTAGAGGATACTCTCATGCGAGCTTCATTCAATAGATTTCTGGTTACGGGGATCGACTCATACTCGGTCACTCAATCCTTGTTCATTCACTTGATAGCTGAACTGTACCTCACTCGAACCTTCCGGGATAAGCTAGAGATCTTATTTCGGGTGTGCTTTTCATTCTCGAATATGCTTATGCTTCTGTAGCATAGTAGGTAGATAAATTTGTTTGCTCGGTGAGTAACCTGGCAAATGAAAAAGAGGTCGGGGTCCGAATGCCAATGTGACCTAGGTTCTGTAAGTAGTGGATTTTGTGATCACCATAGTGTGAGCACATAGTGAAATACGTAGAAATGTAGAGTGAAATTGGTGCATGTGTCGTGCAATTTGCGGTGACAGATGGAATATCTCATCGCATCCATTCCCAGACTTTCCATTCAAGAATGAAAGAAGAGAACTTACTGCTGATCATAATCCTCTCAGAAAGAAACGCGTCTCTGGTACAGCGAGTATTACATTTTCGCCAATGAATCCGACAAGCACACCCCCAATCTTGTCTCATCTCACAAATGCTCCTGCGAAATCAGATGCCAGCGAAATAAGGGAAGAAAATACTCCTGGCTATACCGTGACACTCACAAAGAACTTACCCTGGAGCCACTTTCCATCTAGAATCATCTCCCATCAATGTTGCCAAGGCACCTGCCCCTGAAAGAAACTTGTAATTCTACCTATAAACACCTCGCCCCCGATTCGTTTGCTCACATACGTAGCATTCCAATTACTCTAGTCCAACAGATGAACTTACCCCTGAACCCCTGAAGCTACTTACTGTCCCACGTCCACCCTTCTTGTTCCAGGATGCTCACGTCCCTGATAACTCTGTGGCATAGATGGTTTTCTGTGAGATCGGGGCCCGCGGTTCTCGTTACCCCTAATGCCGCCTCTCTTCCCATCTTTCGCCTGGATGCGTTCCGGGCCGAACTTCCCGCCACCCCTGGCCGCTCGAACAGGCCCTGTGTCCCCAGAGGCCAATATCTCGAGCGGGCCTGTTTGATCCTCACAGTAAGATATGAATTTGGTGTTCCAGCGGTCGGAGAGGCCGAACGCTGGTGCAATTCAAGGAGCGCGGGCCATAACAAAAGAGGTTCTCCGCGATCAACCTTCGAGTCCTCGAGACAACAAAAACAACAACAACAACCCGCACTCTCCTCCGCGCGTCTCTACTCTGCGCAGTTCTTCCCTCAAGAATTCTCTTTGGCAACACATCTCCTTGCGCATCAAACAAAGACGGTCAACAAAATGGCCTCCCACAACGGCGAAGTCGATCCTGGCTGGGGACCTCCGGGCTCGGAACATCCCAAAAATGACGGCGCTTACGCGCAGGTCAACACTGGCGGCAGTCTGGGCTTGGGAAATGTCGGCAATGGCGTTGCTTCTGATGTGCTCGGGACTGCTTCCCACCAGGCACCTCAATTCCCTGGCACTGACTCCGACCCCCAGTTCCCAGGCGGCGGCTCCAACATGTCATTTCAATCCCCTGGCAGTTTCCTCGACCCTCAGCTCCTGGGCGACGGTTCCAACGTAGCACCTACCTTTGACTTCGAGGGCGTTGGTACCGACTTGGACATACCACCTGACTTCGATTTCGACGCTGATCCCAATGTGCCATCTTACCTCCAGGATGGTGCTCCATACCAAACTCCCGACATCCAAGACGGTACTTCCCAACGATCGCCTCATATCGCGGCTTACACCCAAAGCCCTGGTCCCTACATGCCACCCCCCATTCATGGCGGTGCATCTTACCAGGCACCTCGCACCCATGGCGATATTTCCCAGCAATCATCTCCCACCCCAAATTACCCCCAGAGCCATGGTTTCTACATGCCGCCTCACAACCATGGCAGTACATCTTACCAGGTACCTGGCATCCAAGGCAACAATTTTTACCGGGCACCTAGCATGCTGGCTCCAGCCCAGCGCCCTGATTTCCAAATGCTATCTTCCGTCAATGGAGGTGCTTCTCAACAGGTACCTCGCGCTCAAGGCGGTGTTGCCCAGCAGGCATCTCCCACTCGAGGAGGTGCCCGCAGCCAAGGCAGTGCTCCAAACACGTCTGGCAGTGCTTCGAATTGGGCCGGCGTTACTTTGAACCAGGGTAGTGATGCTCCGAACTTGCCATCTGCTCCGCTTCCAGGCACTACTCTCGTAGGAGGGCGCATTCCAATCGCGCCCATTCCTCCTCCCAATATGAACACAGAGCAGTGGAACTCGCTGGTCGGCGTGGTCGCTACCCAGCCCGCAGACATTGGATCAATTCCTCGTACTGGCATGACGCAGGAAGAGTTCAACTTCCAAATCGAGAGCGAAGCCAACGCCGGCACCCGCGCCGCCAGCAGACGCGGCAATGACTTCAAGGACATGCTGAAAACGGAACCCGTTCGCAACATCGAAGCGCAATTTCCCAAGGAGATGGAGAAGCGTCGAACTACAGGCGGGGGAGCAGATGCCATGGATTCTGGTCATCTGAAGAAGCGCCCTTCCAACGTCAAATCCGCAATTGCATATCGCCGTGGCAAAGAGAACAAGGGTGAGCATGCTTGCAGGGAGTGCAAGGAGGACTTCATGAAGAACACCACCACTGGAACTTCGAGGAAACTCTACTGCAAATGCGTTAGCATGGGTAAGATCGAAGGTGGAGCGTGTACGAACTGTATGTGGAGCAATCAAGCTCCCACATGTTCGTTGTACAAAGGAGTGGACAAGAATGGCAAGTCGAAGAAGAGGAAGCGCAATGGCGATGGCGATGAGAACGTTGCGACGGGTGCGGTTGAGACGGATAGCGGCCCACCCGGAGATGATGATCTTGAGGCTCACATCGGGGTGCCTTCGAAACTCAGCGTCGAGGAAATCGGCTTCTTCTACAAGAACGGGTGGGTCAAGGTGAAGGGAGTCAGTCCCGTCCGGGCCCGGGAAGTGGCTAGCTTACTCACCGGTCGCAACTTGTATCAGTTGAAGACCATCGTCGGCAATCCCAACCTCAGTCTTCGGGGCGAGGGCGAAGATTGGCACAGGATCAATAGTGCTTTCTACAACTTCCATCCCGCCCAGGAGCTCACGTCGATTAAGAGGAAGGCGTCTCAGCTGATGGGAAAGAATCGAATGTACCAGCCTGAGAACACGGATGATGCCAAGGCTTGGGACAAGGTCTGGGGTGTCGAGGCCCAAATCAACTTGAGGGATGAAACCAGATCTCTGGATGTCAATAACGTGAGTCTGATTCTTGAGTCGGATTTGCGGACCGGTTTGCGGTGCGTCATTTTGTACACCGATGTGCAGCGCGAGAGCGGTGGATATTTGAGCATTCTTCCGGGAGTTGTGCAGGATGCTGGTCTCCCTTTGGTAAGCTGATCGATGCCCCTTTTCACGTCCCTGTTTTTTAACACTTAGGCTAACGTTTGGCCCAGGAGCACGGCCACCCCTTGATGACGGACGGGATTCAACGGCTCGGTAACGCGATCAGAGCTAGCCCGAACTCCGCCGGCCCTCGTGTCCCGCTGACTGGCGAAGCTGGAGATATGTACCTCATCCATCCTCTCATGGGCGTCAGCTCCGAGAAGAATATTCTCGACCCTCCCCGCGGTCCCATCATGTACACCCTCGGCCACTTCTTCCTCAAGGCTGATCAGCAGCTGACGCTCATGAGAGCCCTGGAAGACCAGAGCGTCGTCGAAACCCATGTTCGTTTGGCTCGTGGACTTGCCACTCTCTGAGGTTTATCCGCACCACGCTCCCGCTTTCTCTCGGAATGTCATCCATGTCAAGCTTTCGGCGTGCCTTTTCTTCGCTCAACCTTCACCGAAGAAAGAGCTCACTCTTTGGGTGAGTATTGGAATGGAAGCTCTCGAGTGCAAACGGTTTAGATTTCGCGGTTTCTAGGGGAATTGACTTGCGCTCAGTTTGCGCTCAGCTTGTGCTCTGCTTTGCTTGCTTGCCCTGCTTTCCTTGCTTGCTTTGCATTTCATGCACCAATAGTAGCGTTTGGTATCGCCTTAGGTAGTCCTTTCCTGGTTCAATATCGAGGGAATACCTATGATAAATACCAGTTAGCAGAATCAAAGCTGGTGTTTCTCCCCCATGTTTTCCATAATCAAGTGACTTATAAATTCGGTGCGTCGTCCATGTAGCTTGAGCTATGGGCCTCGATCGGTGAATAAACGCCCGCTTGTTTGCGAGGCACTCGTATAGCCCACCGAGTATATCGTGGTAAACAGTCCCTTGTGAGTTGCTCTTCATGGATAGAAGAAGTAATGGAGAGCTGGCTCCAGCAGCAGCCCTCGCTTAATTCGAGGCGAAGACCTTCCCGGGATTCAAAGCCATTAGTCCAGAAAGGCGCACTTCTCCACTTACAACCGTCGACCTCCTTCATACAACGACAACCCTCTCCATTTTCCTCCGCGCACATCTCTGCATACTTCTCAATTGACACTGTCTTCGAACACGCATTTCCCACAGACCCAAGACTGTCAACAGGATGGCCTCGAACGACAACACCGCTGATTCCAACATGAGATCCAACGCCGGCGCCGCCTCCCAGAAAGTGTTTCCGATAGTCTGAGACCGCGGTTTCGGCCCTAAACCGTATCGGTACCGTTTAAAACCATTTATAAAAGCTATAAACCAAATTTATTTGGTCCAAATCGCGGTCTCAAATTTTCACCATGGTCGCCATGATTTGGCATGCTAAAAATAGCTTAAAATAGCTTTTACTAAATTTACGCCATAATAATACAATTTGAATTTTTTAATTGTTTTTATTAAATTAGAAAAAGTTAATTTGCATTCAAAATACTAAAAACATTTCAGAATTTTTGAATAATGGAATTTATAGAAATTTTTTAAATTATAAAAGCTATTAAATTTAATTTCTAAGAATTAATTTATTGTTTTTTAATTTGGCTTTATGGATTTTTAAAATTGGAAATTAAAAAAGCTTATAATTTAAAAACTAATATAAAAAATATATGCGTTTATAGCTAAAGCAATTATAAATACTATTACGCTAATTATTTAAAAAAAACTTAAAATTAGAATTATTATTAATTAAATAGCTTTGTATAACGGTCCGTGCTCGCCAAGCCTTGGCAAGCAATAGCTTAATAATCCAAACCACGGTCTCGCCGTTTTGCCATGGTCTAAAACTGAAACTTAAAAGCTGAAACTATATTTATTCGATTGGGACTATTTTTAAAAAAGTCAAACCGTATCAGTACGGTCCAAAAAAAAATCGGTCCGGCCGGACTATCGGAAACACTGCTCCCAGAGCAACTTCGACCAGAGTCACGATACCCATCCTGGCGCTGCGCAGGTCCCAGGCGGCGAGGCCCACGCTGGTCATCCTGGCAACTCCAGCGAGTGGATGTTTGGGGACATGAACGCTCCTCACACGTTCGACAGCTCCACCGAGCCTCTTGCCCTTTACCCTGGCCTTGGTCCTGATTTGGCGATGTACCCTATCGCTCCCCGAATGCCAAGCAGCACCAGCCAGCTCGATGATCATCTTGGCATTGTCCAGGCTACCAAATCTACCAACAAAATTCCTGACCGAATCTCAATCGAAGCGATCACGGTCTTCTACACGAACGGTATTCTCAGAATCAAAGGCGTCTCTACCGACTTTGCCAAGCAGAAAGCCAGAGAACTTCTCAAACTCAAGTCTTATGTACCCGAGGAGTTTGTTGAGGGAAAGTGCAAGCCGTGGAGCCAACTCGAACGGGCTTCAACTTGGTACGACTGTGACCCTCTCGCAGATCAGTCGGCGCTTTTGCGGAAGATTCCCCAGTTGGTGGGAAGTCTGAAGCGAATGGACTTCATCAACGAGGACGGGGTGGTTTGGTTCAACGTGTCGGGACAGATCAACATGAGGGATGGAAATGATCCGGGTGGAATGTCCAAGAAGCTGCTTGTCGGTCCTCATCCTAACCTGGGATTATGGGTCGTGATTCTCCAGACCGACATCCAGTCGGGCCAGGGTGCCTGGGTTGTCTATCCCGGAACGGTTCGAAAGGTCGCCGAAGCTGTAGTACGTAATTAGTATTCCTTGTTTACCCCGTTTGAGTAATTACGACACGGAAAACTAACACTTGGCTCAGATGAATGATCCTGACGCCCTCAACGAAGCCAAGATCAAGGGGCTCGAGCAACAATTCAACGAGGACCGCGATATGCCCGGGGTGGAACTGATTGGCAAAACTGGCGATATGTGGCTTGTCCATCCATACGCCGCCATGTCGAAAGGAGTGGGCCCCTCGCAGCCAATGCCACCCATAAGCTACGCCGAATTTCCCATCCTCCTGAACCCCGAATGGAAACTCAAGTTCACAAGATCCGGCCACCAGAAGCACAGCATGGTCGAAAGCCATGTCCGTCTGGCGCTGGGGCTTTCTACGTTGTGAAGATCGGAGGAACCTTTTGGGACTGCTTTCTATGCAGTCTGCTGCTTGTTGTGATCTTAGTCATTGGCTCAAGCTACGGCTTGTGAACTCTTCGGAGATCGAAAATACTGCTGCTGACTCCACTCAAGTGACTCCTTCACCTTTCACCACTCTAAAGAAAAATCAAGAAAATTAACCGTGGTTTTTTAACACGGATTCTAAATCCCATACCAGCCCAAATCTCGCAATTCGGGAAAGGAGTCTTGCATCTGCAACTGCACCACATGATATTACTTATATGTCTTTCTACCAATCTTGGAGAGAAAGTCCAATACTTAGAGACCCCTGTAATAGTCTTTCCTCGATCCCTTAAAATTAAAACCTTGGAAAGATTCACAGCTGGGAGCACAATAACTACCACAGCACCACGATGCTGCTGACCTGCTATCACTCTGCCCTTTCACCGTCGTCTAAAACCACCGTTGTCAACGCTAGTCTGGAGTCAGACTCTCGCAGGGGAAAAGAAACGATCGATTTCCGGAAGGTGCGGAATACCTGGAAAGGGCTTAGCTATAGTCTCGCTATTTGCGAAAGGAGTCATGTCTCCACAATTGTGTCACTATTCGCGTGATTGCGAACTTGAGGAGAACTTCGAAGACCCATCGACTCCTTTTATAGTTCTTTCTGGGTCCCTGGAGCAAGGCTGTATTTCTAATTTCGGGAGGATGACTTATAGAAATACTAGCCAGTCACCCCGTCATCACTCAGGTCTTCTCACCGTCGTCTAAAGCCACTGTTGCTGGTGCTTCGTCCTAATAGTCACTCGCAAACCTAGGCAAAAAGAATTTGGGATTCTCGTTCCCCGATCATTCGAAAGATTAGAAATGGGAAATATTGCGGACAAAGTCATAGCAGTTTCGCGATCCGCGAAAAACGTCCTGCTCGCGCAAGTCAGTTGGTTCAGGTTGATTGACGATCTTGAGAAAGAAATTCAAATGCACATCGACTACTTTTATAGCCCATACTTGGACCATGAGAAGTCAAGCTGGAGAGCAAGTCAAAAAAAAAGGGATGGACGTGTCACAGCAATACCAGCCACCCTGCCGTCGCTCAATCTACTCACCATTATCAAGAATAACTGTTGACTCCCCAGGGCAGGGCTTAACCCTAGCCTTGGCGCTAAGACTAGCGCCAGAGCTCCAGGACCCTT
The DNA here is from genome assembly GCA_037179335.1 of Cyclaneusma minus. Classification (NCBI taxonomy): domain Eukaryota; kingdom Fungi; phylum Ascomycota; class Leotiomycetes; order Marthamycetales; family Marthamycetaceae; genus Cyclaneusma; species Cyclaneusma minus. Next base: position 1,620,907 of record JAKZHN010000002.1, on the reverse strand, counting down.
AAGGTCCTGCAGCTACCCACGAATAGACACTATTGTTCTCTATTATGATGCCAGTCCCCCTGCGTGTGACTGACAGGTTATGTGCCCGGCGTCGATTTTGCGCTTTAATTTTATTTTCCTCCTTTTAAATTCCATTAATTGCAGGTTTATTAGAGATTCTTGCAGTCTTGGCAGATTGCAAGATTTAATTAATTTGTCTTGCAAATTTTCTTTATTTGCAAAATGGCAGATTTGGGTAAAATTGAATCCTGCCAAGTTCCGCAGTCAAAATACTTGCGCGTTGGAGCCCAAGTTTTAAAATAAAAGCTTTTCATTTATTTTGCAAAAATATTTTGCAAATTTAAAATTTTAAGTTTTTTATTTAAATAAATAGCAGAAGCAATTTAGAAAAGCTTGAATTTCTTTTTGCAGAAACTTCTGCAGTATATTTAATTAGTAGTTTTTAAAAAGCTTGCTTTGCTAATTTTGAAAATATTAATATAATTGATGCAAATACGCTATTAAATAGTTTTTAGCAATTATTCGCCATTTGAATATATAAGGGTAAATTACTATTTTTAATATTAAGCAACCTTTTTTTTCTTGTTTCCAAAGGCTATAAATATTAATAATTCTTATAATGCAATATTTTATTTTTAAGCAGTTTTTTTTCTAAGGGAAAAAATCCTTTAAAATATTGCCAATTATAAAATCTGAATTATATTTATTAAAATTTAGCTTTTGCCATAATTTTTTTTTAAATATATTAAAAGCATTTGCAAATTTAAAGATTTTATAATATTTGAATAAAAGAATATTTGGGCCCAAAATAATATTTTGGTATTATTTATTTTATTTGCTTATATTAGGGATAATTTTATAAAGCTATTGCAAGAAATTAAAATTTTTGCTATTTAATAGGATCTTTTTGCAAGTACTATAAAAAAAAGGCTTTGCGTTTTAAATTTCCGCTGTTTTGCGTTTGTTTAAAATTAAATTTTAGGATTTTAATAATATAAATTATTTTAATATTGCATTTAAAACTATTTATATTAATGTTAGCAATTAATTTATTGCTATATACTTTTTAGCCAAATTTTAATTATTTTATTTTATTTGGATAAACCGAATTTCCGTTAATGCGCAAACGATTAAAACTAAAAATAAAATAAATCTAATTGATATTTATAAAGGTGTTAAAAATTAAACTTTTAAAGCTAATTATAATAATTACGCGCTAGTATTTTAATAGCGCGATAGGATTTAAAAAAAATAAAATTGAAAATAGTAATTTAAAAAAAAAACAATAATGGAAATAAAAATGGCAGAAATTAATTTAAAAATTATAAAAATAAAAAGAAAATGCAAAAAAACAATAAAAGCAATTGAAATTTTGGCCTTATTTGCAATATATATAATTTAAAATATTAAAATAAGCTTTATTGGGTTAAATATTCTAATAAAGTTTTTAATAGCATTTGAAATAATCCAATTAAATTTAATAAAAAATGCAATTGCTTTATATTTTTTAAAAAATATTAATTATTTTATTGCGATTATTATAGCTATAGCTATAGCTATAGCCAGCCATTATAAATAGCTTAGCTTAAGCGTAGCTTAGTTAGCGGAGAAAGGAGGGAATAGCTTTAATATCATAAAGCCTATTCTCTTTCCTGCTTAAATTTAATATAACGTTTACCTGGATATATTTATTTTTTGGCGTGTGAGCCACCACCCCTGGTGATCCCAATATATTTGCTTAGCAAAATTATTATTTTATAAAAAATAATAGCGTTTACGCTTTTTTAATATTAAAGTTTTCTTTTCCAGTTTTTTGAATTTTAAATATTAAAATAAATTGCTATATTTGGATTTAGAAAAAAGCTATTTATTATTTGAAAGGCTATAAAAATATTTAGAATTTATAAAACTGCTAATAAATTTATCATAGCCATTTATTATAGTAATATTTATTTAATTGGTCGATTTTTTAATAATAGTTTTAAAAATGGTTTTTTTAAAAAATTGTATTTATTTAATTAATAGTTTTTTTAATTTGTTTTTTATAAAAGCAATTAAACTTTATTATTATTTTAGTAATAAAAATAGTTTGATTTGCAATTTAGCAAATAATTTTAAAGCTTTATAAATTATTAATTATAAAATTTAGCTTGCAAGCTTTTTAAAGTCCGGAAATTTGTATAGTATTTTTAAAATTTAAATAAAATTTGAAAATATAAAGCTTTGGTATAAAAGATTGGGCTATATTTTTTTATAATGAAACTAGAAAAACTTGAGCTATTATTTAAAATATTAATATTAAAAGCAATTTTAAAAATAATCCAAAAACAAATTATATGCTTTGCAAATTGGGCAAAAGCCAATGAATTGCTTTTAAAAAAAGCTTTAATAAAGCTTTATAATTATTTTTGAAAATATATATTGATTTATTTAAAATTAAAATCTCTGGAGTCTAGAAAAAATACGAAATTATTTTTATTAATAATTTAATTTGTTTTTTGTAAATGCTATTGCTTTGTTATTAAATTTAAAATTTAAAATGCTATAATTGAATATTTTGCTTATATTAAAATTTAATTTGGCTATACAATTGCTATTTATAAATTGAATAATAGCATTAAATATAGTATTAAAAAGTTTAAAATTTATACAGTTAAACATAATTAGATTTTGAAAATTATTAGCATTTATATTTGTAAATAAAATAAAGTGGCTAAAAGAAATATTAAAATTTGCATTCATTTACATATACAAAAGCAAAACCTCTTTTTACAAACCGCGATTTTTGGCCGGTTAAGCGCTGTAATAATCGATTTAGCTTTTTCTTTTAATTTTAATAGTGTTAATTATTTAATAATGGCAATAAATTTAACCCTATTATCGCTATTAATAATTGCCGCTATGAAATAATCGAAAAAAAAATCAAAAAATGCCAAAACCGCTTTATAATGGCTTTGGGCTATTTGAATTAGCCAAAAAATCCCTAGCGTATTTTTAGCCAGTTTTTCTAATTTTCTTAATAATTTTAATTTAATAATAGGAATAGTTTCAATTTTTCTATTGCTAATTAAATTCCTATTAAAAATTCAAAAAACTGCCAATATCGCTATTAAATTATTAAAGCTTAATAAAAAGATTTTTTTTAAATAGGATTAAAATAATGTTTTTAATTATCATAAATATAGCAAATATCTTTTTAAATGGTTTTTAGCGGTTTTTCGGCTTTTAAACTTTCTATTGCTAATAATATTAATTTTTCCATTACGAGAAATTTTTTATAATTTATGATATTATATATTAATTATAGAAATAATATTAATAATAATAGCCAATTATTAATTAATTTATTATTAAAAGTATTTAAAAACCAATAAATATATTTTGCTTTTTTTATTATTTTGCTATATATCTTTTGGCCGCTATTAATAAATACCAGAAATATATTAATTTTTTATTAAAAGCCCAGATTGTTTTATACTAAATTAAACAATAATATACGCTAAATTGAAAATCATTTTTATAAATCTTTTATTTTTCAAATATTTTTTATTTTTTTAAAAAATCCAATCGGCCTTTGCTATATAGCCGGGATTTTTATATTCATTTCTTTTTTAGCCAATTCCGCTAAATAGCCAATATATAGTTGCCAAAAACCCCAAATGTTTTATAAATTCTATATTTTAATATTCTTTTAGCCGGTTTTTATTAAATAATTAATATATATATATAATCTTTTTATTTATAGCGGCTTTTATATTTTAAAAATAATTATAATTAAATTCCGGCCCTAATTTAGCAAATTCTTATTTAGAGCATTAATATTATAAATTAATATTGCTGCCCTGTTCTTTTATTGCTTTTTTTTATAGGCTAGGCTTGTTTAAAATATCAAATGCAAAAAAGAATAATTAAAAAAACTTTATAATTTATTATTTAAAAAATTGAATTTTATTTAAAAAACCGCTAAATAATTTTGTTCAATATTAAAAGCTAAATAAAATTTAAAACCCCTGCTATTATTAATTTATAGCTTTTCTAATATTATATATTAGCATTAAAAAAGCCATAGTATTAAAGGGCCGCAAGATAAATATACTTTAGCAAATTTGAATAAAGCAATTGGCCGGGATTTTATTAAAAATTAAAATATATAATTTTTTTATTTGCAATAGGAAATTTTTAAAATTAGCAGCTTTTTAATATAGAAAACCCATTTTTTTATAATTTATTAGAAATTCCAAATGCGCTATAATAGTATTAAATAAATGGAAACTAATTTAAAAATTAGCTAATTAAATTTATTTGTAAAATTTTAGCTATAGGCCGTAAAAAACTTGGCTGGTTTTAATTTAATAAAAAAGCAGTTTTTAAATTTAATATAAATAATGAAAGCTTAAAAATAAAAGATAAAAAAGGCTGGGCTTTGTCTAAAGCTAGAAACAAATTTAATCGGACAGAAACATTGGCTTGGAAATATAGTATAAATATAAATAAATTTGGAATTTAAAAGCATGGCATTACTAAAATTTTATTTATATAGGCCCGTGATTTATTTATAGCCAAAAACCCCCGCTGTCTTTATAAAAAAAAGTCAAAATAATTTGATCCAGAAAAGAATTAAAAGTTCGGATTTTGCCCGGACTTTTCTATAATTTTAGCCCTGCTTGATTTATTACCTTAGTCATTATTGCATGGCCTTAATAGCTAGATAATAATCAAAATAAATAAATAAATAAATAAAGTTTGCATTAAAAAAATAAAATATATATATTTGAAATATTTAGAGTTTTAGTTTTATTGGAATTTAATTGTAAAGGAAATTATTTATATTTCTAATCAAATGGCTTTAGTTTTGCTCAGTTTTTAAATTTATATTGGCAAATTTATAAAGTTTTTATTCGGCAAGGCTATTAAGTCTAATATTTTATAGTTACAAATATTAAAATATTAAATATTTGCTTATATTTTTTAAAAAAAACGTATAATAGAGAATAAAATAGCGGCTAGAATAGAATTTGGTATTTTATTTGGCTATTAAAATTTTAGAATTTATATAATCTATTTTTTAAGCGCAAAAAAATAGTTTATATATTTTATATTATATTTAATAAATATATTTGCTATTTTAATAATTTTCTGCAATTTTTAAATAGCCGATTAAAAAATAAAAAATAAAGACTTTATAGAAGTTTCAATTTTAATTGGGTTTTTAATGCAATTCTAATACCTAATTTAGTAATATAATTTAATTTAGCAAAAGCAATTCCGGAAAAACCATTTGCAAATATATTTGCAAATTATAAATCTTACAATTTAAAAGTAACAGCTATACCAAAATATATAGTATTTTCAAAAATTAGATTCAATATTCTTAATTCCAGCTTTGGTCCGAAAAAGCAATGAATTATATTTCTGCAATTAAAAACCCAATAATTAAATATTTCAATTATTTTTGCTAAGCTATTTAAATTTGCTTTTAAGCAATTTGAAATTAGCTTATTAATTAAAAAAACAATTTCCCTTTAGCTAATTATAAAAGTTAGCATTTAAAATAATAAAAATTAGCGCAAAATAAAGCACTTTAATAAAAAACAATACGCATATTTGGCCTTTTTAAAAAAGCAGTAATATATTTGCTACATTATTATAAATACTTTTAATTAATTAAATATTTTTTACAACTATATTAAAATTATTTAATATTTTAAATAGAATAAATAAAAAAAAGCTATAAATTAGGAATTTAGTCTTTTTTAATTAAATAAAATTTGGCATTTAATTCGCAAATTCGCCGCCAAAACTAATAAATCTATTTTTAAAAAACGCTAAATTTATACTATTAAAAATAATGGTTTTTATAAGGCCAAATAAATAATTAAGGGTTTTTCCCAAAAATTTGAAAAACATTATATTAAGATTTATACTGATATTATTAAATTAGCCTTGTTAAAAAGATTTATAGTTTTTATAATTACCAAAAATTGGCTAATATATTAAATGAATATAGTAATAGTCTTTTTTAATATTTTAATTTTTGAAACATTATTTATTAAATACCTTTATAAATTTTAAAAAAAAGTAACTTAATTTATAAGCTATTTAAAGTTTTTTATAATTTTAAGCAATTCCCTATACTTTGGCAAAATATATTAATTAAAGCTTTAAAAATTTTGAATTTTAAATCTCTAGATTTAAATTCCTATATATTTATAAAAAATAAATAAAAGCTGTTTTTAATTATTTATATTAATAATTCTTTTATTTTTAAATTAATTTAAAATATTATTACAGCTTTTAAAATTAAATTAAATTTCAAATTTAATATAAAGAATTCAAATAAAGCCAAGCGTTTTTTTGGTATTAATTTTATTTATAAACCGGATGGTTTTATAATTATATTTAATTAAAATACTAGTGCATTTTGGCATAGTTAATTGCCATTTTAAATTTATTTCTATGCTTGAAAAATTGCGTAAAACTTTAATTAGCAATTTTGGCAAGGCTATTGCTGCCAAAATTTATAATTATTTATACAAAATTGGCTTTATTATATATGCAATTGTAAATACTAGGCCAAATATAATATTTGAAATTATTAACCTAATTTAATTCGCTTTTAATTTAAATATTATTTATATTAATGCTTTATAATAGCTATTTTGCTATATTTAAAATTAGAAATTTTTAGAAGTTATTTATTAATATATTAGCTTTAAATTTGCTAAGCTAAAATTTCTAGGCTATTTAAATGCTAATTATATTAAAAATTAAAATATATATATATTTTATAGTAAATTTATTTTAATAATAGCTAAAGCTTTAAGTTTTTAAAAATTTGGAAAGCAAAATTTTGTTTTTCTGAATTTTATAAAATTTAAGCTGTACGCTTTAAATAAATTAATTAAAAAAATCTTTTAGGCATAGATATTTTTAATTAAAATTGGCTATATGGGCCCCAATTTAATTTGTATTGTTTTTAGCAAATAATATTTTTATAAATTTGATTATTTAAAGAATTAGAGTCCAGCAATGCATTAAGTATATAAATATTCGTTATATATAATTTTGCCAATTTTTTTTAAAAAAACACGAACTATATTATTAGCGAGAAAAATATAGCTAACCTTTTGATTAAGCTATTTTTTTAATTTATTTATTATTATTTTTTAGCTAAAATATGCATAATTTAAAAATTTAAATGGTAATAAATTAGGATTAAGGGAAATTAAAATTTGAAATTATTAAATATATTTAAATTGTATAATTATAAGTTTTAAGGGGGTTTATTTATTTTATTTAGAAATTTAGGCACGATATACCATTATAGCAATAATTGTAAAGGGGGTGTTGATTCCCCAGGGCAGGGCTTAACCCTAGCTTTGGTGCTAAGACTAGCGCTAGAGCTCCAGGATCCTTAAGGTCTTGCAGCTACCCACGAATAGACACTATCGCTCTCTATCATGGTGCCAGCCCCCCTGCATGTGACTGACAATAACTGCTGTCGCTTCGTCCAATCAAATAATTACAGACTTGCGCAATCTCAGAAAAAGAAAAGGGAAAGGTAATCCTGGCTCCCGATCATCACTCTGCAGACAACTGTTAAACCACCCAGACAGAACCGAGTGTTAGTCTCGCTATTTACGAAGGAACACCTGCTTGCGCAATTGCGGTCAGAAAAGGCAGATCGTCCGGGGAAGCTCTCATGCTTGGAAAATTTGGAGAGGAGTCCAAGGACTTGGAGACTCTCTATATAGCTCTTGCCTTGGTCCTTCTACCGTAGACATTAAGGTAAAAAAATATCGGCCTATGATTCACAGCAGTTCTAGCTTGCTAATTGGCTGCCATTCAGCTCTCCCACAGTCGTCCGAAAGCACTGCTGTTGCTCCACTCAACGAACTTCCAGACTTATGCCAGATAGGGAAAAAATTCTGGGCCCCAAATCACCATGGAGACTTCTCGAAACTCCGCGGACAAAACAACACACTAGGCTTGGAAACCACCATTGGCGAGAGAGGCCTTGCCTGCGCCACTGCGTCGTCCATTTCCATTGGGGTAGGAAAAGTCGCTGGCAGAACTTGGGAGAGGAATTAGAAGGGTCGTCGAAGGACTTTAATAGCCCTTTTTTGGTCTGTGGAAATTAAACTAGGAGCAAAGCTTGGAGCTGCAAATTTCAAATAGATGATTCACAGCAATACAAGCCTGCCAGCCTGCTACCGATCAGCCCTCTTATCGTCGTTTGAAATCACTGCTGTCATTTCGTTCAGCCAAATTCCCATAGGATTTCTGGAAAACAGATCTTGAGACAAATTTGTGACTTTAGTATAAGACGAAACACCAGTCTCGCAGTCTCATAATCTACGAAAAGCGTCTTGCCTGCGCGACTAGGTACTTCGTGGCCACCGCGTGATCCTCTGCGCCCAGCCCTAAGGATGTTGAAAGAGGAAGCTGGAGGGTCGTCGGAGCACTTTTATAATTTTTGCTCTGGCCCCTCTATCTTACACCTTAAGCAAAACATCAGGGTGATGATTCATAACAGTTCCTGCCCGCCTTTCACCCTATCATTGCCCAAATTTTCCTGCCGTCGCATGAAACCACTACTGTTACTTCTCCCAAATATACTTTATACATTCAAGCAGGAAAAATACAAGACCCCAACTGCTCAAACCTTACGCAGGTTGGAAATATCGCGGACACAACGACACACCAGTTTTCGCAATCTTGCCTGCATAACTGCGCTGTGACGAATTCGGTGCACGTTTTGGGATTTTGAGAGGAATGCACAGCTTCTCGAGGAACCTTTATACTTATTCCTTGAAATCAAGCTGGAAGCCATGTTCCAAATGGCAGAGTGAAGAGTTCACAGCACCACCAGCCCAGAGATCTGCCATCGATTAGCCCCTTTATTGTTGTTCAAAAGTCCTGCTATCAATACTAAATAATAGACTCCTTTTGAGCTATTCAAAAATCCTGCATTTCAGATTTTCAAGCAGGTGCGAAAAGCCAGCGGACAAGACCAAAGCATCAGTTTTGCATTTTGGAACACGAGATTTGCCTGCGCAACTGGGCCGTGACAACTGAAGTAATAACGGCAAGGGCATTTTGGCGAATTTGAAAGAAGAATTTCAAGGGTTGTAGAGGGGCTTTCATGGTCCTTCTTTGCCTCTTGGCCCTGGACCTCAGGCAAGTTACCAGCCAATGTTCTACATACACAAATTCCAGCTCGCCGCACCACTCTACCGCCACCCGGCCCTCTCACCGTCGCTTCCACTCACTGCCGTCATACGAATAGAATGACTCCTTCCATCGTGATGGTTTTCTTTCCCTGGCCCACAGTATCTGAATGCAGCTTCCACTTTCCAGACCCTCAGATGAACCAGCCGGAGCCTGGCGAATTTGCGAATATGTCTTGCCAGCTTGCCTGCAGGACTAGAGTGGCTTGGTATACTGTTCTGTCTTGAGATGTTCTGTCTTGAGAGAAGAAGTTGAAGGCGAGGAGGAAGACTCTTATAGGTTTTTCCTTGGTCTTTTCGTACTGAGTCTCAGACAATATAGCGGGCATATGATTCACACCACTTCCATGGAGTACGCCGCGCCACTCTACCACCCAGCCCTTTCACCGTCATCCAAAACAACTGCTGCTTCCCCTCCAGATCTCAAGCAAACCCCCACGCTTACCCAGTCTCTAAGAACAAACTGATTCGATCTCCAAATAATTCTAAAACGCCAAATGGAGCCCAAGCATAGTCTTGCTAACTTGGAAGAACAAGTCCAGCCAGCTTGACTGGTGGGATCGATGTGCGCGCAAGGCGCCTTGTTACTATCTTTGAGAGAGAAACTCTTCTGAGGCTTCTTCCACTCGCCATCAGACTCTATGGATGTTGTTAGTGTATGCATTGGACTTTATAGTTCTTTCCTTGGTCGCTTTGCCCTGCGCCCCAGCCAAGATACCAGCCGATGATTCACAGCATTTCCAGTCCTGCCCCAGAAGACCCAGTGAAACAGCCCTACCATCACCCAATCATCTCACCGTCGTGCAAAACAACTACTGTCGATTCTCAATCCACGTCCCTTACAAACTACCGCACTCCTGACAGTAACTTATCGAGTAAGAAAAAAAAAGGCAACATTCGCCAAATATAGGTCCCAGAACGCTAAACGAAACTCAAGCATAGTCTTGCGAATTTGGAAAAACAAGTTCTGGCTACACGATCAAGTTGGTGTGTACCAATCTAGTACGTCGGCTGTAGCTTTGGCAGAGGAATTTAAAGGCGAGGAGGAGGACCCTTATAATTATTTCCTTTGTCTCTCTACCTCATCCCTCAGACAATATAGCGGGCTGATGATTCACAGCAGTTCTAGCCCACCAAACCACCTTGCCATGCTGCAGTCGCTTATCCTTTTCACCGTCGTCCACAACCACTGCTGTCAACTCCACACAAACGAACCCTGGGACAGAGATTGGAAGGCGAGCACTAGGGCTTTTATACCTAGGGGAGACTTGGAGCCTGGGGTGTTGAGCTGAAACCCAAGCCGCAGACATCAAGGTGTCGAACCCACAACGCCATGAGCCATCCCTCCCAGCCAGGGCTTGCAACAGTTTGAACAGTCCAGTTTGGGCTTCAAACTGAAACTAGCAGTTTAGTTTAAAGCTCAAAGTGAAACTGGACTGCCAGTTTGAAGCTCAAACTGGCAGTTTAGTCCGGACTGATGGCATTGGGAATTTATATTTATCCGGCCCTTTTTTCCCGGAATAATACCTTTTCCGGGCTTTTTCCAGATGTTTTCTTTGGAATATAGTTTTTCCGAATACTTTTTATCGGGCATAAGTTTTTCCGGCCACTTTTTCCTATGTTTTTGCTTTAAATTTGGAAAACCAGGCATTTTCCTTACTAAAACACCAATGCCACCAGTCCGCCAGTTTGGTGCCAGTTTAGTTGAGCCTTTAAACTGAAACTGCCAGTTCAGTTGAACCTTTAAACCGTTTACCCAAATTGCATTTTTAAACTGCAGTTTCTTATAAACCGTTAATTATTGCAAGCCCTGCTCCCAGCTATTGAGAACTTGAGAAAAAGCAATTCACAGGGGCGCCGAGATCTTTTTGTAGCTCTTTCCCTCGTAGCTTGGCCCCAGACCTTACTCACCATACCAGCCAATGATTCACAGTAATTCCAGCCCACCAGAACACCCTACCATCGCCCAACTCTTGCTACCGTTGTTTGGAATTACTGCTGGTGCTTCCTTACAGTGAACTCTCATAGATGTACGCACTTGTACAGAAATCTCGAATCTCGAGTCTTGGAGCAGATTTGTAAATTTGCGGACGAGGCCACGGCCGTCTAAAAGTTTCGAAATAAAATTTACAAGCTCAACTGCGTCGAGACGAGTGAAATGCTGCCAGGGATTTTGGGAACTTAAGGGAGAAATCCAAAGTCTCCTCGAGGAAGTTTAATAGTCCTTCCTTCGCTTCATTTGCACTAGAACCTTCAGCATCATACTAACTGATGATTCACAGCAGTCAGGAATTCCAATCTGCTACCCTGCTACCCTGTCGCCATTTCACCCTCTCACCGCCGGTTGAAATCACTGCTGTCGTTCACCTCGTCCAAACGGATTTCCACAAACCTACCTTACTCAGAAATTCTAAAATCTAAATTCCAAACTTTCACACAAATACCAAACATCCGTGAACAACACCATGGTACACAATCTCGCAATTTGAAAATAAGACATGCTTGAGCAACTGCGTCGTTACCAAAAGGAGCAGCGACTGAAAAACTTGAAAGAGAAACTCGCAATATCCTGGAAGGACTTTTATGGTCCTTGGTCAACACTTTTTGCCAGCTTGTCTTGGAGCTTAGACATCACCGGCCCGCTGGATGATTCACACCAATGCCAGACCGCAAAACAACCCTCTCGCCGTCGGTTGAAATGACTGCTGTCGGCTTGAACAGCAGATTCTTGCACAGTTACGAGGGGACTGGGAATTCTAGAGCTCCTAGCACTTTGGAAAACTTCGCAGACGAGATTATGGTAGTCGAGAATTTGGAAACGAGAGTTGTTTGAGCAACTGCTTCGTAGCTCGTAGGGAATGTTTCGGCCTGTCGGGAACCTAAGGGTTCGGTTTCTACGCGTAGAATGGGGTTCAGGGTGTGTGTATTCGTCTATGGAGGAAGAGGGAGGAGCGCGCCAGCCAGACCTTAAGGGTTTGGTATGGGAGCTCCTTCCGGGGCTAGCTAGTTTAGCGCTAGCACGTGCCTATATGTGCCAGCCGTTCCAATACTGGGAGTTTTTTTTATGGTGAATATTAGGCTTTAGTTTAGTATTTTTATCGCTAGCGTTTTTTATATATTTTTTTCTATTTTTTTTTACCTATTTTTGCATTTTAACCGTTACAGTATTTTTATTAATAAAAAAAATTAAAGCGTTATTATAGTTTAATTTAATTATAGCATTATTTGGATTATTTATTTTATTAATTTATTATATTTTTTTAATTTTTTATAAATTATAGCTTTGCCGAAAATATAGGATATTAATTATTAATTGCTTTTTAGCTGTAATTTCTAGCTTAATTAGACAATTATATAGGCTAAGTAAATTTGTAGCCAATATTATAGAAATAAAAAGAATATTTAATTGTTTTAGAATTTTATAGAAAATGGTATTTATAGCTATACCTATATTTATAATTTAAATAGCTGCTAGAGATTTATTGGTTAGTATTTTTTTTGGTAATTTTTTTTAATTTGGTAAAGCTTTAATATATTAAATTGCTAGTAATAGTAAAAATATTTTTTTTTTATATTTTTATTGGCAATAATAATAATAAATCCAATTTGGAAATTTTTCTTTTAATTATTGGCAAAGCTTTTATTAGCGAATGCAAAACTTTTAAGTTTTAGCAATTTAAGTTTAATATATATAATTGTTTTTTTTAAAATTGTTTATGCATTATTATAGAGTTTAATTAAGGAATTTAATATTATTTAATATAGGGTTTAATTGTTTTTGGCTTTTATTAAAAGGGTATAATAGTATTTAGGCTAGGTAATGGTTTTAGTTCAAATTTTATAGGCTTTGTGTTTTACATAATTTTGCTTTATAATAGGAGAGATAGGATTAATTGGTTTTAGTAGGTTTTTTTTAAAAAAAAATTGTAAATATATAGATTTATGTTTATTTAAAGTAAGGATATAGCTATTAAATATAAGGGGGTGGTTTCTAATAAGCTTCTTTTTTGGCTTAGTATTGAATTCGGTTTTGTAAATTTTTTCTTTTTAAATTTGCCTATGCTAAATTATAAATAGATATCTTTAAAAGTAATTTACTAATATAGTCCAATTTTAGCCAAGCTATATAGGGGTTTTAGAATTTGAATTAAAATATTAAGAGGATATTTATTTTTAATCTTCTTTAATAAGCTGTAAAATACTAGTTTTTTTAATTTATTTTTGAATTATAAATATACTTGAATGATATTTTTAATTTATTTTTGAATTATAAATATACTTGAATGATATTTTTAATTTATAATTTTGCAATAATTTTGTATTATTGTTTTTTGAAATTAAGAAATAAAGCTATATAAATAATGAGTTTTTGGTTATAGTATTAAATTATAGGTGGTTAAATTAGAATGTGCTTTTTTTAAGGGTTTATAAATTTATAAATAATTATTTTTGATTTTTTATAAAAAGCAAATATTGCTTTTTATATTAATTTCTTTTATTAATTGAGGTTTAAAAATTTGTATATTTTTGGTGTATATAATAGGATTGTAGAAACTAAATCTGAAAATTTTAATCGCAATAAAATTATTAATTTTTATAGTATTTAATATTTTAAATGCAAGATTTAATTTTTTTTGGCTTTAGGCTTGTTCGCAAAAAGAAAATTTGCTGTTTTTTTAGCAATTAGATATATTGTAAATATGGTTTTTGTTTAATAATTTTTGTTTTTTTTGTTTTACTAAAGCTATTATTAATAAATTTAATTATGTTTTTTTTGGCTTTTTAAAAAGGGGCCGCTTTTTTGCGCTTTTTTATATAATAGAGGGTGGATATTTAATTGCAGATTTAAAGCTTTTTTTGGGCTTTTTAATGCAGTTTTTAAGATTTTTAAAAATATATTAGAAATTGTGTTAAAATAAGCTCCTGGTGATGCGGGGATCACGGGCCACTCACGGGACCCACTCGTTACGTAGGTAAGCAAAAGCCATGCATATAATACTATTTCCTATAATTGTAAAATCCATTTTTTTTTATATTTTAAAAATAAAAAAATCTTTATTTATATTAAAACTTTACAAATTAAGATTTTTAATGAAATAATTCGCATTTAAGAATTCCTTTTTAAAAACTCAAAAATTAATAATAGCATTATATAAAACCTTTTACCGGCCAATAATAAATACTAGGCCTAGTAAAACCTTTTTAATAAATTTAATAATAGATGCTAAAATTCAATTTAGCAATAAATACAAGCTTAATATACAGCGCTACAATTGCATTATTTTTATTTTTATTTTTTACTTTTTAAAAATCTTTGTTTTTAAATCGATTTGCAAATTTTTCTTGTTATTGCCGTTAATTTCTTAGCCAATATTTAATTAATTATTTAAATTTTAGCTAGCTATTGAATAAATCAAAATTTAAATATATTATAAAAAGTATTATATTCAATTTAAAGCGTGCTACGCTAAATTTTAGCTATAATAATTAATATAAATAATTTTAATTAATAAAAATATATTTAATAAATTAAAGCTTTGTATATATTAAAAAAGTAATTATATACTAATATATTTATAAAACAGTTACTAATTAAATTTTAAATACCAATGCTAATAAAAATTTTATTATTATAAAAAACAATATTTTAAATAAAATACAAAGAAAAAAGCCAAATATATTGCAAACAATTAAAAAGCCTTATATATAATATATATTTATTTTAGCTTTATAAATAAATAAAAACTTGCCAATTTTTAACGCTTTGCAGCAAAATAAATTAAAATAAATTGCAAATATATTATTATTTTCAATATAATAATCAATAATTATTTGCGGAAAATTAGTAATTTTAAATAGAAATCCAATATAATTATTAAAAAAACCTAAATTAATTTTTTTATTTTTTGCCGCAAATTTCTTTAATCAAATTCCAATTTTATTGTTATTTATATTAAAAATATTTTTTTATAGTTTTTTTTATTTTTGCCTTTTAAATATAGCATTGTAATAAATATATTAAGCAGTCTTTTTTTAATGATTAAAAAAAGCTTTTCCGTTTTTTTAAAAGAAAACTTTTTTGCATTTATTAAAACAACTGCCTATATTATCAATAATAAACCCAAATAATTATTATATTAGCGCTAAACTAAAAGCAATAATAGTGCATAATTTAAAAACCGCGAAAGGCTTTTTGCATATTGTTTTTACAATAACAAATTCTATAATATTTGCAAATGCTTATTTTTTACAATCGTTTAAAAACTTATTTAAAATATTTTCAAATCTAAAATTATTAAATTAGCCATAATTAGTTCTTCAAAAAAAGGCAAATATTGCAAATATTAATGCAAATAATAATAATAATATTTGTTTTTGAAAAATACAATTTATATTATTTAAAATTTCATCGCCGCTAGCAATATTTTTAAGTTTAATTGGATTGCCAATTTTAAAACTATATTATATATAATTTTTCTTTTTTCGCTTTTTAAATATATATAATCCTGCTTTTAAAAGGCAATAAAAAAAGAAAAATGAATTGAATTAATATAATTATAAAAAAAAAGAAATATAAGCTAAGAAATATGCTTTATATTTCTGGCTTTAACATAAATTTGTTTTTAAATAGGAGAATTTACCAATAGATCTTTTTGCCTTATTTAATTTTTTTTTATATATTTCAAAAGCCATTATTTTAAAAAACTCGTTTTTCGAATATTAATTTAAAAAGGGCTATATATTATTAATTTTGTAATTAATTTTTAAAAATTACCAAAAATTCTTTAGTTTTAAAATAATATCCAAATAGCATTGCCAGCTATTAAAAAGATTCCTGCTATACATATATTAAAAAATCAAATCCAATTTAATAGATTAAATATATCGCTAATTATAATATAGTCTAATATATTAAATATAATACTAATTGCAGCGCAAAATAAACTAATTGTTAATATAGTATAAAAATTCCAATATAGTATAATTTCTAATATATTATAAATCTCCCAATTTAATATAATATTATAGCCAATATTAAAATCTATTTTAAAGTTATTTTCAAAAATCGGTCCAAGGCTTTTTAAAAAACGCCAAGCCCAAATTAAAGCTAAAGCCACTTAAAAAGCGGATTGTAAAAGAACTCAATAGCAAATTATATAAAATAAATATATCTTATATTATTAAAAATATACTTATTTTTGTCTAATAAAACTTAATTGTATTTATATTATTACCAGTTTTAAAAAAAAATCAAAATTCTATTTTTAGTTTTTAATTATAAAAATTGCGATGTCATTAAAATATAAAAGCAAATATTCAAAAAACTAATTAATTATAAATTAAAATTGCTAAAATTAATTTACCTTAATATTATTAAAAAAATTTTTCATTTATATAGCAATAAATAGCTTTTTAAAATTATTAATAAATATATATATAAATTTTGGCCATTTGCAATAAAGACTCGCATAAATATATATAGCATTTTCTCTTTTTAACAAAACAATATTTTTAAAATTGGCAAAAATTTAAAAAAAATTTAATGCAATAATACTAGGGAGCTAATTAAAAAAGAGAAATTAAATTTTTGCGGACAATATTAAATTTGAGACTATTATTTCCTATTTATTTTGGCAAAATAAAATAACTAAGAAAATTATTTAAATTGCTAAAATTTATATTTAATTTATATTAAATAATATTAGCTTTTTAATTAAATTCTAATTAAAGGCTGCTATAGCTGAAATATATATTTAAAATAAAACCAAAATCGAATTAAAACTTACTAGCCGCATTATTAGCTTTAAAACACATAAATTAGCAAATTTTCTAAAAACAATACTTATATTTAAAATTGCAAAGCATAGGCCTATATTAATTGCAAAGATATTTTTAAATATAATAAAAAAAAGAAAAAATTGCAATTTTATAAATCCATTTTTATTAGCTATAATTCTAGAATTATTATAAATAACTCTATAAAGCTAAATAATGCCTATATTGCTATAACTTTTTTTTGGTATAAAACCGGTTTTTAAAATTAATGGCTGCAAATATCCAAAACGCAATATTATTAAAACTAGAATTTGTAAATAAAACCATTTTTTAAAAAACTTTATTGCAGCTATAGCAGCTAATAAAAAAGGCGTTGTATAAATTTAAAATTTTCTTAGCTGCTAAAACAAAATTATAATATTTTTATGTCAAAAAATTACAAAAAGGCTATTTTCAATTTTTTATATAAAAACCAATAATAGAAAGCTATTATATAAAAATTAAAAAATATGTTTATTAATAATATTTGGATTAAAATTGCTATAAATATCGCTTTTAATTTATTTTTTATAAAATAAATATTTATTATGAAAATCAATTTTAATAGCGGGATTAATAAATTTAAAACTCGCTTTATAGCTAGAGACTTTAATTAAATTTAAAATAAGGTTTTTTTTTTCTTTTTTTTTACAATTTAAATAAACACGTTTTGTATTTTTTTAGCTATTATAGTGTAAAAAACCTTCAATACTATTATTTTAATATTAGCAATGCTTTTATAAAGTCTATTCTTTTTATAAGCTTTTTTATTTAGCTTTGCTAAAAAATATTATAATTCAATTGGGAGATACTTTTTAGCTAAATAAAAATCCTTTTAAATTAAAATAAATCGCCCAAAACTAAAATTTGCTATTTAAATTTAAAATAATTAAATTTAAATTTAAATAAAACTCTAGCAATTTTT
Source organism: Cyclaneusma minus (assembly GCA_037179335.1). Lineage (NCBI taxonomy): Eukaryota > Fungi > Ascomycota > Leotiomycetes > Marthamycetales > Marthamycetaceae > Cyclaneusma > Cyclaneusma minus. The sequence continues at coordinate 1,602,937 of JAKZHN010000002.1, read as the reverse complement.
GCTTATTTATTTAAATAACCATTAGCATATTTATTTTAATTTATATTAATAATATTATTGCCGCTGCTGAAACAATTGCCAAGCTTAATTATTTTTATTTTTAATTCATAAACCAATTTACTGCCAAAAATCCAAGGGAAATTAAAAAAAAATTAATATAAAATTTATTTAAAATAAAGGCTTGAAATTTGCTTGAATTAATTAAAAGCAGTATGTGAATAGCTTTTGCAAAAGATTTAGCTTTTTAATTAAAAAAAAACAATTATATTTAATATTTATAATAAATAATACCAATATAATAATACCATTAAAAAATAACAAAAGACGGGCCAAATTAAACCCCTATTAATAAAGATTTGGCAAATTTATATTTGCTATAGTATTTACCCAATTAAATATTTATTTTGCAGCCAATAAATCTGCGCCATTTATATTTAATTTATAAAAATATTATAATATCAATCTAATATACCTATTTTGCTATTTTAAATTAATTTCAAATTACAAAATCAATTTCAAATTAAGCCAATTAGGCATTATTAACAACCGATTTAAAATATCTAATAATATGTTTTATAAATTATTTTTAAATCGCTAAAATATTAGCGAATTTATTGCAATATTATTTAAAAAAGCAATATTATAATTAAATAAAAAGCCAAAAAATATATAGCTATATTAATTTGCAAAGCTAAATATATTGCTAGAATTGCTAATGCCAAATAAAGCCAATAGCATAAATAAATATTTAAAAATATAAATTATAATAAATTAATTAGTAAAAGTCCGTACTATATTAATATAAAAGGCAATGATTAAAATATTATTATTTTAATTGAAAATTTTGAATTTTATAAAAAATCCAAATATATTAATATAGCATATTAATTTATATATAAATTAAAAAATAAAAACAAGTAGTAAATTATTTATTAAACTAATTTTAAAAAATTAATTTAAAAAATTCAAAAGTATATTAAATATAAAAAATCGTTTTAAATAAAAAACTTTGGAAAAACGAAATATCCCAATTTAGCTTTTAAAAAATATTAAAATAAAAAAAATACTAATTATATTTATAAATTGCTATAAGGCTTAAAAAAGATTTTCTTTTTTAGCAATATAAAAATTACAAGCTATTTACAAAACCTATTTATTATATGGATAAATAAAAGCCATGCATATAATATCATTTTTTATAATTATAAAATCCCTTTCCTTTTTTGATGCTTTAAAAATAAAAAAATCTCTACCTATATTGAGATTTCACAAATTGGCTTTTTTGTGTTTTATTTAATCGCTTTTTTAAAAGCTTTTTTAAAGGCTTTTTTAAAGGCTAAATATTAAATGCTGGAGTAGTGCTTTTAAAATTAAATAAAGAAAAATTAAATAAGTTTTTTTTTAAAAAAAAATTTGTGTTATATAATTTAATAAATATAGATTTAAAGTGTTTTGATCCAATAGATATTTGGAGAATATATATTTGGTTATTAATTTTAAATAAGCTATAAAAACTTTGCCATTTTTTCTTTTTTTATATTTGGATTTGAAATTTAAAAATAGATTTATTATTGCTAAAATATTTGGTCCGTTTTGTAAATTTATAGTATTAATTATTATTATTTTTAATTATAGGTTTTTTATTTTTTTATTATATTTTTAAATGGCTTTGGCTTTTTTATATATATTAGAAAAGGGTGGTAAATTTTTAATTATTTTTAAATATGCTTTAAATATTAAAAAATATGAATTAATTTAGTGAATTTAATTGTATTATTTATAGCTTTTATAGCTATTTGCAAAATAAAATTAATTGGTTTTTTAGGTAGTTCCTTAATTAGAATATTAAGAGTTTTTTTAAAAACAAGATAGTTTTTTTTTTTTAATATTATAATGGGTTTTTATTAGTATTTTATTATATTAAATACTATAGAATTTAGTATTTTGCGTAAAAAGATTATTGGCAATTTTTATACTAGCTTTATATTGAATAATATTTAAAGGGCTTTAATATATATTAAATTAATATTGCTAGATGGTTTTTTAAATCTTTTTTGTAAATATGCCTATAGTTAAATTATATGGTTTAAAAAATTGGTATACTGTAAATTTACTAGCTTTTTTTATTATATGAAGAGCTTTTTGTTTGCCAATATAAATTAGATTTATTGTAATTGAGTGGTTAAAATAGATGTTTTTTTTGTTTTCTTTAATATTTAAAATAAAATTTTTAAAATTAGAATTGCTAAAAAAATGGCCAGTTTTATTTTGATTTTTTTGCTATTTTGTTTTGGCTTTGGCTTGCCTTTTTAGTATATGTTTTTAGGATTTGCAGCCAGGTTTGGAATAAATTTAATATCTTTTTTTATAGGTATTATAGCTTTTTAAAGAATTGGAGGATTTGGAAAATAATTTGAATTGATTTTTTTGGAATTTATTAGTGTGGCTATTATTTTTATTATTATGTCTATTTTATTTATTGCTAGTTTAAAAGCTTTTATTTAAAATGGCTTGCTTTATCTTAAATAATATATAAAGGTTATTTTTTAAAAAAAAAATAGCGGCGTTTTATTTAAAGTACTTTTGATTTTTGAAATACTATAAATTGCCAATTGTAAATAGTCCCGGATATTAAACTGTTTATAATATATGCTTTTTATATTTTGCTGGAGTTTGTATATTCTTTTAAAAAGGAATTTTAAATATTTTAAAAAGGATTTCCTAGTATTTTTTACAATTCTTTTTTTAAATAAAATGGCTTGCCAAAAGTTAAGGTATTTTGATTTTTGGATAGCTGTTTCAAAATAGTTTTTAATAGTATTTATTTAATTTATTACTTTTATATTGCTATTTATAATATTTTGCTAATAGTAAATTATAACGTTGTTAATTAATATAATTGCAAATGCTTAAGGGAAATATTGTTTTTAAAGTTTTAGCTTATTATAATAATTTAGAAAAATGTTAAATTTCAGGCTAAATATCTTTTATATATTTTTATTGTATTTGAATAAAATATTTTAGCTATAAGCTTATATTAATTTATTATATTTTTTAAATGCTTTAAGCTTTGTGAATATATTGTATTTTAGGAAATTGGTGGCTGAATTATAATATATCATAGGTTTTTTTAGAGAAAATAAATTATTTTTGAGCTTAAATCTTTGGCGAAGGCTGAATGAAGAAGTTTTAAAATGCTTAATTTCATTAGTTTTAATTAAGGATGAAATTTTAGTTTGCTTAAAGGAATTAATTAAACGAATAAAAGTTATAGGAAATGGGCTTTTAAATGCTTTTTAATTGAATTTTGCAAATTTAATGGCTTTGGCTAATGGTATTGAAATTTTAGAAGTATTTAAATTTGCGCTAAGTTTGTTTAATTATTTTTATTGCTATTATTTTAAGCAATTTAATATTTATAAGGCTATTTTATTTATTTGAATTTTATGTTTTATTTTTTTTTTAAATTTTATAAAAGTTCGGTATAAAGTGGTTTTAAATAAATTTTTAACTATATAAATATTATAAAAATTAAAAAATATATGGAAATATAGTTGAATTTTAATTCTTGCTAATTTAAAAATGAATAAAGTTTAATTTTTAAAAAGTATTTTATGTATGCTTTATAATTTTCAATTTTTAAAGCCTTATTTTATAAAGAAAGCTGTATTATATAACATAGCGGAATTTAAGATTTTTAAAATATAAGTGCTAGAATCTTCAATATTTAGGTTTTTTTAAAAATGGCCTTTTATAAAAAAATGTAGTTTTTTATTTTTATTGCTATTTATATTTGAAAAATTGCTATTTGATGAATTTAATATAGCAGTAGAAAATTAAAGGTATTTTAAAATCAAGCTGCTATTGGGTGGTTTTGGGTAGTATCGCTTTTTAGCTAGCTTGGAGGGCGGGTTGGGCTTTGTGCTATAGTGCGCAATTGCGCAGTTTGGTTTAAATTTAAAGGACGCAAATTTGGGACCTTGAAACTTGCAAGGTGGGGAAGGATCTTGCTAAATGTGACGGCCCCGGACCAAAGCGCTTTCCACGGCTAGCTAGCCGAGAGAGCCCTAGCGTGGTTTGTGTGCTATATAATTATTAAATTTGATTTTTATAATAGTCGGAAAACCCTTTTTTTATAGTAATAAATATTTATTAATAATATTTTATATTTTAGCTTTGGCTAAAATTTCAAATTTAATTTATAATAATTTTATTACTATTGCTAACTTATTTATTATTTTTTATATTTGTTTTTTATTTTTTTAAATAAGCTTCAATTACTAATTTTGCAGCAAAAGCCTAGTAATTATTTTTAAATTTTTTGCAATAGTTATAATAGCAATTTTTAAATTTTTAATAATTGCTTTTAGCAAAACGCTAGTTTTAAAGTCAAAGTTAAAAACGAATTAAAAGCTTTATATTAATAGCTTTTAAAATTAAATATTAATTTTCAAAAGTTTAAAAGATTTAATATATTAAAAATGCCTAATGCTTTTAATAAAAATAATTCTTACACGCAATTTAAAACAAATTGTAATAAATTTTGTATTTTTCGCTTTGCTATTTATAAAATTAAAAAGGTTTTTAGTTTTTTTGCAATTTAATTCCAATATTTTATTAATGCCAATAAAGCTTGCAAAATCGCCGCCGATTATATCGCTGCGGAAAATAATGGCAATAATAATAAAGATTTTTTAAACAATAACCCTGGCGATAATAATGGCTTTTTTTGGCTTTTAAAATAATAATTTATATTAATTCTGCATTTTTATTAAATTTGATTATTTTAAATAATTTTTTAATTTTAATAAATTTAATAATAGCTTTAAGCCCAAATTTGAAATTTGGTATATTGCTATAAAAAACAAATTAATTATTAATACCAATTATCTTTTTATTGGTATTGCTGCTATAGTTTATATTGTATCTTAAATTAAAAAAAGGCCAATTATATTTTTTAGCCTTGCTATAATATTTGAAAAAATATATCATTAAAAACTTGATATATAATTTCTTTTGCGCTTGTTTTAAATTTTCTATTAAATATAATAATATCCGCTATTTTTATTTGATTTTTTAAATACGCTAAAATAACAAATTCCATTTTTGTTTTGCAAATTTCTATTGCAATTCTTAATTGAATAGTATATCCAATATTAATATTTACAAGGATTTTTTATGTTTCTTTTATTTTTATTTTAATATACGCAATTGCAAATACCTTTTATATTTATAAATTTTTTAAAAAAGCTAGAATTTTATATTATAATACTATTTATATATTGGCTATTTATATAAAAGCTTATTTTTAAAAAGAATACGAATTTAATTTTAATAGCTGCAATAGCAAAAGTAAAAAAAGAAATATATAATATAAATATTTTCAATTGCTTTATAAAGGGCCGAGAAAATTAATAAAGTTGAAATTTTGAATTCAATTGCAAAGAATATTAAAAACGGCTTTATAAAAAAAGCTATTAAAGCAATTATAAAGATTTTTAGCAATTTAATAATAATAATAAAATTATAGCTATGATTATAAATACAATAACGTTAAACACTGGGCTTTTAATTATTTTAAATTTAATAAGCTTGTTAAAAAAAGGCTATATTGATTAAATTAATTCCAACTTTGATTACTATTTAATTTTTAAAGTTTTGGAAAAAACCAGCATTGAAAGGAAATTTGTTTTCTAAGCGAATTTGCTCATTTAATTAATATAATATCTTTATTAATAATAGAGTTTAATTATTATATTTTATAAATACCAATATAGCAAGCCATTTTTGACTTTAAAACATTTATTTAGCAATTGAATATATTAATATTATTTTGTGAATTTAATAGAAATTGCAAAAAACTTATTATTATTTATATTCTTTTTAAATTTTACTATTAATAATAGATGGTTTGTAAAAATTCTTTTTTTTATTATTAATTTAAAAAATTAAAAATTAAATTTTAAATTTAAATAGCAATAGTAGTATTAAATGCTATTAGATTTTTGTAATTGCAAAATCTATTAGCTTTGCAAATCTAATAGTAAAAATAAGCATTTTAATACAAAAGAAATAAAGATTTTGAAAGCGAATTGGACCCAATATTAGACAAGAAAATTAAAGCGAAAATTGTTTTTAAAATATTTAAAAAAATGATTTTATGCTTAAAACGGCGCTTATATAATATATTGCAATATGTAAAGTTTTCAAATTTATACAGCAAAAATTAGCTAATAATAGTTTTATATTTATTAAATTGAATTCTTTGTTTAAAAAAGAATCAAAAAATTTCCAAGTATTGAGATTTATTAAATTAGCGCTAAAACTATAAAGCGCAATTTTTAATTCTTTTTTAAAAAAGGAAACAATTAGGACAATATAAATATCTTTTTTCTATGCTATTAAAAAGCTTATTATTTTAAAAAAAATTAAAAGCTTTTTAAGAAAAGGCTATTAAAATAGCGATTGCTATATTATTTGGATTTTTAATGCTATAGATTTTTTAAAAAAGCTTTTAATATTTTGCTATTATATAATTTTTATAATATAAAAATTAAGCTCAAAAAATTAGAATTTTAGCTAAGCTATGTTTTGCTATATTTTATTTTAGTAAAGCAACTATATATTATAAAAAAAAAAAAACTTAAAAAAATTATTAAATCGAAATTTTCTTTTTTGCAATTTCTATTTTAATATTTGCTCCTTTTATTTAAAAAATTCCTATTTTGGCTTAGCAACGCCAAATATTTTATTAAATTTAATATTCAGCAAATATTTTATTGCATTTAATATTCAGCAAATATTTTATTGCATTTATTTAAAAAAGGCCAATAAGCAATTTATAATATTTTGAATTTGCTATAAAATATTTCAATATAATATCTTGTTTTTTAAATTTACTAATAAATTTGCTATGTTTAGCAATATATTAATTAAATTTAATTTAATTTTTTCAATTTAATTTGCATAGCTTTTATTAATAATATTTTAATTTATATTAATAATTTTTTTAGATAGCATTATTAAAATATTATCGCTATTATAAATTGCTTAATTAAAGCGAATTTATAAATAGGTATTAAGAAATATAAATTTAATATTATAACAATTTAATATTTAATTTCCTTTTTTAGCAATATTTCAATAAATTTAAATAAAGTTTAAATAATAAAAAATTAGCGATATTTTAAAAAGGGCAGAATTAAAAGAATCCAATTTCTTTTAGGATTTTGCAATTTGTTTTGGGTTTTTATTAAAAACTATAGCAGACTAATTAAATTTTTAATTTAGTTTATTAAAAACAACTATATTTAAAAATAAACCAATATTTGCTAAAATGCTTTTTTAGCACTTGAAGCAGCTTTGCTATTAATATTTATTTTAGCCATTTTTAATCCCAATTATAAAAATTAATTAAAAATAAACGCTTTAAATAAAATAATAATAGGGGTTTATTTTTAAAAATACTCTAATAGCTAGTATTGAATAGCATATTGTTTTTTAAAAATATAAATAAGCATTAATTAAATTATAATATTTATAATAAAAAAATATTAGCCATTGTCCAGTTATTCATTTATTAGCGTGTTTATTTATTAAAATCTTTTTAAAAACTTTAAATCGTTAGCAATTATAAATTATTAAAATAATTTACAATTATTAAAATTTTAAATGCCAAATAAATTAAATAATGGAAGATTTTTTTAAAATATAATTTCTGTATTAAATATAAGCCCGGTATAATCAATAAAGCAAAGTCTTTTATATAAAAAAAATAAAATACAGCTAATATAAAAGCCTTGAAAGTAATATATTAATATAGTATTTTCTATTAATAAAATATTTTAATTTAAAAATTATTAGGGATTTTTAGCTTAAAAATATAACATTATTGGTATTTATTTTAATAGCCCAAATAAGGCTAATTAATAAGCTATTGGCTGCCAATTAAAAAGCGGATAATAATAATTTTTTAAAATATTGTAGAAAAGCGAAATCTATAATTAAAAATTCCAACTTTACCAAATTAATATAATGGGATATACGAAAATAGCCTAATGCTTAAAAATAGGCAATTAATAATATTTGCTATTAGGATTTTTTAAATAAAAATAACTGCTAAAATTTATAATATTATTTAAATTATATATTTTACTAAAGGAAAAATCTGCTAATTGCTTAAAAAGCATTATTAATAATTTAATTAAATATAAAATATAGACTAGTGTATTAAAAATTGCAGAATTTGCGCTAAAGCAGAAATTTTAAAAAATAAAGCTTTAAACTTTTTTTAATTTATTTTTAATTTTTCAACGTTTTTAATAGTATATAATAATGGATTTTTATTATGTATTTAAAAATAAAGATAATTATAATATAATTATAACTATAATTTACAAATTAAATAAAAAAGTCCTTTTTATATTATACTATTAAATAATTAATGCCTAAAGCGTAGAAAAAAGGTTTTATTTTATAATTTATAAAATTTATAAAGCTTTAAAAACTATTATTTTAAATTAAAAAACCCAAATTCTCTCTGTTTTTTAATAAGAGTTTATAAGAATTTCTAATATAGCTATTTGTTTTCTTTTTAATTTATTAATTGCAAATTAATAATTAGATTAAAATTGCCAATATTATTTTAAATTTCTATTTAATATTTTTAATTAATTAATTTCAAAATAATTGAATAAAGTATTTTCTTTTACTAATATTATTGCAATTGCGCTTTTTTATAAATTGATAGATATATTTTCAATTAAAATAAAAATAGACTATAAGTTTTATATAATTTTTAATTGGGATATTTTTAAATTTGCAAATTCCAATTAGGCTTTTAATAAAAAGAATACTGTAATTAAATAATATTCTATTTATTATTGCTAACAAATAGCTACAAATATTATATAGCTGGCGCAATAGCTGCAAAAAGTCTAAGCGAATAAATATTAGCAATTAATTAATTTTAAAAAAACTAATTATGTTTATTTAAATATTAAAACTTAAAAGCTAATAAAACTCAATCATAAATTAAGCAATAAAATAGCGGGGCTTTATAAAATTATTAAAAGAAAAAATGGATATTTTTCCAATTATAAATATTTAAGCAAGTTTTATTTAGCAAATATAAATTTGTTGCCTGGCTAGAAATTGGATTTAAAATTGCTAGTAATAGTAAATAAAGCTATAAAATGGGAAATTTATAGTATTTTAAACTCTTGTATATATTATAGAATTTTGCAACATAAAGTCAATTGAAAATTAATGTATAATTTAATTTCAAATAGTATTTATAATTGGATTTTAAATATAATTTTGTAAAATTTAAATTTCTTTATAATTATTATTCCAATAAATTAATTTTTTTAAAAAGCTTGCAAAATAAAAAGCCCGGAATAGGGCAATTGAATTAAATAATAAGGCTAAAAGTCCATTGGAAATGAATAGGTAATTATATTGCTAAATAATATTATTTTAAAGCCCTAGTATAATATAGTTTAAATGCTTTAATTTAATATATATTGAATACTATAATATAATATATTAAATATGCTAATTGCTGCAATGCAAAAAGTGTCTTTTATTATAATGCAAATTATATTGCTAGCTATAATATAAAAAAAGCCAATTTTTGAAAATAGTGTTAAAAATATTTTAATTGGATTTTTATAGCCTTTTCTGTTTTTTTATTTATATATATATTTAGGATTTAGCTTAAAACCAAATTAACCGCTTTAAAACTCGAGGCAAGTTTTGTGCGGAAAAGGAGTATTATAATGGCTTTGGACCAAAATGCTTTTTATAGCTAATTAGTTAAAAAAAACTTTAGCGTGGTTTATGCATTATATAATTATTAAATTTAATTTTTATAATAATTAAAAAGCCCCTTTGTTTTATAGCAATAAATATTTATTAATAATGGTTTATATCCTAGCCTTGGCTAAAATCCCGGACCCAGCTCGTGATATTAAGTATTTAAAAGAGATAGGGTGGCGGCAAAATTGTATTTATTTATTATTTGGAGCTTTTTAAAATAGCTGGAGAAAGCTGGGTAATTTGGCGTATAAATAGATTAGAGCTATTTAAAGCTAAATAAATGATTTAGAATATAGCGTTAAAAACTATTATGCTTATTTGCGTAACAAATGCAGGAGATTAGCAATGGCTGCTTGGTTTTGGAAATTAATAAAGCATAGCTTTAAAGCTGGATGCTAAATTTAGCATAATAAAATTCCCAAAGCCGCTGGATTTTTTTAAAACTTTAATTTAGGAATTGCCTAAAGCTAAATAAACATTTTAAAATGCAGTTTAAAATTTAAAAGGCAGCAAAGCCTTTGAAATTTATTAATATAAAGCTGGTTAATATATAATAAAATATGCAAAATCCAAGTGTTTTGTTTTTTATTTTCTTGCAAATTTATTGCTTTCGGATAAGGGATAATTGATTAGTGTCGGGAATTTAAAGGTTTGGGTTTTACGCGTAAAATAGGGTTTAGGGTGTATGTATTTGTTTATAAAGAAAAAAGGAGAAGCGCGCCAGCCAAACCTTAATATCACGATCCAGTGCTTTGCAATAAAATTAATTGGAAGATTTAAAATTTAATTTAAAATTAAAAAGTCTAATTTTATAAAATAAAGGCCTGCTATTTATATCATTTCCTTTAGCCTTTATGCTTTAATGATTTATGCGCTTTTAATATATTAATTTTAATCTCAAAATATTAAATTTATATAAAATATTTTATTTATTATAATAATAGCGATTATTGCTTTACCAATGCTATAATATATTTTTAATATATATAAATATTTATAATACTTTTGCATATAATTTGCTAATTAAGCTTTAGCTTATTAATATTAATAAGGCTTTAAATTATTATATTATTCCCCTTTTTTATAAAGCGGAAAAAATTTTCCCCACTGGCCGGATTTCGATTGAAATTCTTTAGCTTTTTTGGAATTTTTTATTTAGGACGTTTATGATTTTTGGGTTTTTTAACGCTTAGCAATTGCGAATTTTTTTAATTAGCTTTTTATTATGCATTAAATATATTGCATGCAAATTTTAAGCCTTCTAATCAAGATTTTAATATATATATAAATTGCAATTTTGATTTGGAATTCTCTTTATTAAACTAAACCCAAAGCGGTTATTTAATGATTTATTCCTTTTTATTTTTAGTTTTATTAGCTTTATTAGCCTTATATTAGCTATATTAATATTATGGATATTATTTTATCTATTTTTTATTGTATTAATTAATATATTATTTAAATAATATATAATGCTTTTCTATATTTTAGTAGCTTTTTTATTATCATTGCGTTTGATTAAAATATTGGCGTTATTATTTTTAATTTTTAAAGCAGTATTTTCAAATTGTTTATTTAAATAAATAAATAACGCTATATTTCTAATTTTTAGCCCGGCCGCCTAATTAATATTTGCATGCGCTTTTTGTAAAGCTATTAAAAGCTAAATTAAACGCGCTTTGATTATTAGAGCTATATAAATAACTTCTTTTTTCCTTACTAATTTTAATTTAATTATCCCAAATTAACGGCGCTTTTATCGCCTTCTATAGCTTTTGCGCCTTTTGGAATTATAATAATTGCAATAATATTGCCCGTAATATAGGCCTTTATTTATTTTATTTTTTAATTAAAGGCCATTCTAATAATAAATATAAATTTTATATTTTTAGCCTATTTTAATAATTTATATTAATTTTGATTAAAGCGCTAGTTATTTTTATTATTTTTGCGGCAATTATAATTGTTTTTGCGCGCTTTAATAGCAATTTTTATATTTTGTTAAAATAGATAATAATAATAACGATAACCATTTTTTTAAGCCTATAACGGGCTTTATTCTCCAAGTAATTGGGAATGCCTTTTATATTCTAATTATTATTAAGGAGATTTAAATATGAAATCTAATGAAGGCTTGGCCTTTATAGGATTTTAATAGGCTGATATTTGCGGTATTGGGGAATTTTGGCTTTATTTGGATTTAATTTTTTATAGGGTACGAATTTAATTATGGGTTATTTTAGCGCCTAATTTGCATATAACCCTTATTTATAATATATGAATTTTGTAATTTTTAAGCCTGTGGTTTATATGCTTTAATAAAACCTAAAAATCGTTGCTTGCGTTTTTGCTTTTTTTTCCTTTAAATTATATATATAATATAAAATAATTATAAAGCCTATATAGGCGTTTTAGGGCAATAGTAATTTAAATGGTATTGAATACCATTTTATTTTTAAAAACATTATTTTAAAAGTTAAGGGTTTAATTTTGGTCATAGGCTAAAATTGGTTTTTTGGGGATTTTGAAAATATACTTTATATAAATTGGGTAAAATAATGATTAAAAAATATTTAAATAAATACTTTATTCATAATAAATATATAATTTAATCTAAATTATATTTTGGAAATTATTAAATACATGGTTTATTAAAAATTTCAATTTTCAATTTTATCAATTATTTTGAAATTAAGCGTTATTTAAATTAAATTAAAGCATTATTTATAAATTCATTATATAGTTAATTATTAAATTTATAAAATATAGATTATATTTATACTGCTTTTATTTGATATTATATAGGTTTATGTTTTTTTCATTATTATATATTATAATAAATGCTGGAAAAAAGCAAATTAAGAATTATAATGCCTTGTTATAAATCCTATTATATTTAGCATTTAAAGTTACATATATATAATATTTATATTAAAGCTTGCTAAATAAACCGATTTTATAAAGCTAATTAAAAGCCGATAATAAATAAGGATAAATATAAATCCTTTTATAGCTTTTAATTTCGTTACTTTTAAAGGTTAAAAGCTATATGTTTTTTCTGTTTTTTTAATGGCGATAATTGCGTGCGTTTTCTTTTTCCTTTTTGGATTTTTAAAGATTTAAAGCTATAATATCTTTTAAAGCCCAATTCGGTTTTTAAATTATTTTGATATATTTTATTTATTTTATTTAATATTTTATTATAAATTTTTATTTTACCCGTTTTATTTATTTGGCTATAATATAATTTAAAAATGATTTTTTTATTACTAATAGCTGCTAATTTGTAGTTTTTTATAATGGTAAAATATTAATTAAGGCGTGCTTTAATAAATTAATATAAAATATATTGTGCGTTTTTCCGGGTAGGTTTAGCTTATAATTGTAATTGCTTTTTATTTTAATGATTTTGTATTTGGTATATTCTTAATTTAAAGCTTTGCTAAAATAGTTTACAAAAAAAAGTTAAAGCTTAGTTATATTTTATTATTAATTTTAAATTCATCAATTTGCTTTTAATATTAATTTTTATATTTTTAGATTTTTTTAGATTTTTCAATTTTGCAACTAAAAAAATTATTTAATCGATAGCGGATTTAAAGCTAATAGGGATAAATAAAATATTAAAACTGAATGGCTTTATATTATATTTATTTATTATAAAAAAAGGTTAATAGCTGGATATATAATAATAATTTAGCCTATTCCTTTTAATTGTGATTTATACAATTTTTTTTTAATAACTGCATTTATTTGCTTTATAATGCTATTTGTTTTTAAATAAAAGGCTATAAATAAGGATTTTTTTTATTTTTAATAGCTTATAAAATATTTTCTAAGATAGGCTAATAAATTGCGATTTTTAATTGAAAATAATATATAAAAATAAGCTATAATATAAATAATGGAATTGAATAAAAACTTCTGCTATTAATTTTGCTATAATTTTTTTTAAAAGTTAAATAATTTTCTTTTTGCTTAGGCGGTTAATTATTATAATAATAATTGTATAATTATTGCTTTTTAATAAATTTATTATACAGTTTATTAAAATTTGCAATTAAATTTAATCCGGGATTATTGAAATAAGCTCCTAGCGGTGCGAGGGTCACTGGCCACTCACAAGACCCATTTATTATATAAATAAGCGAAAGCCATGCATATATAATACCGTTTCCTATAATTGTAAAATGTTTTTTTTTTAATATTTTAAAAATAAAAAAATATCTATTTAAATTAAAATTTTATAAATTAAAATTTTTAATGCAATAAATCACATTTAATAATCCCCTTCCAAAAATCCAAAAATTAATAATAGCATTATGCAAAATCTTTTACTGGCCAATAATAGGCGCCAGGCCTAGCAAAAATTCTTCAATGAAGTTAATAATAAATAGTAAAATTCAATTTAGCAATAAATATAAGCCTAGCTTAGTAAAAAATACAAATTTAGTACATAGCGCTATAATTGCGCTATTTCTTTTTTTATTTTTTATTTTTTAAAAACCTTTACTCTTTTTTAAATTAATTTACAATTTGTTTTCTATTATTATTAATTTTGTAGCCAATATTTAATTAATTATTTATGTTTTAGCTAATTATTAAATAAACCAAAATTTAAATATATTATAAAAAGTATTATTTTTAATTTAAAATGCGTTGCACTAATTTTTAGCTCTAGAAATTAATATAATTAATTCCAATTAATAAAAATATATTTAATAAGCCAAAGCCTATAATATACTAAAAAAATAATTATATATTAATATATTTATAAAAGAATTGCCAATTAAATTTCAAATATCAATATTACCAAAAATACTATTGCTATAAAAAACTTTTATTTTAAACAAAATGCAAAGAAAAATGCCAAATATATTGCAAATAATTAAAAAGCTTTATACGCAATATGTATTTATTTTAATTTTATAAAAAGGAAATTGCTAATTTTTAAAATTTTGTAGCAAAATAAAACAAATTGGATTGCAAATATATTATTATTTTTAATATAATAATTAATAATTATTTGCGAAAAATTAATAATTTTAAATAAAAGCTTAATATAATTATTAAAAAAGCTTAAATTAAATTCTTTATTTTCCGCTGTAAAAAAAACTTAATTAAGTCCGAATTAAATTATTATTTATATTAAAACTATGCTTTTTCAGTTTCTTTTTAGTTTTGCCTTTTAAATACAATATTATAATAAATATATTAAAAAATTTTCTTAACGTCTGAAAAAAGCTTTTTTAGTTTTTTAAAAAAAAAAAAATTTGCTTTTACTAAATTTCATAAAATTGCTTATATTGCTAATAGCAAATTAAAGCAATTATTATATTAGCGCCAAACCAATAGCAATAATAATATGAATATACAATTTAAAAAACGCAAAAAGCTTTTTATATCTTTTTTTGCAATAATAAATCCTACAATATCCGCAAATGCCCATTTTTTATAACCGTTTAAAAAGTTATTTAAAATATTTTAAATTTTAAAATCGTTAAATTTGCCTTTGCTAAGCTTTTTTTTAAAAAAAAGCAAATATTGCAAACGGCGCAAATAATAAGCAATTTTAATTTTAAAAAGAATAGTTTATATTATTTGAAATTTTACTATTATTAGCAGTATTTTTAAATTTAATTAAATTGCCAATTTTAAAATTATATTATATATAATTAATTGTTTTTTTGCTTTTTAAATATATACAACCCTATTTTTAAAAAGCCGTAAAAATAAAAATAAAATTATATTTAAATTAAATTAATATAATTATAATAAAAAATAATAAACAATAATATGAATTTAAAAATATACTTTATATTTCTAGATTTAATATAAATCTGCGTTTGGGCAAAACAATTTGCCAATAGAAGTTTTTTGGCTTATTTAATTTTTTTCTTAAAATCCATTTTAAAATTATTTTAAAAAACCAATTTAGAGCTTTTTAAAAAACGCCAAGTTTAAATTAAAATTAAAGCAATTCGAAAAGCGAATTGCGAAAAGAAATTGATAATAAATTATTCAAAGTAAATATGTTTTATATTATTAAAAACATATCTATTTTGGTTTAATAAAAATTAATTTTAAAAATTGCAATATTAATAAAATATAAAACCAAATTTCCAAAAAGATAGCTAATTATAAATTAAAGCCATTAAAGTTAATTTATATTAATATAGCTAGTTTTTTTCTATTCGATTTATATAAAAATTAGTGGCTTTTTAAAATTATTAATAATTATATATATAAATTCTGGCCTTTTGCAATAAAAAATTGCATAAATATATATAGTATTTTTTAAAAAAAAAGAAATTAAATTTAAAATTGGCAAAAAGCTAAAAAAAACCAATATAATAATATTAAAAACCTAATTAAAAAAATTATATTTTGAATTTTTATAAATAATATTAAATTTGAAATTATTAGTTTCTATTTATTTTGGCAAAATAAATAATTGAAAACACTATTTAAATTGCTAAAGTTTATATTTAATTTATATCAAATAATATTGGCCTTTTAATTGAATTTTAATTAAAAGCCGCTATAGCTAAAATATATATCTAAAATTGGATTAAAATTAAATTTAAAATTAATAATCGAATTATTAATTTTCATAAAATATAAATTGGCAAATGTTTTAAAATTAATATTTATATTCAGAACTGCAAGGCATAGATTTATATTAATTACAAGAAAGAATTTAAATATGGCAGAAAAAATAAATTATTTTTGCAATTTTGTAAATATATTTTTATTGGCTATAATTTTAAAATTATAAAATAATATAAACTTTACTATTTGGATGTTGACAAAATAATATATAAAATAATTGTAAAATAAAATAAAATAATTAAAAATAATATATTTAAATTAAAACTTTGCAATAATTTTTATAGCCTTTAATGTTTTTTAATAAACTATCTAATAAATATTATATTAATAAATTTATTTTTGCCAAGCAAAAGGCTAGAAAACCAATGCCTAAGCAAATTTATTTTAAATTCAAATTAGCAATTAAAATTGCGCTTGATATAGTAATTTAAATTTTAAATTTTTTAAACTTTTATAAAAAATAAAATAATGCCATTTTGAATTTTAAATTCAATAATTCTAGCAATTATATCAGCTTTTTATCCAATTTTATAAAAGTTATAATATCAATTAAATTTCCGGCAAGCAAAAATATTAATATAATTAAGTTTTTTAAAATAATAAATAATTTTATAAAGCTAAATAGTGCCTATATTGCTATAATTCTTTTTTTGGTATAAAATCGATTGTTAAAATTAATAATTGCAAATATTTAAAGCGCAATATTATTAAAGCCAAAATTTGCAAGTAAAATCATTTTTTAAAAACTTTATAATAACTATAGCAATTAATAAAAAACAAAAAAATCATACAAATTTAAAATTACTTTAGCTACTATTAAAATAATTTATAATATTTCTATTTTAAAAAATTATAGAAAAGCTATTTTTAATTCTTTATATAAAAACTAAGAGCAAAAGGCTATTATATATAAATAAATTAAAATTGCTATAAATACCGCTTTTAATTTAATTTTTATAAAATGGATATTTATTATTAAAATCAATTCCAATAGCGAAATTAATAAATTCAAAATTTGCTTTATAGCTAAAACTTTTAATTAAATTTAAAATAAAAAAAAATCTTTTTTTTATAGTTTAAATAAAAACTTTTTGTATTTTTTTAACTATTATAGCATAAAAGAATTTTAAATACCATTGTTTTAATATTAGCAATAATTTTATAAAATTTATTTTTCGCAAGCTTTTTTATTTAATTTTGTTTAAAAATATTATAATTTAATTAGAAAATATTTTTTAATTAAATAAAAATTTCTATAAATTAAAATAAATTGCTTGAAAATGAAATTTGCTGCTTAAATTTAAAATAATTAAATTTAAATTTAAATAAAATTCCAGCAATTTTTATTTAATTTTTTACAAAATTACTGGTATATTTATTTTAATTTATATTAATAATATTATCATTGCTATTAAAATAATTGCCAAATTTAATAAGTGCTATTTTTAATTAATTAATTAATTTATTATTCAAAATTTAGAAAAACTTAAAAGAATTCTTAATATAAAAATAATTTGAAATAAAAGCTTTGAATTTATTTAAATTAATTAAAAGCAATATATTAATAAGTTTTATAAAGAATTCGGCTTTTTAATTGGCAAAAGACAATTATATTTAATATTATAATAAATAATACCAATATAATAATATTAATTAAAAATAATAAAAAGCGGGTTAAATTAAATTTCTATTAATGGAAATTTGGCAAATTTATATTTGCTATAGTATTTATATAATTAAATATATATTTTGCAGCTAATAAACTAGTTTAATCTATATTTGATTTTTGCAAATATTATAATATTAATTTAATATAATTGCTTTATTATTTTAAATTAATTATAAGCTATAGAATTAAATATAAATTAATTAAATTAGGCATTATTAAAAATTAATTTAAAATATTTAATAATGCTTTTTATAAACCGTTTCCCGACCGTTAAAGCATTAGTGAATTTATTGCAATATTATTTAAAAAAGCAATATTATAATTAAATAAAGAATAAAACAATATAATTATATTAATTTGCAAAGCCAAATATATTGCTGCAATTGCCAATGCCAAATAAAACCAATAATTCAAATAAATATTTAAAAATATCGGCTATAATAAATTAATTGATAAAAGTTTATACTATATTAATGTAAAAAATAACAATTAAAAAGCTATTGCCTTAATTAAAAAAATCTAATTTTATAAAAGATTTAAGCATATTAATATAACTTATTAATTTATGCGTAAATTGGAAAATAAAAATAAGCAGCAAATTATTTATTTATATATATATATATATAATATAATTGCAAATGGATTTATTAAGCTATTTTTAAAACTTTAATTTAAAAACATTAAAAATATATTAGGCATAAAAACCATTTTAAATAAGAAATTATAAAAAAACAATTCCAATATAGCTTTAAAAAAGGATTGAAATAAAAAAACTTAATTATATTTACAAATTGCTATACAATTTAGAGAAAATATTAAAATAAGCTTTTAATAATGCAAAGATTACAGGCAATCTGTAAATTCCATTTATTATATAAATAAATAAAAGCTATGCATATATAATATCATTTCCTATAATTGTAAAATTTCTTTCCCTTTTTAATGCTTTAAAAATAAAAGGATTTCTACCCATGTTAAGATTTCACAAGGATTAGTAAAGGCTTTAAAAATCTGTGTTTTTTTTTAAGCTTTTATATATTAATATAAATTGCAATTTGCAATATATTCGTTTATATTTTGCTTTATTAAAGGCCAGAAAACTCGCTTAAATAATATTTTACATATATATTTCATACCAAAATAGCCTGCAATAATATTATTGTATAATTTTTAAATAAATACTATTTTTAAAAAATTGTATTTTGGCATTTATAGCTTTTGCGTATTTTTTTACATTATTTGGTTTTTATTTATTTAGTTTGAAATCCGTAATCAATATAGTTAATTTCTATTTTAATAATAGCTATTTTATATTTTCTCCTCTTTTCTTTTTTAAAAGAAGGTTTTTAATTTTTATATATAAAGGGTTTAATTTTTTCTTAATTAATTTAAATGCGTTTTTTTATATTTTGGCTATATTAATTAATTTCAATAATTTATTTAATATTGATATTAGGATAGCTATTTTCTTTATAATCCTCGGATTAATTATTTTCTTTTTTAATAAAATAATTATTTTATAGATACATTTTTAATTTAACAAGTTTATAAATATATTTTGATTTTATCTGGATAAGATATTAGCTATGGTATTTTATTTTCCTAGTATATACGCAATTATAAAATTATAATTTGCTAATAAAAAGGCTTATTTTATTTGGTATTTAAATAGTATATAAGCTATTATAAAATATTTTAAATTTTTATAATCCATATATATTTAAAAAGAGTTTTGCATTAGTTTTAAAGTAATTGCGATTTTTTTAAAATATTTAACAATTACTAATAATTCTTTATTATAAATTGGATAATTGCATTTTTTTTTATTTTACAAAAGCAATAATTTATACTATTTTATTATTTCCTATTTAAAATAGCGCTTTGCCAATATTATAGCCTGATATATTGATTTTTATATATATTTTAAGCTTTAAATTAAATACTGTTAAAGCTAAGGCAAATATAAATAATTTTTTAAATTATATAAATGCTTTTTTGGCTTTTGTGGTCTATTTATAAAACTGGCTTTTTTTTAATTAAAGCCATAATAAATAAATAAAGCTTGAAAACATTCCATATAAACTTTTTATAAAAATTGGCAAATCCTAGAAATTCTTAAATGCTTTTCAGGCTGGTAAAAAATAGCTATTTAATAATGGCTTTAATTTTTTTTTTTGAAATTTGTAGTTATTTTTTTTGAAATTTCATTTTTATAATCAATTTCAATAATAAATTCTAAATATTTAAAAACTTGATTTTAAATTTGCATTTATTAATATTCAATTGAAATCTGGCATTTTCCAGCCGTTTAAAAAAGATTATATGTATTTTTGGTATAATTGTAAAAAAATATTTATATAGATTAATATATTATTTATATAGGCTAAATAAAAATCGTTTAAACATTCGGCTAAATAATAATTAATATACCGCTAAAAATACTTAAAATATTAGCTAATTTAAAAAAGGTTATTATTTATTTATATAATTTATATTAAATGCAAAAAGCGATAAGCTATTTATTATCTTTAGCAATTCTAATTTTATAAAATGCAGCAATTATATTTAATTTAATAAGTTATTTAATTTGGCCAATTATTTATAAAACTTTATAAATTAAGGGAAAGAGATAGCGGTTTTTTTTGGATATTTTATTTAAAGCCCTTTTTTTGTTTTTTAATAAATAATATTAGGGCTATTGCTAGCGAATTATTTATTCATATAAATCCTTTTTCCAAATATTTTATAAAGGTTGTTTTTAATATTAAAAGCCTTTTTCGGCTTATTCCATATATAGGTTACTAAGGTATAATAAGATTTTTGCTATTTATCTTTTTTAATTTAATATAGTAATTAATTTCCAGATTTTGGAAAGGGATAGCTTATCCGTTCTTTTCCGATCGAATTTATTTAATATATTTTACTAGTATTTTGGCAAAATCTTTTTTGGATTACAAGCATTTTAATTTTCAAAGCCCTTTTTATATCTGCTAAAAAATAGGTAATTTTTTTAATAAGCTTGGCAAATATTATTGCATTAATTTTTGCAATATTTATTTTCCAATATAGCCGTTTGCATTAATTGCTAATTTTTTAATTATTTTATATAAAGTTTATTTTTTTTTAATAAATATTAATTATTGCTTTCTTTTATTTTAACCAGGCTTATTTTAATATTATATTATAGCCGTAATATAGCATTATATACATAGCTGCTTTTTTTATAATATATTTTTTAATATTTAATTAAAGCTATATTATATAAATAACGATTTTGTAATTTAAATCATCGCCTATATATAAATTAATAAATTTTTGATTATTAAAAGAAATGTGCTAAAAATGGTTTTTTTATATAAAAGCGAAATTAACTATTTTGAAAAATAAATACTTATTATTAATTAAAATAACAATATAGCTTAATTAATTAATAAAAATAAAAATAATAAAAGGATTTGCTTTTGGTATATTGTTTTTTATTTTTATTTTTTATTAAGAATCTAGCTCTAAAATACGCTTTAATTTGTATTTGAAAATTTAAGCAATTAGTTTTCCGAGTTTTTTATATTCTTATTTAAATTGGCTTTGAAAAGTATTTTGAATTTTGTCCTTTTTTTTCGAGGCCTTTGCAAAAAGCAATTTGCATTTCCGGACCGCATGTTTGTTAGCTTTATATTAAAAATAGGGATTTGCTAACGCGCCTACCACTTTTTGCTAAAACGCCTACTTTTAACCGGATTGGGTAAGGCTCGGAATTCTCCCGCGCGCTTAACTTTTACCCGAACGCGTTTTCGCATCCAAATATAAAACCTAAAAACCCTAAAAATAAACATATAATAGTATTTTGGAAATCTTAAAATATTTAATAAAATTCTTTTTAGAAAAATTGGCTTATCATAGCTTTTGTAATAAATTGCGGAATTAAATTTTTAAAAAAGCGCTATTTATTTTATTTTTAAATGTGTTTTTAACTTTTTATTATATTTTTTATATTGTTATATTTAAAAAAGTCTAAAAAGTATAAAATTATAAAATGTACGCTTTTAAACTTTATTTAAATGGCCTTATTTATTTAACTTTTTGATTTTGCGGCGAAATCGCATTTAGCGCGTGATTGCGGTGGTGGCCCGTGCGCGCCCGCCTGCCCGATCCGGTTAAAAGTAGGCGTTTTAGCAAAAAGTGGTAGGCGCGTTAGCAAATCCTTAAAAATATTGTCCCGCGGCCTTTCGGACTTTCAAAACGGCTTTAATTATTTATTTGGCTTTTAAATTGAAAATTGCATTAATATTTATTGCATTTAAATTTTCTTTTGGCCAAGCTTTTTAAAATTATTATTATAATTTATTATTTATTAATATATAAAATATATTAAAAAAAACCAGAATATTGGCAAAAGCTATAGCGGCGGTAAGGCTAAAAAATAGCTTTTAGCAAAGGTTTTAAATTTTAAATTTTTCCGGCTAAATTAAGCCATTAATTTATATTAGAAAATTATTATATTTGGCAACAAAAATATTAAATTTCTTTTTTTTTAAATTATTTTGGCCAGTTTATTTAAAATTTATATTTAAAGCTTAGGATTTTTATACATTAATTTTAATTATTTCTATAAGGCAATTAGGAATTTAATAATAAAATTGGAAATATTCGCAATATAGGCTTTAATTTAAAGCTGGATTTATTTTGCAATTCTTTTTAATATTCAATTATAAATATATTAAAATTATATATTAGCTAATTTGCTTGCTAAATTTATTTGGATTTTGGCCTTTATTTGGCTTTTTTAAATAGGGTATTTTCTTTTATTAAATTTATTAAAAAATCTGATTTTTAGCAAAGTTTAATAGCTATAAATTATAGAAATATTTGTTTTGGAAATATTCGCAAAGGCTATATTTATATTATTGTATTTTATTGCTTTAATTATTTTGTGATATTTATTTTATAAAGCTATAATGGTTTAAATATAATTATTTTTTATATTGGCAAATTGTTTTTAAATATAGGCTATTATTTATTAGGTTTTTTTAAAAAAATCGGCTAATAAAATAGCAAATATAATATATTTATTTAAGGGATTTTTTTATTGGTATTAAATAATAAGGTTTTTAATATATTAAGCAATCTAAATATTAGCTTAATATTGCTAGGCTATTATATATATAGCGATTTGCTGCTAAAAAATAAAAGCCTGCATTTATTATATAAAAAAATGGTTTTTTTTAATTTATTTTTGGCTTTATTAATATTTTGCTAAATTTTAAAAAAGTTTAAAATTATATTATAATTTAATATTTTGCAATAAAATTAATTAAAATTTTTAAAATTTAATTTTAAATTAAAAAATTTAATTTTATAAAATAAAGGCTTGCTATTTATATTAATTTCTTTAGCCTTTATACGCCTTTAATATATTAATTTTGATTTTAAAATATTAAGCTTATATAAGGTATTTTGCTTATTATAGTAATAGCGGTTATTGCTTTGGCAATACCGTAATTTACCTTTGGTGCGTATAAGTATTTATAATACCTTCGTATATGATTTGCTGACTAAGCTTCAGCTTATCAGTGCCAACGAGGCTTCAGATCGTCACACTTAAGGGTCTGGCATGGGAGCTCCGTCCGGGGCTAGCTAGTCTAGCGCTAGCACGTGCCCACACGTGCCAGCCGTCCCAACACGGCCCCTGGGAGAATTTAAGAGAGGAACTCCCAAGGTCGTCAGGGACTTTTATAGCCCTTTCTTCCGCCCCTTTGCTAGCTTGCCTCTAAGCCTAGACGTCATTCATGGCATATGCCGGCCAGCCAATGATTCACAGCAAATTCAGCCCGCCACATATGACACAATCTTGCCATCGCCTAGCCCTCGCTACCGTCGGTTAAAACAATTGCTGTCGTTTATTTATCCTAACCACATTTTCACAAATTTGTGTAAAAATTCTGAAAATCCAAGTCCTTAGGCCTATTTAAAAATTTGCGAATATTACGGCTGGTTTGCAACACGGCGAGTCTTGTCTGCTCAACTGCTCTGTAATGGCGAAATGTTGCCCGAAGGAAGGACTTTGTGAACTTGGGAGAGAAATTCAAAGGGTCTTCAAGTGACTTTTATAGTTTTCCCTTCGCCACTTTGCTAATTTTCCCTCAAGCTTAGACATTAGATATGACACGTGCCGGCCAGCTGAATTACTCACAGCAAATCCAGCCCGCCACACATAACAAAACCCTGCTATCGCCTAGCCCTCGCTACCGTCGGTTAGAACAACTGTTGTCGTTCACTCATCCCAATCATATTCCAACAACTTGTGCAAAAGACCCAAACATTAAATTTCCGGACACATTTCAAAACTCGCGGACGAGATCATCGCAGTTTTGCAATACGGCGAGTCTTGCCTGCTCAACTGCCCTATAGGGGTGAGGGGTTGGCTCTAGACCGAATGAACTTGAGAGAGAAATTTAGAGGATCGTCGAAGTCTTTTATAGTCTTTCCTTGGTTTCTTGGCCAGCTGGCTCCAAGACCCGACATCATATATAACACGTGACGGCTATCTAAATAATTCACAGCGTTTCCTGCCCGCTAACCCCCCTACCGTCGCTCAACCCTTTTGCTGTCGTTTTTCATTACTGCTATCGAATTCGTTCCGACACGCTCATACAACTGAGATTTCCGATTCTCGAATCCTCGTGCAAGCCTTGGACATTCGCGGACGAGTCCATCGTAGTTTCAAAACATGAAGAGTCTTGTCTGGACAATTGCCCCGGGAGGGTGAAGTGTTTTCCGGGTCTTCATGAACTTGAGAAAAGAATTTAGAGGCTCCTCTCGGTCTTTTATAGTTTATTCCTTGGCCACTTTACCAGCTTGCCCTCAGCTCAAACATCATTCATGACACATAGTACGGGCCAGTTGGATGATTCAGATTGATAGAATTTCCAGCCCGCCAACCCCCCTACCGTCGCTCGATCCTCTTGCCATCGTTTTGAATTAATGACATTAATTCGTCCAAAGAAACTCTTGCAGATTTGGACTAAAGAAATTCTGCATCTCACATCTCTAAGCATATTCATAACTTCCTGGACAACACCAATTGCCTGTCTTGCATTCCGAAAAGGCGACTTGCTATGAGGTGTCTGAATGTCTGCGATATTGAGAGAGGCACTCAGTGTCGTCCAGTGCTTTTATAGTCCTTTCCTTGGTTATTTTGCTAGCTTACCTCGAAGCTAAGATATCGCTGGTCAATTGGATGATTTACAGCAGTTTTAGCTTTCCAAGCTAGGTACTTTATTGTCGTGCAGTCTTCTTGTCGTCGGTTGAGATGACTGCTGTTGTTGATTCGCGCAGGCAAATCGATTTGATGGCTGGACGATAGATACAAGTTCTAAAACGCTGAATGGAAGGGAATGGGAGACTTGTGTCTTGAAAAAGGCGTGCCTGCTTGATGGGGTTCTTGGTCCTCGGGGTTTTCCATTGGGTTTTGAGTCTTGGGAGAGAAAGTTGATGGAGAGGAGGAGGCTTTTTATAGAAGTGAGTTGGTTGTTGGGATGTTAAAGTGCTGGGAGGAAAGCTGTAAGGTTTAGGGCGATAAATCACAGCAATGCCAGCTCACCACGCGCCACCCTACCGTCGCTCAGTTTCCTCACCATTATTTGAAATGACTGCTGTCGTTGTCCGGCTCCAACAGAGGTCCAGACTCATCGCAGTTCAAAAAAATGCATTCTCAGTCCTAAAACCAGGATAACGAAAAAGATTCCAAAACGCTAAACAAAACCCATCAGAGTCTTGCGGTTTGGACCAGTCGTGCCTGGCGGATTTTGTCTTCACGCCGAATTCTTGGGAGGGAAATTGAAGGCGAGGAGGAGGGGTTTTATAGGAGGGACTTGGGGTATGCGAAGCTGAGCTGGGGGAAGCGAAGAATTTAGGAGGGTGATTCACAGCTGTTACGAAATACAGGGAAGTGGGATGATGGAAGGCTCGGTGCTAGAACGCTGATGAGTTGCTGTCTGGGTTTTGGTAGAAGTGGAGAGAGAACAGGAGACAAATACGCTTGTATTCTAAGATTTGAGGCGAGAAGGTTGTTGGTCGATAGAGCGCGGCGGTATGAAGTATAGGAGTAGTGAGAGTTATGGTATTGTGCATGTAGAGAATAGCGATGGATGGATTGCGACGATTCGTCAAGAGAGACGGCACAACTGACATTACCGTGGATTACCTCGAGGTCAAGCATTGTGGCGATTCCACACTCGACAGCACTTGATGTGGATGTCGAGATTTCACAGCCACCGAGGTGTTCGTCACTTGGTTATACCTCTAGCCTTCCACATATACCCATGATGACGAATTCTGTGGAGACGCGTTTCTAAACTCAGAAACGGATGATCCTTCTCCATATATATGTGCACATATTATTCATGTGCACCGCCATTGTGGATGATATGTATTCCCCACAGAACTTCCTTCTGTAGCAAGACGACTGTTCTGTAGCAGAAACACTGTTCCTAAATAAAGCAAGCAATGGCGATCTTCCCCATATATGTGTGCACCGCCATCACGAATGACATGTATTCCCCCACAAAACTGCATCTGTAGACTCTCGCCGCTGGTTCGCTGGACACTGGACCCGAGTATCTTGACGTGCGACAAAACATTTCGTATTCCGTTCGAAGTCGCTGAGGCGGGCCTTCATTCGTCGACTTCAGCCAGTATAGACATCGGAGACATTCAACGGCCTTCCGCAAGGAGCTGGAGTGAGACATGGCTGAATCGTCCAACCACCACTCTGTCGTCGCGATGTGCAGACCGAGGGATTCGAGTTGATGAGTTCCTCTGAGGAATGGAGTCGATCACCGATACGAGGTGGAGTTTCTTGCTCTGGAGGATCTGCACATCAGTCTTCAGTCCCTCCAGTCTGCATATGGCCCTGATCGTCGGCTTGGCCGGGGATCACAAAGTTACGACCTCCGACAAAGTTTTCACTTGAGGCGGTCCCGTCACAGCGATCTGCGAAAGAGCGGAGACTTCTCGTCCAGGCAACGACGGTACTTTTCGTGGCGTCGGTGCAGCAGCTGGCGAATCACCAAATGACATGAGTACAAGAATCGTCAACCTCTCGCTGTGCGGCCCCTGATAGGCCCAGCCTCGCGTGCACAGCCTCGCTGGTCTGTCTCACACGTGACAGTGGCTATTTTCAGCCACTTCCGCTGCCAAGAAAGTTCGAACCAAGCAACAACCGAGTTGACCGTCTAGCAACCCGCCAATAGCGCGCCGATGGTTCGTTCTGACTTCGATTCAGCAAGAGCATTGGGCGACAATGGCAGGCTGTGTTGCAACTCTCGCTTTGCCGACTGGCTCCGAGTCGTTTCAATGCCATTTGGATTCCAGTTTTCTCTGAACTCTCGCGACCGCACCAGCCACGGCGAACCTTCCGTGCAAGTATTCGCGCATACGACACCGGCCACCGCCAAACACTCGCACAAGCATGTTTCTGCATGCATGCTGCTAGCCACACTGAGGCATGGCGACGCCGATGGAGCATGGAGTCCTTCAATTAATGGCACTCAATCAATATGCCGCATGTGCCAAGAAACGCACCCAAAGCTATAGGTACTCCCTGCGGCTAAGTAGCTAGTACAGGTAAACACGAGGGCATGTTCCCTGTTGTGCCTTCTACATACAAATAAAAGGTTCCTTCCTCTCGATTCTTATTTCCTCCCCATCACACTTTTGCCGCATAATCATCTCAAGAGCTTTCTTGTCACACTCGCTGCTCTCCTCTCTCGATCTTCTTCCAACTCTCACCAATCGTTGATACTACTCAAGTCAATCTACTCATCCGTTCATCCTCAAAACTCGATCATACAGTGTCAAAGTACAAGAGTCGAATTTCCCATCTTCAAAACACAACAGTCAAGATGAAGGCCTTCACCTCCGTTCTCCTGATCTCGGCTTCGGCTGCCATTGCCAGCGCCCAGGCTACATAGTACGTCGCTCGAATTCATCCAGTTCATCCTCCCACAACACCCAATTCCCCATCCACCTCACCAATCATCCACCGAACACCTCGCTAACATCCACCCCAGCAACGACACAACTGGCATGTTCCAGTGCGCCCAACCCAACGTAGCCTACTGCGCCGGCGACTCCCTCTCCACCAACATCATCATCCGCTGCAACGCCGACGGCGTCGGCCAACCCGGCAACTGCGACGACAACCTCGACGGCGAGCCCCCACAAGGCGTTAACGACTCTCCCTGCTACCAAACCTCTCCCACCAAAGGCGACGCCGCTTGCAGCAAAAACTGCATCGTCTACGGCAACAACGGTACCTTCACTCTGCCCGCCTCCCTCTGCACTCCTTCGGGCACCAGCACATCCGCCCCTGGTACTGGTGTGCCCCCCTCCCCAAGCAGTGGTGCTGGGGCTGGTTACGGTGGGAATGCTACTAGTGTTGCTCCCCCGATGGGCAGTGGAACTGGTGTGCCGATTGCTCCTACTGGTACTAGCACCAGCTCGCCGGGCATGGAGACTGGTAACGCGGGTGCTAACATCCGCGCCGGTGTTTCCCTCGTCGCTGTTGGTGTTTTCGCTGGATTGTTCTTGTAATCGCCTCGCATCACCGCTTCGCAACAGCATCTCGGTCACTCAATGCCACGAAGATGGTGACGTTGACGCCTCCTCGAACACAACGATATCACCGGTACGACAATCCTGCTGGGCGTTCAATCGGTGGCATGGTGGCACAGAACATGCACACAAGCACCAAAAGCATCGCACCATCCTCGGCGTTCAAAACCCATGTTTCTCTTCGTCGCGCATACACTCTCAGTTCTAATCATCCGTGTCTCCTTCCCTCGTCACATCGTCTTCCCTCACATCTGCTCTCCCAGTACTCGTCCAGATGATGGAGCAGGCGTTTGGCCTCGAGGGACGCGGGCTTTTGTTGCATTTACATTGTTTCGCGCATCATATGGGGCTTCTTCGGGGGCGAAGGCTAGGGAGTAATGGCAGGTGTTACCTACTGGGGATGAGAGGAGTTTTAGAAAGAAGCCTGTAACGGCTTCTGTACATAATCTTATACGGGGCAAATGGAATGGTTACTTGGGACTCTTCTGAGTCGATGCATTTTCTGTGAAAGACCTATGATGATCTTGCTGGACTCAGTCGACTTAGTGGAGTTAGACCAACTCGCCCGAGTCCAGCGACTCCTCGACTGCTCGGGAGAACTGCTTTGACTCCGACCATCAAAGAAGCCCACAAAGCCAACGACACGATTCGCATATCCAATTAAACATCCCATGTTGTCCGCATATGCAAATTCAGCCGTTTTCTGCCTCGTGTCACTCTGCAATTGCGCACTGGCGGGACACAGCAGGTAGAGTTCGCCCTGTTGATTGGTTTTGTGTGGTGCAGTGGAGCTTGTGATACGCGATCTTGCTTCTTTGCGCGACTTGTCGACGGCTCGGTGTTACGAGGTGGCCGTAGCGATGTTGCGGCTGTCGCGGATTGATTTTGGGGTTTGTGGGGAAGGACCTGGGGCGCGGGCCGGCTTGGTGAAACATTGAAAGAGAAACAACTCGAGTAGTAAGCTGAGTATGAAAAGAAGCCTGAGATGAATCCAGATGAATCCAAAGCCACGTGAGGTGAATGAATGAATGGGGGCTGATGGGTTCGATGAGTGCGTTTTTTCGGATTGCTTGTTCTTGGATGTTTAGGTAACTGGAGGAAACCGAAATGAGGATTTTGGGTCGCGGGATTTCGGGTTTGGAACCCCCGCCGGCAGCTTTCTGGACTTGTCGGGTTCGGGAAATTCTGAGTCTGGAGTTTTGAGTTTTGGATGTTTTGGATTTTTCAGCTGCTGGACCTGCGATGCGCCGGACCGGATCCGTGGATTGGCGGGGGTTTTGAACTTTTTGAAGCTTTCTTGAGAGATTTCTGGACTGAGGAGACTCGCTTTGATTTTGGGGCTGCAGCTTGGGGGTCCGGGGAAGGTGGGATTGATGTTTTGTCACACTATGTTATTGTTGGGCGGGCAGAAAGGTTTGTGGCTTTCAATGCTGATTGCGATGGGAATGATGGGAATGGGGGTGTGCTGGACGCTGCTGGACGCTGCTTGACGCTGCTTGCTGGACCGCTGTGCGAATGAGGATGAGTGTCCTGTCTGCTGAATGGACGTTATGTTGGAACGATATCTCCCTGACCTTTCAATAGCTATCCATCTTCCATGCGGTTGTAATGCTTTTCAGTGTTCGGAGATGATCCCAGAAGTCTGTGAACATGAAGTCGGCGATAAGAAAAGTGTCCCTACTCCTAGCTGATCTGCTCAATCTCGTGCATCGAGTCGAAGGAAGAGGTTCTGTTCTTCAGTATCCAGAATGTCTCAAATTTTCCATTCTGCAGTCTGTGTCTTCTCATGGCAAACGGATGTTTTTGCCACCCCCTTTTGTTCTTTTATATTGTATTGCTGGGCAGCGAGTTTGTGACAAACCTTGAACATATAGAGATAGGTACATATGTTGACTCCTGATGCCATAGGTCACTTGATCATCCCAGTTCAGCCCGACAGCGCCACTTCTCTAGGATTGGATGTAGAGGAACAATTGAGGGGGGTGTTTTGCGCTGTGCAGCAGCTTGTGGAGCCCAATGTGGTAGGCCTGATTGTGTCAGTCTGTCATGACGGTGCCAGCTTCTTTCATCCTTCACTGCACACACGGTTGGGTGAATTTGGGGAGCGTGGGTGGGCTGTGAAGCTTTGCATTGTCGAGTTGGATGAGTGGAGGCAAGTTCGACTGGCTTGTAGGGCGATGCAGGGTGGCTCTGGAGTCTTTTTCTGCTTTGGTTTTAGACAGGTCATGCCAGCAGTGTGTACTTGATATGAGGAGGCGTTGGTTTTCCAATGATGCTGTCGGCAGAATGCTCCTCGCTGTTCACTTCTCCCTTCTTTGCTGGCTTTTCTCTTAGGCTTGTCTCGTTGCCCATGATTGTAATTCTGGACTCTCGATTTCAGTGGATAGTCTGCGTTAACTGCGCGTACATGATACGGAGGGATACAGAGCTTTCGATGATGCTGTCGACAGCGGACAGGATTCTTCTAGCTTTCCAATTTTCGTCGGCTGTCTTGCTCCCTATCTAGCGCAGCGGATTTCGTCGTAGTCGAAGCAACTATTCCAAGTGATGGCTTTTCGCCGAGCCGTCATCACAGAGACGCAATCTCCAAGCATTATTTCTGTGCACCTCTCGTTCATCAGACTCCCCCCGCTTAATTCTACAAGCTCTTGCAGCCTGAATCTGATTGTTCTACTCGGGTTTATCTGAAATCACGCATCAGATCTGAGGAGTTGGAGTCGATATCTGGCTCACCCCCTGGCGGTCATGTCAGGTTAGCATGTGGATATGGCTTAGGCTGTTCCACTCGGGAGACTTGTGCATGCTCATATTTTTCTCAGTCACAACTTCGGCACTGCCCGTGGATTTTGAGTCGGAAAATCCTTCAAAATACGTGTTTCGATAGTCAGGATGCCATCACCAGGGGGAAGAATTTGAACCGAGTCTTGATATTGGCATCTC
Source organism: Cyclaneusma minus (assembly GCA_037179335.1). Taxonomy (NCBI): domain Eukaryota; kingdom Fungi; phylum Ascomycota; class Leotiomycetes; order Marthamycetales; family Marthamycetaceae; genus Cyclaneusma; species Cyclaneusma minus. Next base: position 1,571,283 of record JAKZHN010000002.1, on the reverse strand, counting down.
TTGGTCTTGATATATACAGGATCTATACATATTCAGCTTCCAGTAACCAGAAGACATCTCTGTAACACCTTCCACTTTCTATATCAAATGAATTCAACTTCCGAGCCCCAAGATGCCATCTGAAGCTTCCTTGATCCGCCCGTAATAGGGGTAATCCCCTGAGGCACCAACCTTCTCACAAATTCACAAAATGCCATTGGTTGAGTTCTTAACACCTCCACACTAGCCGCTAGTACCTACCCGTCCGTCGTATAGCAGAAAAGTTTCCCAAAAGCGTTAGCCCACTTCCTTCACCCTCCCTCCCCAGACAACACACGACTGAGCAGTCCCTGGCTGTCCTTTTCTGCTCGCAAGGTATGTCACCTCGCAGAAGATGGGAAAGCTCCCAACTGAAGATTGATCGTTCATGACTGACCCTCGCTCTCAGTACATTCGGTGTCTGTTGCTCGTCCGCTTTTCTGTCGCTGCCAATTTCGCCTCGCAAGCCTATCAAGTCCCCCAGTCGCCAGAATGTCTCCGCCAGATCTTTTCCGCCGCGAGAGAACTGCCCGCGAGTTGAACCAGGCCTCCCTGTCCACCCCAGACTTGTCGTCCCGCTCTGGTGCCCCGGTGGTCTTGTTCGCTCCGCTTCGTCTGCCGCTGTCCCCTCTTCGTCCTCCGCTGGTCTCGCTTCGTCTTCCTCTGGTGGTCTCTCACGTTCCGCCTCGTCTTCCGCTGGTCTCGCTCGCTTCGACCTCTCCTCCCCGTCAACCCCAGTCCTGTCATCCCGCTCTGGCACCGCCGCAGACGCTTCTTCGTCTTCCTGTGCTGGCCCCGATCGCTTCGCCTCGCCTGCTGTCGCCGCTTCGTCGTCTTCCTCTGGTAGCCTAGCTCGTTCCGCGTCGTCTGCAGCTGCGGCCTCATCTTTCTCCGGCACCAATCCGCAGCGCTCAATCCTGCGCTCGCAGAGCCTCCGAGACCCACGTCGCGTCGTCCACTTTGCATCCGCCGAGAACGTCGCAGAGACCGCAACCATCGACCAACGCTTGCTCGCAAGAGCAAACTCCGTCTCCGCAGCACAATCATCCTCGACTGCCACACCGTCTTCCTCGTCTTCCGCCAGCACCATGTTCAATGGTCGTCGTCGTCGCCAACCGGCGCGCTCATCCCCTCCAAGGATGCAGTCGGTTGCCAAAGTCCAGGCCGCAAGGCGCAGCTTTGCTGTCACCGCCGACGAGCTCAACATCTCGTAAGTCTCCTGTCTCCTCCATTCTCCCTCGAGGCCTCTTGATCCTCGAGGCCTTTTGAACCTCTCCCCTGGATCCTCGAAGCAGCTGCTAACTAAATACAAAGTCGCCAGATGCAAATTGCTCGTGGCTATGCTCCTGAGCCCGAGACACACAACATCACCGCCGAACAAGCAGTCGCCAACGCCTGGGCCGCTGCCATGCTCGACGACGATGACGAGCCCACTGCTTCCAACAACACGACCTCGTCCAACGGTGACGGTGGTCGTGGGGGCAGTGGGGCATTAGCCTCGTCATCGTCGTCAGCAGCTGGCGTCGGTGGTGGCGCTGCTCGTGGCTCTGCTCCTGCTGCTGCTCGTGGTGGTGGTTCGGCTCGTGGTTCGGCTCCCCCTGCTACTCGTGATAGTGGTCCTCTTGTCGTCGAAGCTCGCGCTCGCCGCGCCACCTCTCCTCCTCTTCTCGGCACTCCACTCCTCTCAACCTCCGACCAGAACCTCGCAGCCTTCGTCGCCGAGGCCGGCGGCATCGCCGTTGAGATCCCTCTCGGCCGCAACGTCCAAGCTCCCGATCCGGACGTTGCGGAGCGTCGTGCTCGTCGCCGTGCCCGTGTGCACGCAATTTTGACACCTCGCGTGCAACCAGTCATCGAAGAGGCCGACAACACCACCGAAGACGCCAACGCCAATGGCACCGAGGCCAGCGGCACTACCGACACCAAGGGCAAGGACAAGGAGAAAGAGGCCAATGGCACTGACAACGCCAGCGGCAATGACAAGGCAAAGGGCAAAGCCAAGGAGACCGAGGCCAAGGGCGCCACCGACAACGAGAACGAGGCCGACGGCACCAACGGCACCGCCAACGCCAATGGCATCAACGGCTCCGGCACCGGCACCGGCACCAGCGACAGCAGCAACGTCGGCTCTGCCGCCGGACGTCCGGTAACCCCACCACCTGCCTCTTCCACTCCCGTCGCAGGCCCCAGACAGCACTCTGGCTTGGCCAGTCCAAGCCAGGGAATGCACACTCGGGCTCCGACGGGAGGCCAGGTGGTGAGGAGAGTGCCGCGATGGGGCGTGCATCCGACTCCGGAGAATCCTCTTCTTCTGAAGGACTACGGCCCAAAGCCGAAGAAGACTAAGAAGGGTGATGATGGCTCGTAGAGAGCGGGGGATGGGGTGGGGGATGGGGTGGGGGATGGGGTGGGGGATGGGGTGGAGATTGATCGTTGAGGCGGGGTTTGTCCGACCCTTCGTGGCATTGTGGTGGGGTGGGGGTGAGAAGGGGGATGGGTGATTGTGGTTGATCGTTGAGGCGGGGTTTGTCCGACCCTTCGTGGCGTTTGTCGTTGGAATTCGGGGTGGCTCTTCTGCGGGGATCGTTCGTGGTGGGTGGCGTGGCTTTGCGGCGTTGTCGTCTTGCTTGGGCGTTGCCGGTGGGTAGCGTCGCTTCTGCTGCTTTTCGTTGCTCTGCTCTGGGCGTTTTCGGAGCAAGTAGATACCCCGGGAATGGATTCCCTTCTCTTCTTCATATTCTGAATTGTGGACTTGAGTGATTTGGTGATGCGGTTTTGACATGAATACTGACAATACAACTGATCATGAACTGACTTAGCAGGAGGAAAGCGGCAACTCACGATACCTTCGCATCGAGCAAGAGGAGACGAGATTTCAGGGCAGTGAACTGATTACCTACAATAGGAGACTCGAGAGCTTCACCATACCGGTCCCCCACTTCCGAATGATGGTAGTACTCCGCATTTGAAGAAAGGGACATACTTCGGGCAAGTGATCTCGACCACAGGAGAATGGCCGGAAGATGGAAAGATGACCATGGAATCAGAGGCTGCTCAACCCCACATTGGCTCTATCCACTGCGAACTGTAGACAGCACCGTTGGAGGCGGAGTCCAGATTCATGGTGGACAGTTGGGATAGAGAAATGAAAGCCTGTGATGCAAAAAGACGCACAGCGTCGGAATGGAGTACAAGGCATACATCATCATCGAGGAACCAGCAAGCAATTGAACGTGAATCCTCAGGTGAGAAAACGAGCATGAACACGAGGCCTTCAAAGTCACGAGGTCGGACCTGAATAACAGGAAATGGGATCCAGAAATATCCTCAGATCCAAGGATAAATCAGACTTCCGAAGCAGACTCTCGAGACATATCTCGTTCCGCTTAGAGAATCGTAATCACTCGAACTCAACTCGGTGTGCCCGACTTGACAGGAAAATCATAACTTCGGAACCAGTCCCAAGCAGGAAGTGCATGAACATTATCATTCCCACTGGCTATTTGGAAGTGTTCCAGGCTGTTCCAGGCTGTCCTCGAGCAGCATACTTTCTGTGGCTGTCAAAACAAAGCGATCGTCAAATTAAGCTCAATGCATGTCGGGAGGGAGTTCCTGCGCACACTCGCACACAGCAACATGCAGCATGGGCTGGAGCTTGGCATGAGCATAATCCAGATGGCGCCTGGTTCGTCACAATTCGTCACAATCGAGAAATTCAATGTCACGACCGGGCACAGGTGAGAGACTTCTCTCCAAGTTCCTCGCGCTCTGTGATGTGTGGTGAAAAGGACCACTTAGCGTGAGGTGAAAATAAAGTTTAGTGCGCGCTACGGCGGCACCTTTATCCACTCCGAGAAATAGGGGCGTCCCGAACTTGTGCAACATGAGAACATTGAATTTTGTGCAAACATTGAACCTTGAACACGAAACATCACGACATCGCGTCTTTCCAGCAGAACAGAGAGCGGCACACCACGATCCATTTCGGAATCCCCAATAGCATCTGCCGGTCGCAATCTGGGGGTCGCAATTTGAAATTCTGCAGACGGCCCATCGGCACCTGCGGACCTGGGAAATCGGAATGGCACTTCTAGACGACAGTCAAGCTCCATCGGTCCAAAGTTAGCGTGACATCGTGCCATCGTCGTCGCCGCCACCGCAACCTCTAGAGGGAGGCCCAAGCTTTTGAACTCCAAGTCACCGCGCTCCCCCTTTCATGGGCATCTACCCGCTCATCACAGCAAAGGCCCTCGACCGAGGCAAGACGACTCGACTCGCGAATCCAAATTGTCAACCGTGTTTCTGGAAGCCAAAGTTATTCATCTGATCTACGAACCCCGCCATAATGACAAGACGATCGTGCGATCTACCACCGACCATGATGGACGTGCGATGTCAGAGTTCAATGTGGCGCATCCATCCTATGCACGATTTCATGGATTCGCCCCTGAAACAAACCTTCTCATCATCCCGGCACATCGGGCATTATCCGCCACCTGCGTTACCAAAATACATCCAGCGGGCGAGCGTTACCGTTCATGTCAACCAGGATCAGGGACCAACCATCAAAGATTCCAACAATTTACCTCACGGTAAGCCATGAGCTGGTAAGGAAGGTAGCATCTCCCATTGTTCATGCAACTGTCGTTACCAATTTCCTGTTCCCTATAACCAGTTGTTCTCCGCCAGCAATATGTTTTTCATCAGATCCATCGACAATTCGACAACTTAGACAACCGACATTCATTTGTTCTTTTTTGTGTGCATGTTCCCGACCGTCGAATTCGACAACCACATTCCTTTCGAACTCATCTTCGATTTCGATTCTTCCAAGAGTTCAGAATGCAGTTTACCAACGCCGTTCTCGTGGCAGTAGCCATTGCCTACGCGAACGCCCTCCACATCGACACCGGCGCCGACGTTTTGAACAATGCATCAGTCGGCAAAACATGTCCTCTTACCTGGGATTCTGCCGCAGGGGGCCATGTCGACATTACGTTGAAGGGATACCCTTCCAAGAATGCCCCAGCCATTGATCAGATTGCCCGTAAGTTCTCCACCTCTCGTTACATCTTCTGACATCATGATATCGGAGCTAACACAGACTCAGACGGTGTTGCCGGTGAAAGCGGGAGCGTTTCTTGGATTCCCAAGGCGTCCGGCACGTTCTGCATCGAGTTTTGCTGCGATGGGGACTGCACCTACACCCCAATGTTCACCGTCCCCGACCAGCCAAACATGGCTCCTATCCCTGTGAAGGACCAGCCCAAAGAGCAGCCAAACTTGGCTCCTGTCCCTGTGAAGGACCAGCCTAAGGAGCAGCCAAACCTCGCCCCTGTGCCCGTCACAGGCAACAGCCCAGTTCCTGGCAAGGACCAGCCAAACATGGCTCCTGTTCCTGTCAAGGACCAGCCCAAGGAGCAGCCAAACCTCGCCCCTGTGCCAGTCACCGGCAACAGCCCGGTTCCTGGCAAGGAGCAGCCAAACATGGCTCCTGTTCCTGTCAAGCCCGAGGGAGGCAACAGCCCAGCTCCTGGAACCTACGGTTCAGAGCAACCCCAGCCAAACTTGGCACCTGTTCCTGTCATGCCTGGCAAGGAGCAGCCGGACTTGGCACCTGTTCCAGTCAAGGACCAGCCCAACGAGCAGCCCAACCTTGCACCAGTCCCCGTCAAGGGTAACTCGCCAGTCAATGGTCAGCCCAAGGACCAGCCCAAGCCAGAGGGTGGCAACAGCCCAGTTGGCAACATTTCTCCTGAGATCAACCCCTGCCTCGGCCTCGGCACCTGCAACCCCGACACCGCCGGCAATGGCAACCATGTTGGCAACGGCAACGGTGGCCACCAGAGGGCTGTCCAAAACGGCCCAGAGCAGCCAGGCACTTACGGTGCGCCTCCACCAAAGCCAGAGCAGCCAACTCAGCCAAACACCGGTGCCCCTCCCCCAAAGCCAGAGCAGCCAAACGGCCCAGTCCCAGGCAAGCCAGAACAGCCAGGCACTTACGGTGCACCTCCACCAAAGCCAGAGCAGCCAAACAACCCAGTCCCGGGCAAGCCCTCATCTTCTTGGACTTGGAGCACGACTGTCCAAGTGCCATCCAGCAGCTACCCTGTTCCCGTTCCAGTTGTGAGCACGAGCACCCCTGTTCCTGTCCAGAGCTCCAGCACTTCTGTTCGGAGCTCGAGCACTCCGGTGCAGCCGACTACTCCCAATTCACCTGTTCAAAGCAGCTCCACTATGACTGCGTCGTCTTCTTCCTGCACCGAGGAAAAGACCGGCTCGACTTCAGTGCCTGCCAGAAGCACTCCTGTATCCAGCCCTGTCCCAGTGCAGAGCTCCAGCACTTCTGTCCAGAGCTCGAGCACTCCAGTGCACCCGACTACTCCCAATTCACCTGTTCAAAGCAGCTCCACTAAATTTGAGTCGTCTTCAGTGCCTGTCAAGAGCACTCCTGTATTCAGCCCTGTCACTTCAGTGCCTGTCAAGAGCACTCCTGTATCCAGCCCTGTCCCAGTGCAGAGCTCCAGCACTTCTGTCCAGAGCACGAGCACTCCGGTGCAGCCGACTACTCCCAATTCACCTGTTCAAAGCAGCTCCACTAAATTTGAGTCGTCTTCTTCCTGCACGGAGGAAAAGACCGGCTCGACTTCAGTGCCTGTCAAGAGCACTCCTGTATCCAGCCCTGTCCCAGTGCAGAGCTCCAGCACTTCTGTCCAGAGCTCGAGCACTCCAGTGCACCCGACTACTCCCAATTCACCTGTTCAAAGCAGCTCCACTAAATTTGAGTCGTCTTCAGTGCCTGTCAAGAGCACTCCTGTATTCAGCCCTGTCACTTCAGTGCCTGTCAAGAGCACTCCTGTATCCAGCCCTGTCCCAGTGCAGAGCTCCAGCACTTCTGTCCACAGCACGAGCACTCCGGTGCAGCCGACTACTCCCAATTCACCTGTTCAAAGCAGCTCCACTAAATTTGAGTCGTCTTCTTCCTGCACGGAGGAAAAGACTGGCTCGACTTCAGTGCCTGTCAAGAGCCCTCCTGTATCGAGCCCTGTCCCAATGCAAAGCTCCGTCACTTCCAACTCGCCTGTTCAGAGCACCCCAGTCGTGTCGAAGCCTACTCCATCAGAAGTCATCACAACAGAAATTGTCTACGAATCTACGACAATTTGTCCCGTGACTGAGACTCACGTCACCGCTGGCTCAACCACTATAATTACCACGTCCGCCGTCTCAACGACCATGGTCACTAAGACCCAGATTGTGGTTCCCTCACCAAGTGCTCCGGCTCCTGTTTACTCGCAGCCGGCGCCCTCCCCAAGTACTCCAGCTCCTGTTGAGTCCAAGCCAGTTCCATCTCCAAGCGCCCCAGCTGTTCCATCGCCCAGCGCTCCGGCCCCTGTCGAGTCAAAGCCGATCCCCTCGACGACCATCGTTCTGAGTACCCAGATGGTGGTTCCCTCCCCGAGTGCGCCGGCCCCTGTGGTTCCAGCACCCAAGCCTGAGCATCCAAACAGCCCTGTTCCTGGCACGCCACAACAGCCAAAGCAGCCAGATACTTACGGTGCTCCTCCGCCCAAGCCTGAGCAGCCAAACAGCCCTGTTCCTGGCACCCCAGCACAGCCAAAGCAGCCAGATACTTACGGTGCACCTCCCCCCAAGCCTGAGCAGCCAAACAGCCCTGTTCCTGGCACCCCAGCACAGCCAAAGCAGCCAGATACTTACGGTGCTCCTCCCCCCAAGCCTGAGCAGCCAAACAGCCCTGTTCCTGGCACCCCAGCACAGCCAAAGCAGCCAGATACTTACGGTGCTCCTCCGCCCAACCCAGCAGTGCCCAACGCTCCCACGACTCTGGCCCCTATGCCCACTGGAACTCCTACCAGTTACACTACAACCACTGAAGTCTCCACCCTCCACATCCACAGAACAAACTTCGTCACCGTGCACAACCCAGGACCAACCCCCAACGCGCCGGCCCCTGAGCAGCCTGCCCCCAAGCCTGAACAGCCAAACGGCCCCGTTCCTAGCACGCCAGAACAGCCAAAGCAGCCAGATACTTACGGTGCTCCTCCACCCAAGCCAGAGCAGCCCAACAGCCCTGTTTCAGGCACACCAGAACAGCCAAAGCAGCCAGACACTTACGGTGCTCCTCCTTCCCCCGTGACAAACAACTCTCCTGTTGGAGGCACGCCAGAACAGCCAAAGCAGCCAGATACTTACGGTGCTCCTCCACCCAAGCCAGAGCAGCCCAACAGCCCTGTTCCAGGCACACCAGGCCAGCCAACACAGCCAGACACTTACGGTGCTCCTCCTTCTCCCGTGACACACAACTCTCCTGTTGGAGGCAACCCGGCGCCGTTCCCCAAGCCTGGTTGTAAGTTACCCCTTCATCTTGACATTCATTTGTGAGAATATTGGCTAATGATACGTTTTAGCAAACGCTACCATCCATGGAACTGCTAGCATGCCATCGCACACTATGATGCCTGGTAGCGGTGCTCCTCGCGGCTTGGCGGCTTCGGCTGCTTGTGCCGTGTTGGTTGTTGCTGCTTTGTTCATGGGCTTGTAAGAAGCTTGCATAGCTGTGTACTCGGTCTGATGGAGCGGATGATGGGATTTCGTTTGTATGATATCATCGATGAGTTTGTGTGACATCTGGCTGGATATCGTTTTTCAAAGGCTGGAGGGTGGACTTTTCCTTGGAGACTGTGTCTTCGGTCATGTGTACGATATGAGCATTGTTTCTTGGGTCGTTTCGAGGGTTTTTCTTCTTCTTTTATTCCTTTTCTCGGTCATGGAATTGCGCGCTCATAGAACGGTCGAACCATTTGGAAGCGCGGATTAGTATTCATCGATTGCTTACTGTATAAATATTCAATATTGACAAGTTGCTTCACTGTCGACGGATGTGTTATGTTCTCATACCTACCTATCTCTCTCAAGCTCTTTGATTTGAAAATGATACATCGTTATTTCACCGCTGACAGCAACGTATTCTGAAAGCGAAACACCTAATTACTGAGTATGCCTGATCATCGCGAATGTCCTCAAGTTTTGGGATATTCCTGATTTCTGGGAATCATTATTCACATGTCGGTTAGGTGTTTTCACAATTATCACTGGACACTGAGCTTCCTTGTTTCACGAAACGCCGATAAGTGTGGGACAATGAGTGAAATGCAACGCAGAGAAGACCCGGGGTCTTCTTCACTTCGAACTATCAACACATGGTATTGAAGCTCTTGAGCCGTCAGTCCGTCAATCCCACTTCAGGGTCTCCAAAAGCATTACACTGCTGCCCAGACCCGGGACTTATGCTGCCCTCCACCCTTCCATCCACACTAGTCACCCTTATGCCTCAGCTTCGCCCTCTTCAGCTTCGTCCTGTCCATCTTCGTCCGTTCCACCTTCCTCCTCAACTGCGTCCTCCCTTTCATCTTCATCATCCTCTTCCTCGACCTCCACTCGCTGGGAACGCGCAGCTGCCGTCGCAGGGCCAGCATCCCCACCCGGCGTCTGTTGCGCACTGCCACCCTTGCCCCTGCGCTTCCCGGCCGCAGTGCGTCTCTTTGACCCGAACCACCTGCCAATTTCACGCGTAGTCATCACACCTCCAGTAGCCTCGGAGAGTTCTTGGTATTCTTCAGAAGTCACGTAGACTCTTGGCTCTTGTGGGGTCTGGTGGGATTCGTAGTATTCATTGAGGATGGCGACGGCGGCTGGGGGGTACACACGCGGGCGAAACATCTGTTAGGGTGTTAGTTGATGGTTTGGCAGTAGATGATAGGATTGTTCGTTCGGATGAGTGATTGCTTACCTTGGTGCCATTGGCATTCTGCGCAGTATTCTCCTGGTTTCCGCTTCCCATTTGCTCGTGCTGGCTGGGTTGGACAAGCTCAGCTTGGCTGGGTTGGGCAGGCGTCGCTTCGCTCTGGCCATGGAAAACTGGAGGTGGGGCCAAAGAGAGTCCGGCGGCCAGGCCCACCCGCGCGAGGGTGGGAGACATCTGAGAGATGTCACCAGTAAAGTCGCATGAGTCCGGATCGACGCAATGACCGGGCAAATGGTGGTTGAGTTCTTGAAGGCTTTCGAAATATCCATCACAAATGGTGGAGTGGATCATCATTTTGTTGGACTTGGCTGATGATTGGATTTGAGTAGCGTTGTAAGAGAAGTGTTGTGGGTAAGAAGTGTTGTGACTTGATGTCAGGTCAGGATCAAGGAAGAAGGTTGAAGTTAAAGTGTTGTGACTTGATGTCAGGTCAGAATCAAGGAAGAAGGTTGAAGTTTCGGAACGGATTGGAGAACAGAGAAAGGAAGTTGGAAGAGCAGATCATTGGGAGATATTTATACCATAGGGTCCTCTTGGCAGCAAGAGAGGCGAGGGCGCTAGCATCCTGTCTAAGCGGAATGTTGTGAATGTGAGATGTGGTAAGCGAATATAGGTGAAGTTTGGGGTCTGAAGATGGGGACGACAGCAGGTTAGAAGAATAGCTGTTAAAGGAGAATACGACAGCTGGATAAGAGTTGCTAAGGGACGAGAGTACAATAGTCATTAGATGAGAGCTGCTGGGGAGGAGAACGTGACAGCAGCTTAGACGAATCGCTGCCAAAGGAGCACACAACAGCATTTTGATGACAGCTGCTGGGGAGAATATGACAACAGCTTGGAAAATCGCTACCAAAGAAGCATTCAACAGCAGTTGGATGAGGGCTGCCGGGGAGAATATGACAGCAGCTTGGTAGAATAGCTGCCAAATGAGAATACGACAGCAGTTGGATGAGAGCTGCTGGAGAGAATATGACAACAGCTTGGAAGAATAGCTGCCCCAGGAGAATACAACAGCAATTGGATGAGAGATGCTGGGGAGAACATGATAGCAGCTTGGAAGAATCGCTGCCAAAGGAGAATCCGACAGCAGCTAAGAGAGAGCTGCTGAGGGAGTCAACCCGCTTTCCTTCAAGCTTGGAGCAACAGTGGATTGATAGCAACAGCGGAATGCCCCAGTACAGGGACGGCGGCGAGGCCGCGCTCATGACTGTCACAAGCAAAGGGTTGAGGCATGAAGAGAATTGGAGGACTGAGGAGACTGAGGAGAGAAGAAGCTAGAGAGCTCTCACTCACGCTATATATAAGACTCTGGCTGACTAACGACTGACAAAACGGAGCTAGCTCACGCGCAATAAAAGATCAGACCTGAAGTTGTGGGATGGTTTGTTATGTAACGTGGCTATATAGTCTGACTTGTCAGATGCAGAAAAGGAGAAGGTGTCCAATAATAAGTGTATTGCAGGGCACCGCCAGCTTAATCTTAGGAGGCTTTTCTCAAAGGTAGAAAAGTCCACGTGATGAGATTTGTCCGGCCACATAAGTGCTGATGATTTTGCACACCTTGGCTGGAGGCAGCCAGCTTGACCGGCTACAGGCTATGTAACGGAGTAACAAGACTGAAACCAAGCTATGTAGGGTGGGATGGAGCAAGATTAAGAATTACAGTTGACTACGAACACTGCCTCGAAAGCTTGAAAGTTTTAGATGGAGAGATTTGTATGATTTAGTTTCTCCTGTGCGGTTATGGCCCCGGTGAAGCTAAGAGAGGGCCAGGGTGGCCAAGCCCCCCTGGCTCAACCACGTGATATCGCCAGCTGCCTTCACCACCATATGACCAGGTCATATATGGTGGTCAGGGTAAAGCTGACCGGTGTCACGTGGTTGGGCGGCCGGACAGCCCCATAGCCATCACTTAGCCTGGGGGCCCTTCACGGGCCACCTCAGACACTCAAGTTCTTAACCGCAACACACTTTTGTAAATCTAAAATTTCCGGTTCAAACAGAGATCACAAGCAGCTGCAGCTTCAACTTTCCCCCCTCCCACCTTACAACTTGGTTCTAGATTAGATTCGCTTTTTACACAGCTTACGGCCGGTCAAGCTTCAGTTCAAGCCCTCAAGTTCTCGCTCGGCGGCTTCATATTTTTACATCAGAACGTCGCGTGAGCTCTTCTCGAAAAGAAAAAACTCCTAGTTGAAGATAGCTTGGCTAGGTGTGCCCTGCAAACCACGAATTTTCAATCACCTTCTTGCCCTTTCCCCTTCTTCTGCATGTGAGAAGCTACACCATATATATAGGCACGACGTTGATCTTGAAGTGGATCTTGAAGTGGTGCAATTCGTCGGGGCTTTTCCTCTGTTCCGATCTTATTATGGAATTTGCATACTATCAAAACAGTCGATGTAGTTGAAAACGCGAAGACGAGTATTGAATGAAGAATTGGCAAGTGCGTAGTGCAAACGATTACTGTGTAACCATTGAGTATTTGCAAGTTGCTTGTCACGAATCTCGTTGCACTTGTCTGAAAACTATTTGATATGGAACTTTTCAATTCGTGAAGTCACAGAAAAGCGTATGATATCTACGAATAGAGAACGCCGAGTGACCTTGATTAGAATTCCGAACTTTGACGCTCTTGCACGCAGCACCAGTGCGTGTCTTGTCCCTTTCTTTCGAAAAAACGACCTCATGACTAAAACCCTTCCCAGACCTCCTTCCATATCCCCCTCCATGATCTTGACCACCACCAGACCTCAGCCACCCACCACGGCACCCAGTTTCTGAGGTAGCTGTTGTTGTTCTCGGCCCACGTGATCTCTTCGATCATCCTCCAGTCATACCTCCTCACTGCATCCGCACGCATCACCCCCTCACTTGTCATCATGATCTTCCTGCTGATTCCCCTCACCCTTTCCTTGCACGGTCTCATCCACCTCAGTCTTCGTTACCTCCTCCCCCTTTCCTTCCTCTTCTTCCCCTACATCTCCCTTCTCCTCCTCCATGCGCTTGAGTTGTGGAAGGACCGGCCGACTGCGAGCTCTGGAGCTTATTACCTGCCTCGGCCCGCAGCAAGCGGTGTCCGCGGGTGTTCGCTGATGAGATCCACTTTCTAACCTGTTCGAGTCTATTTGGGCGGGCACATTTGGCGGTTGAGGCAGAGATTGGGTCTCGTTCATCCGGACTAAACGCCAGCCTTGGTGAGTTATGGTCGCTGGCGAGGTGGGAGAGCCCTGTTGTTGACGTAGGCTGCGTCCGAGTCGAAGAAGGAAGCTTGCTCGTTCTAGTTCAAATTGGATAGGAAAGAGAACGGTCGCTGTTTTTCCTTCTCGAGCTCAGCCTCGTCCTCGTCCTCGGGCTCCGGCTCCCCCTCAGGCTCTCCCTCGCTTTCGACGGCTCCGGGGTTTGTCGGACCTTGTACGCTGTAAGCAAGATATCGAGAATATCGTAGTCAAATTCCTCGCGGCCTCGCTGGAAGGGTGTTAGTTGATGGGGTATTCATCAAAGAATGGCAGCTTTGTCAGTTTATGTTGATAGTTGCATACCTTGGCTTTTCTCTTGTCCTGCTTTTGTGGTGCCCTCTTCCTCCTACTTCCTTGCTTTGGCATGCTGGCTGAGGCAGCGGTGGCGGCCCGTTTGCCTTGTCGGCCATCTCAGAGACGGGCTTGATCTCAGGGATGGGCTTGATCTCAGGGACGGGCTTGATCTCAGGGACGGGCTTCGTCTCGCTCGATGCTGTCTTCGACTTTGGAGGGGGTCCCGAGTTCGTGGCTACTTTTCTACTCGCCTCGGTATGAGTAGAAGAGCTGGGGGCGGTTAGGGCAGCCGTTGTTGCGTTGACGACTGAAGGGACCGCACTCAACGCACTAGCAGTCCTTGCAGTAGCATGAAGTACCGGCGGTAGTGTCCTCTTCTCCTTGACCCTCGACGGTGCTGTTGTTTCCTTGAGTCTCGACGGCGTTGTTAGCACGTACAGTTTCCTTGTCGCTTTGCTCGTCTTTGCCTTTGCCAGAGGACTCATCTGCCTCGCCGTAGAAATCCTCATAGTCAAACTCATCGATGCTAGACATGGGGCTAGGCACTCGCTCGGCACCAAGCAAGGATGCTTGGTGTCAAGTCGTCCTCGATTCCAGGTGTCTCATTCTCATCGATATGATGTTGTCCTCCAGAGTTGCCTTCACCCATAAGTTCGGAGGTTGGGGTAGTATCACAGATTTGGCGACCCCAACTGTTCGCCGACGAGAACTATTTTCGGACTTGATCGGGCGTTATGGGAGTGGTGCAGTTTGCGGTTGATGTGGAAAGCTGCTCTTTTCCGGGCGTCCACTTTGCGTCAGCTCACTGGGGAGGTGGAGACTGATGCTTGCAAGGGACGGCGAAGCCATCACCGCTGCGAGGTCGGATGCCCTCGAGGCTGATGTCAAAAGAGCCATGTTGATCGAGCTGACAGGTGCAAACGGGGTAGAATGATCGGCGAGGGCTTGTGTCGATTGTTTGTGTCGATTGATTTGGCCGCGTCGGGTCGCGGCGCTTCTTGAAAGCAGCGACGAGTATGGCAGTAATCGGATTGGCACAGCCGTTGGTCGCGGTGGAAAGCTGCTCTTGCTCGTCCGTCGATATCACCACTTTGTATTTCGGATCGCAGGGCTTCCATCTTGGGCCGGCACATGCCTTGAATTCAGCAAGGAGGATTTGGACAACATCATCGTCGAAGTCGGTTCGTTGTTTCTGAAATATAATTATCTGACAGTTTGGATATCGATGGACAAGTAGCAGTAGGGCACTATTTCATACCTTGGTCACGACCTTGCTCTCATCCTGTTCGTCCGACGTGGGCGCCTTTCTCTTCCGACCACCATCTTTGCCCTTGCTGGCTCCGGTAGGGGCGTCCTCTCCTTAGTGTCTTGAGGAGGTGTTGAGCGTGCAGTAGTCGCTGCGTGTGGAGAGGGAGGTTGGAAGTCTGCTTGATGTTGGTTGGCAAGTAGGTTGACTTGGATATGGTTGGCTTGGGGTTGGTGCGCTTGGCCTTGTCGTACCGAACCTTGAGTCCGAGCTTGTCGACCGGAAGGGCCTTGGGCTTGCTCGAAATAGCCCTGAGCTTGCAACTGGGGAGCCGCAACGGACAGAGCTGCCCCTTGTTGACACTGGCCTTGACCAGCCAGAGCTTGCCAAAGACCCGAACCTTGTCCGAAGAAAGGTTCGGCGGGGCGTTGGAAGATGATTGGGCGGCGGTTGATCGTGCCGCGCTGGTCGCTGCGGGAGGAGCACGGCGAGCCGTGTATGATGCCAATCGGCTGCCGATCAGAATGCCATGAAAGTAGTAGGGCTGCGGAAAGAGTGGCTCCCTCGGAGCAGCGAGAGCTCGCGCAACATCAGCGAGGACGGCGACAGACTGCCAACGAAAACCACTTTCCGATTTAATGAATTATTGCAAAAGATAACATAAACGGAGACTCCGATATGGATAAAACGCCCAAGGCCTCTTCATTAGAACTACCAATATGTAGTTATGGTGGCGGGAATACGCTGCCACTGGTTCCTAGGATCTCCGCCGCGAAACAATGCAGGCGATCATACGCCGCCCACACCAAGGACTTATGACACACTCCCACCTTATCCCCCACCCATCACCCCCTCCCTCCTTCTCCTTCCCCTTGCCCTTCCCCTTGCCCTTTCCCTTTCCCTGATCCTCTTCTTCTTCCTCCACCTCCGCCTCAACCTCCTTCTCCACCAACTCATCCTCCTCGTTATCGCTGACAACTTGACGGTGTTGGCGTCGTCGGCGAGACTCGGCTATGGCGGGACCTGCGTCCCCTCCTTCCGTCTGCTCCCGGGGCGAGCGAGAGCCGATTCCCACCTCGCCGTAGCCCCCATCCGCGTTCCTCAACAGGGGGTGGCCTCGGCTATTTGCCGAAGAGAACCATTTTCCTACTTGGTCGGGAGCAATGGGAGTGGCGCAATTGGCGGTCGAGGCGGAAATTTGCTCTCGCTCGCCAGACGTTAAAACAACCTTGTACTTCGGGTTTCTGGGCGTCCACTTGGGGTCGCTGCGCTCCTTGAAAGCGGCAGCGAGTATTCCAACGGCTTCATCATTGAATTTGATTTTCTGAAATATTATTAGTTGAAAGTTCCGCATGAATAGATGAGTGGTATGCGCGCTATTGCTTCATACCTTAGTAATACCCGTGGTCTCGTCATTCTCCGGTGCTCTCTTTCGCTTCTGATCTCCTTGTCACTTGCTGGATGAGCTAGGAGCGGCATCTCCTTTGGCCTTGCTTGGGCGCGCAGTCTCTACTTCGTTGTGTCTCTGAGTACTTTGTACGGCGGCGCTGACGGAAGCGGTTTCCAAACGGATGCGCGAAGAGAACCTGGTATTGGAGCGAAGGGTCATTGGCTGGGCGGGACCTGACGGGGTGGCGTCGGCAGCCTTGGCAGCAGCGGCGGCGGCAAAGAGTCTTTGCATGTAGTCATGTGCTTCCTCGGCTGTGAATCGACGGATGGGGCCATCGCACTGAGGAGTGTGCATGAGGTTGCAGAATGGACAAGCTACCGTGACGGGAGCCATATTCTCTAAACAAGAACAGTCAGCAAGTACTCGAAAAGAAGAGAAATTGTCGGTTGGAAAGGTATGCGCCAGTCCACAGGTAACACCAAATGAGATATCCTCGAAGTAGCTGGCTGGCTGTATCAACGGGAAGACCAGCAGAATCTTACTTGCGCATGTAAGAAGCCAGATTCTCGCGGCTTCGATAGGAGATAGTAGTGGAGCATGAGTTGAAAGACTTACCGGTTACTCAGTTGAGACTCGTCAGTAGCAATTTTCGAGAACGCGGAGGGATGTGATCGAGATCTCAAAGATTCGATGTTGTTGATCGAGATATTTGTGCGTGCTAGCGGAGGTCGAGGGAGTACGTGCAGGGTGATGTTTTGTTTTTTAGCGAAATACTCACTTCGGGTCTTGTTGAGTCTTAGCGCTAGCATTATCACCCCGTAGTGATGCCTCAGGCACTAGGGTAAGGCTGCAGCTATTAAGGCTATGACTATTTTGAAAATGGACTTTCATCAAGATTATATATGCGGTCTCTACCCTGTACCCTCACCATCTAAAAGGTTTATTGTCGGTAAGACGCCGGCACCGCTTTTAAACCTCTTGTGGCTTGTTTTTTATAGAAAATAATTTCAGCTCAGAAATTTTAAAATTGTAATATCGCGACTTATATAATTGGCCGAGAAATGTATCAGGAGCTATCATTAAAGTAAAGGGGAAAGCTGTTTGGGAATGCTACCGAGTGACTACCTGCCATAACAAGACGGGGAAATCTCCCAACAAACACGTAGAGGTTGCCCTGAGAATCCATTCTTACGCTGCCTACTCATTTCCAACACTTTGGAGGAACCGACTGCTTGACAATATGCTGCCCATGCGTGGGACTTACGCATCACTCCCCTCGAACTCCAACCCTCGAACTCCTACCCCCTAACCACTCACTCCTTTTGTTTCCCCTTCCCCTTTCCGTCTCCCTCTGGCTCATTCTCCTCCTCCGCCACCGCATCCTTCTCCTTCGCCTCCTCTGACCTGAAACAACGTCGCAAAAGGGTATTTTGACAGCAACGAAGAAAAAAACAAAACACCATGATCCTAACATTCCATTCCGCGCGCGCAAGTTCCGACAAATGTTGATTTTTTCCGATGCGTGTGGTGAAGAAGAGCTTCAGAGTTGACCGTCCTCCTCGTCGTCGTCGTCGTTATTGTTCAAAGCTTGACGATCTCGGCGATTTCGGCGGAACTCACGTGTAGCAGAACCAGCATCTCCTCCTGGCTTCTGCCGCAAGGACGGGCGAGAGCCGCTTTCCGCCTTGCCACCCATGCCTTCCCTTAGCATCCAGTGGCCGCGGCTGTTGGCCGACGAAAACCACTTGCCAACCTGAATGGGATCCATTGGAGTAGGGCAGCCGGCAGTGGTGGCGGAAAGCTTCTCTCGCTCGTCCTTGGACAACACCACCTTGTATTGTGCTCTTCTTGGGGCCCAATCGGGGTGTGCACGTGCCTTAAAGGCATTTGCGAGAAGTCGATAGCGGAGTGATCGAAATCTTGTCGCTGGAAGTTTGTTAGTTGGCCGTTTGGACAAGTGGTTATTATGCCTGGACACAGGGTTGTCGTATATCTTCTTGCCTTCCTCGTAATTTTCCTCATCGTCATTATCCTCCTCCTCCTCTTCATTCTCCTGGCTCGCCGGGCGCTTCCTCTTTCTTTCAAGCCCTTGAGTACCTCGGGTACCGACTTCGGCCTGGAACGGTATTAGTTGATAAATAACAGCTCTGGAATTTGTATGAATGATCGCAAACCTTTGTTCCTTCTCTCTTATTCTGCTTCTTTGTTTCAGCCTTGCTCTTGGCGGCTGGGGTTGGCTGGGCATTTGAACAAGCGGCGGCGGTAGAAAAATGGATGGCGGTACCGGTGATAGACTCGACGGCGGCGGGAGCATTGATCCTGGACGCATGAGGGGCAGCTTCAGCCCTCGTAGCGGTAGCTTGATGCCCGCGGTTGGGGAAGAGGAGCTGAGCACCGCGAGCTACCGCATCCGCCCTTCGCATAACCTCCTGCCATTGTTCAGGCGTGTAAGTGGGATTTTGGCTCGTATTGACAGGCTCGGAGCATTGGGGGATATGCAATAAGCCGCATATGGGACAAGACACCGTAATAGGCGCCATGATAACTAAAAAAGAATAGTCAGTAAACGCTCACAAAAATGAAGAAACTGTCGGTCGGGAAGCTTTGCGCCAGTCCGCAGGTGGCATCAGGCGGCATATCCCCGAAATAGCTGACTTTAGCAATGGGAAGACCAGCAGAATCTTGCGCAGGCAAGAAACCAGATTCTCCCAGCTTCTAAAGGGAGACAGTAATTAGTTGGATCAGGAGTTCGAAAGCTTACCTTTTGTGCGTACTTGGAAGCGACTTTGATCGAAGCTGTGCGATACTCGTTGTATTTGGTAGTCCGATGTACTAGGTGCTGTTGAAGAAAGCTTTGGTGTCAGCGGAACTCGAGGGAGTGCGAGCTAAGATTGTTTTTATTGACCCATTTTTCCGCTCGCCTCTGCTGTCGCCAAGCCGCTAGCGCCGCTTTTCAGCCTTATGTGATATCTTTGTTCCGGGATCGAGGGACGGTATGTGATGATTTCGCGGGATATTCATGTTATTTGACTAAACCCATACTCAAAACAGCTCGATTTCCAAATATCCTGGAAAAGTCATGCTTTTATTAATTATAGTATATTGTCTTCTTTTATGTAATATCGTGACATCGTCTTCTGGGGAAGTAATAGCCTGGTGAAATATCATGTTACAAAATTTCCTCTCGCGTCCACTACAGCAAGAAGTGGAAAACGGGCCAAAGAAGCATTCTCTCTTGTCACTGAATTATTAGTATGTGTCGATACACGCTATTGCATCACAGCGCTCATCTATCGCCCCAGATTTCACCTCGTCATTATACTTCTGATCCTCTTTGCGTCTTCTTTACCCGCCTTATTCTCCTCCATCTTCTTTCTCTTCGCCATGCGCGTCTCAGGGGAAGCTGGAGTTTGCGATCCAGCATCATCATCGGCATTCAGCTGATGCTGCGACCTTGTTACTCTAGTTGTCTGGATGGCTGAGGCCTTGGCGGTGATAGCATGGCTGACGGCGGGTGGAGTCTTGGTATATACGGGCTCATTGAGCAGACCGCGAGCAGCATTCTCACCATCAGCTTCTGCTTCTGCCGAGCCAATGACGATGACGATACCGTGGAATTTGGACTGGGGAACGAGGGGGAGAGCGGCGGCACGACGAGCGGCTGCGTTTGCCAGGAACCCCTGCCTAATCGCCGTTACTCTTCAGGTGTATTGGTGGCTTCCATGGTTGATAAAGAGGGGGGGAATCATTGGGTGCAAGCCGGCCTGTGCCGGAGGCCACAGAACTGGCAAGCTTCGCGAATGGGAGATACAGTTCTAGACAAGGATCTTCAGCATTATGCTCACAGACTTGACAAGTGGTCGCTTGGAGAACAGTTTGCGGAGGCAACACTTGGCTCAGACGCGGTGACGGGAATAATACGATTCGCAGTTCCAATTTACGCATGTTAGACTTTCCCAATTGAGATCTCTCGGCCTCGAAGCAGAGATGGAACTGGATTTGGGGGATTGTAAAGATAGGCTTTGACCTTGTGGAGGTTCAGAAAAGATCGAGCATTGTGACATGTACGTAAGTCGACTTTTGGTACTATGAACCGAATCTTGTGTGTGTTGGTGCGAAGCGACCTCGAGGAAGCTTATCCTAGACTGGATCTTCCATCGGACTATTTGTTGCCTTACTGCCTTGCTGCCTTTTTCTTTTTTTGAGAAAAATTCATAGGTTAATTTCCCTCGCAATGCTATTTCCAGAACATGTGCATCTACTATATGTCGTGAGTTGGAAGCAAGCTTGAAAGCAGGTTTGCTTCCCGTGCACAAGTAGTAATCAGGAGTTGTAACATCGTGGCCTCCATGAATGGCAGGCAAGTATATCAGGATACCAGATTCGAGTACGAGGAAATCGTCAGTTGGATTCTTTTGACGAACTATCTGCAGCGATACACGGAAAGATTCATCCCATTCCCATCATCATGCGCAGTTTGTCGTCAACCTCGTCATGCCCTGGTAACTGGCTACTCTTCATCATCACCATTGTTGCCTTTCTTGTTCTTCTTTCCCTTGCCTCTCTTCGCGCGCTTGGCCCGAAAAGCACCGTCTTCTTCGTCGTCTTCATCAGTCACCTCAAGTCCAGCGTTCTCGGCGGCGGCGTCTTGCCCTTCGGAAGCCTCCTCATCCAACAGGTGGTGGCCCCTAGATCTGCTTGTTGAAAACCACTTCCTGACCTGGGGTCCGTTCATAGGATGAGCGCAGCCGGCGGTTTCGTTGGCGATTTCGTCGCTTTCTGCAGTTGTCAGCCATACTTTGGGCTGCTGCGGTGTTTGTCGACTGCGCCAAGCTGCCAATAGAATAGCCAGGACATCAGGCTCATGGTCCCGACGACCTTTCTAATACGATGTGAGTTGATAGTCTCCCTATGGAATTGCTTTGGGGGACATGTGGATGTTTTGTCGACTTGTACCCATTGTTACATACCTTCTTGCCATTGTCACCGGTCTTGGCCGTCTTGTTCTCTCCACGCTTTCTCTTCTGTCCTTGAGTGGCTTGAGTAGCCGATGCAGGAGCAGTGGGTTCCTTGCTGCGGCCCGAGGGCGTGGCCATATCGGCGGCAGTCGATGCGAGCTGGGGCTGGCTGTGTTCGATCTCCGGGGCGAAGGTGTTCGATTCCGGCATGGTAGCGTTCGTGGAGGGGAAAGAGGCGGATGCAGGCGATGGCGTGTAGTGATATGTCACATACGGAGGCATCATCGGAGGCCAAGGAAGAGAAGTAACGGGAGGGAAGTTCTTGAGGCATCCGCCTATCAAATGGTGGCATTCTGCTTCATCGAGCCTGACAGTGCTCCAGTCGATTATCTTGCGGCAAAAGGTGCAGGGTTTCAAATGAGGATTCATGGTCTAAACAAGGATGGTTAGCATGTGCTCACATAGTGGGACATCAGTTGCTGGAAAATAGTTTGTGCCAGCACGGGAGACTGTGGGTGCGATCTACGCTCAACTTGAGCTACGATCAACTGCGATGAGAACAATTGGTTGGTAGAAGCCAATCTGCGCAATGAAGAGCCCAGAATTCTAGGTTCCAGACAGAGACGGCGCTGAGATAGGAATTAACTTACTCGAAATGCCTTTGGTCGATATTGGACTTTGAGAAAGCTTGGGAACTGTTGTGGAGCATGTCGAGCTGGAGAGGGAAGCTCCCCAGAGTGCAAAGCTCTCAAATTCAGCTTCTGGTGCGCGAGGCGCTAAGAGCACGTGCCATGGTCACGTGAGGTCTGTGCGTGATAATGCTGTGACAGTTGACCAAATGCACTACTCGCATCTGCTGTCGCGAAGGCGGTACTACTTTCAGGCAATTCCCGATAGCCTTACCACGCTACCTAGTCGATTTGGGAGCGACCAACGCCCTAAATCTTTGGAAAAAGTAGACGAGATACGTTCGAATGCAGTATATTATATCGGCTTGTAGACCAGTTACATCCTCTCCACGGCCTAACGCGTGAAAACACGGCCCTAATAGCCGCGGCGAAACGACTGTTTGTTGTTTTATCAATAGATTGGCCTTATACCCAAGCTGTTTTGTTTCAACATAGAGCCACCGGAATTACTGCTCCTTTTGAAGAACCCACTGCTAACTCTAGTATGCCGAGTGAAGATGTCAAATGTGCACTTTGCGGCAAGCAGGTGACCACCGAGCTACTCATCACGCACCTCGAGTCCGGATGCGTCCAGATGCGTTCACCATACGCGCACTCTCTTTCCCACGGAAACCGCGCTACTTGGAATCTTTGGCAGCAGCAGCAAGAGCAAGGGCAAAAAGAACAGTAAAGTCGATGGCTCCAATAAGCCTGCTGGGGATTCGAAGACGAAGCGCGATGAGACCGAGAGCCATGAGGGGGACGACACCGACGAGGATGACTAGAAGGATGAGCAGTCACCCACCAAGAAACCCAACAGAGCCAATCCGAACTTGATGGTTGCTAGCTTTGACCATTTCTATAAAAGAATGATGTGTTTCTTGCAAATTTGATCTAAACTGATCTCAATGTGATTTTGCGAAATGAAGCTACGAAATTACTGCATGCTCCTGGCCTAAGTAAAAGAGGCAGTTGCCAAATTCTTGGAATTACATTCGGATTTCATGCTATCATATTGGGCACGATAGTGCAGATCAACTCACCTGATTTTGAATTTGTGATTTGTGGACTTAGAAATGTTCGGGAATATTACGAGTACTCACGCATAATCAGAATTCCGAGTAATCAGGTTTGTTCTAAGTAATCAGGAATATTCCAAGTAATCGGAGATATCCAAAATGGTTAGAAATTAGGATTGCCATAAGTAATTTTGAACATACAAAGTATTTCGAAGTGATGCGATGGGCGAGAGTGAACTTGGTTCTAACTTCCGTCTGCTATCACATATTCTTCAGCATGAACTGGTCCTTTTCTCAGGACAAAGGACTATCGCAGGAATCATGGAAACATCACTATTTAGATACTTGTACAAATTAATTTGAAATTACAAATACACGCTGCCCAATCGGGACTTACGCCCTCTTGAACTGGAACCGGGCCCCCCCGAGGACCCGGAACTCAGCCTCAAACTTAACCCACAGGCCGTCGACGCGGACAAGGTTTCCCTCGTGATTCACCCCATCCACCACCGGCATGTCCTCCTCCTTCACCTTCTTGCCTGAGATCTGCTCCACCTTCCATCTCTGCTGCACCTCCTCTTCCTCCTCCTCATCCACCTCCATCTCATCTCCCTCTCCCTCCTCCTCACCTCCCACATCTCCTCCCTCTCCCTCCTCGTCATCTTCCTCGTCGTCTTCCTCATCATCCTCCTCATTCTCCTCCTCATCAACCACCATCTCGTCTTCCTCCTCACCCACCACCATCTCACCCTCACCTCCCTCACCTCCATCCTCTCCCCCCTCTCCCTCCTCATCGTCGTCATCGTCATCATCGTCGTCTCCTTCCTCAGCCTCGGCGAGTAGACCGGCTTCGAGGGCGGCATTGGCGGACTTGGTGGCTGATGCGAGCCGTGGTCCTGGATCCCGCCGGATATTCATGAACCAGTTGGCCACCTGCCAAGCCGTCATGCCCACCACCGAAGCCAGCCCAAACGCCTCGGCGTCGGTGAGGTACACCTTGGCCAGGGCTGCTGGGTGGTGCTTCGACGAGGGGTTGTAGCCGCCCCTGGTCTGGTGTACGAGAAATTTCGTTAGCATCGGGAGGGGAAGTGGGGATAGGGGAGAAAAGTGAGGTAGGAGTTTGGGGAGGAGATTAGGACATGAAAGGGGACTTTTATTTTGCTTACCGAGCCAATGGAAGGCAAGACCCAGTTGCGGGCGAAGGTAACCTCGACGGGGATTCCGCAGAACTGATATTGTGTTAGTGTTCTCATACCGTTATTTCATTCTCGGTGGTGTGAAGTGTGCTGTATTTGGGAAAGAAAATTGTCACTTACATGACCACGGGAACCGGAGTTGCCGGCAGAAGCTTGTGTGGCCATGGTATTGTTGGAATTCGACATGGTGGCTCTGGAGTGAGAAGAGGTGTTTGTACTGAAAGAAATTTGTTAGCTGTGTACTCAATGTTGTCCTAAGACGATATATATCGCGGGCTCGATGACTGATCGCAAGTAGAGGGCCAGAGGCCAGCTACTTATATCTGGAACGACAGAACATTCTGGGTCTGCTGGCCTATATTTCAAACAGGACAGAGTCAGGGGCTCGAGTGGAAGATCCTGAGTTGCTGACATATGGACTGAGCAGCAGGAAGTCCACCAGTGGTAATCTGCGCGTGTGACACGCTCTGCATGGCCAGCAGCGGCAGTTTCGAACCACGGCATCGTAACGGGGGAGCAGGAGATAATGAGATGGGTGATAGCGACTTACTTCGGTGGTTCTTCTTGGCGCAGCGGGAAATTTAATGGATTGGAAGGAAGCTTTGATTTTGGGGAAGCTTTGATTTTGGGGAAGCTTTGTGGATTCGAGGAGTTGTGGGTGCTTGGAATTCGATCGTGTGAAACGATGGTGTTTGTCAGGAGATGACAATTCGACGCCTGGAAAAATTGATGCCTTATCGCCTGAATAGCCTCTAAAGCGATTCCAACCACCCAGAGTTCACGCTGATAGGCTCTAAGGGGCTTTTGCTAACGAGACGCTAACGGCTTTGGGAATTTTTGGCCTGCTTGTTTCCAAACTCGACGCCATGTTCGACGACGCCAACTGTTCTCGGCTTCTCGGCTTCTCGGCCGGACCCTGTAAGTCTACAGCACCCATATCTCATCCCTATCTTGATCTGACTAACACGAAAGAGCGACAACGAGCAGAAGATCGATCAGACTTCGGATCCGGCTCTTGCTCCTCCACCATCATCGGCATCGCTCCTCCTCGGAATCCTTCTCTTTGTGCTGCCTGGGACGGCTTTGGCCAGGTGAACATGATCCGCTTCTCTGACGAATCCGACATGCAGCGAGCCCTGATGGTGCGGCTGGCGGCATGCCACACATGGGCATGAACCCTGGTATGGGATCTGGTGGCATGTACCCTCCTATGGGTGCTTCTGCCCCCATGGGCTACTACGATGCTCCCCAGCCGACGAACACCAACTCGAACAAGACTTCGCCGGGTACATCACCGAGGGTAGCTCGGTTTCTTCTTCCAAGGATTCGGAGAGATCACCTACGTCGAGATCCCTCCTGGCTAGGCCTACTCCTGGCAAGGGCTGCGGGATGACTTTGACGTCGACCTTGATCTCTCGGAGAGCACCCAAGACAGACGCATCGAGAAGTCCCACCAATGCTGACAAGAACAAGAAGCGCTTCGAACGTGAAGCTGCTGAGAGGAAGACCGCTGCGAGAGCCAAGGCCAATTCACAGGCTGAGGAGAAGACTGCCAAGGAGGCGCCTCCGCCCCTGAATATCGAGTGAGTTTACGGTGACGACTCCCACGGCACCCAGATTTTGTACTGACAGATATATAGAGCAAAAGAACGGGTAGAAGACCACTCAGACTTGGGACGGCCCCCTACTCCTCAAGCAACCCATATCGGCGTCCACCTGTTCCTTTCCTTCGTGCTCCCTGGGATGGCTTCGACCAGATGGCTTGTATCCGCCCATGGATGCTGCTGCTCCGATGAGCCACAATATCGCCTTGCAGGCCCTGAATCCATTCACGGACCCCAACAACACCACTGTCTTCATCAGTGGCTTGTCGGAATACGTCGCCGATGATGAGCTCCGCTCTTCCAGGAATTCGGAGAGATCTGAAGCTTCCGCGGAAATAGTGGTGCTTCCCGACAAGGACGGCCACCCGGGCTGTCTACCAAGCACACGTCCGTCTCCAACCTCAGACACACACTCCTCAATTCTCAAACCTTCAAGCCTCTCCACCCATCAACCGAAAACATGCCCAACACCCATGGAGTGAAGTTTCTGTGTTTCCGGAACAGCATCGAGCTCGAGCACCTGCGCATCCAAGATGATGGCAACCTGGGTGAAGCTTTGAGGGCTGTGTGGCGAGAGTTTCTGCCCACCAGCGTCCTGCCTTCCGGCTTCGCATCTGTCTGGAAGAATGCAGACAGCATGGTGAACGCCGAGGTGTTGCGGGCGCACGCATTCTTGGACGTACCAAGAAGAAATCCTCGCCGAGTGGCTCTCGTGTGTCCTCTGGCCGCTCAGGTCCACCCTGGCAGCTGAGGCACCTCCAACTTCTGGAGTCGAGCGAGCACAGCCTCCTGCTCGACAAGCCAACTCTCAGCTGGACTGTCTTTCAAGCACAACACACTCCGGTGACTCCAGCGTGCGCTACCTCTGTGAATAGACAGCCAGAGTCTTGCTGAGCAGTCTCTACTCATAGCATCTCGTCCGATGCCGGTTGCGCGTCCTCGACTGCGCGAGGATCTTTTCCAAGGCAAGCCGGTTGTCACACCGGTCTCGAGGCTTCCCGTCGCCACGTTCCGCCAAGCAATTGTTGCGCACTCTAGATCGTACAGCCGTCAAGCCCCTGCATCCAGCCCAACTCCACAGCCGAAGTGTTACTCCAACAACCCTTCCGGCAACCCGTCCAGCTTCTTCGGTCCACCGGGCCGCGGCGACGACGACGATGATTCTGAGTCCAAATAATTCTCGTCGATGAACAAGCGCAGTAGGTACTGCAATGATAGCCCGGGCTTGGACTACAGCTAACAAAGCGTAGGCGCCAATAACAAGTCGAGGTTGACCAATCCGGGCTGACATGTCGAAGCCAACATGTCGAAGCAGGTCGCCAACTGGTTCATGAACATCCGGCGGGACCCCTGGACCGCGGCTCGCATCGGCCACCAAGTCCGCCAATGCCGTCCTCGAAGCTGGCCTACTCGTCGACTCCCCATGAACAGCTTCTCCTGATCGAATGCTACACGCCATCGTCGAGACGGATGACCAGGAACTGGTGAATCTCCCACGCCGTTCCTGGTTCTCCACCCGAGGCTGAGGAAGAAGTCCTTGATTTCCTTGTGACTCGGTACACACACCACCCGTCCGCCTCCGTATCTTCCTGCTCTTTCTCACTGCCATCAAGTCTTGCGTTCATCACCTTGACATCTCCACATTCCTGCGCCGCTGGAGCCGGTGGAAATCAACTTTGTTCCTGGGCGCAAGCACCACCAGGGGTTGACTGAGCTTTTGTGGACTCCGTCGAGGACGCAGCAAGTCTCAGTCAAAACCGGATCCAAGCCAAAGGCTGCGGAAAAGAAACACGACCCTTTCCATCCCAAGCCTTTCACCTGGTCTATCTTTGGTCGCACAGCAAAGAATACGACGAAGGCAGCGCCCCGATGAATACGTTGACGGAGATCTACCCGGAGAAGGTTCCGGGGCCCCGCCGTGACCGGTGCCAATGCTGGGGATCTGTCTTCAAGCACATCACAGACCACTCCTGGTCGACTGAAGTGTCTCTTCCTGTCTGGTAAGTTCACTCGAAGCTTCCTCGCTGTTCATGCCTTTCTCCTCATCGATGTCTTGCTGCTGTTTGTATGGAAATGACGACGAGAACTGACCGCTTTGTGCAGGCCTGAACAGCCATACACTTCGTCCTTCCTCGAGAATATGCCGAGTCACGGCGAGCCAGATGTGGAAGATTGCACATCTGGACCTCCGTGGCTCCTTGCCACCGAGCGGCCAACAGAGCCCTTGATCAAAGCCCCCAATGTCCCGTCCATGGAAAAGCAAAATCTGAGCTGCGGTATAAATAGCGTAACCTCAAGTTCCAGGTGGTGCAGGTCAAGGCTAAAAGGGTCCAGGTGGTCAAGGTTCGGGTGACCGCCTATAAAAGGGGCCCAGGATCTCAGACTTCTAGAGAAAGCCTCTCTTGTTCTCGTGCATCCTTTTACGGCTCTGGTTCCAGCCCTGACCACGGCTCGGGTGGTCAAGCTTCGGGT
This sequence comes from Cyclaneusma minus, assembly GCA_037179335.1. Classification (NCBI taxonomy): domain Eukaryota; kingdom Fungi; phylum Ascomycota; class Leotiomycetes; order Marthamycetales; family Marthamycetaceae; genus Cyclaneusma; species Cyclaneusma minus. The sequence continues at coordinate 1,543,353 of JAKZHN010000002.1, read as the reverse complement.
GCCGATGGTCTACATTCGCCCCACCGTTGAGCTTGGCCAGACCTCCTTGCAAAACATCAATGTGGATCGCCGGAAGAGTGAGCATCGGCATGGCTAAGACTCTTTTTACTGCTGCTTGCAAGGCTGCAAACGTTGCGGAAGTGGGCTGGTCGCAAACTGTGACGGTGAATGGTCAAGGTACGGGTGCCCATGGTGGAAGTGCTCAGCATCAAGGACAACAAGGTCCAGGTGCTCGGAGCTCAAGGACAGCGAGCTCAGGGAGCTGTGTCGGGTTATTGAGGCGAGGAGTTCATTGTTCCGAGTGGCTGTTGCGATAGATGTAGTTTCGAATAGAATCTTGTTTCCAATAGGCCTTCGGCCCTCAACCACAATCTGTGACTGTGCGAATCAACTTTTCTGGAGCTGACTAGGTGGCCGTGGAAGAAGATGCCAGTGTGGAGTCGGAAATTCGGCAGGAGGATACGAGTCTGGTACGTATTTGCCCCTCGTTCTGAAGTCGAGAAGAGAGAGCTAACCGATACATGAATTTCTTGGGATTCGGCATGATTGGATGTTCGGTCCCGAGACGGCTTTCGGATTCGATGTTGCAGAGAGCTTCGGGAAAGTCGAGTACTCGAGGACAAGACGGAGAAAGACGGGGCGGATCAGTCGTTGCCCCTGATGTGGAAGAACATTCGTTCATGCAGAGCCTGGAATATGGAGAGGATCGTTGGTCAAGGGTGGGATGATGATGGTTGTGTCTATGAGATGGTCAGCAAATTGGACAGTAGGCTTGCGATGGAGTTGAACCTTGTGAAGGGCAACGAAGGCTTTCGGCCTGGACATATCAAGCGATGATCAGATGGCGGAGTGGTCCATCTCTGCCTTGGGAGGCAACTGCAGTATGCTCCAAGCTCGAACATCTGTCGAGAGGGAGCTCGTCGAAGAGAGTGTCGTCGTCAGGAGGCCGTTGTCACGAGGTCGTCGAGATGACTCCTCAGCACCGCGCCCCTGATTATCCTGACAGAGCTGCAAGAAGATCAAGTGGGCTCATGTCTCTGCCACCGAGACACGAAAGCTTCTGACCATCGCCACGACGACACTTCCAGGAAATCTGCAGATGCCATCATCAGCCCTTCTCCACTCCAGCCGGATGATGAGCGGAGGCACGTCTTTGTACCTGTCAGCCACCATGTTTGCAAACGTCGCTCCATGGTCTTCAGATCAAAGGAATCAAGGTGATTGCAAGCAGCGAAATGGAAAGAAGGCTGGTGGCAAGGTGGCAAACGCAATGATTTCTTGTGACCACAGAAATCGTTGGAGTACCTGCTTGTGCCGTGGATCACTGGTGTTTGTTTTGCGTCTCCTGAGCCGGACGGACCGCTACCAAGTCAACAATCAGCGAGTTCACTGTCGTCTCACCGCTGTCGATGCTGGGAGAGTGAAGATGGCGGCCCCCTTTCGAAACCTCATACGAGACGGGAATAGAGCAGCAACAGACAGCTTCACGCTGAGCGATGAGTAGCTTCGCATTGGAGTAGCTTCTCCCTGGAGGAGCTTCACACTACGCATCTTCATGTTGAGCAGCTTCACACTGGGCAGCTTCATGCTTTCCATGTTGTCCATGTGAAGATTCGGTGGAGAAGGCCCAGGTTAAGAGCAAGGAGGAGGAAGAGACAAAGAGAAGAAGAGGATGGATGGATGGGAAGATGAAGTAGAGTGGGGACGGAGAGGAGCTGGGGGAAGAAGGAAGAACAAGAAATCTGGGAGTGGTCGAGAACTTGGGTCTGCTCCTAGACGACCCGGGTGAGGAGGCCAGAGGGTCGCATGAGAAGGAAGTCCGGAGGTGGCTGAGAGTTTGGCCCCTTCTGGACAGTCCGTCCCGGGTGAAAATCCTCAGAGGGTTAAGAAAGAAGGAAGAAGGTTGGAAGTGACAGACATCTAGGGTCTATTTCTAGACAATCGGGGGAGTGGAGAAGCTCTGGGGGAAAGTTGAGAAGAGGTCTCGAGGTGTCCGACATGCTGGGTCTAGCTCTAGACACTGCGGGAAAGAAGGCTCGGAGAGAAGAAGGAACATTGGGAGTGGCCAAGATCTAGAGTCTGCTTGTACACGATCTGGATCTTTCTTCGGTCATGTCAGACTCAGCGAACTAAAGTAGCTTGGAAGGTCAAGAGACAAGGAGGATGTTGGGAAGCGACTGAGATCTTGGGTCTACTAACATTGATAAGTGATACGCCTGTATCGTTTAAACAGGGTCAAAGTTCAGGGGTGGAAGTCAATGGCACGATCCATCAGTCTAGGGGGCATCTCTTCTGGGTTTCGATTCCGACGAACAGGAAAACGACGACCTGTCCCAACCGATCCATACAAGTTTAACAACCTTGGAGGAGGAAGGAGGGAGCATTGAAGACACGGATGTCCCTGTCATTCCAACACAGAATCTCAGCCTGGATCTTCTTCGAGAATCACGAATGAAGGGGACTCAGGGACTCAGGGGGAGGAAGCAAGAGGAGATAAAGGGGACTGGGGAGGAAGGAAAATGAGTTAAACAAACGAGGATGGGTTAAACCGAGGTCCAAGGAGGATGAGTTAGACGGGGAAACGACGACAAGTGAAGAGAGGTGCTATCAGCAGAGTCCACATCTCATCCCCACAGACAGCCCAGTCCCAGTCCCAGTCCCAGTCGACGAAGGAAGTCCACGAAGGAAGTCCACGAGCCCCCCTTGCTGGAACTATGTCTTCTACCTCAAGCAGGCTCATCTCAGGCCAGTTGTGCACAGGTGGAAAGCCCCGCAGAGAGCCCTTCCACGCTGGGCTTGTGTGACGGCCCGAACCCTCCATGGATCAAATTGGCAGACGAGGCAATTCAGTTCTCGCAGTTGCCGTATTGCAACACGATCCGAAGTTGGCGAGATTCGAGAAAAATGCACTCATAAACAATGGAATTGATTGACTAGTTGAACGACTTCTCAACGCTTGACTGGCATCGAGATTCAGGAAAGGAAACCCACTACATTAAAACGTTACGGTCCAGTATCCAGAGATCAACTTACGTTGCATGACTTATGCATCTACAAGAAGACCAGCTGCGACCCTCCTCAAGTCATCATTATCAAGTCCGTCGGCGTCTGCTTGGGAATCGAGTCTCGGCGTGGTTCCTGGCCCCCAAAACTCCGTCCTCCAAAGCCATTCACGGAGAATGCGTAAATTCCGAAGGATTGGTCTTCCGACAATGAGTTCTCACCGACGCCACGTTCCTTTCTCTCTTCGCCAACTGGAAACACCGACTCTCCTCTCCGTCACCATGCTATTTGCTAAGCTTCACGTCGACCTTTCCCGCATCCAACCATCCGGAAACATTGTGTTTCCCGGTACTTTCGTGAGACTTGGCTGGCTTGCCCAGCTTACATAGTCGACATCTCAGATCTCGAACTCGAATGGCGTCAATAGGTTACATCGAAACTCAAGACTGGAACCCGAACATGGTGGTTGTGGCGTTGCCAGTGCGACTGGGCGCGCTATCGCATCAACACAGCCTCGATTCGGGACGGCTTACTCTAGTTGCAAATAGTCTGAGAAGACGGTCGAATTCTCGGTATCGTGAGCGGTCGGCGCTGTGGCGATACTGTTGTTGTGATGATAAAGCGACGGCGAGATGTTTGGCTCGCGCCTTGTGGCAACGGCGTTTGCAGCTGAGTTGGGAATCGCTTGGGGCGTGCAGGATTTAGGGGTCCTGTCAGACTGTCACATTCCAATGATTGACGATGACAACGTCAGATGGGTGTACACAGCTTGATGGTCTTGATAAGTGATGCCAGAGAGGGATGGCTCAGGACGTACAGTAAAATGGACTTTTGATTGAAACCTCGAGCACGATCTTATGGAACCCGATCATGAAAAAAGTCTCCGTAGAACACGTACAATTGTTTTGTATCGATCACGAGCCCGAATCGCATAGCCGTCAATCAGTCAGACTGGATGACAACGACGCTGATTGACCGTCACATTAACCTCGGTGACACATAGTCCGTGCTGTCCACATCCGGCTAGCGCACCGGAATACGAGCAGCCAAAGCGAGATTAGTATGCTTAACGACCAAAAGGGCGGGGAAAGGTGGGCCCTGGCACATGAAATCTTCATTTTATCGAGATGAACCTAACCCTCGGACACCGTGAGATCAATGCAACGATTTTCCCGAATCTCCAAGCTTGAGCATGTGGCATTCTTCAGTCTTCGCAGTTGCAGCATCGCATTTCGTGGAATCTTCGATGCAAGCATCGCATGGCTTTAGACTCTTCTGCGTCCTGCCTTGCTGCGTTTCCCCTGAGAGTACCACCCCCCATGTTCCCCCAGACTTGTGTACCTGACATAAAAACAGCGTGCTACAGCCCCCAAGCGTCCGGACAAGTCCGACTCTCCGCATATCACACCTAGGCAAGACAGGCTAGAGGCTACCATCCTTCAGCTGCACCAACCAGCATGCGTCCAGATCTCAGCCCACCCCAGTCAAGCAGTCTCCTCGGCGCCGACCCCAATATCGATTGGGCTAAATTAAAGCCTCGATACCCTGCAGAATACCCGATCTTGTCTTGGCACAAACTACCAAATTTCCCCCTCTGGCGACGCCGGCGAAAAACACATCGTGGTGCCGCCGTGGAAGGCTCACGAAAGGCCTGTTGTGGGATGGTAGGTAACCTAGCCTGAGCTCTAATCATTTTAAGGTTAGATATAGCAGCACGCCACCAAGCTTGCCGATTTCTTTTTTCAGTTGTCATCCACCTCCGCTCCTCTTGTGTCTTTTCCCATCTTCTCCGTCGTTCACTCTGGTTGATCATCCATCTCTCGTTGCATATCTCCACATATCTAACGAGTCACTGTCATTCACTTCTACAAAACTAAAAGTCAATTCACATCTACATATTCTCAAGATCCAAAAGTTAATCTTAATACCCTCCTTCTCGCTCAGCGGAAGTCGAAGTCGCACATCACCTCAATCAATCCATCAGCTCATATTCCCATACTTCGAATATCTGATACCGAAATACATCCATCAACATGCGCTCCTTCTCCTACCTCGCCGCGGCCGCCAGCTTCATTGCCTGCGTAGCCGCCCAAGCCAATCCCTTCACTATGGGCACGATCGAAACCATCAACGCCGGCTCGCCATTCACCATCACCTGGTCGCCCACCTCCTCCGGCACCATCACTCTGCTTCTCAAGACAGGTCCTTCCACCAACCTAAAGACCGTCACCACCATTGCCTGTAAGTCTGCCGTGCTTTCCAAGTCTCCCCATCATCTTCTCTCCGAACCTAAAGAACGCAATACTGATCTTGAATTTCGCAACAGCTGGACAAAAGAACTCCGGCTCCTACGTCTGGAACCCCTCCGAATCCATCGCAACCGGCGACAACTACGCCCTCGAAATCGTCGACGACTCCAACACCAACAGCGTAAACTACAGCGGCATGTTCAGCATCGCCTCCGACACGCCCGCCGCCTCTTCCGTTTCCGTGTCTTCCTCTTCCACCAGCGTCAGCTCCAGCTCTTCCTCAATGTCTTCCACCGCCTCGAGCTCCATGACTACTTCGATGTCATCCTCGTCAACTGCCTCTTCTTCAAGTGCCACCGGAAGCTCAAGCAGCAGCGCTAGCAAGACTACCAAGACCTCCAGCAGCACGGCATCCAGCACCAGCTCGTCTGCGACCAGCACGGATACTATGACCAGTGCGGCCAAGCACCTGCAGGTTGGAGGTGGCATGTTGGCGATTGTTGGAGCTGTTATGCTTACCTTGTAAATGCGGTAGCATTTCAACACGCGCTTCTCGCTCTGAAAGTTTGAAGTACACGGTGCAAAAGCGGTCTTTGGGTGGGAAAGGGGAGTCGGTTTCTGCGATGATTTGGAGCTTTGGTGCGAGGATGAGATTCTGCTGTTGAGTATTTGAGCTCCTTTTTACAAGATACATGTATCATGATTGGCTGGGCTTGGGGCTTGGGGCAATGGCCGATGGGACGGCGATGGGATATATTGGGATTCTTTGCGACAAGCCTGCATGCATTTGTTGAGGGATTGATTCTTCAATGGTTTTATATATTTTGATGTAGGAATAATTGAGTAATACCTGACACCTGGAGAGGAATATCTGAGATAAGAATTGTCTTTTGGTTCGAGTGATGACTGGTTTGGTGGAGTGATGATGTCGTTGCGGGATCGGGAGACAGACCTGCAGGTGAGGTGGAGAACTGGGGTCAGTATGGCTCTGGGGTACAGTTGCATGTGCAGCATGTCGTGACTTCCATGTGGGGAACGCATGCAAGCTACTGCACCTGCTCGGGGTGTGCGCATAATACCGATTGTACTATAACTCTCTTTAGTTCTTCGCAACTCCCAAGACAGCGATGCTATCTCATTTCCAAAGTCTCTCTATTGCAGAGGCTTTGTCCGTCAAGTGGGTGCCATGCTATCAAGGAGCGGACTTGCCTCTCATAACTCATTCTCTCTGTTTCCACATTTCGCCAAAGCTAGAACAGCTGTGAATCATCAACAGCCGCTGTTTTGCCCGAGATCTAGGGTAGAGGGATCTTGAAGCGACTATAAAGGTCCTCGACGAGCCCTTACATTCCTCTCCCAATATCAATATCTGGCCGAAAAAACAGCACATGGTGATATTTGAGCAGGAAAGACGTGTTTGCGGTTTCTGGACTTCAAATTCCCTGCATTTTCCAGCTTCCGAAATTTTAACTGCTGTTCGGGGATCGAAGTTGGGAGTTTCTGGATATGTTTGTGTTAGTCTTTTGGGAGGACTGACAGCAGTGAACTCGAACGACGGTAGGAACGTTAAGCGACGGCAGGATGATAGGCTGCTATTGCTGTGAAAGCTTGCCAGGGCGTCATCGATAATCGAAGAAAAGCTATAAAGGGAGGGGACCAGCCTTTGGCTTTTGACCCTAAAGCGTTACCAGCACGCAAGGTTCACTGTGTTCCTAGTAATCAAAACGGTTACATTATTTCGTGTTTCACAAGGCCAGAGACTGGCCTTGACCGCAATTGTTCGACTTCGTGCCCGCTGTTCAGATATTGAAGCTGGAATTTCGGGATCGTCATGTGCGAGTGTGCGTTAGTGAATCGACAGCAAGGAGTTCAAATGACAGCAAGCTGGCTGAGCGACGGTTGGTACCTGGGCATAGTATTGTCATGAATGTTTGCTGAGCCAGGACCTTCCCCTAAGGTCTGAGGTAGAAGGACTGAGGAAGGACTATAAAAGAAGGAGGCGAGTCTTTGGATTTAGGATCCTAAGGCCTTCAGTTCCCAGCACAGCCATCACCGCAGGCTTCAGCAACCAAGCTCAGGGAGCTTTGTTTGTATTCTATGGGATCTGAAGGGCACTTGTTTTCAGCCCCTAGAATTCGGCTTCGCCTTCATAGAATTTAGATTGAAGGTTTTCTTTCAAGTTCGGGTGAGTAATTGGAGTTGATTGACAGCAGTGATGTCAGATGACAGCAAGCAGGCTGAGTGGTGGCAAGGCAACTGGGTAAGAGGAAAGTGTCAAATGGCTGACCTAGAGCATAACGCCCTAAGCGATCGATCAAGGACTATAAGAAGGGGTGACAAGGCTTTTGGTTTTGGCCCAAACTCACCAAAGGCAAAATGCAGAACAATGGCACTAAGTACCGTGATCAGCAGTCAAGCAGGTAATATTGGATGGCGACACATCAGACGTGGATAGTCCTGACTCTGAAGCCTCCAAGTTCGTGCTCAAACGTCCTGGATGGAAAGTTTCTTCCAAATTCGAAGTAATAGATTTCAGCGGGTTTGACAGCAGCCACTTGAGACGACGGTAGAGAGGCTGGGCGGTAGCAAGGTGGGTTAGTCACAGGTTGATACTGGATGCTTTGCCTACAGAATGCGCTCCAAACGGCTCAGGAAGGGCTATAACAGGAGGCCAAAAGCCTTTGGTTTTAGCCTAAAGGCCTTGAAATCAGCGAAGGAAAATACTGTAATTAGCAGCGAAAGAGACGCAGCTTGCTCGTGCCACGACAGAATAGAATGCGGCCCCATTTTCAAGCTTACGAATCTATCTCCAACGAACTTGAGGTCGTATCAAAATATGAAATATCTGCCAAGTTTGAGCCATCCACAGGAGCGGGATCGACAGCAGTAGTTGGGAATGGCGACAGCAATCCGATGCTGCGTAACAGGCTTGGAATGTTGCTTTCTAAATGGGGTGGCTAGAAGTATATAAAGAGGCAACGAGTCCTTGAATGATTTCTCTAAAGGTTCCAATCAGAAGAAGAGAGAGAAGGGACTATTGTGTGTGATAATCGAGTCTCTACGCAAAATTCACATCCAGACCGCGAAACACGAGGCGGTCATATCCTGGCGTTCCGAGTCTGTCTTGAAGTTGTGGACATTAAGTTCTTGGCCAAGTTCATGCGCAGCTTTCTGTACTAATTGACAGCAGCGATTTGGGATAACAACAGGGATGCTGCTGCGGCGTGAACTCTTGAGCTGGCGGCGAAAATTCGCCAGTCAGCCTACCGCCTACTTATTTGCATCCTATGCGCTCGGGAAGAAATATAAAAGCACCCAATCATGTCTGAAATTGTGCCACGACTATATCACTGAGATGTAGGTTGAATAAAAGATTATTTCCACAACTTGGAAAACTGAAGGTAAACCATGCTCGAACCTTCACCACCTTCTAGCGGATGCGAAGACGTCACCTCGAGAAATCTGACAGCAGCCACTTACGGCGACGGCAGCAGACCGAGATGGTGGTAAAATAGCAGTGAAGTCGCGTAGTTGACTTGGAGCGTGCGCTTCCAGCGGCTGATAGAAGGCTATAAAACCAGATACCAGGCCACTGTTTTTTTTTTTCTTTTTCAAGGCAAAGTCCTTCTCAACTCTCGCTGCATGAAGGTAGTGGATGTGGTTGCTGCGCAGGCTCTGGTACCTGCAACTTGTAACAGTTGGTTGGAAATCCTGTCCTCAAGATTTTTGAGTCTCTCCGAAGACGGTGCATTCAGAGTGTCCAGAAGGATTCAAGGTCTCGAGCAGACCTGACACAAACTGCCTAAAAAACAATTAGCAGCTTCAACGGTGAGGTAGGGTTTGTCTGAGTATCACGATAAGAACAGCTGCTCAACGGCAGCATGGCGGCGGCTGGGGAGACACCGATGTAACGGCCAACAGCATTTGGCTGGTCGAGGACGAGAGTACTACAAAGTCGCTGCGCATTGGCAAGAATCCCTGGAAAACAAGCATACCAAGTTGCCTCGGACCCGTGACATGATAAACGAAAAGCCCCTGTAATTTATGGTTATTTCCATGTACAGGTTTGTTTGCGTCATGTACTTTGCTCAGAAAGATGTTCAGGGAAGTGGGGAATTATATAGTAGTACGCTACTCACAGATCTTACGGTGCTAAGATGCCACTCAAGCATGTCAGGTGACTCCTTACACCAGACAAGTGAGGATGAACCCGAACAGCTGGCAAACCTGTGAATCAGCCAGCAATAAAGAACCCCGCAAAGAAGCTTTGCTGGAACTTGTGCTATAAAGGAGACGCACCCAGGCCTCCAAACCTAGCAAGCAGAACAATTCTCTGCAAATCCCCACCGGCGCCGGTGCTGAGGTCAATGTTTGCGTATTGCGAAAATGTACCCCATGCCAATTCCGCGGTCAGATTTGCTGCAAGGGCACGGAATGCCGATTTGGTTGTCCAGTATTGTGTCATGTAATGCTGTCCGTGCCAACAGCAGTGCAAGTGACCGGCAACAACAGTATTCCACGGCAGTGGCAAGAATGAACAGCGGTGAAGTTGAAGTTCAAAGAGGGGCCAGCCATCAAAAACCCGGCCTTTGAGCATCAAAGAATGATCATTAGGGTATCAAAATGCCTCTGCAGATCTCTACAGCCGACACCGAACTACAAAGCCAACGAACAAGTCACATGTCCAGTTCTGATTCTTCAGAATGTCGTAAAGACCATTCCGCAGCCAAATCTGCCACGAGATCATGGAGAAGCTTCGCAAATCGCTGCACCCGAATATTGATTGTTCGAACTCGTTGACAGCAGTCTGACTGACCCGCAGCAGGGAGATTTTCCACCGGTGGCTACCTAGAATGAAATAGAATAAAATCACGAAAGAGAGAACTTGCCAGCCTCAAGCTGTAAACATACCAGTAAGCGTACCAGTGTCTGTCACTCCTGCATACCGAAGTGACGCTAGAGCCCCATTCACATGATTGTGGCATCTTAGCCGGAATTTTCTTACCTACGGAGGCTGTCTATAAGACCACTTATATACTTCCTAGCCTCTTATTCTGAGGACTAGTAAGTCACGTGAGCTTTCTACGCTACTGTGATTCAGGCACCTAATATGACCTCGCAGTTTGGCGCCCGCTGGAGAGTCGGTCACGTGATCTGAATGAGTGGCATGTTCAGCTCGGGTCCTCAGACTAGTAGAGACTGATCTATAAAAGGAACACGATTCCGTGTCATGATTTGGAGCAAAGAAATGCACGCACTGGTGGTATCATCGAGCCAGGGGTCGAAATTTCGCACCAGTCCCCGACATATGTAAGCTGCAATCCAAGAAGTTAGCGAAGCAGACTAATTCCGCCAACGCTGCAATCCTTCCTGCAAGTACCTACTCTATTCTACAATTTCAAAGCCCCAAAGTAAGAGCTTGCGTTCAGGAGGGGGCAGTAGCTTGATAGGAATGACAGCAAACATCTTGTGCGACAGTGGTATTCAAATGGTGTCGCGAGACTGGGGCGCACAGATCGAGCTTGGATTTCACAGCGCAAAGAAGGCAAACATTATATCCGGGCTTGCTTTGCCGTTAGCTAGGGCCAGCGGTTCTTGGATCTTGAGGAGGAAGAGATCGCAGAGTTCTGGGTTCTTTTTGTACGAGACCTTGAGGTAAATTCATGATTCACTGCAGCGAATGTACACGGTTCACATGAGCAGCTTTGTGTTAGGTACATCCGTCAAGTGATTAATACCTTAACTTGTCTCCTGTGAAGGTATTTAATACTGTGACGGCCCTGGGCCGCCACCATCTACGCTGCGGACGTCCGCAGCCACGTGACCGGACCGTAGCTAGCTCCGGTCCGTCCCTATCTATATATAGAGCTTTCCAGAGCTCCTTAAATTTTCTTTTCTTTTTTATAGCAATAAACATCTATTAATAATATTTTCTATTTGGTCTAATTTAAAGCGAAAATTCAAATTGTAATAATTTTATTGCTATTTTATTTTATAAACTATTATTTAATATTTTGGAAATTTTTAATTTTATTAATATATAATTAATTTCGAGCCCGATTTTATAAACTCGCAATATTAAATTTAAAATATTTTGTTTTAATTTATAATAAAAATTTAATTTATATGTTTTTTATTTTTAAAATTTATATAAAATTTATTTTAAATTTATTTTTAAATAAAAATATAAAAATAAAAAGCCTTTAATTATTTTAACGCCTTTAAAAAATAATAGTATTTAAAAATTAAATTTATTAAAGACGGCAATAATAATATATTTGCCTTTTTTTAAAAAAAATGCACTTTGGATTTATTTCTTTTTAGCAATTAGCTTGGCTCCGAAAATAAAAAAGATTTTTGTCACACGGGGCCGAGGAGGGCGCCCTGCGGGCACTTTACGAAACACGTGCGCTAGAGGTGCGTAGGGGACGAGCGTTGTTTACTAAGGAAGCTAAGCGAGGCTTTTAATATACTATATTTAGACGCTGCTATTTTTATTTAAAAAGAATAGCGGCTATTTTTTATAATTAAGGAATATATATATAATATTTTTATTTATTAATCTATTTTTAACTATTATCATAAAATAGCCGCTTCTATTTTAAAAGATAATAATTTGGTAAAATAATTATTATTTAATTTACCAGCTATAAACCTGGTAATAATCTTATTTGTAAAAATCCTATTAAAAGTTTTGAAAACCAATTTTATTTAATCTTAAAAATGCTTAATACTGGCAATAATATTGATAAAATCTGTATACAAATTTAAAAAACCATATTTAATAAAAACAATAATATACTTATTAACGGTATTAGTAAAAGCATTGCCGTTATTAATAATTAAGGCGTCTTAATTAAAAGCATATATATACTATATAAAAACAAAATTAATTAAGCTTTTATTTCCAACTTAATTTAAAACCAAGTAAATTTAAACTTTAACGATTTTATAGCTATTTAATAAATTATTTAAAAACTCGAAGCCAAAAAAAGGATTATAGAATTATAAGCCGAAATTATAACCCTTATTTATAAATATAGCCTATCTAGCTTAAACTCTAATAATAAATAACCAATTACTCAAAAGTCTTATATATTAAATATTAAGATATATTATATATATAATATATATAAATATTATAAATAATTTAATTATTTATAAAATTATTTTAATATATAGCTTTAAACCTTTTTTTAAAAAAATAATATAATCCGTATTTATTATATTTTAATTGTATTTAAAGGCCATATATATATTATATAATAGTATTATTAAATAAATTATAAATTAAAAAACGTTTTACAAAAATAATTTAAAGACTTAATACTAAATATAATAAATATAAAATAATAAAATATATTATGTATATTAAACTAGTTTATTAAAAAGGCTTAAAAAATTAAAAAGATTTATTATAAAATAGAGATTTTTTTTTATATAAGAAATATATTCCTTATATTTTTTAATAATTAATTTATTTTTAAATTTTATAATAATATTAAATAAGATTTTATTTTTTAATAAGGCAACCAATTATAAACTAGTATATACTATATATTTAATATAAATAATTTAAAAGAGCATTATAATAATTATAATAGATTATAAAACCTGTATAATATTTTAAATAATAATATAATAATTTAATACCAACTTAATTATAAAAATAAAAAAATAGCTATTATTAAAATAAAAACCAATAATATAATTAAGATTAATACCGACTTTTTTTATACTTTAATTATAGTTTTAATAATTATAATCTATCCAATTATATTTATAAAAAAGGTATATTAAAATTGCTAAAAACCTAGATATAAAACTTATAAATATAAACAGTCTAATAATAAAATAAATATTCCGAACAATAATAGCTTTGCTAGCTATAAAAAAAACGGCCAATTATATAAAAATGGCTTTAATTATAGCTAAAATTATAATAGTTATAATTAAAATAAGTATAATTAAGGTTTTTTTATAAAAGCTGTAGATAAAACTTTTAATTTTATAAATTATAAATATAAATATAATAATTTAAAAAAAAAGGTCGCTAATAATTACCCAATTTAACGACTTTCTTATAAAATAAAAGTATATAATAATCGATTAATATTTAAAATATACTTTTTATTTTTATTTTTATTAATAATGGATCAAATAGAAATTTTATATTATTAATATTTATAAAAAAATAAAAATAGATTAATATATATATATAATATTTATAAATTCGCTTTTTTAATAAAAATAAAATAAACGTTGAATAATATTATAGAATTTTTATCAAAGTCTTTAATAATAAAAGTAATATAAAATATTTAAATATTTAAATATTTATACAATTTGCTTTTAAAAATATTTTAGTTTAAATAAATAGGTAATAAATATTATAATTGGGCTAAAGCCAGCTTTATTTATAAATATTAGATTAAGTATAAAATTATCGCTTAAAATGAGCTAGATAAATTAGAAAAGCTAAATATAATAGTTTATATTTTAAGTATAATAAATAGGGAATTATTATATATAGAATACCTTATATATAAAAGCTGGAAATATAATATTAAATTATACAAAATAGCACTTAATAAAACAAACTAAAAGTTATCCCTTATAAAAAATGCTGCAAACTAAAATAAAATTGGACTTTAATATACTTTTAAAGCTATAAATTGCTAAATATTAAAAATACTTATAAAAAACATGCAATAAAACCAAAATCAAAATTAGAATAAAAAATCAGAATATAAAACACTAGAGTTTTAATAAAATAAAACTAGACTCTAATATACTTCCAAAGCTATAAATTGCTAAATATTAGAAATATCCGCGAAAAAGATATAATAAGACTAAAATTAAAATTAAAGCAAAGAATTAAAATATAAAAAGTATAAAAAATTAAGCTATTTTAATAATATTTTTAATATAATAAAAGCTGGTATATTATTTATATATTTTAATTAGGATTATATTATAAAGACTAAAACAGATTTATTTTACCAGTTTATTTATAAACTATTTAAAAAACAACTAATTATATTAAAAACATATCTTAATAATATATTAACAAAAGACTGGATTTACAAATTAAAAAGCCCAATAAAAGTCTTTATATTATTTATATTTAAAAAGAAAATAGCTTATATTTATATATTGATTATAGAGAATTAAAAAATATAATTATTAAAAATTACTATTCATTTTCTTTAATTAATAAATTCTTGTTTAAATTAAAAAAAGCCAAGATTTTTATTAAACTGGATTTTAAAAATATATATTATAAAATCCGTATATATATATATAAAAGAAACAGTATTTCGTATAAAATATAGTTATTTTAAATACTTGGTAATATTATTCAAATTGGCAAATATATTAATGGTGTTTTAAATTTATATAAATATAGTGTTTAAAGAATTTTTAAATATTATTATAATGGTTTAATGGAACAATATTTTGATTTATTTAAAAAACCTTAATAAATATAATAAATATATAAAAATTATATTTAAAAAGCTATAAAAATATTTGTTTTCATAGAAAAGAGCAAATATAAATTTAAAATAAATAAGGTTTTATTTTTAGGCTTTATAATAAGAAAGAATGGTATATATATAAAACCGGAAAAGGTATATACTATTTAAGAATGGCCTATATTAATTATATATATAAAATTGCAATTATTTTTAAAATAAGTCAATTTCTATAAATGGTTTATTTTAGAATATAATAGAATTATATTATTTATAATTAATATATTTATTAATAATATAAATAATAATAGAAAAGGCTTATTTAAATAGCTTTTAAAAATAGAAAAGACCTTTTAGTATATTAAAAATATATTTATAAATAAGCCAATATTATAATACTTTAATTTTATAAGATACTTGTAAATTATATATAATATTTTTAGATTTATAATATTAATAATTTTAAAATAATTTAAAAACTTGGATAACCCAATATAATATTATTAGTATTTAATAGCCTTTTGGTCTTATAAATTAATAAATATATAATTAATATATTAAATATATAATATTAAATTACTTATAATTATGGAATTCTTTTAGTATTAAAAATACTATATTAAAAATATATATTATAAAATTTGGTTGTTTTTAAATTATAATAATTTAAATTATTTTATAAATACAAAAATATTAAATAAATATTAAATAAAATAGGCTATAAAATTAGGACTTTATAATTTTAATATTAAATATATTATAAAAGTTAAAAACCTTATTAATTCTTTATTTTATAAACCAGATTATAAAAAAACAGTAAAAAATATTAAATTAAAAATATTAAAAAGGTTTCTATCTATATTATAATAAAAGCTCTATTATTTATTTAATTATACTTTAAATATATAGTTTTTAAAAAATATAGCTGCTTTTATAAATATATTAGTTATATTTTAATTAAGACTATTAAATTAGAAAATTAATATTATATACTTTATTTATATATTATAAATACAAATTTTAAATAAAAAGCAATATTTTATTTAAATTATAAAGCTTTAAAAGCCAAAATAATTAAAATAAGTTTTATAGTTTTTTTCCAAAACTTAAAAAAATAATAAATATATAATAAAGATATAAAGCCAATTTATATTATATAAAAATAAATAATAGCAATTTAAAAACGGTATATCATATAAAAAAACAAATTATACATTTTTATAATAAATATATTATATAATAAACTTTTATATATTTATTATAGCAGCGAATTAATAAACCATTTTAAAATAAACTAAATTTTAATTTTAATTTATTATAAATATTATCAGCTAAATATAAATATAAAAATATAAGATTATATATATAATTGCTATATTTATTAATAAAATAAAATCCGCTAATATGTATTTTATAATTAGTTATAGTTTTTATTTTTAATTAATAAATTATAAATATATCTAATATAGGATTTTATTATAAATTTGTTTAAATTATAAGATATAAATAAAATATATAACATTATTTTAATAATAATAAATTATTATATTAAAATTATACGGTTTATATATATAATTAAAAATATTAATATATAATCTTTAATAGAATTATTTTTTAATAAAATTATTCGTTTTATAAAAATCCTTAAAACTATTATATTTAATTATAGCTTTATATTTATTAATATATTATAAAAAGCTTTTTATTATAAATTCTATATAATATATAAATATAATATTATATTTTACTTTTAAATGGATAAATAAATAAAATAAATAAACTAGATTTTAAAAGCCTATATATAGTATTATTATAATAATAACAAAATAAATTAGGCAATCTAATTAATTATAATAGAGTTTGTTTATAATAACATAAAATAAAAAATATTAAAAAAACCTTTTTTTATAATATATAAATATTATTTATAAATTAATATTAGTTCTTCTATATAATTTATAAAAATTAAAATATTTAACATAAAAAAGCAAAAAAAAGTATAATATAGCAAATACATACTATTATAAAAACTAGGAAAATGCCATTAATAAATATATAAAGTAATATATAAAAACGTACAAAATTTTAAATTTTAATAAAAAAGACTGGGTTTTTTTATTTATTAAAAATATATACTTTAAGGCTAAAAAGCTAATAAAGAAATATATAGGCTTTTTTTATTATTATTAAGAGAATAAAAGCCTAAGTCTATTATTTAAAGTTCTTGTTTGAATTTTAATTAAAAAGATTATATAACGTTTTTTATATTAGCCTTTTGAAATTTACCAAAGCATTTTAGAATAATATATATAAACTATATTTTATAAATTTTAAAAACTTTAAAAGTAATTAAAAATAAAAACAATTAGCTTATATTTTATATATATTAAAAAGGCTAAAACCAAGATTAAAACCAAATATTAATTTAAAAAAACCTTATAAAAGCTTTAATAATTTTAAATAAATTTATTAAAAAAATACCAAAACTAAATTATAATAATAGTAAAAGAATTATAAAAAAATACAGGCTTTAAAAAAAGGTGCTAAAAAACCAATTCCAGCCTTATATTTAAATAGAAGATATTTAATTATATGCAATATTAAGCAAAAGTAAAAATAAAAGTATTTAAAATATAAGAATATAAATTTAATTATTTTTTTATATTTTAAATCAAGATAATTTAAATTATATTTTATAAAAGAATTAAAATAAAAAGATGGAAATTAGGTAAAAACTTAATTTAATTAAAAATTATATAATATATAAATAAAAACTATAAACCTTATATATTAAATAATTTAATTAAAATAAATGTCATATAAATCAAATTAAATTAATAAAACTGAAAAATTTATAGTATTTTTAAACCCTAATTTATATATATTAAATTTATAGCTTTTATATTTTATTTTATATTATTAGAAATTTAGTCTTATTTTTTTATATTAAATAAAATATTATTAAAACAATGGTTAAAATTTTAATTTATTTATGTTTTAATTAAATATATATAAAAAACGGAAAATAGGTTTATTAAATAATACCAGATATTAATTATTATATATATTAAAATATAAATTATAAAAACAACTTTAATTAAGGCTATTATTATAATTATAATATTCTTAAATATATTATATATTTTATATTTTAAAAAAATATAAATTTTAAAATAGAAAAAAATCCCGGTAAGTTTTATATTATTTTTTAATTAGATTAACTCTTTATTATAATTAATATACTAGTTTTTAAAAAAGACCTAAACTTTAATATAGCAATTGCGGTAAAATATAAAAATATTATAAATTATATTAAATAAACGAATTTAAATAATAGGAATTTATAAAATAATAAATTGATTAATAAAACAAAATACAAGAAACCAAATATAAGCTTATTATATAATAAAAAGATTTATAACTATTATAATAATAGCCGTATTTAAAGTTATTTATAACCTAATTATAAATATTAAAGGTTTTATAAAAAAGGTCCAAATAAAAGCTTTCTATATAATAAATATAAATACGGATTTAAAATACAAATATAGGCTTAATAAAAGCGTAATTTAAATTCTATAATAAGATTACAAACTTGATACTATTATTATAATTATAAATAAAACCTTTATTATACAGGACTCGAAATAGGCTACTATTAAAGTTTTATATTTCGCGGTTAGAAATATTAAAAATTATAATATTAAAATTAAGAAAAACCAATAAATAAAAATAAATAAAAATGATTTAATTTATATTAAAAAGGCGTATATTAAAATACCTATATAAAAGCAATAATAAAAAAAGTCTAATATAGGTAAAAAGGCCTGTTTTATATAAATGAAACCTGGGTAAAACCTAATATAATTATTATAAAAGAAAAAATACTAGGAAAAAAAAGACTTTAAAATTTGCCAAGAAATTTTAAAAAAGATTATATATTAAAAAAGCGATTAAAGGTTAATATACTATTATTATAATAAATATATAATATATATATAAAAAAGAAAAGGATAGAAAATTAAAAAAAACCCTAAAATTAATTATTTAAAACAAGCTGCCATTATATTAACTTTCCGGCATTTATAAGAAAAGTATATACAAAAGCTAATATAATATATATAAAGCCAATAAAAATAATAAAACCCTAATAAACCTTAATATAAAAAAATAAAGATTTAAAGAAATAAAAATAATTAAATAAAAATCTAAAATTAACCTAATAATAAATAGCATAATTTATATATCAAAAATTAAGGCTTTAAAAATTAGGCAATAATAAGTTTAAAAGTAATTATTAATAATAATAAACTAATAAAAGCCTATTAATTTATATAATTAAAATAAAAAACCGAAATTAATAAACAAAGCCAGATATTAAACCACTAAAAAGCAAAAGTCCGTATTTAAAAGCTTCGGGACCCAAAGCTATAAAAAAAAGATAGTTATTATATAAAATCGAGAAAGGCGTTTTGCGGGCATTTTATAAGGTATATATATTAAAGGTATATAAAGGACGAGCATTATTTACTAAGAAAGTTAAGCAAGGCTTTTAGTATATTATATTTAAGCGTTGTTATTGTTATTTCAGAAAGACAGCGGCTATTTTTTATAGCTAAGGAATATATACAACGCACCCTTATTTACCAATTTATCTTTGACCATTATAACAATTTTTTATTTTAAAATAATTTTTTTAGCGTTTGCATTTAAAAAAAACGCCCGATTTGCAATAATAATAAATTAAATAATAATAGCGAGCTTTGTATTATTTATTAAAAATTTAATAATTTAACTAAGCAATTTAAAAAGGCTTTTAATAATATATTCATAAATTTTAAAAATTAGCTTTGGGAATTAATTAATATTTAGTAATAAAAACCCTATTAATTTTGCTTTTTTTTAAAAAAACAAATTGGCTTTTAGCAATTAAATACAAATGCCGAATACAAGTTTTAGCGAAATTGTTTTCGAATTTGATAATAAATTTAATTGGCGGTAAGCCCCGAAGCAAAGCCCGCACCGGAGCGAAGCGAAGGTGGCGGGCGGAGCGGAGGGGCGTCCGCCAGTTTAAAATCTTGAGAGCGCGCGAGAGTGATTATTAGTAAGCGTAAGGGGCGAAAAAAGGGCTTTTTATCGGCGTTTCCAAGCGCGCGATTTGATTGGCTATAATTCAAGGCATAATTGATAAGAAAATAAAACGCCCCCACGTGACTTTAGCGCCCGCGCAGCCATTGGCCAGCCAGCATGGCATTTGCAGCCATGGCAATTCCAGCCATGCTATAGTATTTGCAGCTATAGCATGGCAATTGCTATTTCTCAAGGTGCGGCGGGCGGGCGGGCCGGCAGGGCCGGGCCGGCATACGCAAGGCTGCGGACAAGGCTACGCCGGCTTACCGCCACCTTTTAATTGCCCGCAATTAATCCCATGTTATTAGCATTAGCGCTAATGGATTTTTTAATAATAATGCTTTTAATTCCATTATAAACAGTATTAGCAGTAATATTAATATATTTTATAATAATAAATTTATTTAATTTTTCCAAAATTTATTTTGCAATGCCTTTTTTTATTATTATTTTTAAAAGAAAATTGGATAATAATTTCAATTTTGAATTCAAAATTTGTGATATAACTATTAAAAATAATCTTGCTATTAATTATAATTATTTTTCTAATTTTTAATTTAAATTTATTTATATTATTAGCTATATTAAAAATAAAGCCAATTATATTTTGCAGTTAAAATATACTTTTAATATTAAGAATTTATTTATTTTAAAAAGAGATATAATTTTTTGCAAGCTATTTTTAATTTGCTAATTAAAAAATTTAACGTCTATTATTATTATATTGGCCGTATAATAAAAAAGAGTAAGAAATTTTCTATTTTCTATTTTAATTTGTATTATAATATTTAATTAAATAGCGTATTTAATTTTAATATTTTGGCCAATTTATTTAACTGTTTTTCTTTTAATTTAATAGCTGCCGTTATATTTATAATTTATTTTTACTAGTTTTTTAAAAAAGCGCGCATTTTATATTACAATACAATTTAAAATATTGCTATTAAAAATGAAATTTGGCGCTTTTTAAATAATTAAAAATTTAATCGCAATAGTAATAAATATAAATAAGAAAATAGTAATAGCAATAATAATAAAAATCGCTAAGCGCGTTAAAAATATAAAAATTCGCAAAAATTCAATATTTAAAAAAAAATAGGATAATAAAAATTATTTAAAAAAATCCTATTTTAGGTATTATTAAATTGGCTATGTAAAGTAGGATTATTTTAATAATAAAATTTCAATAAAAAAAAGGCCAAATTTATGTAAGAGAAAAAAGAAAAGGCGCGTTCGATTTTAAATTGGGAATATTATTTAAAAAAAACAATTAAATACTATTGCCAAATTTTTGGTAAATATTATATTTATAAATCTTAATTATATTGTTAGCGGCAAAAAATTTGTAATTTTATATATATTAGAAAATTGCAAATTTTTAATTTAATTTAATGCTTTTATTAATAGCGAAGCTTAAATACTATATTTTATAAATATTAGCACAATTAAAAAATTTACTATTATTATGTATTTTATTTAGTTTTTAAATAAATTTATTTCTATTTAAAGCTGTAATAAAAACAAAGGATTTTCTATATTAATTTATATATTTCTTTTAATTTAATATTTAATAATTGCAAATTTTTATATATTTTTTATTTAATTATTAATTTTAAATTATATAAGCTTTTATTTGGCTTTAAATAGCAAAAGAAAATTTAAATGCTATTGGATTTTTATTATTATTATTTATACTTTCTAGCGTATTTTAAAAAAAAGCAATTTATAGCTATTAATTTTTAAAATTAAAAATTTATTTAAATTTGAAAATTTGGAAAAAATTAAATAAAAAGTTAAAGCAATCTAATAAAATAAAAGCGCTTTAAATAATATATTAAATATACCAATAATTATAGTATAAATTACGCCAAATATTATAATATAGTATAATATATTGCAATAAATTTTAAAGCCAATTTTTATATATTAAATTGCAATTTATAAAGCTTTATAAAAAATAAATTAAAAATTGGCCTAAAATTCGCTTTTTTTTAAACCAAGCCCTAGCGCCGAAATAAGCAAGTAAAAATTAAATTTAAAAACGTTTCAACTTTAAATATATATATAATTTTTATAAATAATATACAATAGAATTTAAATAATTTAAAAAAAAAACAATGCCATTGCTTTTATTTATTTTTTGTATAAAATTAATAAAAAATAAAAAATTAAAAAGCTGTTAAGAAGATTGAGAATAAATAATCATACTATAATTTAAAAAAAAACTCCTTTTAAAGCTAAAGAAAATTGTTTATAATTTTTCCAAGCAAGCTTTAAATTAATTGCTAAATTAAAATCCCATAATATAAAAATTAAATTAGAAAAGCCAAAAGGTAAATTATTTTAGTTTTTATTTTTTATTATACTAAAAAGCCAATTAAAGCTTATTTAAAAATATTTGCAAAACAATTTGGCTAAGGGATTTATTAATTGTTTTTTTTTTTCATTTGCCGCTTTAGTATTTTTTATTAAAACATCTGGAAAAAAAATTGCGCTTTTATATAGATTATTGAAATTTAACATTTTTTTTTTAATTTAAGCTTAGCAAAGTTAAATATTTTATTAAATTTATATAAATGCTATTAGTTAAAAATATACGATTTTTTATATAATATATAGGATTTATAAATATAAAATATAGGATTTATAAATATAAAATATAGGATTTATAAATATAAAATACTGCCATTTAAATTAATTAATAAATTAGCGATTTTTTAGCAATATATTAATAATATACTATTTAATTTATTAAATAAAATTTATATAGCTTTTATTAATAATATTTGTATTTATAGCAATAATTTTATTTAATATAAAAAAAACGTGCTAAAAATATTATATATGCTTAAAGCTATAAAATTGCAAATTAATATTAAAAAATATAATTTTCTTATAATAGAAATTAAATATTTGGACTATATTATTTTTTTGGGCAGAATTTGCATTAATTTAAAAAACAATGGCAGTTATTAAAAATTGGTAATAATTAAAAAAGAAACGAGTTAAAAAATGCAATTATTTCTAGAATTTTATAATTTTTATTGAATTTTATTAGAGATTATAATTAATTAGTATATTTTAAAAATTATTTAATTTTTAAAAATTATATTTAAAAAGAAATAAATAAATGCTAAAAAGCATTTAATAAATTAAAAAAAACTTTATTATTAGCACCAACTTTTATTAATTATATTTTTAATTATAAATGCAAATTGGAAATTACTGTATTAAATAAAGTAATTAAAAAAGTATTTTTCCAAAAATATTTTAATGGATTTTAATATCCGGTTTTTTATTTTTTTTAAAATTATAAAATTTATAATAACAGATTGCTAGCTATTGTTTTATTTTTTATATATTAAAAAATTTATTTATTAAAAGTTCTCTAAAAAGATTATATAATTAGCAATTATAAGGCTGTAAATAATTTATAATATTAAAGGCTTTTAATATTTGGCAAATGCGCTAATAGGAAATTTTTAGCGAATATTATTTTAAAATTAAATATAAGCCAGGATTTTTAAATAAAGCCAATTTCTTAATTTAATAAAACCAAAATTTAAATTAAATTACTATTATAAAAAATTTAAATTGCATATATATAATATTGCTAAAACAATGCTTAAATTTTAAAATTATTTAAGATTTGAAATTAAATGCAAATGAAATTAATTAATAAATTGCTTTAAATTAATTGGCAAGCAAATAAAAAAAAAAAAAGACTATCAAGCGGTTAAAAATATAATGGAATTTCCAAACTTAATAAATTTTGCGATTTTTGATATAAAAAATAATTTAATATTATATAAAAAATAATTAATTATGCCATTAATTGGCATTTTACAAATTAAGCTTATAATAAAAATATATAGTAATATTTAAATAATTTATTTCGGCTGTATTAAAATTCGCAAATTAATTTAAAGGCGTTATTAATAGAAAAAATAATTGAGCAATATTAATTGCTATATTAAAAATTAAAAGTTTTATATAAAAGCTAAAATATTATAAAATGAAACGCCAAATCTATTAAATTTGCTATTAGTTTTAAATTAATTTTGGCAATATATAAGAGTTAATTTCTTTTATATATTAAAAAGCAAAAATAATTATAATATAATAGTAATTAAAATTTATTAATTTAATAAAAAAGAATTATAATATTTTATTTTTAAATAGTAAATATGCGCAAAATTGCAAAAAAATATATATATATAATTATATATTGCATTTATAAAGCTTTTAAAATTATTATATTAAATTAAAAACTATAATTTATTTTGGATTTTCAAAAAAAAAATAGCAATTGGCTTTTTATTAACTTATTCATTGCAAATTAATAATTAAATCAAAATTAAAAACGCCATTTTTTTAATTAATTTTAAAATAATTGGCTAAAATAATCATTTTTTATAAATATAATAATTGCAATATTATTGCAAAAATTAATTAATATAAGCCCAATTACAATAAAAATAAAATATAAATTATATATAAATTTTAATTAAAAAAATGAGTTTTTTACGCAAGCGCTAAATTAAAGTAATATAATTAAAAAATAAGTTTATATTTGGCGCTATTAAGAAATCGCTAAAAACATTATAAAAATTATTTAGCAATTATAAATAATTTAAGCGAATAAATGCTATTATAAAGCCCGAACTTTTAGCAGAAATTAACGGCTATAAAAAATAGAAATTTTTTAAGATTTTAAATTTATAGCTATTAAAATAAGATTTTTATTATTAACTAAATTAAAAATTACAATATAATCCTAATATTAAATAATATTTGTATAAAAATTTTAAATACGCATTTGCAAAATTTAAAAATTTTATAATACTAATTTTTCAAAATTAAGGCTTTTAAAAAAATTAAAAAAAATAGAAAAGATATAATAGGATATTGGAAATGGAAAATAACGCAATGAGTTTATTAAAAGCAAATATTATTTAAATAAGTTTAGCATAAATAAATAAATAAATAAAAAATGTAAAAAAGGCCTGCAAATAGGCTTTTTAGCCGGGGGGGGGGGGTATTATAATAGCTTTGGGCCGCTATTATTTATACTGCGAATGTTTGCAGTTATATAACCGGATTATAGCTAGCTCCGGTTTATCCCCATTTATATATAAAGCTTTCCAGAGCTTTTTAAACTTTCTTTTTTTTATAGCAATAAACACCCATTAACAGCGTTTTTTACTCGGCCTAGTCCGAAGCGGAAGTCCAGGTCGTGACAATACAGTCTTAGCACATCCTGGAAAGCTATCATCATTCCATCGAGCTATGGTCGAGAATCCGAGATTTCGAGCAACGGGACTCTGGAACAGGAGGATTATCACAAGGACAACACCACCCCAGACAGTGCTTCACTCTCTTAGTATCTCTGTTCACAGCGACAGCGATCAATATGTCTCGACAACAGCCTTCTGCACCCAACGGCGAGAAGAATCATTCTGATACTTTGTGCGAAGGTGTGAAAGATTCAGGTTTTGTATCATCAGGCATCAAATATAGTCTCAAAGCCGCTTTGCGAATATATCATTACACAGCGCTTAAAATTTGCTGGGCTGGCAAACTCATGTTCTGTCCAAAGAATCTGTTAAGCACCGAGACAAAAGCTTCCCTTGAGGGTTCAGGGCCCCTAAGTAGTGTTTGTTTCCAAGCAGTGGCCACGGAAAAGAGTCTCCTTGGACCAAGATCACGTGGGTGGGAAGCTGAAGGTATATAAAGCAACTCTTGGTCTGTACTGCGGTATCATTCATGACAACCTAGACGTGCCATCTTCATCCTGACCGATGATCTTCCTCAACCTTGCGCAGGTAGTTACGAGCTTTTCCATATCCTAGTCGTCCTTTCGGCAAGCCAGTCTCTCGATAAAATGGGAACACGTGTTTTTTTTTCACCCAGCACCTGATGACAGAAGCTTCGAACGACAGCAGTAGGGATCTCCGAAAGATTGAATGTTCGACATCAGCTCTTGCGACCAACAATAGCGCAACGAGCCTAGAAATGAATCCATACTGCTTGTACTAGCTTTGCAAAATATAGTCACTAAAATGGTCTCGCATGAACGTACGAGCCTGCCATGTCTAGCAGCATGTTGTGGTCTAGTTTGAAAAAGCACAAGTTGATGAGATGCCCTGGTGTTTAAATACTGACACAAGGCTTCCACTACAGGCTTTGCCACCGCCATGAGTCGCGACAACCAAGAAGATAAGAATCACGTGACTATGAGTCACGTGATACGTCTAAAAGCCCCATCCCTGAGCGCTCCAACAATCAGGTGGGTGGCTATATAAACAGATCTGTACAAACAGAGCATGACAAGTAGCAGACTCTTCCGACAGCTGCTTCTCAACGCAGCGGCGAAGAAGTGTGTTCTTGTGTGAGATCGAAGACCTTAGTCCTGGACATACGAGTCAAAAGCTTGGTCAAATATCCGTAGGCCATACCGGCAATCTAGACAGATCATCTACCATGTGCAGGCGGTCGTAACATGCTCTTCTTGGGAAAGAAAAGATTAGGTTGGGCAACGTGTGTTTATATAGATTTCCAGGATCCAAAGCGAACCCAAACGACTGATTCAATGCTAGCAGGTGTTGCCAAAAGTTGTCTCTTTAGGTAAGCGGTGGGAAGAATTCTCCCTAGTTCTCCTTGAAAACTAATAACTAAATCCTTGACTCACCGTCGAACATATGAGCTGTGAATGCGGTACGAGAATTTATTCTCATCTTCGAGGTCGCACCGTGTCTACACTCTTCGAGGTTTATCGTCCCTGAAGGAAAAGAAAGACTTGCCCACGAGGGGCTTTATATAGACATCCACCAAGCAAGCCAAGTGAAGCTTAGCTATTGGAACCAAAATGGCGGTGGCAGCTTATCTCGACAGCAATGTACCCAAGCGGTGGCAGCAAGTATCGTCTGCATTCTATGGTAACTATTCATAGGCAAGACCTGGCAATGCGAATGTGAGGCGCTGAAATCCACTGCTGTTATGGTGTGCATTCAAATCAAGTTTCGTCCTGGAAAATCGAAAACATAGCTTCGTCCACGTCCTATTGTCCGTGGCATCCATGTCTGAATTAAGCTCGAGATCGGACAGTTGGAAAAGAAGGACGACCTGGCCACGATGGTAGTTTATATACCCGAAAATGGAGCCAATCGGGTCTTTTAGGGTGGCGATGACAGCAGCAGGGCGCATCGGTAACAGGGTCCCTCCAACGGTGACGGCGAATTTCTCCTCACTCCCATGTTGAGGAACCTGAAGGTTCTGAGGTCTGGACATGAGAATTTAAGGTTTTGGACATCTTACAAGGAGATCGGATGTCGAGTTCATGCTGCAACATCACAACTGGTCCGGGGGTTGTGCAGATACTTTTTGATCATGAAAGAGTCAGAAAGTCGACTACGATGGGTACATATATACTTCTCGAGATTCCTCAGATTCCACATTGCTGGATGTTTAGTTCACGATGACGATAGCATACTGGCTCGACAGTAAGCCTCGCAAGCGGCGGTAACAAATGATTTTTCAGTTCCAGAGACAGAAGCTGAAATCTGGATAATAGGTTTGCAAAGCCAAGGCTGCTGATGGCAAATATGGCGTTTGAAATCTGGGTCTCGGCCCCGAGATCCGCGCATGGACTATAACGGTTGCCATTACTGTTCATAAGGAAGGAAGAATTCCTTGAACGTGATAGAGCTTTATATAGGCAAGCGGATACCGATCCACGAATGAAGCTGAATGAATCCTTGTCCAAGCCTTTGCGGCCACAGGAGCCCACTGGCTTGACAGCAGTTCCCGGCAGCGGCGGTGCGAAGTGTTTCTCAGCTTCAGACCGAAGTAGCGGGACTCCGAATATGAACCCCTAAAGTCTCTGATGATGAGTGCAGTGACTGAATTTTCAGTGTTAACTTCGAAACCGCGATCGACTGGGTTTCGTCACGCTGGCTCGTCCGTTCACGAAGAAGATGAGAGAAGAAGAACCTGGCAGTGCTGGGTCTTTTTATACCTGGAAACTCAGCTGAAATCTAAAGCAAGCCTTCAATTGGGGACGACGGCAGCCCACGGGCTCGGCTCTCGTTTGTCGACAGTAGTTACCTGAGGCGGTGGCGAGTAGCCCTACCTCAGCTTCAGGCTGGGAATGTTTACCTGGTCTGCAAATGCGAATGCGCGCTCACGAAGTGGAAATGCGGTAGTCCACGCCTCGAGAGTTCCTCAAAAAATGTAATCTTCGCACTATGTTTATATTTCTTGAAGGAAGAAAGAGAAAATATGAACACGAAGGGACTTTATATAGAAATCTGGGGATACATGTATGCTGACTTTTAGTCGGTACAAACGGCAGCAAATTAGCACGACAGCAATTTCATAGACCGTGAGCATATAATGTGCTTTTGAGTTCCAGGTGAATCTGCTAAATCGTATATCCACTAGGCTACGTGCATTCGTTTTCGAGTGCTGAGCTTGCGAACTCAGCCATGCCTCTCTTGACTCACCTTAGTCTCCGGAATCGAATCCTCGTTCGAATTCTATGGTTTGTGAAGGGAAAAGAGTAACCTGGCCACGATGGAGCTTTATATACCTGAAAATCTAGCAACAGAGCTACGTCGACTTTTGCTTGGCAATGGCAGCAGCAAAGCAGTCTTGACAGCAAATATTCGAAGCGGTGGTAGCAAGCACCGCCTTAGCACCAAGATTTGGCACAGCTGAATCTTGAATCTTCAAATCCAGGCTTGAGAGCTTGTTCCGTGTCCTATTCCTGTAGTTTGAGCTTCGTCCTTGAACATCAAATCTTTCAACCTCTCTTGCCTCTGGAGAAAAAAGAACAATTGGGCCACGGCGGAGCTTTATATAGAAATTAAGGGACAAAGAAAAAGTAAAACTGAGGGAGTGAATGCTTGGACTGAGGCGACGGTATCAGGATTGTCAACAGCAGGTTCGAGAAACGACAGTGGAAAGTATTTTGCCCAAATTCAGTCGAACGTATCTCAACTTTGCTAACTAACATGGATATGCCTATCCGCGGCCATCGATGATGAGTACGCTGGTTGAAGACAGAATCTCAAGCTCCAGATGTCCCCATGAAGTAGCATCCGATTTCTCGTTCTTTATGAAACTTGAAAGAGAAGAAATATCTGGGCAGCGATGGGTGTTTAGATAGGTACAGAGGTCTCCATGGAACAAGTTAGTCATCCCTAACGATCAGCCTCAACTGCTAGAGCGCGCTCGACAGCAGGTTTCCGGAGCGGTGGTGAGAGCTCAGACGTGTTTCCTCGGTTTCTTACAAGTATTGAAAGTGCCAGATTCTGGACACACAAAATCGAAGACAGTGGCCGTGAGTGCTAAATCTCCAACTTTGGTCTCGTCCTTCGACATCATCGCCGCCAAACGTACCTAGAATTGTCTCTTGAGAGAAAAGAGCAGTTCGATTGCTATGCATGTTTATATAGAAGTCTGAAACCCAACATAGGTGAGTACCTGGTCAGCCGGAGATGGCGGTAGCAAGGCTTCTAGACAGCTGTCTCCTGGAACGGTGATGGAGAGTATTACTCCAGCCTCAGTCTGAGGTAACTTGCCGTAGCTGAACTGAATATGCATGTTCTCGGCCATCAGGGTGAACTGCAGCAGTGAAGGCTCGGCGTCGAGATCTCCACACACAATATCTTCTGCATGTCGTATTGCTGTTCGTGGTGCCGCTGCTTGCAGCCTCTTGCGTGGTAGCCATCTTCACCGACGCGCGTCTGCGCTCGAGATAAAGGGTGTTTGGGACGTGATGACGCTTTATATAGACCTCCAGGAACACAGTCGAGCAAACCTTCAGTTACCAATAACAGCAGCCATCGGAATCGACAGCAGTCTCCCGAAGCCGTGGTAGCAAGTAACATCTCAACTCTCAGTCTCAGTTCAAAGTAGCTGCATACGATCTGCAATTCCAGCCAAGAGCAAGTCCCTTTTCAACTTTCCCAAACTGTCTTGTCTCTAGCTGCAGATTCCCTCACCGTGGAGATTTGTCTTCAACGTCTTTGCTTGTGAAAGAAAAAGAACAGCTCGACTGTGAGGGGTCTTTACATAGAAATTCAGTGACCAGAACTAAAGCTTTGTGAATCAATCCTTGGCGGCGACGACAGCAAACCGTCCCCGACAGTAGAAGCCCGAAACGGCGAGAGGAAGCCTCCCCCATTCCATACTGAGAAAACTGAAATCTCAATACGTAGATCAAGCGAGCTGACGGCGAATGCGCTCGTTGCAAAGAACAATGGATTCTTGGGAGTCAGCTTCGAGGTCTGCACAGGACATCGCTGCAGGAGAGCTCGATTCGATTGCGGGGAAGAAGAACAGATTGGCCACGACGAAGGCTTTTATACCTACCTACCTTGTAGCTAAGACGCCCAAGCACCAAAGTCACGTGACCTCTCCGCGCTAAGAACGACAGCAGCAAGCTGATCTCGACAGTAACCCTCCCAAGCAATGATGAGAAGCTCACCCATTCTTCCGCAATGAAAGTAGCTTAGAGCTCGCGTCCCAAATTCCGAATCAGATCCAAAGCCGCAGCTAATTGGTATTGTCCGTGCTGGGGGATCGAAGCATGGCCTCGCCATGTCCCTACTCGCTCATCGTTCGATGGTTGAAAAACTCAAGCAGCGTGGCCGCGACGGGCATTATATAAGACACCCAAGAATCGAGGATAAAGTGGCACAGAAGCAGCTACTGATGACATGTGACTCGCAGCTATCATTCAGATCTCGAAAGCGCCTTGCAGCATAAGCCTCGCAGCGCTCACTTCATCACTTCATCACCAACACGCGAACACTTTGAGATCACGACGAGACAGTTATCGGTCAGTGAGAACATAATCTCATAAACTAGTCTATCCCACCTCCTCATCGCGTCTCTCCATCTCCTCACCTCCCCTCTTCATCCCCCTCACGCACCGGTTGCAAAAATACATCTCTCATCATCCATCCATCCACCCAACAAAAGAAAAAGAAAAAGGAAGCTCCATCGCATCCCAAACCCCCCCCCCCCCAAAAAATACATGTACACATCCCGAAAGAAACAATTCCCACCATGTCCATCCAGCCCGTCCGCCTAAAAGCGCCCGACCTAGCTCCATCTTTTCCGTATTCTATTTATTCTATTTCCGTATTTCCGTTGCAC
This sequence comes from Cyclaneusma minus, assembly GCA_037179335.1. NCBI lineage: Eukaryota > Fungi > Ascomycota > Leotiomycetes > Marthamycetales > Marthamycetaceae > Cyclaneusma > Cyclaneusma minus. The sequence goes on along the minus strand of JAKZHN010000002.1, from coordinate 1,512,329 downwards.
TGCTCTAACAAGCAAATGCACTTTATTCACTTTATCTCCCGCCCAAAAAGCAATCCCGTGTCCTCAAAGACACGTTCCAAAATTAGACAAACATACTCATCACCTCTTAACAATTTTCTACAAGTACACCACCGGACACAAAGCTCATTGGGCCTCTTCAAAGAACCGCACCGAGCGTAGCATCAACGTCCAAGATCGGCTGCGGAAGGCTACCGTGCGGGTTAGTAGGCTTGGGCGTCTTGATAGGCTTGGCAGGATGGGTATGCGTCTTAGGGATCTTGCAGTGGTGCTCGCCGCGTTTGTAGTTGCCATGAGCATCCGGTGTGCAGGTAGCGGTGGGCTCAGGATCAGTGCTGGTGGACGTTGGCTCGCAGCCGTACCCGTAGTTTCCATAGGCGTCTGGTGCGCAGGTTGATGTAGGCTGGGGGTCGACGCTGGTGGTTGATGTTGGGGAGCAGTCGTATTGGTAGTTGCCGTACGCATCTGGTCCGCATGAAGAAGTGGAGGTTGTAGTCTGGGGATCGACGCTGGAGGAGCTTGGCGTGGAATAACCGTATGTTGGTGGCGGAGTCGAGGACGAGGTAGTCACCGGGTCGACGCTCGTGGTAGATGACGTGCAGCCTCCATATTCGTCGCAGGCACTGGATGTAGTTGATGGATCTGCGGAAGAGCTGGAACTGCTACTCGTTGGATCGATGCTCGAGGTTGTGGAAGGCACACAATCTCCGTATCCGTATTCGCCTGGCTGGCAAGCCGTGCTTGAGCTGGATGTGATGGGGTCCGCGGAGGAGGTCGATGAAGTCGTAGAAGAAAAGCTTGAAGTGATGGGCGGTGGGTCCGAGTACACAGCGAGCGACGATGAAGACGATGACTGAATCGGATCCGGGGTCGAAGTGGTCGAAGGAGCGGCTTCACAGCCGTATTCACCGGCCACACAAGATGACGTCGGCACTGGGTCCAGGCTTGTCAATGGGTTGGAAGTGCATTGTCCGTAAATGGTCACGGTCTCGACGCTCGCGATGGACGAGGTAGTTTTGTGGCCGCGGATGATGATGCCTGCGTCGACAGTGTTGCTTTTGACGATATTAGAATGGGATTTGATATGAGGAGGGATAGCAGTCAGAGAGAGACCCAGAGACATGTACTTACAGGAAGGCCAAAAGAGCGACAATGATAATGGATCGAAACGCCATCTTCAAAGAAAGGTTGGTGAAACTGCCAAAGGTATTGGCGACAAGAATCAGAGAGACTGAGAAGTCGAGGACGTAGAGACAGACTGAAGAAGTGAACGACTTGGGCAAAAGAGCAACAGTGAAGGAGTGTGTTGTTTTATAGAAGAGAGGTGAGAAAGGAGAGAATGATTAAATACCTGGGTACCACATGGCTGGCTCTTTCTCGCATACCATCCACATCTCGGGAAGGCGGCTGAGGTAGATGCAGGTACCAAGAAGTTGCGTTCGTACAACCCTTCCAGTGTGGAAGCACGAAGAGAAGTGCGATTGCCAGTGTGACGATCGGCGAGACTCTGAGTGTCGTGATTTCCCGCATTGGGAAATTCTTCAATACTTGTCACAGATCGCAATTGGACGCCACTGCAGCGAAATTCTCGACCTCACGTTCGGTCACTCGGGCTTTAGAAGTCGGCTGAATCTGGTCCGAGCTGACTCTTCTCAGGTTTGTGCCTCTCGCGCGTCTTCTCTGGGCATCTGATACCTACGTTCCTCCATCAGTAGGTAGACGAGACCGACAGGGTCAGACCTTCCCAAACGAGCGCTCGCAGAGTTTGGATACATGACCTGAGGCGACTGACCTCGGCCCAATCTCGAAGGTGTTAATAAGGTTGAAAGCACAGCGGTATGTGGGGGTTCCGAGAAGGTGTCGCATACCGCCTGTTCAAGTTAGCCATGGCGACGTGAGGCTTGGAAGTAGATTGAGATCCACGACACAGCTCTTGTCCCTGATCAAACGTGTACCGGCGCTCCCTCGAAGACGGGAACTTCGTTTGATGAGCATATCTGCTGCGAAAATTGTTCGGCAAGGGAGCACCGTGTCAATGCTGGACATACTCAGGGATTGCCGCTTTCCGAGGCATCCTAAAGTGTCAGAAAGTCATCAGCGTGGAAGAGAGACGAAGTGGCCTTCCTCTGACGAGGACAACACTAGAGTGTTGGCGAGGTATATTGTTCGGATACCTAAATGCTGAAAGCCTCTTGGTCTGGATAGTTCTGGAAACCGCAGCGGGGAAGGCGTGAATGCAAAGGATTTTGGATCGAGTGGCTGTCTTGTATCAAACATGTGTGTATCTTGTGTGAACTGACACTCTGGATCTCGTGTGAGGGCGCTGGTATGCCGACGATAAGCTTGAATGAGGCGTCATAATCACTTAGAGGCCTAGAGAGTAGTAACAAACCTTCTAGATCCGTAGATTGAAGATATTGGTGCGTGCTGATAGGCGTGGCAAAGCCTCGTCTGTTGCTGCCGAGAAAAGTGTTTCCAGAGCCGGGTACGAAACTGTGAGGAAAGCAATAGTAGTGAATATAGTATAGAAGCAAATACAAAATGTAAATTGGAGCAGCGGAGGCCGCACAAAAGGAAATCAGCATGGACTGGGGAAACGGGATAACCAGTATTCTGGGGCCGTGGTTTGACCAACGATGAACACAAGGCGCAGGTGGCCTGCGGTGGTTGGCTGCACCTTTGATAATGTGATCGGCGTAATCAAATGTGTATGTATCTGGATACACAGACACGGTTCATGCTCGAGTCCATTACCGGGCCTTGTTTTCGGACTCGATCTGCGGAAACCACGAGGTTTGGATAGACCTTCGTTGCGGCATGTGTGATCTTGCCTCGCACGTAGGTTCCAGAATCCGATGCTCCCGAGTCTAATAATGGAAATGAGGGACTGGAAGGCAGCAAATCCAGACTCCACAACCTGAACTCGGCCACCTCGAGCCTGCCTGGATGAAGCAGAGAGCCAAACGGGAAAGGACGCAGGATAAGATGTCAAAGCCGATGGAGCCGCGAAAGGTATGCGAACGAGGCGAAGCATCGATGGATGCTTGGTTTCGAGCAGAAAGAACGATCCCATAATGCAAGGAGACAGTGGAGTGATAAACGGAAGCAGTCGTATCCATCGAGGTGAGCTGCGAGGATTTGGACCACTGGACGGTGTCACCGTTTGTCGAAGGGAGAAGCTAGTTCGTTGTCTCAGGGAAGCTTCAGTTTCCGCTATCAGAATTCAGCTGGCAGCTGGCAGTAGGCTGCGGCAGAGAAGCAGCAAAGCGACACACCGTTACTACGCATTGCCGAGATGGGTTGAGTCTTTGAGAACGCTCGCTGTCGTCGCGACTTGACTTCAACGCGCCAATTGGTTGTGCTGGTCCGTGCACAATGTGCTGCCTGAGGCTTTCAAGGAGCGGGGTCTGTCACGTGATCCTTGAAACTTGGCAGAAGAAACACTTTGTGCGATTCGTGAAGGAGCATCGCTCACGCTCAACACCGTCAATCCACCATTTTCCAACATTGAACTCCACATGCGACGGCACAGAACATAGCCGCAAGTTCGTATCCTGGTGACGACCGAGGGCCGATGTCGCGATGCCGTCTCAACTTTCCTGTTTTCCCAGCTCCAGAAGCGTCGCGAAGTCGCGAAGGCTTAAAAGCGCTCCGGCAGGACCTACATCTCACCGCTGCATGTGCCTTTCCCTTGAAGTGACCCCATTTGTGGGACGGTGAGTTCTTTTACTTTTCTGGCTTGCAGAACGCGTCTCGTCATTTTTAATTTTCAGGCTCATTGAATCTTATGTTGTCGAGCCGGAAACTCTCATTGAGCCTCTTCCTCTGAATTGCGAATCACGGCTCGCTCGTTTTGAATATGTCGTACTCAGCCCCCAACTTTCCGAGTAGAGGGTCGGATTTCGTGCATACGCGCTGCACCCTCTTTATAGCTCTGAACTAGTATGATTCGATTGGACTACGGCTCTCTCGGTATTCTTTATGCTGCACTCAGTCAGCCCGTTGATTAGAGAGTCGTATTTCACGTGCGCGCTTCTACAACTCTCGACATGATTCGTATTTGAGGCTCAAAAGCGCTTTGGTACTCCCCAATCATGTTCCACTGCATTGAGTTCTGGGGACCAGGTGGTTGGTTTACTGCACCCCACCGCTACCTGTATTGATGCATGATGGTGCCAGTTGACCATCACCGCGCCCTGGGGATACCGGGCCGGACCGGACAGACTCACGTCGTGGAATTCCAGACCGCTGGATTCTTGCGCAACAGCCGGTCATCAAAACTCTATCCACTCCTCCATCAAGCTCTCTTTGCCGCGGACCGGAATCCAGTTTCGCGGGACATATCTTGACCTACCCCTCTGGACAATCCAGGTCCATCCCAGGCCAAGCAGCTGCTCCTCACATCAATCACTATGGAGCGAAGGACAATACAATCACAACGCTCCTCAGACCCCAGTCTTGAGGAGAAAAACGGAATCACCGAACTCGAAAGAGTCAATACTCTCGGCCCAGAAAATACCATCAGCCCCGCCCTCGACTGCGCCATCACAGCCAAATTCGACCGCCACGTCATCCCCTGGCTCTTCGGTCTCTGGTTCCTCTCCTTCCTCGACCGCAGCAACGTCGGCAACGCACGCATCGATGGTCTCGACAGTGACCTCGGCCTCACTGGCAACAAGTTCAACATTTCACTCGCAGTCTTCTACATTTCATACATTCTCGTCGACGTACCTTCCAACTGGCTCATCAAAAAAGTCGGCGCTGGCCTGTATTTGCCGCTATTGGTGACAGGATGGGGAATTTGTGGCACGTGCTTGGGTTTTGTGAAGAGCTATGAGGGATTGTTGGTAGCGAGGTTTTTTCTGGGTATGATGGAGGGGGGCTTGTTGGGCGGCATTATTGTGCATTTGGGCATGTTTTATCGGAGGCATGAACTTATGAGACGCATGGGATTCTTTTATTGCGGCACGCCGCTCAGTGGGGCGGTAGGAGGCCTTCTAGCTACCGGGCTGTCGGAAATCAAAAGTGGCGGCTACAACGGCTGGTACGTTTCCCCTCATCCATACCATTCTTTCACAATAACTGATAACCAACCCCATAGGCCCTTCATCTTCTTCGTCGAAGGTGGCATCACCATCATCTTCGGCCTAGTCACCGTCTTTTTCCTCCCCAGCACCCCCGGCACGTCCAAATTCCTCACCGAAGAAGAACGCCACGCCGCCGTCTACCGCATGACCCTCGACAGCCCCAGCCCCAGCCCCGATTCCACCGTGGACCGCGAGGCATTTTCCTGGCACTGGGTACGCATCGCCTTGTTAAACTGGAACACGCTCCTCCTCTCTCTCAACTTCTTCGCCATCATCACCCCCGTATACTCCTTCTCCCTCTTCCTCCCCACCATCATCAGCGGACTCGGCTACTCACGCATCCACTCCAACTTGTTAACCGTGCCTCCCTATCTTTTGGCTGTGCTTACCGTCATTTTGACAACGTACACTTCTGACAAGCTCAAGCGCAAAGGAATTTTCATGCTTGCTGGTTCATCGTTAGGTATTTTTGGATACATTATGTTGATAAGCACGCCAAACCGCTGGATCCAATACGGAGGCACACTTTTCGTAGCCGCGGGCATTTATCCTTGTGGGAGTCTTGTGCTAGGCTGGTTAGCAAACAACATGGCACCGCATTACGTGCGCGCCACAGCGACCGGGTGGCAGATAGCCGTAGGCAATTGTGCAGCCTTCATTGCCACATTCACCTACATCGAAGACAACGGTCCCAGGTATGTTGTTTGAATGTTCTCAGAGTAGTTGAGTGAAAGCACACGGGGGATTGTTGAAGAAGTGTGAATATTCTGGAGTTTGGGAAGTGCGACGCTTACTGGGTAGGAAATGATGCTGACGCGCAGAATAGATATATCAAGGGCCATGCGATTAATATTGGCATGTTGGTGCTTTGTTTTGCGGCTACGGCGGCTACGATGACTTATTGTAAGGTGGAGAATCGGAAGAGGGAGCGCGGGGAGAGAGATGAGAGGTTGGCTGGGGATCAGAGCATGCTTGGGCATCGACATCCGCATTTCAAGTATGCGCTTTGAGCAGATTGTGCCTTGTTTTTTTTTTCTGGGTTTTTGGGAAAAGATCGATTTAAATTTTTCTTGCGTGATCGAGTTGAACAGTGAATCCCATGACAGATTCTCGGGAGACATTCGAAGATTTGGGCATGGAAATGGTGAAGATGGGTTAAGAAACTTTATATGAAAGGCATTGCAAAGTTTGATATCAAAAGAGGTTGGCGTTCAGTTCTGGTCGCTTCTTGCATTTTCGGGGGAGAAATTTGAGAAATTTCAGAGCCCAGCGTTCTCTTGCGCTCCTGGCTGCAATTCCACACTTCATAGGTACCTAAGCATTCAGACATCAGAAGCCGAACATGAGGTACATGTCGGAATTTCAGAAAGTCATGCACGGGCTGTTAGAGTATTGGGTACTCGAATCTAGCCTGACAGCCCATTATCTCCGTTGTTTCGATTTGAAAGCCCGAGATCCATCAAGACCCCCGCCCCCCCCAAGGAACAGCCTGACCGGACTCATTCTCTCCCCCATCCCACCACCATCGCCAAAATTGAAAATTGAAATCTAAAATCCAAGCAAAGCCACCATCCCAAAAACCCCCGCCAACGCACCAATACCCGTCCGTCTCGCCCCCACAGCAGCGCCCGAAAAATCTGGTATCGACGAGGACACAGTAGATGCAGCGGTTGAGACCACCAGAGTGCTGTTTACAACCGTAACTGTGGCTGTTGCGCTTGTTATTACGAGGGTTGTGGAGTGGGTTATTGGTGTGATGGTTGATGAGATTTGGGGGCTGGATAGGGATGAGGGAGCTGGTGTGCTGGATAGAGTGGATGGTGATGATGATGGTGATGATGATGGTGATGATGATGATGGTGGTGAGGAGGATGTGGAGGCCATGCTGGAAGAAGAAGAGCTGGAAGAGAGGGAGGCGCAGAGTGCGTTTGTTGCTTGGAGCGTCGCTATTTGTAGAAGCTCTCATCAGCAATCTGGAGGAAGGGGGGAGTTGACGGGTTTATTTACCAAGCAAATCGTCGCTGGAACAGGCTGAGCTGATGCAGGAAGTGGATGCGGAGGTGATGGCGCTCATGTTTTCTGGAATGCATTGGCATGCAAAATCCGTGTCATCGCAGGTGGAGGCGCTAGAGATAGCGGTGAGGATGCAGGATTGGGCGCAAGTGGGGATGGAGGAGATGGATTGGGATGTTGTTAGGATGAGGAGGTTTAGGAGGGAGAGGGCTGTGAGGAGGGGTTGCATTTTGGATGGATGAGAACTTCTGTCAAACTAGTAGTGTTGGCGAGCAATAAGTTGAGTCTTTTGGAGCTTTGAGTCTTTGGAGCTTTGAAGTTTTGGGGCTCCTGATTGAAGCTTTTGCTTTCGGTGTGGGGTTCGCGGCGGGGAGAACAAAGAAAACATATGTAGCTCGAGGGATCCCGTGGTTTCTTTGTTGCGAGAAGGTGTTGTGTGGTTGTTTTCTCAATAGCTACCTTACCAGCAGGTTGGTAACACGTTACACACGCTCAGCTGGAGCTCTGAGCCAGCAAGGCTGCTGAGGTAGCTGTTGGTGGTTAGGGTTCATTCCAATGAGCCACATGGTAAGATTATGATCTGGCAATCGTGCGAATCATGACTGCTCTGACGAAGTAGGAAAACTCGTATCTGATCCTGCCATGCTTGTATTTCCTTCTGGTTATGAGGAAGGTGATGTCGATGCCCGAAGGACGATGGACCATTACCCGCTGCATGGGTACGGTTGTGATGAATCTCAGGTTTGGAGAAACTCGGTGTATCCTGATATCGAGAACCTCGACAGAGAACGGCTGCACAGACACTATTGTGGCCACACGCCCAGATGTATCAGAAACCCAGCTATGTCACAGCTGACCAATGCGTAGTGCGAGAAGCTGGATCATGCATCGAAGATGTTGTAGAAATCACACGCCACTAGTAGTCCCCACTACCGCGCATAGCGAAGCCTGCGAAGCCATTAGTATCTGATAATAATCTGGAAAGACCCAAAACAGCCTCATCGACGTTCCTTGGGACACATGTGCAGACGGGACTGTATGAACAGCCGTAGCTGGCCGGCTCTCCTATTTTGTGGTTCTCGGGCCCAGCGAGATATATTGTCATCGCGATCGTGTTCGCGATGCAGATACCAACCCAGCACGGTCATGTTCGACCCGGTCGAGAAAGTTTCCGGCGCGGGAGTACCACGATCCTGAAACTTACGAAAATAAGGTGTGCAACCATTGCTTCGTGCCACTTTCTAGAAGTACCAGACATGGCCTAAAACTTGCTAGAAACGTCCCCAATACCCGATGGTGTGAAGCGATGAGAACCAATGGATTATGGAATATTAACCCAGGGGTCCCAGGCAAGATGTTCAGAAATGTTGCAATGAGGTGGCAGAGAAGTGTATACAGGAATCAGGTGAGATGCCGTGGATTTGGATGCCAGAGGGCGATGGAATTTGATATGTGCGACTGGTGGTGACAGAGTGTGGGACAGAGTAGTGTACGGGCTAAGTGAGGCAGAGTACACGGCGATCGGTCGGGTACCTTGCTGGATGGGGCGCGGGAGTGCGGTGCTTCGTGGGACGTGGCGTTGAGCAAGCGTGTGCGAGAGGTGTTCAAGTGAGCGTAGTCGTTTCAGAAACTTGCTCGTATTGGAAAGTCGGCGGCCTGGAAAACAGGTTCAGGAAGCTGGTGAATGGAAGCCGATGTTAGAATGCCTTAGCAATCAGGCACCACGGTAGCTAGTGGAGCTAGAGCTAGCGTGGTGGAGTGGTTCAAGTGTGGTCTCTACACCACACTTGAACCATCACCTTAATATATCAAGAATCACCACTACGTGACCTAGTTCAACAGCCGATGCATGGGAATCATAGAAGACCTCGGCAGCAAAGGGGGGAGAGGAAGAACTGGACATTGGAAATGCTTTCAGAGTGATGTTTTTTGTTCAGAGAGGTGCTCTCCTGCCATGAATTATTGTAAGCAACCACTGACGACACTCTGGCTTGATTTTCGATCTTCTCCATTTCCGCAGCTAGAATCAGAAGGAGAATAGGAGGGAAGATTTGAGGCGGTGGATGAGCAAGAAAATACCAGAGCATGATCAAGTCTCGTGAGAGGCATTTGGATTGTGAAAGGCGGCGCTTGGAGGAGATTCTGGAGGACCGCTGTGGTATTGGCAGACGAGACCGAATGTTGCAGAACAGCCGTTCACCTCTATCAACACAACAGCAGACCCTCAAAAACCTTACTGAAACGCCGCGTGACACGTTCTTAAATACCTCCTGGAAACTTGATATCATGATCTCCGCTCGACTATCCGTACTCCGATACTCTCCCACCATGGATCCCTCAGTTCTCAGAGACCGCCTTCATCGGACTATTATCCACCGCCTCCACAATCGCACCCTTGGCTCCCTGATCCAGCGCATCCAACGTATTCATCTCCTCCTTCGTCAGCTCAAAGTCAAACACATCAGCATTCTGCTCAATCCTCGACGGCGTATCGCTCTTAGGCAACGGCACCCAGCCTTTCTGCAGACAGTAGCGGATGAGCACCTGCGCCGTGCTCTTCTTATGCGCATCTGCGATCTTGTTGAGCGTGGGGTCTTTCGCTTTCTCGTTGCGGACTAGCGGGCAGTAGGCTTCGACGACGATGCCGTTTTTCTGGCAGTAGGCGACAGTTTCGCGTTGTTGGGACCAGGGGTGTAGCTAGACGACAGCCAAGTCAGTTACGTACGCAATATAAAGCAGCAGGTGACAGCAGTTTCTGACGAAAGCATGGATTTTGGAAGCTGGCAGACTTACCTCAATCTGGTTCACCATCGGAGGCCACACCTCCACCTTCGTACTATAGCTCTTCATCTCCTCAATATGCCCCACGCCCCAATTGCTAACCCCAATAGCCTTCGCCCGTCCCTCTTTATGCAATCTCTCCAACGCACCCCAAATACTAGCTCTCCCCCTTGTCCCCGGACACCTACTCGTATGAATGAGGAACAAATCCACATAGCCATCTTCGCCATCGATCTTCTTCACCGATTGCAAAACAGCTTCGTAATCGGACTCCAAAGTGCCGGTGCTGAAGAGCATCTTGGTGGTGATGAAGACTTCAGAGCGTGGGAGACCGGATTGGCGCACGGCTTCGCCGACTTGGGCTTCGTTTTCGTAGTATTGGGCTGTGTCGATGTGGCGGTAGCCGGCTTTGAGGGCGGTGGTGCAGGAGGCGATGCAGGTGGGTTGGGGGGAGAGGTAGACGCCGAAGCCGAGTTGGGGGATGTTGATGTCGGAGTTTGGGAGGGGCAGCGTGGTGCTGATGGAGAGCTTGTCGGCTGCCATGTTGGAGTTGGAATTGAGGTTGTTGGTGGAGCTCTGAAGATGCGATTGAAGTCGGGGACGATGGGGGACGGAGGAGGTTCGATATAGTTTAAGGTGGGAACAAGCGGGGTTGGGAGTCCATAGCTGAATGAACTATGGGTTGCATTTTGTTGACAGGTCAACTCATTCTTGCCGTTTTGGTGAAGAACTTGTCATGATGTCAACCGACATAACGGTTGCACTACATGTAGAAAATGCGCCAAGGACGAGCGCGGGAACGCTAAATTAGCGTGCCGACCACCCGGAACGATCCCGAGACGCCAATTTTTCGTCCCTACGTGGTTTTTCCACCACTCACCCTCTTCACTCACCAACATCGCCAACGAAAGTCTTCGCACTTTCAGCAGCAAACGCCCGTCTTTATGGCACTCCATCTTGCAATACCCCAGCTCCCCGAATTCTAGAGAGAGAAGTCAGGTCACCACGACGGGAGTTTGCACGAGATGAGACGAAGACATATCTCAGAGCTCTTTGCCGCAGATGTCTTGCTCCTCGGTTTGCCGGTGTAAAGTCTGGTCTTCCCAAGGCTAGACTCTTGGTATGCATTCTGGAGCTTTTTTTTTCTCTAGGGGATTCTAGTAGACATTTCTTTGTTGTGCCCATCTTTTCATTGTTTTGACTGCTTTTCTGCTGGTTGAGATTTTTTTCCGAAGCGCTACATATAACATTGATGCTTTCTTTGGTCTCAAATTGAAGCCCCTGAGTTACTTCACTCGTATGTGGCAACAACGCCAAACTCTCCATCTCCGTTGTCGTCTAAACCATCCTTTGGTTTCAGTAGTCTCGGAAGTCCGGGTGTTTCACCTTCCCGCGGGGGTTTATTGCGGACATGAGGTTCTCTGTTTTTTTTTCCTGCCGGATCTAGAACGGGTGCAGTGTTTGGTAGAGATCTTGAGCGTGCGGAGGAGAAATTAGCTGTTCCATTATTCCAGTCCAGTTGGTTCTATGCTTTTTCATTCGGGGTTTCTTGGCTCGAGCGTGGTTGTAGAAGAGGCTCTCGGGACCTGACAAGCACTTTGTGACCATGTGCTTACCGCGAGACTTGGCATGTTGTGGGAGACTGGAGTAGTGAGGTGAACACGTCCTTCTCCTGAGCGGTGGTCGCAGAGAGTGGTTGGTAGATTCTCGATCATCCATTGAGACATTCTTCTTCACTGTCCTGCAGCCAAACCTTTATCTCACTTCTTGGTTGCCAGGAATGCCGCCGGGGATACCTTGACATCCTGAATGTACGGAAACTACGCTGGTTCCTGGTGAATCTAGAACCTCCCTATCGTTTGTCATGCCTGTCGTCTGCTGCGGCTATCATACGCTCCATTCACAAATGTATTTGAGGGGAGCATTCCCTTCGAAAAGAGCTTTCCTCCTCAAAGTACAACCACCTCCCCAGAACAACACTCAAATAACCAGCAGAAAATCTCTCGCCTTTTGGCCGACCGCCACCGCATTTGGGGAGCGACCATACAAATTGAGCCCATCTCCCTCATATACTTTGTCGATGCTGCCCTTCCAACTCCAGCGCACAACCGTCTTTTGTCCGACGCCGAATTCACACAATGGTCACTACACGATCAGCCGATAAGCGATGCCAAACCTGTGGCCAATTGCTTCCCGCCCATCGCCTCGAGCAGCACTCATGTTCGGGAGAGAACCACTTGAAGCGAAAAGCTTTGGACGATATCGAGATGCCAGATGCCGGTCCTTCTGAGCCTGATTCAACGACAAGCCACACGCTCGACCACGCCGAGAAACGACTCAAATCCGTGAACTCCGGTGTCTCCGAACAACATCACCCAAGTCAAGACGGACAGTCACAGAACGCAGAGCCGCTCCCGGCGGAAGAGTCCAATGTATACGAGCCTTTCAGCCCCAACGGGTGGGAAATCAGAATTCTATTATTATCACTGGACGCAACAACGGGCCTCATCGACTGTCAGCTGGAGACCGTCTGTCTATTTCAACTCCCTCCCTACACTGCGCTGTCCTATTGCTGGGGAGACTCGACGATGAGAGAAACAATTGTTCTCAACAAGACTTTGGTCACAATTACAGTCAGTCTCGAGCGTGCATTGCGGCAACTAGTGGCTCGAGGAACGAAAAGAGTATGGGCAGATGCAGTGTGTATCAATCAGGGTGATCTACAGGAGCGAGCAAGTCAAGTTCAGCTCATGACCAAAATCTATGCGAAAGCAGACGAAGTTGTCTGCTACATTGGAGAATCAAGCAATCTCAGCTCGCAGGTGTTCAACATTGTGGACTCCAGCAGGTTGAATACGGCCAATTTGGGACCAGGGGTCGATGATTTTACAGGTCGCGCCTATTGGAGAAGAGCTTGGATCGTCCAAGAAATCGTTGCCGGACCGTCAGTCAAAGTGAGATGTGGCAATGAGGAACTTCGATGGGAGGTGTTCTCCAACTGCGAACTGTTCAGGGCCAACCCATTCATCATGGCGATTAACCGGCTTTACAATTCATATCGCTATCCAGAACGAGGAATGGAGCGCAGGGAACCTTCTCAACTACTCCTCGCTTTGTCCTTGTGCCGTTCGTTCGAAGCCACGGACCTTCGGGACAAACTATTCTCGCTACTAGGTATATGTGCAGATGGGGGAATCCTTCTGCCCACCCCAAATTACATTCAGCCTCTTGAAGACCTCCTGACAGACTTCACTCGATCCGTCATCTGCAAGGCTGGGATGTTGAGTGTGCTCGGGTCAAGGGGCTCATACAGAAAGGGCCGCAAGACTATCGAAATCGATGCCAATATTCCATCTTGGGCCCAGGATTGGCTCGGTGTTGGACAGACGCAGATGCTGTACGGACCCTATTGAGCATCCACGCTTGGCGGTTGGCAAGATACTCGCCCATTTCTCAATGGCCGTCACGAGATTCAACCATCCTCGATATCAAGGCAATCAGCATTTGATGTATCACACAATTAGCTCGGTTTTCTTCGCCGTCCGCCTGCAGTAACACAACCTTCCTTGAAAAGTGTCGGTCGCGCTACGACCACATGCAGTCCAAATATAACCGTGTCTTGGCCCCGGGAAATAAGGGAATCCTTACAGCGATTTTGAGTCTATTTCAGCCCGGCATGGATGTGGATCGGGGCCTCCGGAACTACTCTTCCCCCATACGGCTCTTGTCTGAGCTCCTGAGACAGGAAGTCCCACAGGAAGTCCCTTTCTTTGGCAAGGCTTTTGGCAAGAGAAAACTTCGGACGGGAAGGAACGCGCTTCGCCGTCTCCGCGACTTGGTGGTGTTGGGAGACTCAATTTCTGCGTGGGTAGAAAATGCCCATGCGAATTTTACGGAGACTGTGTCGGACAGCACCGAAGAAGTGGCTTTCAAAAGACTACAAGAAAGTCTCGATTTTCTTGCAGATTGCGTGGAAAGAGATGTGCCCATAATAGTCACGGATCGTGGCTATATTGGACTTGGCCCCCCAAACGCGCAAGAGGGTGATCGTGTTTGCTTCCCTGGTTATGGGCTCTTTCACCGCCAGGATGTGCTTATCCTACGGCCGGACATGCGGAGTGGAAAAAAAGTGTTCCGTGTTGTGGGAGAAGGGTTGATCTGCGGTGTGGATATCTATTGGCGTAACTCCAAATATTTTTCACTTGTATAGGGTAAACAAGTATCTAGATATCTGGATAATCATGAATCTTATTGCCTCAGAGGCTTTTTTCAGGCTGGACCATTCTCATTCCGTGCCTGGAAAGGCTCACCACGCTCGCTGCTTTCTGCCTATTCGATCCCGCCAGTCATAGATCCAACGCCAGTCATACTATCGCTATATATGCACAGTTAGCAAGCTCAGAGACTGTAAATTCTCAATCTGGTACATACAATACCCTTTACTCAGGGCGGGTTTATCTCGAGAGCTTGGCAAACTTCGAGGACTCTTGCCTGGACATGTCAAGAGTGCTCTTCGAGAGGAATAGACTTGACTTGATAAAACCGCATTTATGACCCGGCGCTGGCATCCTTGGAGCTTCAACCTTACCTAGAGGCTCAGAGTCGAGAGTCGAGCCTTTTTTGCGAAGAACGGCCGAATGCATGCATGCAAAAAAAAAGACTGAAACTTCAAACACCTAGACGCCAAAGATACATTTCGTGTTTCGGCACAGGTCCCACTCAGCTCGACATTCTTAAGTACCTACCTCGAAAATACTCGCAGCTTCATGGAACCGACTACATCACTCTCGCTCAATTCTTCCCTGTCAATCCCATCCATCACACCACCATGTCAACACCCTCGGTCCTCGGTAGATATCCTAGCACACAGCGCAGCACACAGCACGCCACATCCTACCAAGTAGTTTTCGCCGGAGAGAAAAAGCCCGAAGACCGGAAAGGGAAGGTAAAAGGTAGAGAGTTCGGGCAGATGGTAAGCGTGCGGTTGCTGCCGCGGCGCAGAAACGCTGGCAAAAGAAGAGTTTCAGGATCGGGTCGGCGGAGAGGAAAAACTTTTAGAGTTTGGGCGGAAAGCTTCGTGCCGAGTGGGTGAGGATCAGACTTCTAGACTTCTGGACTTCAGGGGCCATGTTGGAGCCACTTCTATGGCAGACTCCCTTGTAGCACATCACACTTGTTCTCGGCTGGAAGTTTGGCTTTTGAAGATAACTTAAGGTTTGGGATTTTTGGGAGATTCTGAAGTGTATCGTTCGTTGCTGGACCGAGTATGTTATAATATTTCAGCAGAGCCATAATGAAGCTGTTTGATTTCCCTTTGGTCGAACACTACAGAGAGGAAGAAAACATTCGTTGCCCCTTTAGTAGTCTGGGTAACTATGCTAAGCTCGTCACAGGCCGGGACCCAGTCCAAGTCTGCAGCCCTATGCACCCTTCAACAGCCTACAGATTGCTTATCCTAAAGCTTCGATAGCCAAGTCGCCAGCAGATTCTCGTTGAAGAAGACGCTCTGACGTTCTTGTGAATAAAAGTCAAAAACGAACATTGAGACCAAGATTGATAGCTGAGGCCGGGGTTTTGATTTAAGTAGTCGGGGACTAGATTTGGATTCCAGGAAAGAATGTCAATGGTTTTGTTAATCATTCAGAAAGTATTTCCGGATGCCGAGCCGGCTCTATTAACATATCAGGCTTGGTATCTTGAAATATCGACAATAAGGAGACTGTTTAAGCATTCTCTCGGTCCTTGGAGGGATTTTAAAAACTCAAAGCCAGTGCAATAGTGCAGCTGATATGGTGAAAAGGGATGTCAGACTTGGCTCACTTGGCTCAACTCTTAATTCTCAGGCAGGAAAGTTTGGGTTCCTGCATTTGTTGAATTTAAGTCTAGAATTTGCACGTGTCGAGGAAATATTATATGGCAATTCGTTATAGTGTTTATGGAGAACTTTTTGAAATTCATAATATCGAGTGACGGAACACCACAGTATTATTATCTGCTAAAAATCTCACGATATATTCCATAAATTTGTTATATAGGACTACCATTGATTTATAAAAGACCAAAAACCATCAGCATGAAAAAGGCCGGCGAGGCATGTACCCCGACACAGCTTCACTTCGAAATAGACAGCCTGTGCTCCCGCCTCGCTTTTTTATGGATGTGTAACGGATGTTCCGGATAGAGTCTCCAGGGCGATATTTTTCGATGTTTCGATGGCCTGATTATTATGCAGTGTAAATATGGAGATTAGTGGAATAAGATTTTACTTAATAATCTGGGGGATTAACACGTCCATGTATAACGTGTGTTATTATTCCTTATAAGCATTACCAGGATATGGGATTAAGCGAAAGGGGATTGTCCCAGACCTCGATATCTGGATAGGACACCGTATGACTTGAAAAACAAAACTTCTTTGTTATTATTATTGTTAAGGGAGAATATTCTGGACTCTGTGGATATCGCCCCCCTTGACTTTTAAGCTTCGATATGGACTAAGAGTCGAGGCCATGATCGAAACTTTACTTGACATTAACAACCGGTCTGAATTCTGGGTTATCGACGAATTCAAAGTTTTTTCATGACTAATAGTATATATACTTCCTTTCCACGTGGCAGTATAAGGATATCCCTGTTCTTGTTTCGGCTTGTCGTTATGCATCACCAGCCACAGTTCAGTGCTTGGCGAGACAAGGATGCTGGCTTGGCAGAGGCTGGAGAGGAAGCCAAGGATTTCTATTTTGGACTGGCAAACGCGCGGCTAACTTTCCCCACCGATAACATGAAAATTTCACCACAAACCGCTTCGCAAAGGGGACCAGCGCTTTTTCTCTTCAATTGTACATTGACGACTGTAAAACCGACCATCCCCCTCCAACTGTTGAAGCGTGTGAAAAAACATGCTTTCGGACAGCTCCTGTCCCGGGCCACTTATCTCCGAGTCGACTTGGCACGCTCGTGGTGATATATGGACTGTGATTGTCCGATAGCAGCCAAACTCTATTTACTCCAAACATTACTCGCGACGGGAGTACCATAGCATGACTATTTTTGATTCATTCTCAATGAATACCCGGTGAGTGTGGCGTCTGGAATTTATATCGCTTTCCTGCGCTGATATAGCTCCCAGACTCTCCAGGTCTGTCTTCACTTTGTACATGTATCAAGCACGCAATGTGAGACATATAGAAAGCGATAGTGTTCTATTGTGTATCAGGGCAGCTCCTTAAGGGAGCTGCAGCTAAGCGCTAAGGCTAGGGTTAAGCCCGGGAGTCCAACGCCTTGTCCCTTGACTACGGGCTCGCTCTTAATCACAGAAAGCCGAGGGCGAGGAACACACGAGTAGTGGTACATTGATGTACAGTACATATCCATGTCGACATCTACTCTTTGACCCGGGGCCCCGCGACATACTCAAGGTCATGCACGTGTGAGAAACAAGATTTCCATGATCTGTCACTAGGATGGTTCCCCGTTAAGCCGCAGCTCAATCCCTGTAAGCACGACTCGCATGTCATCCCTGGATCCCACATGCACGAAGGCTTTGCATATCTTAACGCTATCGACACCTCAGTACATGTAGTTCTTCTCACTCCATCTACTCCATCTCGCGGCAGAAATAGCTGTCTGAGTTTCAATTCTACGACAACTAAGGAGAATGAATATTGAAATGCCTTGGCTGAGGGCTCGGAACCTCGGGTATGTCGTCTCCGCCTTGGCTAGGCTAATTTCTTACGACGCCTTCGCCACTCTTGGCCCTCAACATACATCTGAAATTGAATTCCCATCTTTTCCGTTCACTGCTGCCTGAGGGAAAGCAGTGCCATATGTTGGGACTTGAGATCACGACTTTCATTTCCCATGTTAGATTTTCTGGAGAGAGCTTCTCGTTCTCTGCTTACGCTATCTGGAGAGAGCTTCTCCTTGTCTGATTACAGCTCTATTCTGTTTGCTACCAATGTTCCCAGAAACTTCACAAGAGAACCCATATCTGGGGCGTATGCCGCTTTGAAAGACCCATGTCCTTGAGCCGCATGCCGCCAAGAAATGTTTCAGCTCTCACGGTGCAGCGGAAGCCTAGATAGGCAATCCGCATATTCACCACATAGCTCACCGGTATGCGAGTCGATGCCAATTGCCAAGTCACTATTCATGGTTTCCGTCCCCACTACGGCAACGATCAAGGACCAATTTTACATGTTGCACCATAGCCTCAAGAAGGATGCTCACAAGCACCATGAGCTTGGAGCTTCAGTAGCATTGATATACAAGAGGCTCCCTTCCCTTCTTGGACGCTTGTATCGCCCGATCTTTTTCGCCTAATGATAAACTAGATGAGCGTCAAGTTGAGGCCAGAGCCATGGCACTTGACGAGTATTCCGACACCTTAACACCACTACCTCCCGTTCTTTCAAAAGGCCTAATCGCCGTCGCTGTATGCGGCAGTCTGTCATTCATATCTACAATCTCTCTCATCGCCTACTTGACATACCGGATCGTGTCCTGGCGACTCAAGGGCAACACACAACCCACGAATCAAGTCTTCATACTGATATACAATCTTTTACTTGCCGACATTCAACAAGCTCTCGCTTTCACCCTGAATATTTCATCCCTACAGCGTAATGGCATATTCGTTGGGACGCGGCTATGTTGGACTCAGGGCTGGTTCGTTTCCATTGGCGATCTGGCGAGCAGTGTGTTCATTTTTGCCGTTGCAGTTCACACATGGTTTGCCGTTGTCAAAGAACAGAAAGTATCGAATACAACACTATACTGCATCATTGCTGGGCTGTGGACGTTCGTGTACTCGATGGCTTTGATTGGACCTTTGTTACACCCTCACGAACTATACGTTCGAGCAGAGGCATGGGTGAGTCTCTATCCGATCATCATATTCTTCGCAGACAAGACCCACGATGGAATGCTAACGCACGGCTTCGGTGTACCAGTGCTGGATCAATGACGCCTTTGAGGCAAGCCGTATATGGCTTCATTACTTCTGGATATATATCGCCATGTTTGGAACTATTCTCATCTACACATCGATCTTTGTTACCGTTCGCTACCGCGCCGCTACCATTCCCGATCCCGACGTCATCAAACTACCTCCTTCCTGCGATGGCGCTTTGTACCCAACTTCATCTGCGACCTCGGCCGAGGAAGGCCGTTCATCATTTCATATGCATCTCTCTCGAAAAGGGACACTACCGCCCCAGAACAACAAACCCAAACCAACAGCTATTTCGCCAATCATGCTCATTTATCCCGCCATTTACACCATCTGCACCAGTCCTATCGCCTCATGTCGTCTGGTCACAATGACCGGTCGCCAAGTCTCTCTGGGAGCTTTCTGCATGGCTGGAGCCATGATCGCGTCCAACGGCTTCCTCGACGTTCTTTTGTATTCCATAACACGACGAGAAATCGTCTTCTCCGCCGAACAACCCGACGAAAACATCGGTCTCGACACTTTTGCTGGCTTGAACTTGGGTGCACTTGCTCGAGGCAGAGGGAAATGGGGAACCACTACACACATTGAAGGCGGTGCGAATAGGGCAGACAGCCAGGAAGAGTTGTGTGAGTGGGAAATCAGACATGCTGGAGAGGTGGTGCACTTTGGGATCCAGACGTGTACGACGGTGGATGTGAACACGTCCAAAGCGAAAAAGGGTGAAGTTGAGGAATATGAAATGAGGAACATGGCGAGCAGTGAGAGCTTGGGAAAGAAAAGTACGGCATCTGGGGATAGGAGGCGCAGCTGGGAAGACCCAAACTATGGAGGACTTCCAGAATACATTTGAAAGGCGGGATTGAAGCGGAATGGTCGGTTGCATGAAGGCGTTTGGGTCAGCATGTTTTGGAGCGCGGAAGTCAAAAACTCGATACCCTCTAGACGTGTGTGGGTATGTTGATAGGAGCGAATAGCTGACAAAACCAGATATTGAATGAGCTTCGAATCCGTGGAGAGTGATTTCTGGTGATCTTTCGGGATATAAGGACATCGGCCTCCTCAACGTATTCACCCTGCCAATATTGTCAAGGCCCAAGCTCTCGCAGCTACCTCCAAACAAAGCTCCAAACTACCAGCCTCCTCAATGTAATCCCTGTCAACGTATTGTTTCTTGACAATCGACAAAGCGAAGACCGAGCACGTGATCAGTCTGCCGCCTCGAGGCCTCGGAAGGGCACCATTTGGCCATTCTTTCTCAGCCATTCAATCTCTGCACTTTAATTGTGAGCCACCACCGAGGGTAACAATTTGGAGACTTTACAAAACTTATTTCGAGGGCCTTCATGTGCACAGAGAGACGACGCGAGTGGAGTCCCTTTGCTTAATAGTGAGCAGGTTGTTTTCTGTCGCAGTGCGAAGCCGGGCTTCTGGTAGGTAACTCGTTGTGCGAGAAGAGAAATTTTACGCAGGAGCGAAAGATGAGGCAAAGTCCCGTGCGTGGCACGTGCGAGAAGCACCTATTTAGCTCCGTGGACCAGGCGTCCTCCGAGGCGCGAGACTACCAAGGGCCTTTATGCAGAATCGCAAGTACTCCTCCTATTTTTATCCAATACGACTCTGTAACTTCGTCCTATGCTCTGTTGGTCGATGACGTAGGACAGCTTTCCGTAATTCTCTCAATACGCTCCAGTCGCAAGCTACTACTCGTGTCGTATTACCCTCCTATCACCCGCTGTCAGCCATGAGCGACCGAATTCCTGGGTCCAAACGTCTGGTTTTCAGCGATGACTATTTTCGATTATTTCAATATTTTGGACGACTTTCCAAGTGTTGTTTTCTACCCAAAGCAAGATAGTACTGGCTCGTCATGCCTTTCGTCCAGTCGTTCATGCACCAAACTCTGCTGGAGGTCTGCCACCACAGCTCTCGGCCGAGCACGCCCCGATTCGAGATTGATGAATGCGTTTGAAGCATCGGATTGGGTCAACTTTGGTGGCGCAACTTATCTTTGGAGCTGTCATCTGTCTGCTGCTCTCTTCTACTGCTCCAGATCTCTTCTCGGATATTTACCATCCTTTCCATACAATCCTGTTCCGTGACCGCCAGTCGCTCTACGATGAGTACCTCCACGACGAGACAGCTATTACGTCACAAGAGCAAGTCGCGATTACCCGGCGACGAAATAGAGTCGCGAACTTCAGCAGCTGCTACCTACGGACTCTTCCCAGCTCCTCCAAACGAACGAGTACTCCCAGTACTCCCACGACCTGGTACCAAGACACCGTCTTTCGATGTCGCAGTAAGTAGAATGATCGCCGTAGCTCAAGAAGGGCAAAATAACTGAACCCCGAATATTAGAAATCCGTCAATGGCAATCCACGACCCCGATTCCCGCACCGCTCCTCCTCTCGTAATGGCTTAAATCGAAATGCTTCTGCGACGGCGAGCGACGCCGGTGAGGAGTGGCGAAGTGTGACTCAAAGATCATATTACTCTGCTTCGTCGAGGAATACCCCTCCTGGAGTACTTATGGGAGGGCCGAATCCAGACAAGATTCTATATCGTCGCTGTGAAGACGAGCCAATTCATACGCCCGGCGCAGTCCAAACCTTCGGAGCCCTGCTGGGTCTGAAATATGACCAATTTGGGAACCTCGAAGTATGCATTGCGAGTGAAAATACACGAAACGTTGTAGGATACGGCCCAGAGCAACTTTTCACTGTCAAATCCTTTCTCGATGTTCTGACAGAAGATTTTCGGGATGAGTTTATTGCCCGCGTCCAGTTCACACTGGACGATGTTGAGGCAAATAAGAAGGAAACTCGCCTCGATGTCTTCCGAATGACTCTGGCCTTCCCATATGAGCCTGAGATACGTCTTTGGTGCGCTATGCACTTGTCTCCGTCCCACGAGCGTTTGGTAATTTGCGAGTTTGAGGAATATGCCGATGCGGCTTACCTGCGCGACATCGACGCAGCGAGAGCGGCACCATTAGTCCCTGATCATACTATGGAAAGCGATCCGACCCCCGAGGAGTGGGCAAAGAGCACAACGAGTGTCAGCAAACCCCTGCCAGTACTGCAGATTGTACGGCAGAGAGCAAACAAGGGATTTACGTCTTTGGACCTGTTCAACGCAATGAATCAAGCCGAAAAGCAGCTTTCTAGCTGCGATACAATCCAGAGAATACTCGATGTCACTCTTGGACTTGTAGCCGAACTGACGGGATGGCACCGACTCATGTTTTATCGCTTTGATGCTATGAAGAATGGTTGCGTGGATGCAGAACTGCTCAACCCAAAAGCGAGCAAAGATACCTTTCTTGGTAAGCAAGCCACGACCTGGCATGGAAACATATTGCTGATACTCGACTGCAGGTCTGCATTACCCAGCTTCTGATATTCCCAAGCAAGCTCGAGATCTGTACAAAATAAACCGCATTCGTCTTTTGATGAACCGAGACGCAGTCACAGCCAGATTAGTGAGAATGATTCCAGAGCCAGCTACCCGTATCAGAACGAACTCCTAACTTTGGCTCTAGGTATGCAGAAATGAAGCGGAATTTGCGAAGCCCTTAGACCTTACGCACTCTTATTTGCGTGCGATGAGCCCTATACACAACAAATACCTTGCGAACATGGGAGTCAAGTCTACTATGTCCATATCTATCGTCATCAATGACGATCTCTGGGGGTTGATTGCCTGTCACGGATACGGCGCGAACGGTGTCAAAGTCTCAATGCCAATACGAGAGATCGTCAGAAACATTGTAAGTGTCCGCATAAACAGCCTGTACCTGCACTCCATGGTCCTTATTTGATATGCTAACTTGTCTTTCTTCGCCCAGGGTGATTCCGCTGCCGTTCACATCCAGCGAATCCTTATGAAAGAGCAAATTGCAGCTCGCCGAGCACCCGCCGCAATACCTAGAGTTGCTGCTGGATCATTCAGCGATGTCTCGGCCGCGGATTTGCTCAAAGAGGTGGATGCGGACTATGCTCTGGTCTGTGCCGGGGATCAGAACAGAGCAATCGGAAAGCTAGATCCTTCTGGAGAGGCCCTAGCAATCATGTTCTATTTGCAATCATGCGGATACACGACAGTCCGCTCCACACACAACATCAAGGCAGACTTCCCCGGATTAAGCCACCCCGGTGGTCTCAACACTATTGCCGGCTTTCTATTTGTTCCCCTGAATGTTGGAGAGGGTCATGGCTTTGTTGTCTTCTTCCGAAAAGCTCAAACGAAGCAAGTCGCTTGGGCCGGTAATCCAAACAACAAGGTATACAAAGCGGGAAATGAATACCTCGACCCGCGAACGAGCTTCAAGCGTTGGACTGAGACTATTTTCGGGACTAGCAGAGAGTGGACCGAAGATCAGATCGATACCGCAACTATTCTTGGGGTAATGTACGACCGGTTCATCGACATATGGCCACAGGGTGGCTCCGTTGGCAATCATCGACTGTCGCTCATCAAAGATGCGTCTTCAAAAGTCCAACCTAGTCTCAGCGTCCTCGACGAATACTTGGAGGCTGCACTGTTATACAACAATGATGACAAGACACGCGAACAACTATTGAAAGCCGAGGAATCATCCACGGCTCTTATGCACCTGGTAGACAACCTCGCGAAGCTTGCAGAAGCTGACGATAGCTTGCTGCCTGCTCCAGAACCTGCTGAGCCTGCGGAAATTGTAGAGAAGACTTTCAACTTGGGTAGTACGAGTAAGTTATCTCGCATAATAGGAGATTACCTCAACATCGATTAATACTGTGCAGCATCAAAAACGTTGAAAGAGCTTCAGGCGGATGCGAGAATGAAAGACTTGGGGTTATCAGTCTTGATTCCAGTGCAGAAGCTTCCAAGCATGGTGAAAGGGGACGGCGAACGCTTCAAACAACTACTAGTCTACTTCACCAAAAACGCATTCGAGAGCTCAATAAACGCAAGAGTCGAGATTACTGCCGTTCTCACTCAAGAAGAAACCACCATGATCAGCATCTCAATCCAAGACTACGGCGCAGGCATGACAGAAGATGAACTCGATGTAGGTTTTCACCTCTAGTCCCTTCCATCACCCGCAACACACCAACTCACCATTCTATAGGACGTCTTCCGAGACCTCGAAGAAGCACTCGACGAAGACCCCGCAGAGAGCAACTTTAGCCTTTCCAGCGTGGTTCACTACATCACCGACGCCAACGGCCAAATCCGCATCTCCAGCGACCTCGGCAAAGGCACAACCTACGAGATCGAACTCCCCTTCACCGACGCTACGCCCGCATCTGCCAGCAAGCCTCGCAACAAACGCAACTTCCTCCCGCGCAAAGGCAGCAGCTGTTATCCCACAGAACCCATGGACTCTCTCAAGTCCTTCAAGACCGAAAACCAAGTGTTGCGTGAGACAGCTGGTAATTCGATCTACCCGGAAACGACATCTTCGCGACGCACCCCGCGCAAAGGCAGCATCGGTTATCCCACAGAACCCATGGAGTCTCTCAAGTCCTCCAAGACCGAAAACCAAGTGTTGCGTGAGATAGTTGGTAATTTAATCTACCCGGAAACGACATCTTCGCGACGCACGAGTGTGGTCAGGGGTATTAGCAGCACGAACAGTAGTCCGACGTATACTCCGGTGAGCGCGAATCCTTCTAGAGTGCTGAATTGGGATCCGACGAGTGCGATGATTATGAATGGTATGGGGATGAGTGGGATTAATAGTGGGCTGAGTAGTAGGAAGGGTAGTGGAAAGAGTGCGGTGTCTATCTTTCAGGATACCATGAGTACCATGGGGCACGGAAGTCCAGGTCAGATGAGCCCGGCCAATTTGCGTGTTTTGGTTGCGGACGCCAATCTGGTGGTTCTGAGGATGCTGGATGAGAAGCTTTCGATGTGGGGCCATACGGTGGATATTGCGTCTGATGGGGAGGAATGCCGTCAGCGGTTTCTGCAGAATCCATCGAAGATTGATGTGATACTTATGGACTTGGAGGTATGTCTTGTCATTTCCAAGTATCCTGATATGCACTGACGGAACGAATAGATGCCGTTGATGGACGGAATTCTTGCAACGAAGATGATTCGCTTTTCGGAGAAAGATTTGAAGCATCAAATGCATAGCCAGACACGAAGAAAGCAAGGTACTACGGGTCGAGTGGCCATCATTGCTGTTTCTGAGAACTTGGACGAGGAAAATAGCGCAGAGTATTCTCGAAACGGGTAAGTCGCTCTCCGTGCTCTTAAATTTAGCTCAAGTACTGAGACAAAACTTTGCAGTTTCGATGGCTGGTTGTGTAAACCGGTTGATTTACAGAGACTGGACCTTGTTCTTCAAGGCGCGAAAAATCCGATCTCGAGGAGGGACGCTTTGTATAGACCGGGTCAGTGGGAAAAGGGTGGATGGTTCTCATAATAATGATACAACGGGGAGTTATATTGGTGGGTTCGTTACAATCTCGGGACACCATCCTTCTCGACTCGTGGTGGAATAGCTGGAAGTGGAATAATTGGTTCTAGAATGTCACGTGACCCAGAGGCGCAACTTGATCGATTTCTTCTGGATTTAGCTTTAGCCAGTTCACCACATGACTTATGTTTTTGGAAGCGCTCAAATGAAAAATCTACAGATCGCGGATTTTGACCTCATTTGTGTGTCGTAGTCTTGCAAACTTGAACGTTGGGTCGACTGGATTGACAGAGGTCTATGCATTCAAGTGGTTGGGGATCCAGAATGGCGTGTACATGAAAATACCAGATTACGGTGAAGATCAGTTTGTGTGAGAGAAGCAAGGCTCTGAGAATGGGGCAGTGCAATGCAGTTTCGTAGACCATGAGCCCTCCGAGTCCGTCGTACGACTTCATTTTCAGCCGCACTACCGCCACGATATCGGGGATGTGCTACAATGTCTTCATAAGCCCAGTCTCGGAATCATGAGAAGTTTCTCGGCGAAGCTCTGTATAACTCCCAGTAGCTCCAACTGGCTGTACAACTCCAGAAAGATGGTGGAGACCTGGATACACCTCGAATCAGCCCGACTAACGCCTTGGGTCTTCACAAGGCTCTACTTGTAGTGCGCTGTGTCTCCCAGGCACTGTTATCACACCTAGTTGATTGCAGGGGCTCATGGCCTCTTACTATTCAGAGCGTTCAGCCTGGAAGCATCAATTCTAGGGAAGTGTTCAGGAAACACCAACATCCATTGACCCATAACAAATCCTGAGCCCTTTATCATCATATTTGTGACCACTGAACTCTGAAATAGCGACTGATTCTCCCGTTATAGCGCGTGAGGGGTTTTGGCAAACATCAGCTGGAGCCGCGTTGTTCTGAGACCTGGTGGAGGCTTGGATCGTCGGTGTCACTTGATATGCAGCCCCAGGGATGTTGGACGACAGCCCCAACACCGCCCCCGTTTTACAATGCCATATTTTATAAATGTGGACGTCTGCGGCTGTGGTTGGAATTTAGCCTTCTTGGACTGCCGTCTTAATTTCTGCTGTTTCTGAAGACGAAGTGCTATCATGAAGTGTCGTAGATTTTGTGTTTTCCACTCCTGAAGGGCGCCAAAAACAGTTGATCGATTCGAACAGGAAGTCATGCGGCTCTGAGTACCGATCATACATGCTCTGCCTCGCAGGTACGAGCGAAGATAGCCATTTTTCAACTGGAGTGGGACAAGGCGGTTGAGGTCATTTTTAGATGGAGGGATTATCCTGTTCGAACACCACCAGCTACTGCGGCTCAACATCGAGAAACACTTCTACTCTCACTGGGTGAAATGTATAAGTAGAGAGGCAATGAGCTCCTTTGCCTCTCTATTCTCCTCAGCAATCCATTTAGATCTCATTCATACCTCAATTTGTCATCAAACCACAATCGGACCTCAAAGATTCCAAAACAATGGCTTTCCTCAAAGCAGTTCTTCTCTCCCTCTTCTTTACAGGCATCCAGGCCAAATCTCTCATCAACTTCAACGCTAGCGCTGGCGCTGGCGACCCAGTCAGCAACCTAGGCATACTGGACCTGGAAGGATACCATAGAGAGACCTGGCCATCCGGCCAGGCCCAGAATAGCTCCTGCTATTTCAAGCTCGACAAAGACCCCGCCGGCATTCCTGCAGCGCATGTCCACAAGGACACCAATTTCACCCGCGCCGAGTACCACATGCTCAAGGGCAAAACCATGGCCGACACGACCTACTACATCGGCTACAAAGTTCGCTTCGACGCCATCTACTACCAGACGTTTGTGTGGCAGTGGAAGAACTACGATAGCAACACCGTAGGCTCCGACAATGTCCCGGCCGTCTTGACGTTCCAGAAAGACTCTGACGATAGTGACTACCACACTATGTAAGTTCATTGACCCCACAACTCCTAGAGGTAGCTCATCACTAACCTCATATCAACAGCAAGCTTCAAGTCGACCCCAGCGCTTCCTCCAGCGGCGCTGTAGTCGCCTGGACCCAGAAGCTCACCATGAAGCAAACTTACACGTTTGGCATCGTCATCAACACGTCCCAAACATCCGGATATATGCAACTGTACTTTGACGGAGCACTTGCTACTCTCACAGACGCCAATGGCAACCAATCGCAGAAGCTGGCGGGAAACTTCTTTCCCGGCTCGAGCCCATCGGTGAGTCCGAAGGTTGGGCTGTATGGGGATGGTGCAGGAGATGTCGGTGTACCGACTTGCGATTCGTATATTTATAATGTGGTCGTCGGTACTTCGCTTAGCGAGATCAAGAGTATTCCGGGCATGGTTAGTTAGTAGGGAGGCTTTGTCGGACTAGCTGTTGGGAAGCATTGAGTTGTGCAGTGAACTTTGTTGTGGAGAAAATGATAGGTACAACTTTTTGCTTTCCTTGTATCTGCTTATTCAAGAGAATCACTAATTCGAATCTGGAGTTTCGAAATCGCAGACTGTATTTTTTCACAATTAGATAATTTCAAAGTGATTGCTAATATTCCAAATGACTGGGAGTGTCAATTCCAAGGAATATCGCAAATCCCAAGATACTTTCCCAATTCATAGGAATATTTTGAATTTTTCGAGATATTCCGAGTCTCTAGGAACAATCTCAATCATTGGGGAACAGTGGAGATATTTTCAATTACTAAGGATATTCCCAATTACGAGGTCATGTGATATCGACGCTGTGAGCTGAAGAGGGAAGCTCTCCAGTGCTAGAGGGCCATAATGGCCCTGGGACTATGCTAAGGGCTAGCGCGGAGCTAAGGGCATGGGGCGGGGCATGTGGCAGGCACGGGCTATGCTCAGGTCAGTACCGTGACACTAGGAATAACTCTAGTCCTAATTCGGAACTGGGCGCGGCCAGTCCCACCAAAAATCCCCCTCTTTGACCCTCGTTTCTCCATACACGGGGATTTTGTAGCGTTTTCCATGAGCCTTGCTCATAAAGCACCTGCCCACCTCTTCCGCGTACTGCAACGACTGCCTCTTCTCAGAAAGACCCTTCTCCTTCGCCGTCGCCCCTGTTTCCAAATTCATAAGCCTGCGCACCTGGCTATCCTGAAGCCACCTGAAAACCACAAACTTCAACTTCATCATCAGGGGTAGTTTCTCCAGCACAGTATGCCACGAGCTGTACATGTAACGAGCTTTCTCATGCTCGTCGGTCGTCACGAGTGCATTCATGTCGGCACGGTCCAGGTCTTCGGTGTCGGCGATCAACCAGATACCGTACATCTCTAGCGACTCGAGAGTGGTGGCATGGTTTCGGAGGAAGGCGGTAAAGCGCTTCTCTGGAATGGCACAGGCGGATATTTTGAGGCTGCGAAGGTTCCGAAGCTCCTCGAAAAACCATGTTGTTCTGACAGGGTTGTTGCAACGCCATAGACCGTGGCTTGAAGGAGGAGAGAAGAGCAGTTCCAGATGTTCCAGGTTCTCAGCTGATGAGAGCAGCTCCCACAAGCTGCAGTAGCAAATGGGAGGCGTGCTGTGGTCGATTCGGCCTGGACACTGCAGGTCTTGGATTTGCAGTGTGGTGAGGTTCCTGAAGGCACTGGGGCTGCGGAGAAGGAACGTGGGGTTCCTATGACTGCCCACATTCATCCAGAAGCTCCATTCGACTCGGGAAATCTTCAACTTCTTGACTGTTTTCTTCTTCATGTCCATTTCACCTAGGGCGTTGAGAAAGGTCAGAAGAGGGATTGTGGGGGGGTCGACACCGTGCCCGAAGTCGAAGTATAACATGCGATGAAGAGTTCCCGGAGAGCCTGGATTGCGTGACAAGACGATGGGGCGTGGCTCGACCTCGACCTCGGAATCATCCCATCGAACAACTTCGACTTCCTGTAACTTTGGAAACTGATCCAGTATCTTTCCGAGGCGTTTCTCGGCGCCAGGACCAACCCAAGTAACACATAATTCCCCGACATAGCCATGATACTCAGAGTCCGTTGCGAAGATGTCCTCGTCCCGAGGAGATGCCTCCGGCAACTGCACACACACTGCGTCTTTGACGAGATCGGCCAGGAAGACAACTTTCTTAACATGTTTGGCAAGGTGGCTGGAAGCCGCTACATGTTGCAGGCGCATCATGTCATCGGGATGCAGCGTGAAATAAAAATCTTTGAATAGATATTCTTTTGCTGCATTATTCCAGGCTGGGTTGACGAATCGCAGCCGTTTCAAGTCCCCCTGTTCTGCGAACGCGCATATCGCACTTAGTACTTCGAAAGGGAGATGGGGTAGCTGGGTGCTGGCGCCGGAGTTTGAGGATGCCATTGGGACACGGTGCTTGAACGATCTTGGATGCCTACACGCCGAGTCAACTTTCTGGTAGTCCATGAGATGGGAGGATGGATCACAAAAGAATGATTTACTTACGTGGTTCAGGTACTTCAAGTAGCCACCTGTTTCTTCTCACAGCAGACTCTCTCCGCTAATACAGCTCCGGGTCAACGTCTTGTCGTAAATCGGGGGTGTTGGATGTTTCGTCCAGTTCAACTCGAGGGGAAGTTCGACTTTCTGGTTCAGTAGAATCCGAATCGCAACTGACAACGCTTGTGAAGACGAGATTCTTGTAATAGATGCGACAGGGCGCTTTTATAATGATGTCCGAAGCCACATGGGTGTCTGTCAACACCAGAAGAGGTTCCATGGTGCTGGGTAGCATGGAGACTTGGCGTGTGTAACGATGACCAGGAAGGTGCGAGATACAGGTAGTAAGGTAACCATCATGGTGTTGCCAAGTCTTCGACTCAATAACGCCCCACTGTCCGCAATAGAATTCCGTTTACGGCCCCTGTGATATGTGTATTCGTATGGAGAAAGAAGGAAGAAGGAAGAAGGACTAGAAGCTTGAAGTAAGTGCAGCCGCAACCGGCGTCCTGCGACCGGCAACGAGTGCTCAGGTTCTTAATTATTACGGTATGGCCGATACCGCATTGAATGCGGATATTCCCAATTACTGTGATGATCCCCAGTTACTCAGAATATTCACATTCATTCTGAGTATTTCCAATCACGTGAGGATTTCAAGTTATTGTAGATATTCCCAACTACTGTGAGTACTCCCAATCCTGTGGGTATTCCCAATTATTGTGAGTGACACTGAGTGTTCCCAATTACTGTAAGTATTCTCAGTCACTATAAGTAATTCTGGAATGAAGGTGTTTAGAAACCAACAGGACTCAAGGTTCTGGACAGATCATAGCTTGAAGGCGTGTGACAAGATTCCTGTCGATTTCGCATGAGAATTCCCCACCCATCAGCCCCTCACTCGGACTACCCTTCCTCGAGATTCTGTCTCGTTGCACCACAGCCGCAGATTAAGACCATTTTTGACAATTCTAGGTGCATTAGATAGCTCTTGAGCATGGCTGCAAGTTGATACACAGATGGATGTCAACATTATAGCATTTCGACCTGAACATTGGAAGTGGGGCGTGATATGCTTTATAGCCCAATTCTCGAGTATCATCTATGATTTAACGTCATCTATTGTAGCTCACTTCTCATAATCGGATACCAGGAAAGCAGAAAGTTCTCCCCATTGTTTTTTCTACAACAAAGTTCACTGCACAGCACACTGCTCCCAAACAGGTCAGGGATTGGGAATATTTCCAGGGATTGGGAATGTTCCAAAAACTAAGGAATCTCGAATAATGGAAGCAGAAGTTTCTTCTGGTCACTGCTACACATTAAGTTCAGAGAGGGGGCGTGGAATTTTTTCGTCCCACTGTATATTCCCAAACTCTGGAGACTATCGGCGGTCACCAGCAGCAACTGTTACGATACTTCCTTTTGCCCCATGATACGTCCTATCATGATCAAAAGGGAAATAAGTGATGGCGGCCTGCATCAGTGATAGTAAAAGTGCTTCATGATGCCGAAAAGGGGTCGGAAAAAGGAGTGATGCTTGCTCAACTTCTTCTTCCTTTCATCCTCTGCCAAACAACGTACAAGTTGCTGCACAGAACAACTCCCCAATCTTGCGCAAACTTCCGGAAACAATCAATCTTGTTGAAGGACAGCCATATAGCTGAAACGAAAGACCTCAGTCTGAGTCACCGCACTGGCTTCATGAAAAGGAGACTGAATGAGAGGGCAAACCAACCAAAAGAGGCTCATCTTGACCGAAAGACTGGGGATCCGTGCGAACTATCCCATATCAGCTTCATCATCCGGGTGAACATGCGAAGGGGCGGATAGTAGAGCAAGGAGTCCCGGTGATCACTTACCTCCCTACTCCCGACACAATGACCGCTTCCACTTCTCATACCTCTGGCCGTCCTTCACCCTGTTCTCCTCCGATCCCTCTTCACTCTTCTTGCGAGCCTGCCTTTCATCTTCCTCCATCTCTCCACCAGATCTCTCCATCACCAAGAATACTCTGCATGATTACTTCAGGATCGCCGGCCGTCCTTCACCCTCATTTCAGAGTTGCCTGATGCATTCCCCAATTTCTCCATCTGTCCATCAGATATTTCCATCACCCAACACACTCTTCCTGATCACTGCAGAATCCCCGGCCGTCCTTCACTTTAGTTTCAAGCCTGCCTGTCAAATTCTCCGATCTCTTCAGCCTCAAAAAACACATCTTAGCCATTGCAGGACCACCATGTCCTAAACTGTTCCAACCGGCGTCATTCAGGCCAATTCCCACCGGCCTAGT
This sequence comes from Cyclaneusma minus, assembly GCA_037179335.1. Taxonomy (NCBI): domain Eukaryota; kingdom Fungi; phylum Ascomycota; class Leotiomycetes; order Marthamycetales; family Marthamycetaceae; genus Cyclaneusma; species Cyclaneusma minus. Next base: position 1,480,330 of record JAKZHN010000002.1, on the reverse strand, counting down.
CCACGAAGACGACCTTCAATAAACACAGGAACACGACTGCACAGAACGTCTCATCCTGCTGTTCTCGAGGAGTAACAGCCGCAGCCCAGGAGGGCGGGGTGGTATGCAATAGAGCCTGAGGCTGTGAAAGGGGTGGAGAGAGCTCCGATCAGGACGTAGGTGGCAGCTCTGCAGCGGCTGGTCTCTCGCATGCGTTGTTGGAATCTTGCATCGATCGTCTCGAGACTCATCACCACCAGCTCAATTCCAGCTGCGATCCCTCCCCGCCCTCCACAATACTTCCCGTTGATCTCTCCAGAGACATCGAACCAGACCAAATACCACGAGACCACAAGCTGAACCAAGAAGAACAATCGCCAGTCCAATTCGACAGAAAGACCAGTTTAAAATCACAAGACAAAACAAGAGAAACTTTTCAAAAGAAAATAATCGAATCAAACAATCTATTCGATACTTCTACCTACATCCAGGCGCGACACCATCCACATGAGCCACTGTGGCAAGTCCAACCATCCAAACATCCAAAATCGAGAACGGATAACAAAACCAGTTGAAATAACCACCACTCGGTTCTCAGAGCAATTGTCGACACACATGCGTGCCGCGGAGCCTTGAAGCACTTCGTGGATATGAGCATTTCTCGAGACTTCCCAGTGCAGAAGCGGGAAGGCCAGCAGCTCCGAGATGATGAGCTCAACCCGAGCATGTAAGAAGGGCAAGACCGCCGAACTGTTCACGCGAGTAATGCTGAAGAGGAGCAGTGGTCTCAACCACGTCTTGGGTTGACGTATCTTTGCCCTTTTGGCAGACCACTTCGTACGTCTCGACTCCATATGCAGGGGACAATGCAGAGTCCCTTGTTGCGCCAGGACATCACGAAGCGCCTCGAATACCTTGGCCAAGCTCGACCAAAGAGAGAGGCGCAGCCCTTCTGTGTTGTCGACCTGGCTGCAGGTCCAGGAGGATCGACGACCTTCGAGCAAGAAGACTCTTGAAAGCTTCGAACTTGTGCGAAAAGACTTGGTGTTTCGGAGTTGGGTCTTCGTCGTCATTTTTGCTGCCGCGACCGAATCTAGACCGGGAGCAATGCTTAGGATGGAAAGGGTCGTGTTTCTTCTCCGCAGCCTTTGGCTTGGATCCGGTTTCGCCCGACACATCTTCGGCTTCTCCATTGGCGCCTAGGCTTCATCAATTGCCCACTTCAAACCTGGCCATAGAGGCGGTTCCGAATCGTTGGTTGCGTCCGTCTGAGTGTCGAGAAAACGGACACGGAAGAGGGAGGAAGCTTCGTAGTCGCCGGTCGGCTTCTGGTTCGGGTCCGTGATGAGGAATACGAGGCTCATCACTTCTGAAATCGCGACTCACCTGGACAGCAAGCTTGTATGACTTTCCATCCTATGGGCCCCAAGATGGTAGCGATAGAACACGGCCGTCGTGATGGGTCCCAGTGCATGGCTGGACGTCAGTGTTTGCCATCCAGCCCAAGCACATCTCTGGTACACACTGGTTCATGCGGGTGTGGTTCCTTCTCGGAACTGGTATCGTAGACGTTACCGTGAAGACTGTCATCGTTACTCTCATCTGTGTGTGCTGTGGTTGCTGCTATTGAAGGCATCACCACCCGTTTTTCACAGGCCGGTCCCCTCTCGCCCCTTTTCGTGGTCCAACAACTCATCAACCACGCCCACGGAATCATGTCCATGATCAAGGCCACCCTTAGGCAAGAGACCTCAAAAGAGAGATCAATCCGTCCCGGGACACCGACCCCCCATGACGGCTCTCGAAATTTTCGATTCGCAAGAATGGATTCGCTTGCATTTAGCCAGGGCATACTTTGGTCTTTATCCCATGGCAATTGTCGGCAAGATATGAGCATTTCTCGAGACTTTCCGACACGATAGCGCAAAAAATGCGCCACTAAATCGAGTCCGAGATGATGAGCTCAACCCGGGTATGCTCTTTTCGCGGCGTCGAATGTCGTTGCGCATACGTTGCACCATTCCGGTGATCGTTGTTGTGGTCCTTGAAGCATCCCAACAACAGCGGTTCATTGAATGGTTGGAAGAGGTTGACTGACTCGACGTCAGACAATGCCTCCCGAGCGTGATGACGGAAGAGACTGAAGAGTCGATCTTGATCCCAGGCAATTCTCTTTGCATAAACCTCGCACTCGAAAAGTAATGATCGTCGATCAGATTGGAGCAGTTCGCGGATACAAGCATTTCTTGAGACTTTCCGGCAGGGTATCGCAGAAATCAGTGATGGATGTAGGTCGTGCGAACAGGAACAGGGACTTCAGTGCAGCGAGGGCATTCCCAGACACATGTACGCACATGGGCGGGTAAATTACACCGGAATCTTCGTGGTGTCCACGGTCAAGATTGTCTCCGCAGCAACTTCCTTTATCAGAAGGGCAAACGAAGACCATTAACGCTTCCCCCATTTGAACTACCGGGTTTGTTGACAGGCCGTCATGGCTGGATCGGTGTCCTGGGAGCGGCCGAACTCGCTCAGTGATTGGCTCATTCGCTACGTTTTGGGGCACAGAGGACAGCCACGGCGAAACGGTTTCCTTGGCCTTTTGTTCGACCCAGGATTTCTTCCTCCGCCACGATAACCGGGTCCAAGACAGGGCCCCAGTGGATGGAATACAGCCGGCTTGTATTCCATGCCTTTGGAGCTGCTTGCGAATGCGAGCATTTCTCGAGACTTTCCGGTGTGGAAGCGCAAAGACGAGCGAGTCCGTGATGATGAGCTCAACCCGGACGTGTGGCACCGCGGGATACGTAATAATACATTGAAAATATGAGTACTCGCGGTCGGCCAGCGACTTTGAACGAACGGGGTTTGCTGCATGATATGCTGCTATGCCGGGGAGTGACAGTCCACCGGTTCGTCCGGACAACCGAAAAGAGACTTGGCTTGGACTCGAATGCACGAGAGTCTCGTCTCAAACCGAGTTCTCTCTCCTTTCCTACGCAGTCTCGCCAGCCCCCATTCATTCCATCAATCATTCAGGCAATGCCCGACGCTTCAACTCCCTGGGAGAAGTACTGCGGCTGCCACGAATGGGACTGCGGCTTCGAATCCTGGAAAGACTATCATCGGAGCGGGCAGTTAGTCGGCGTGGATGTCGCCAGGTTGTGTATGGAAAGAAACCGAGCCACTCTTCGAGAATTGGTTGCCCATTGAGGACTGCGCTGCAGACATCAGGCAACCTGATCATTCTCGTCAACGGCACACAATGCAGTGTCCTTGATGGTATTCCACCCTTTCTCGCTTGTGGTCGAAAGCTTGCACAGGCAGACTCGACGGCCACCACAGGCGTTCGACCATCTCTCCCATCTTCAAAGAACTTGAAGTCCCTAGGGGCAGGGCACGGCTTGGAAATCGGGGTATCCAGTCAAGCACTCTCGATGCGCCTTGGGTGGAATAGACATGGCGATGTCTGCGGTTCCTAGCGGAATCAATCCACTCAGGGATAATGGAGTGTTCGCAGTAGCTTCCGAGAGATCTTGTCGCTTTCGCAAAGTCGGATCAGAGCACCAGGGGGCCTGGCAAAGCACCTAGTCACCTTGTTCCCCAACCACCCCCAGAGGCGTTAGATAATCACAAGTGAATACCAAATCTTCAGGAGATGGGTTCAACATGAGTGTCTACCAGAATAGCAACAAGAACTACAAAAGAGTCCACGACGTGCTGCCGCTCAGTATGCGCACAGCGCAGGCTCTCAGGCAACTCTGCCTCAGAGGTCACGATGCGAAGATCGCTGTAAGCAAGTGGCCTGATTGGTGAAGACAGAACCAGTCCAACAGTTCTTGAGGGAATCCTTGAAGAAGGCTTGAACGTGCATGCCTTGCTGAGAATATCGATACTTGTCGGCAAGGTCGGCTTGCGTGCCGGATCCATCAAAGGTCGTGTCTTTTTTCTTTGCTGGCGACGTCGATTCCGCAAGGATCTTCTGCTTCGCTTTCGCTCAGGGGATGCTGTCAATAGCCGCAACCGTGATGGGCGATGGAACTGTGCTGATGCCTCGAGAAACGGCACGGTTCCTAGCATGGAAGTTAGCGTGTACGGCAACAATATGAGGCGGAAGCACGTACGCTTTGGATTCCGGATTCCCGGGTTGAACGAGCAACTAGCTGTAGAGACCAACGGAGGCACTGGACGAGTGCGTGGTATCCTCGACGGATGAAGCTTATCGAGCCAAGAAAAGGTCGAAACTTCACGCCGTCACTGATTCGCGAGGTTGCGCGGTGAAGCAGGGGACCGCTGATCGGTGATGGAAATCTGAAGCAACGCATGTGCTGCCCTCACCTCCTCACATAAAGTTTGTGCATGCGCCCTGCTAACTGTTGTGGAGAACTGTACGATTGGGAAACGCCAGCAAGGTGTCGAACTTGCCAGAGCCATCAAAAGGCGGGGATGCGGAGATGGACTGCAGAGCTCTCGTCAGCAACACGCTCACATCTCGCTCTGCGAGGGCATGGAGGAAACCACTTACAGTTCCAGCCATCCTGGCAATCCGTCTCGGCACGCTTCCTTTTCTTACCGGCGCCAGCAATTTCCTCACCTTTTCCATCGCGTGTCGTGTTATCGGGGAGATCTGGTGTGTAGTGATCACCGAGTGGACCAGGGTTTGTTTTTCCACGTATTCGGGTCCAGCCATGAGACCAAGAGCTTCTTGACCATGGCATCGGCTTTGTCCATAGCTTCATGGTGCCGCGGTTTGGAGGTTCTGTCGCGGAAGCGGCTTGCGAGCACAAGCGGCGCAGTCGGAGCCTGCTTGGTCGTGTTCGAGTCTGGACAGGAGGGCGAAACCATGACGGAGCAACAAGTCGTCGATGTAGCAGCCGGGGAGCAGGGCGCAGTCTTCCACAAAAAAGAGACTGGACGGACGGCGGGAACGCAGAAGCCCTTGGGAGGCTTGAAGTAGTTGAGACTTACGCACCACGCTGCGGCGTGTTCTGGGGTTGGTCGCGCGCAGGCTAGCCGGCAGTTTCTTGTCGTTTGGTTCGAAGCCGGGGAAAGGGCTGTCGAAATCCTAACCCAAGAAGTCATGCTGGCGGTTATGGACGAATGTATTGGTTCTGAGCGAGACTTGGTGGAAGCTGAGCCTGGAACATGCACAGCGCGCCTGCGCAGATGGTACGGTCGAGCAGCGAGGGAGCGGAAAGAGCCTTGTGCGGCGTGCTCAAACTCGAAGAATTTGCTTCACTTGACGTTACGCGCACATTCATCGGTCCGTGTTCTGGAATAAAGAAGATACGCACTCCCGGGATATTGCCCCCTTTTGATGCACATTCCAAGTTCACCTCCCTTCCTCCCTCCCCCTCTTTGGACTCCGAGAATCGGCTACATATCTCGCTTTTGTCGCGCATCGCCAACTTCACACCCCCTCGTCCGGACGGCCGCTGAAGACAGCTTCCTTTCATTGCGCATGGCGCCATTTTGCTACCCACGTGAAAGCTCATTCCGACAAGATTGCTGAAAATGTCCAAAAGGACTGGGAAGAAAGCAGGGGTATTGCCATGAGCAGTTGGGATATCGCAAAAATAATAAAAATTCACACATCGCCCCAGCCCAACGTATAACAATATGTAACAACAAACCAGAACATACTCCGCAAGACCAGCTATATATACAAGCGAAACCTCATCTCCTCCCCCTCCCCGCCCAACCTACGACGAGTTATCAGCACAGCTCCAAGCCGCACTCCCCCCACTCTCATTGTACGCATCGATAATATCCTTCACGCTCCCATACGTGCCGGCCACCAGCAAGAACACGCCACTCGTAACCACAAAAATACACCAGAAATCCATCGCGCGCCAGCCAGCCCGCTTGTCGCGGTTATCGTACCACCACATGAACGGAAACGGAATGAATGACATGAGGGTGCCGAGAAGCGCGCCGATGAGCGACACGAGCCCGTCGAAGACGGGGATTGCAGAGGCGATTATGTAGGCGATGAGCGCGCTGCAGGCGGTGCAGGAGAGCCAGATGGTCCAGTGCGTAGGGGAGTTGCTGACGAGGTGGCGGGAGCCGCGGAGGAGGCGGACGAATATGTATTTGGCGGGGAGCTGGGGATGGTGTGTTAGTGCGTGAAGGGCTTTTGTGAAGTGAAGTGAAGGGGGTGCTTACGTGAGTGTAGAGAATGGTGGTGACGAGGAGACCGGGGAGGGCTAGGCCGTAGCAGACGCGCTTCATTAGTGGGCCGGCGGAGCCGAGAGCGGGAGATGCGACGTAGGAGCCGCAGAAGTAGTAGACTACGATGCCGATGATCAGGTATACGATAGTCTGGACAGGTTGTGTTAGCTGGGTAGCACTGGTGCGGGATGCGTGGTATCATTATGATAGGTAAGCTACTTACGACGACACCTTGGCAGAGAAACAAAGAGCGATTGAAATGTCTGGGATCTTTCATTTCACTAGCGATGTTGAAGAAAGCCGGTGTGCCCGCGTACGCAAAAACCAGCGATGACAGAGCCGAAGCCGCGGACGAAAAGGAAGAGGAGGTGGTGATCTTGTAGTCGGAGCTCCAGGGGCCGGTTTGGGGCGCGGCTGAAGGGCGGTCTTGGACGCCGACGGCGACTGTCAGGGTGAAGACTGTGGAGAGAAAGTTAGGAATACTGATGATGATGAATGGATTTTTGGAATAGGGGAAAAGACGCACTGGCTATGAGGATGGAGGTTAGGCCGACCCAGGCCATCCAGGATACTTTGCTTAGGGTGCGGACGCTGCCGAACGTGAAGCCGATGATCATGGCTACGACGACAAACACTGCTGTGCACGTGCCATGGTTGGAGATGGCATTCAGAGCTGTTGATGCGGGACATGTGGTCAGCGCTATTCCTTTGCTCCAAGACTCGAGATTAACAGAAGAAAGTAAAAGGAAGAAGGAATCTCACAGATCGAAACACTGAGAATTGCCGATCCAACGGTGAAGATCATGAAGAGCACGAATGCAATACTGAAAAGCCAGTATCCAACAGGCCCCCAGATCAACCTTCCCACATCGTCGATACCGTATACTTCCGGATGATTGAGTTTGAAGACGCCAATCATGTAATTGGACCATGTCGTAATGGCAGCGATGACGAGCAAGCAGATGATACCCGGCACCAATCCAAGCGAGTTGAATACCACGGGAATCGAGAGGACGCCCAAACCAATCTGGGTCTTCATCATCAAGATGGCGGTTCCAAGCCACCCAACCTATATGTATGGCACATGGTTAGCGGAAAAGATACGGAAATACAAGTAATATTGTATGGGAACGGAGGGGGAATTGAGTGAGGTGGTGCTGGGAGGACAAACACTGCGGTAGTTGGGCCCTTGCCCTTCGACAACTTCTCCAAAGACGGCGTCGACATTGCCCACGCCCTTGCTGAGCTCCCTCGCCAGCTTGGCGTCTTCCACATCGTGCTGTTTTTCCATATTGTCGACAGTAAAATGAATGACTATGTTTGGAAGAGTGGAAAGAAAGCAGCAAAAGCTGGAAGGCCGACACGAGGAACAGAAATCGCTGGAGGAATGGTCAGAATATGTACAGACTGGACAGACGACATCCGAGGGCAAAACTGGGGCCGGGGAAATGGTGGGGCCCCGGCGATCTGATATCACCAGTGCAGCGCAATTATTCAATGACTCGAGGTGTGGGTTACGGGCCTAACGCTGGACAGGACATACATAGGCTCTTCACTACTGCACGCCATGTAGCGGTACCACGGAATCACCTCCACTCTCCGCTAAGCCTCCGTCCGGATTCCCGCCCATGGTTTCCATCCCGCCCTCGATTGAGTTTCCGCCAGGTAGGTGGAAGCAAAAACATTGAAAGGAGCTGAGAGAGGCGCGAAGAGAGAAAGGGCGATAGGCTGCAACATAACAGGCAAACGCCGCGGCGGGCGGAAGGGTTCCAGGCTAGGCGGGCTCCGATCATGTCGGCCAACATCATAATTGACGTTGACTGGAACCGCCTTTAACGCCAACACTCAACCGCCTTTAACCGCCTTTGCACAGTAAATTACCTCGTACAATGCATTGATGCAGATATATATCTGATCGCTGGCTTCTCACGGGGGCGGGAAGGTGATGATGCAACGAGAGCTTTGATACTCTATGTATGTCAAAATTCCAGGAATAATTCAAGATTTTGTGCCTTGTGGCACGTGCACTCCCCCTCGCGGCCCCCGTGACTCGTGAGAAACAGAAACCAACGGTTACACAATCAGAAAACAGTTTAACTATAGCATAGTACGACAATATATTTTCCTATGTGGCTATCGAGTTTGTATATACGTAAAAGCAAGTCATATGCTGCCAGAATTTCAGAATGTGGAAATCGTGGCGCCGTAACGGTTCTTAGGTACATATGTACCGTGTGAACCACCAATCCTCAACGCACGGTACCTGGTTTACACGATTCACGGTATGTAAGATCCCGAGATATCGGAATACGGAAAGCGGCGTATCGGGCTGTCAAAGCTGTTATCGAAATTGGCTTCTAAGCTGTTATCGAAATTGGCTTCAAAGCTCATGTCGGCCGATAACAGTTGAGCCGTGCAGCGTGGTGTCGCGTGAGTCTTGACTCAGTGGAATTATTCACGAGGCTGTCGCGATAACATTGTACCGAGGTGCGACTCCGGTTCCACTCGCCAGCGACCGCCTGCCGAATGCGTCAGAAACTACATGTACGCATCAAACATTGGAGATTCTGAGGAAGAGATGGCGAGAACGTGCGCAAGCTGCCAATGCGCCCGCGAACAAAAAATAAGGCGCAGAAAGCTGTGGAGATGCCGGATTCTGTGAGTGGCTGAGCGAAAGAAGAACGACAAGCTCGCCAATCCCCGACATCGCGCCCGAAAAGGTCATCGACGAAGTGACCAAGAAGGATTGAAGTCGCCGGAATGGCTTGTCGAAGCCATCGTCGACTCGCGCATGAAAATGAAAAAAAAAAATCGGTCGTGGCGAGATGCGACAGTCCTGCGGCCGTTTGTCGACCTTCGATGAAACGCAATACTCGCAATGAATGCGGCTTGATCGCCATCTTCATTCAGCACCTCCCCGACATCCTCTCAAGTCCATACTCATCTCTCCACAACATTCATCCTCCAAGTTGACTACATTATACCACTGTCTTGCGAGCCGTCGCTCCCGACTCGATTCTCGACCTCCAGTGCTTCCAACTTGGGGAGCCTGGCGCCAAGCTACCAGTTTGCTTTTCTGGACACGCTGCGTTTGCGCGCCAGAGCACAAGTACTCCTCCCTCGAAGAACTGCACTGTCAGAAGCATGATGTCAACACAGGAAAATCGGGCATTGGAATCGATGCGCGAATCGGCATTCCCCAGCGCGACAAACTCCCACGGCATGGGCTGGCGCTTTGCTTCGACCCAAGACTAGGTCGGAGACATGACGGAGCGCATACCTATTTGTTCTTACGCTACGCAGCCTCGCAGTCCTGTGTGTATTCGGGGTTTTGAGAGCTTTGCCTCGTCGAAATTGGATGGGAGCAAGTACAGGCGATTCTTCGCGCTTGCTTGGCGCTTTTCATAGTCCATTGACGTTAGCAGCTATTGCGCGAAAACTTGGCTTTGGCAAATGCACGGGAGGATTATCGTTCGTCTCGAATGACGGGGTACTATGCAACGCGGGGAGAGGCGTGCGGGTATGGAGGGAAAGGGTTTTTGCGGAGGCGAGGACAATATGCGAAAGAGCTTGGGCAAGTGGAAGGGCTTTCCGATCGCCACAACACATGGGAGCCGGAGAAGAACCTGGGCGATGCTATTGCTGGCTTTTTCGGATCGACACTAGACTTCCGCCAAACCGTCTGGCAGGTCAGTTCAAGCCTTTTCCAGGATCAGGGAGAATAGACCCGACGTGTCAAAAGGACAAACAGCTAGCCAACTTGCGAAAGACAAACGAGCTGGAACTTCAGCAACATCAGCAACCAGATGCAAGAAACAAGGTCGAGGCTTGGCGCAAAAGACCCAGTCCCTTGTCAAACACGGCCTTAGCTGCTTCTCCTGTCAGCCGGGGAATCGGCAAACTTCCACCCGAAATCCGTGCGTTGATCTGGACTCTGTGCCTGGAGAGACCCAAGGACAAGCGCTATGCGGAGGACGCTCTTGACGGTAATACGGTCAAGATCATGGTCAATCCTGGGCTCCGGTATGAGAGACGTTGAAGGAACTGTCGATGGCGAGTACGTGGAAGCCAAAGGCGACATGGGGTGGACAGCGCTCCCTCACTGCTGACTCTCCTGTGTTAGCAAGGAATTCTCTGGCTTTCCCTGTCCGCGATCTTTTTGAGCTGCGCATTTCCGAGCTTTCGGCGTGAGAATCTCACGGAGAGCACTCACGACGCTCGCGAATACCACTTCGCTAGCAAGCCATCATGACTCCACTGCACCCACCACCCCAGCCACAATCTTCCAATTCAGAAAAATGGCTCCAAAGCGAAAATTCGAAGCCATGATCTGACGTCTCAACTGTCGACAGTGATGTTGATGGGGTCTCGTGGATTGACGAGGGAGGGAAGAGCAGGGCGTGGCACATCGAGTGGGTTCAGAAGCACGAGACGGTTCAGGGATACCAGACGCAAGAGAACACTGGAGAACCCTGGAGGTCAGCCCTTTGCCACTACGCCACTGTATCTGTTCCTCCATTCAGCTCGTCTTGCAAATCCTTGGGACGATCCACTCTTGTTCAGCTGCAACCATGGATTGCTGTTTCTGGTCTTGAGCTCATCCAAGCTTTGCGTCCAGATGCTTTGGGATAACGGTATTGAAAGGGCATCAGCGAACGCCCATGCCACAAGACACCGTATCTGTTCCTCCACTCGAATCGTCTTGCAAATCCTTGGACGATCCACTCGTGCTCAGCTTCAACCCCAGGTTCCCGGATTATCTAGCCGGTCAAGAAAGGCATTGGCTCTCTGAACGACCTTCCCCTTCAGATTATCCAGCGCATCCTCGGCATGCTCCATTTCTTCGACATTGCACAGTTTGCCCCGGCCTCGAGTGCTTGCAAGTGAATTGTCGCCACATTATGCCCCGCATACCTCACTGCCACCCGCACGAGACCTAGATGAGTGGTTCATGACTACCCAGATCAACCAAGTATCGCTGAGGACAAAAGCTGATAGATAAAACAAGCCTACCAGAAGTCCAGCAAGTGATTAGCCAGTATCGCGAGCTTCTGCTTGGTCTCAAGTACGACCAGAAACTCACAGAGCTTGCCATCTGTCCTGGCGATGAAACCGAGACCATCTGTACTGTCCGAGACTTCTGGGAGGCTCACCGAGACAAGCAGCTGGTGCAGGAGCCTGCGACCCTGGCACGCACCATTAGCCGAGAGCGTAGCGTCAATCTAGGTCCCAGCAGATGCTCTTTTCCAGCTCTGGCATCTATCTGCCACTGAAGTGTCTTGGTTCCGCGTTTACACTGAAGCTCTCCCAGGGTCACTCACAGCTCACTGTGCTGAACTTGAATGTCGAATGCCTTGATTCTGTGGCATCCATCTGCCACTGAAGTGTCTTTCTATCGGTCTCTTAAGCAAACGACAACGACAAACACCATTAGCAAGCCAAAAACTTGGGGCCCAAAACCTGGTTTTACCTCCCTGAAAGCGCACCATTCTACCTGTCGGCGATTGAGGAGCTCATACTGGACTTCAGCACTGTGCCGTCTCTTAGCCAGCATAACACTGACCTCGCACGCTCGGGAAGTCCGGGCGATGTTCTAGAACCCCTGTTCTTCACCCTTCGAGACCGAGACCTCCGCAGCACGGAAACCATCACAACCATTCGCAGTCCAAGGTACCCACTACAAATATGTTGGATCTGGCCAGAGGGTTTTGTACTAGTCATTTCATAATTCTCGGAAATGATACAGAAGAAACCATCGTCACCTTTCGCTTGGGTAGGATGACGGTGCGATCGATGAACATCAAGAGCCTTAACACCATGGGCCTTCTTGGTAGAATTCATTCACAAAGTTTTGGTTCAGCGAAATCGATTACGCTGCCAAATACTGGCCGGTGGATACCAAGGATTACTATGTCCCTCACACCCGATTGCGAGGATACATGGTGTGGACGTTGGGCGGTTTTCCAGGCGATCACACGCGTCCTCGCTCAAGGGGCAGGCAGCGCTTTTAGAGAGTGGCTCCGATCAAAGCCATGAGCAAAGATGTTTACTGCCATGCGCTCTCATTCGTTCATGGCCAGAATCCTACAATGACTTGGCGGCTCTGGATTTTCCATGCCCAAACTCGACGTCCTGGAGCTCGGGCGCATCCCCTGAGCCTTAATCTTCGTTTGTTTAGTTTGTCACCCGATATTGTTCTCTAAAAATGCCTTGAGCTCCACAAGCTTGCCCGATTTAAGAAGAAAAGGCTCAAAGTGTCAAGCCCAGTATGTTGCCAACGTCGCTACCAAGATCAATGACCGGGGAGATGTCCGGCCTGCAAGGAGAAGCACATCAAGATCTGAGACGTCACATGGGATGCATCGGCGAGATCCAACTGTGCAACAACAGGGGCACGTCTTCCCGACGCTGCGAGGCTGCTACACAGCTGTGAATGGTCACCGATGGTCGCGATGATCTAAGTCAAGTCGGAGTGCACGCTGAAATCCTTCGAATCGGCCAAGGGAAATATAGTGGCCATATACCACGCCCTGACCCAGAACCAAAAGCCTGGTGATGGTCGAAGGCCTCACGCCAAGCAGCATGGGGCACAACCTATTCGGCCAACCATTCGCGCCAAGGATCCACGCAGTCAACTCGAGCATACCTCTTATCAGAGCACCTTTGTATATGCTCCCACACAGCTCGCCAATACTGCCCCGGCTTACGAATGTCAGGAGCATATAAAGAGGGACCTTCGGGTCAAGTCAGATGTCAAGTTTATGCTTAGCCTCAAGAGCGCGTGGTTCGCTAATTACATCCACTAGCTTGGCGAGGGTATTTCCAGTACCGTGGCGTGCTTGCACGCCTGGATCGAGTATGAGAACCAAATTCATGGGGTGAAAGTAATAGGCGACAAGGCGTAAGACCGTGGCGCGTACTACTGGCTCGCAACATAGGCGTCACCGACCTCCATACCAATCTGCCAGCACCCTTCCGTCCAGCTTCTCAGCGGGACTCACGGCGGCGAGGTTCTCCACTTACTACAAGCCACGCGGTGTTACTACTCATTTGTGGCTTCTTAAACGCCGGCGATGTCTCTGTCTTACCGGGGGACTCGGTTCTGCATTCCGAATCTCGCGGGTGTGCTAAGAATCCTGAATATCTTAAACCTTAAGACTCTTTGTCTAGCATACGGTAATGCGACCGATACCGCTTTACGGTATGCCAAGCTTGGTCATCACACGTCTGTCGTCGAAATTCCCTTTTTCAAGAAGCAGCGAACGACGGTCTTGGGGGCTGCTGGGGTCTTGAGCACTGCCATTCAAGCTCTGTGGTTGGAGCATATGGTAATGGGGATGGTGGGCAAAAAGTTCTGCCCTAGCCAGATCCCTCTGAGATAAAAGCCATTTCTTTTCCCCTTGACTCTCACAGTCCTCCATCTATCAACAACTCACGAACCCGCCTCTATTCGCCAATAATTTACGAACCCACCAATGTCCAACCATGTCGGCCACGTGCTTTTCTCTCTATCAAGAGACATCGGCCCCAAGCTCCTCGGCGCTACCAACAACATCGCTGAGCATGAACATCAGGCTTCCAATCAACTCCCAGATTCAGCTCTGAACTACGACGAGTATCCTGAACTGGCTCGCGTTCCTATGGAGCAAGTTACAGGAGCAAGAACCTTCACAAATTACACAACAACTACCATCCTCCTCCGAGCTTAAGCTCAATAACTCAAACACCTGTCTTTCGCAAAACACAAAAACAATTCACCCATATATCATCTCCTTCTCAACAACTCCCGCACAATGTCATCCAACGCCGGTGATGACTATCGCCTGAGTGACAAAGAGGTCATGGCGCAACTCGCTTTCCTTCAAAGATGGTTGGTTTTATATCAAGGGATCAGCTGTCGGTCGGTCACGTGGCGCGGAGCGCACGGGGCTCTCGGCTGGCTAGCTAGTCAAAAGCCGCATAAATAGAGTTTCTAAAAAACCGCCATTTCCTCTCTTCAGCAACACTTTTTACAAACCGGCCATTAGCTATTTTTGATTTTATTTTGCGATAAATTAATATTTTTACTTTTTACTCAAATTAATTTTCCTTTTAATTCGCAATAGCAATTGGTATTGAATCCCGAAACAATGCTAGCGGCAATACCGACAGCCTTTAAAAAAGCCTTTGCATGCCGTTTTCGCATAATTCCCCAGCGCTTTGCGGCAATAGAAAAAATTGTAAAAGTTATAAAAATGCTTATAAAAATATTGAAAAAAATAATATATACGGCAATAATATTAATAATATTAATTATAAATTCCTAGCCAAAATTTTAAATAATTTTAATTTTAAATAAATTTAAATTTGCCTAGCCTATTAAAAAGCTAATTAATATTGGCGCTTTGCTAAAACAGCCTATAAAGCCATTATAGCCTTTAACGCCGCCTAGATTCGCGCAATTAAAACCGCTGCAAAAGCTATTAAAATCAATGCTATTGCAAATGCTGCAGGCCTTTAAGCCAGTAATAATTATAATGAAGCTTTTTTTAACAATAAAAATAATAAAAACAATAAGCGCTTTTTTTCTATTAAAACTTTTAAACTAGTTTTTTATTTTCCTAATATCTTATACAAATAGCTTTTTTAAATTGCTAATCGCTTTTTTTATTCGTTTGGTTTTTGGCTTAAAAAAATTAATATTAATATTATTAATATTTTAATTTTGTCTTTAAGCAATAAATTGCATTAAATTGCGGCAATTGGCAAAATTTTAGCTTTTAATAATAATTATAAAATTTGATTTTTTTTAAAAAACATTGAAAAATTGAAAAATTGATTATTTATTATATTAATTATATATTGTAATTAAGCCGCTAATTGCTTCAATTTTATTATAAAATTATAAAATTAGCCGCTATTTATTAATAAAAAATATTATTTTCTTGCTAATATTTAAATATAATTAATTTGTAATAGTTTTTAGCTTTTTTAATTTTAAAAGCTAAAAAATTTCCAATTGGATTATTTATAAATTTTATATTTTAAAATACCGGCTGGCTTATTTAAATAGCTTTATATTTGCTAGTTCCGCTTTTTGCTAAAAATATGATATTAATTTAAATAATAATATTATTATTTATTAAATTTATAATAATAAAAACTATAATTAAAAAAAATACAAATCCTAATATAAATATCTAATTTGCAATAAAAAATATTTTTTAAAAAACCATTTTAAATTTAAATAAAGCGCTTACTATTCCAATATTACCAATTTTAAAGCTTATTTTCTATTTGCCAAATAAATTAAATTTGCTAAATGGCTGCTAAATTCCTTATTAATGCTGCCCGCCCAATTGCGGCTTATCTTTTCCCTATTTATTTTTATATTAATTATCAATTTTTAAAAATCCCAAAAGAATTTATATTAATTTCTAATTATTAAATTCCTTTTATTTTAATATTAATACTGGCTGTATTAATTTCCAGCTATTTATTAATATTTAACTGGCAATTTTTTTTGCTTTGCTTTATAAAAGCAAGTATTTTTTTATTTTTTTTAATTTTTTGGCTATATTTTAGCCTTTTTTTAATTTAGTATTAAATTACATTTTTTAAAACCTTTTTGTTTTAAAAAAAAGCCTTTTTTTTAATTTGTTTGTATAGTTTTTATTAGGCATTTTATATTATAGCTGCCTTTTCGGCTATATTAACCTACATTAACGGCTTTTTTCTTATAATTTGAAATTTTATATAAAAAGTTTATATGTATTAAATAACAAAATTACTAATAATTTAGCCCTATAATATATTTAAAAAATTCTTTATTTTTTTAATTATTTAATTTGCTTTTTTTTAGGCTAATACCCAAGCTTTCAAATACATAGCGCCTAATTCTTTTTTTTGGTTTTTTAATTAATGCTTTTATTTTAAAAAAAGCTGCAATTATATATTATATTAAGCTTTAAAACTTTTTGAAATCAATAATTAAAATTAGCAAAGCTTATATTTTTTTTAAAAACAATATAAAAAATATTTTTTGCATAATCCTAATAGCTATTTTTATTTGAATCCAACGTGGGCTGGACCTTTTAAATATATTGTATTAAGGAAAAAAGGCTATTCTATAGTTTAAAAATATTGTGCATTTCTTTTTTGCTTATATATATAAAAATAGAATAATCCTTTATATATAATTAGGGTATTTTAATAAAGGATTAATTTAAACCATTAAAAATGCATTTTAATATTTCCCCTAATTTTTATTAATATAGCATTTTTATAGCTTTATTCTTTTATATTAAATGCCTATTTTACCCGGCGTTCTTTCTTCTGAATTCTTATTTTTTAATTTCAATAGCTTTTTAAACCTAATAAATTAAATCCTTTATAATACCTCAGTAAATCCGTCCGCAATTATATTTTAAATATTAATATAAATTATGTATTGCTTGCAATTATTATTTAATTTTCTAATAAAATAATAGGCAATATTAATATATTTAAATCTTTTATAAAGCTGGAAATTTTTTAATAAAGGCTATAATGCCTTGGTTTTTTTATATATATTTATATAATAGAAAGGTTTTTCTATTAATTCGCTATATTTAATGTTTTTTAGCATTTAGGCAATTTATTATTTTTGCTTGGTATTTGCAGCAATTGCTATATATTCAGCTTTATAAATAAATATAACTTTTTTTTTGCTTTTAATTTAATTATAATATTGGGCCTTTTAAAAGCATAATTATAAAACCGCTAATGCTTTTTCTACTAAAAAGCGATTTATAAAAAGCATTATTATAAATTCTTAATTTACCCTTTTTTATTTCTTTTAGCTTATATTCAATTTTCTAATTTACTATAATTTTAAAATAATATAGCAGCTAGATTAGCTTCAAATTATATTGCTTGTAAAAATTAGCTATAAATTAAACTAGCCTTTTTGCAATATAGCAAATATTAAATTTTATTAAAATTATAAAATATATTAGCTTTTCCAATCTTTTTTAATATACTTTTTTTTTTATTTTTTCTTTATTATTTTTAATAAAGTTTATTTATATTGCTACTATTTATAAAAATAAAATATAGTTTTTTTTGCCAGTAAAAAATTTAAATTTTATATAAATTTTATTAATATATTATTTTTAATTAATTTACAAAATTCTTAATAATTTATTTCTTATAATTCGCATATCCAAAACCTTTTTAATTTCCTTTAAATCCTTGGCGGTAAATTTGAAAAATAATTCAGCAAAAGATTTATTAAAATTCGCATTAAATTTAATAGCAGCTATAATATTATTAATATAAATTAAAACAATTATATTTATCTTTTTATTTGTAAAACAATACAAATTATTAAAACTTTATTTAGAACCCAGTTTGATAATTTTAAATTTAATTAGGCAATTTTAATTTCTAGCAATTTGCTTTAAATTATATAAGCTTTTATTTAATTAAACAATATAGCCAAATTTAATAGCAATTTTATTTGAAAAGGCTAAATGCATTAAGTTTTAAAATCTAGCCTTAATAAAGGCATTGCTAATATTAAAATAGCGGTATTTTATATTTTACTAAATTATAATAATTAAAAAAATTCTAAATATATTTATATAAATTATTAGTAAAAATATATTAAAGAAATTCTTTTTATAAATCTAAATAAAGCCGCAAGCTATTAAGCAGACTTTATATTTATTTAAACCGCCATTTAAATTTAGCTTAATAATAAATATCCATTTAATAAAAATTAAATTAAAAATTATTTGTATAGCTATTTTAATCCAAAGTGTTATTAATTATTAAATTTTTAAATTTTATTATGGTAGCTTTTTTTTAATTATTTTTATATTAAAAATTATTTATAGCTTTTTTATAAATTTTTAAAATAGGAATTTTTAAAATGTTTTTAGCGGGAAAAGAAAACTTATATAAATTGTTTTTATTTCCGGCTATAACTATTATAAAAGCCTTTAGAAACCGGTTTTTATGTAAAATCCTAGCCTTAATAATATTGCGTTTTAGGTATTTTTATTTATCAATTATTTTGGTAAAAGATTTCTATAAAGCTTTAAATAGCAATTGCTTATAAATAATAAATATAGCCAAAAGCGCTTTATTAATATTTATAGTATTTATGTTTATAATTTTTATAATTTTTAATTTAGGTCTTAATTTAAAAGCATTTATTATATTAATAGTATTTTTTACAATTTTTGTAATAAAAGCCTTAAAAAAGAATTAAGCCAATTTAGATTTTAAATTATTAAATTTAGGATAAAATGCAGTATTTATCCATTTTTTTTATTTAAAACTGGAATTACCATTTTTAATTTAATAGCTTTAATTGGTTTATTTTTAAATAGTTTTTAAATGGGAAAAGGCTTCCGGGCCTTTTTTTTATTAGGGTTGATTTATTAATATAATAGCGGTTAGTATTAGTTTATTAAAGATAAACGAGTAAAATAATGCATATGCGACTTAGGGGTTATTAGTATGCTTTATTAATTGTGTTTAAAAAAGAAAGGCTAGCTTATTATCGCTTTTTTTAAAGCCATTTCTAGCTCTTGGCGCTAGCGGCAGCTATATAGGCATAGGCTATTTTGGCTGCCTTAGGGTTATATTTCAGCTGGTTAAATATTAGAAGCTTTTTATTTTGTAATAAAAAACTAATTATACTGCAATTGGCTAATTTAGCTAAATGGTAATTAGCTAAATTATAATTTTGGGGTTTGTTTTGTAATTCCCCAAAAATTAAGCTTTTTTAAAGCTATTTTCTTTTCCAATTTACCTAGCTTTTTATTTTAATAGTGGCCTTATTTGTATTTACCAGTTTTTCCAAGGCTTTATTATGGGCAGCTTTAATAAAAGCGTTAGCTGGATTATTTTTGCCATTAATTTATTTAATTTTTTAAAAAAATCTTTTTTTATAGCTTTGCTTCAGATGCAAAATATCAATTATTAGGCGCTTTTTTTATTATTATTTTTAATTTAATTAAATATTTATAAAAACTATAGCTATTTATATAAATAATAATAAATATATTAGGTATATTTAGCTATAGGGTAATTAAATTAAATATAAAGCTAATAAATACAGCTATATTCGTTTCCAATAAAATAGTTAAAATTTTAAAAGCTAAAATGCTTTTGGTATTTCTTTTTAATTCGGTGCTATTTTAATAGAAAATATTGCTTTTAAATTTAAATGTAGCTGCTAAAATATTCAAAAATTTATTTATTAAAATAATTAAGAAATTTAATTGAAAAAATAAATTTTTATTATTAGCAAATAATCCGTTTATAAAAATAAATAGCTTAGCTATAAAAGGATTTAGGGAAATATAAATAAGTTTTTGATTAAAATTATTTATTATTTATTACAGTTTTTCATTTAGGATTTTTATATTTTATTTAATAGAATTTTAATGCTAAATTGCAATTAAAAGGTTAAATGCTAATTTTAGCTAATATATTAATAATGAGTTAATTGCCTTGGCTTTTTCCTGGATATAATAGGCTTTTATATTAAAAGCTATGGAATTTATAAAATTAATTTTATTATTTTGGCCTTTTTATTTAAAAATTATAGCTTTTTTTAAAAGTTTAAAATACAGCTATTGAATATTAAAAAAAATATGTTTTATTAATTTAGTTTGAAATTTTGCTTTTTAAAATTTAATTATTTTTCAATAGCTAAAATTAAAATATTATCCATTTAAAATGCTATTATTGCTTGCAAATTTAAATTTTCAAAATTTAAATTTTCAAAATTTAAATTTTCAAAATTTAAATTGGAAATTATAAAATAAAAATTAAATATAAATATTTTTATATAGAGCTTTTTAATATAATGCCTTAAGTAAATATTAAACTAATAAAGGCTGGCTTTAGCTAAGCTATAAAATAGCTTTAAAACAAATAATAATGCCAGGAAAAAAATTTAAAAACAATTTAAACAAAATTATATAATTTGTTTTAAAAATGCAAATATGCTTGCATAATATCTCTTAAAAATAATAGCCATTTATATTTAAAAATAAAAATAGGTATTCAGCAAATAAGAATGTTTTAAGCATAGCGTTGGATTATTGGAAATTAAATTAAAATAAATTGCTTATTAGCATTATTATATTTTTGCATTATTAATTTAAATTTCTGATATAGTATAAATATAGCCTTGCCTTTAATTTCTTTAACCATTCTTATTTTAAATATTTATTTTTTATTATAAATTTAAAATTTAAAAATAAAATTAAAAAAATTTATAGCAATAAGGCCGTTTTTTTATCTGGTTTAAAAATTTAAATAGCTTGCCTTTAATGGCAATCTTGCCTTTTTTTTAATTGTAAATATAGCTATATATTAAGCTCTTTTTTTAAAAAAAAGAAAATACTATTAAAATCCAAAATTATCTTTTATAATATAAAAGTTCTTTTTTTTTTAATTTTGATTCTAACTCTAAATTATATTTAAAATTATTATTAGCTAAAAATTCTTGGGCATTTAATTTATTATTTATTGGTTGTAAAATTCTTAATTTTTTCTATAGTTTTTTTGGTTTTTAAAATTTCTAAATACCCTTGGGATTATTTTTGCTATTTAAAGGCCGGTTTTTTTTGAATACCGGAAAATTATATTTGGATTTAAGTTTTAATTTTAATCCAGGCTGGTATTTTGATTTATTGAGAAAAAGATTTAGCTATAAAGCTGGTAGCTTTGGTAATGGTTCAAATGGTGCCTTAGATTCTGATATAGCTAATAAAATAATTTATAATTAAATTGATAAAATATTGGCAGCTGCTTATTTTGGAATATTTGGCATTATAGCTGGCGCTATGAAAATTGGCCTATTTAATATTATAAATGCTGGCCAATTTAAAAATGAACTATAAAATGTATTTTAATTTATATATTATAGCTTAATATATATATATATATATTTTATTAATTTCTACTATTATAATTTTTTTTAATTTGTTTTTAATTTTGTAAAACCTATTTTATTTTTTATTTTATTTATATATAAAGACTATTAATTCAATTCCCAAATTTATAACATTTAAAATATTTAAAACATTTTTTATTGCTGAAGCGCTAGCTATTTATTTTAAAAATATATTTTTTTAATTTTAGCCATAGCTTTTTTTTAAAAATTATTAAAGGAAATAATGCTAATTTATAAATAAGCCTTAAATAAGCACCAAATACCAAAAGAATAGGGATAAGGCCATTTGGTTTAATTATATTATTTATAGCCTTAATTGCTATTTATAATATAATTTTAATTGGGATATTTGGCAAATTATTAAAAATGGTTTTAATGGCTTTTTTAAAAATTATATAACAGCGCTTATTTTATTCAATATTTTAGTATGCTTTAATTAGAATAACTTTTGTTTAAATTCTTTTAAAAGCTGCCTAGGCTTAAAACTCCTTATTAATAAATTTCATTTTAGCATTTGCAATTAAAAAATTAAATAGGCCCAAATATATATTAATTTAATATAATTGAATAGCCTATTAAATTATTTTTATATATTGGAATGGTATAATTTTTGCTATTTAAAATTTAATACCTATATTTATAATATAAATAATATAATGGCCTTTTTATTGAAAAATATCTTTTAATATTTTAGCATTAAATTTAAATTTTTTGCCAATATTAAATTTAAAGCATGCTAAAAATTTGCTATAGATTTAATATTAATAGCAGTATTTGATAATTTATTCCAGGGCTTTTATTTTAAAATTCTTATTCGCATTAAATAAAAAATCTTGCATTTTACTTATAATAGCATGGCCTTAACTTTTACAATGTTTTTATAATTTAATTTTTATTAAGTGTTTAATAGCTTTTTTTTATTATTAAATTTGTATAAAATAAATTAAAATTAAAAATGGCTTTATTTAATAAATATAGCCATTTTAAAATCTTTTTAAACTATAGTATTTTACACACTATTATAATAAACATCTATTTATTTTATATTATATAAAAATAAATATAGAGATATTATTATTTACTATAATAAAAAAAACTATTTTAAATAGTATTTAAATATTAGCTGTATTTAATAGCTTATTAAAGCTATTATTTCCAAAATAAATGCCAAAAATGCCTTTTGAAATAAATTTAAATTTAAGGCCAAGGGTAATTCCTTGCAAAGCCTTAAATTGGCCAATATTATTTAATAATATTTTAGCAGCATTGCTATTTGGAAAAATGCCTTAAAAATTCCCTTAATATAATAGCTATGAATAGTAAAAATCTCTGCTATAGAAACAGGATTTTTTAAATAAAATAAATTAAATAAGGATATTTTAATAAATAAATAGGCCATTTGCATATTTGCAAAAATCTCTATAATGGCTTAACCGTCCAAAATACCGGTGCCAATTATAAATAAATATAGAAAATAAAAATAAGTGCTTTCCTTGTTTTCCAAATTCCTTGTTTTCCAAATTAAATAATTAAATGCTTTGGAAAAGCTGTGCAATCTTAATAAAATATATAATGTTTTTTATTAATTGTTAATTGTTAAAATTATTTTTCCATAATTCTGTTTCTTTAATTTTATATAAAAGGGTATGCTAATGCTTTTTCTTTAAGGGCTTCTTTTTTCTATTTCTTAATGTTTTTTATTGTCTTTAATATTTTTTTTATTTATTCTTGGAATACTTGGTAAAAAAATAATTTGGCTTGCTATAAATATAGTATAGTTTTTTTTTGAAATTCTTTTTAAAATTGCCATTCTATTTTCTATTATATGTTTTTTTATTAATATAATAAATATAAAATTGGTTAGCCAAAATTATATTTAAATAATTTGGTTTTTTATTAATTTTATTACTATTTTAAAAATATTAAAATTAAAATAATAGTGCTGCAATATAAAAAGAATAGCTAAAGGATTTTGGACTATAGTTGCAAAATTCAAAATAAATATAAATATTAAATTGTTTTATAAAGGAGCTATTAATTTTTATTTTATTAAAAATAGCGGAATAGATTTGAATTGCCAGATTTTTATAATTTGGCTATAAATTTAATAAAATCCATTTATAATTTGAAATTTTTTAAATGCCTTTATAAAGCTAATTTTTAATAGCTTTATTCAATTAATATTTAAAACCAAAATTTGGCTGGCTTTTCTAAAAATTATTAAATATTAAATCCAGGCATTTTATTTTGAATTTGCTTGAATTATTGGCAATATTTTTGCAAAGGCTAATAGTAGCCTACAGATTTAGGTATTTTATTTTATTGGCTTTAATTCTAAATTTTATTTTGATAAATTTAATTATTTTATTAAATATATATTTTTTATATATTAAAAAGCAATTATAATAGTTTTTGATTTTATTAATTAATATATAAAAATACACTATAATATAATTATTTTTTAAAATGCCAGTTTTATTATATATATTATAGAGTTTTTAAAATTTGGTATCCAAAATATTAAATAGCTTATGGCTATAACGGTTTTTTTCCTAATATACTTTACCAATGTTGATAACTTTTTTTTGGCTTTATAATTATCCTTATTTTTTATTCCCGAGTTTAAAAGTGCTGGGCTTTTATTCCTTTATAATGATAAAAGGCCGGGAGAAAAAAAAGAAAAAGGAGAAGGTATATAGCGTTTTTTAAAATAGTATTTCGATTTTAGAAAAGGGTAGCGGGATATTGCACCAGAAGTTATTCCATAGCCAAGAGTGATTTTATAAAAAACCCTTGAAAATCCTGGTATATTTTTTCAATATAGGGCATTTTTTAAAAATAGTTTGGCGAACGATTTAAATTAAATATAAAACCGTTCCCAAAATGCTTAATTCTTAATTAATTTCTTAATTGTTTTAGCTTTAATTTCTCTTGGAAATTTATTAAAGATTTTGATTAAAGGAAATTTCGCCATTAAAATATTCTGGATTTTTTTTTAAAAAGAATGGATTTAAAAAATTACTATAATTGCCTTTATAAATTATATTAAAAATACACAAAGCCTGCAGGAAAATCTTTTTTGCGCGTTTTTTTTTAGCAAATTAGCTGGCTATATTAACTAGAATTTATTATTCTTGATTGCCAAATTAAATAAAAAAGTAGCTAAATTCTTTTTTTTGGTATTGTTTATAAAAATGCTATTTTGCATAAATTTTTTTAAGCGTTTAGCGGACCTTTATATTTACCAATTTGAATATATTAAAATCCTACTTTTTAAATTTATTTTAATATAATATTTATAGTTTTATACCAATTATTCCCTTTTTTAATTTCTTGCTATACCAATCCTAAAATATAACATTTGATATAGGGCTAATATATATTTTTGAATTATTCAAATTAAGATTTTTTGAATTATAGCCTTTAATAAATTTCCGTTTAATTTTAGGGATACAAAAATCTGGATATAATATAGAATTATTTTTTAGTCTTTTTTTAACGGCATAATTATTAAATTTAAAGCAGCTAATTGCGCAAATTAGGCTAATAAGGCGCTGTAAAATAATTTGTTTTAAAAGGAGATAAATAAGGGTATTTCGTTGATTGCGCAATTGACTGGCTATATTAGCTGGCTATATAATTTCTTAAATACCAAACGGAGGCGCTGGGTTTGTTTTTAAGCTTTTGCCTAATAGAGGCTTAAAGCTAGTTTCAATGGGCTTGAATTTACATATTGCAAATCTAAATAAATAACACAAATTTAAATAAATTAAATTTGGATATTTTTAGCTTTAAGCTAGCGGGGGCGGAAGCTTTTAAAATAAGGCTGCGCAGGAAAGGGCGCAACCTATTATTATTGCATAGCTAAAAGATACAAGGGTGCAAAAACGGTATATTTTAGGGCAATTAAATAGCCGTAATAAAATACGGCTTTTAAATGAAATAAATAAAAGCTGGCTTTGCATTTTAGTTATTTATTATTAAAGCTTAAGGAATTTTAAAATCTTGAATTTTTTAAAAAAGCCAATTAATATATTGCGCAATTAAAGGCAATATCTTTTTTTAATAACCTTGCAAATTTGCTGCTTTTAATAAAACAAACGCTAACTAATATTGATTTATTAAAAATAAACGAGTAAAGTAATGTATATGCGATTTAAAAATTATTAATATGCTTTATTAATTATATTTAAAAAAAAGGCTGGCTTATTATCGCTTTTCTTAAAGCCATTCCCAGCTTTTGGCGCTAGCGGCAGCCATGTGGGTATAGGCTATTTGGCTGCTTTAGGCCTATATTGCAATTGGTTGAATAATTAGAAAATTTATTTAAAATGCTTTAGAAATTATAAAAATTATTTTTTAGCTTTAAAGTTATAATTTTGCCAAGGGTTTTCTTATTTTATTTAATAATAAATTATATAGCTATATATTTTAAATCCGGATAATATAGCCTATATTATTTAATAATGTTTAAATTATACCCTATAAATATAGACTTTTCTTTATAGGCAAAAGCTCATTTTTACAATTCTTTTTAAAAAGCTTTTTTCTATTAATATAAACCCAAATCCTGCAGCTTTAAATTTTAATATTTTCCTATTTAAAAAGCTTTTTATTGTTTCTTTCTTTTAAATTAAGTTTTTTATTAATTTTTAAACCAATATTAATTTTATTTTTGCAATAAACTTTAATTATAGCAGTTTTGAGTCAGAATTTAATTAAAAGCTTGGCATTATATAATATAGTCCGGATATTTGCTTTTGCAATTTAAATTGTTTTTTTAGCTAATTTATTTTGCTAAAAAAATAAAAAAAATGGTTTTTTCAAATTTTATATTATTAGTTTAAATGTAATAAATAATTATTTTACCAATCTTTTTATTTTATTAATTTTCATTTTTTTATTTTTTTTATTTCTTTTTTTTTCATTTTTAATTCTATTTTTTTATACCAGGCAATTAGAATAAAATAATTTTTAATTTTTAATTTTATAGCAAATGCTTAAATTTTCCTTATCTGGCTATTAATCTTTTTTAATAATTAAATATTTTTATAAATACTAAAAGGAAATTTATTAGCTATATTAAAATATACTAATTTTAAAAATTTTATTTTATAATTTATAAAACTTTTAAAAATATGGTTTTGCATTTTGCCAATATTGCAATTTTTATAATAATAGAAAATATTAGAAATTTTAATTTTCTTTTAAAAAATAATAATAAAATACAGCTTATTAATTTTGGCTAGGCTTAAATAAGCTTATTTGCAATAAAATAAAATAAAGCATTGTCTAACGGGTTTTCGCTATTAGTTTTTCCAATTTGCCTTTTTAATTATTTAAGCCTTAATTGTTTTAATTTTTTTAATTTTAATTTTGGCTTTAAATTAAATGGCTTTTATTATATTAAAAATTAGCGCCTTTTAAATTATAATTAATAGCATTTCTTATATTATAGCGGTTAATATATTTTATATTATAATAATTGGTATATTTAGTATATTATATTAAAATGTTTTTGAAAGGGAAAAAATTGGTATAAAAAAGGTTATTTAAACCGTTTTTAATTTTTTTAATTTTGGCAGGAAAAGCAGCAAAATAAAGGGCAATAATAAAAAATAATTGCTTAAATACTAATGCCAGTTTGATTGCTATAGTTATAAAATTTATAATATATAGGCTTTATTATATAAATACTTTAAAAATAAAATTTTAAATATAGTGGCCTTTAAAATATATACCATTTTAATTAAAAAAATCTTTTTAAACTTTTTTTTACCTAAAAGCAAATTTATCCCTAAATATAAAATATATAAAATATTTTTAACCAAGCATTTCCCGTTTTAAACCCTTATTAATATAATGCCAATTTAATTTAAATATAGCTTTTTTTTCATTTTAATAGCTTTTTATTAATATAGCTTTAAAATTTGAAAAAATAAAAGAAAATTAATTATATATAATATGGCATTAAAATCGGCAATTTAAATAAAACGGGGAATTTTATTAATAATACCAATGAAATTTTAAATAATATATATCGCATTTCTTTTTAAACTTTAAAAAATAATTTAAATTTTAATACTGCCTTTAGTAATATAGGCTTTTTTTTAATTACAATTTTTATTAAGCCGGTTAGTATAATAGTTTATATTATTTTTTAATTTACAATAAAATAAAAATATTTGTCAATGCCATTATAGCCTTTTTAGCTATATAAAAAATATTTAATCTAATTATAAATTCTTTTGCCATTTTTATAGCCATTAATTTTAGCCTTGCGAAAAATACTAAGAAAGCGCTTATTTTATAGCTTGGTAAATTGCTTTTTTTTATATTTGGCTTTTTTATTTAATTTTTATAAAGCAGCAAAATAAGCAGCCTTTTTTTTAAATTGTAAAAAAGCCTTTTTTATTTTTAGCAAATCTATTTTTTAAATAATATTTAAATTATATTTATTTAATATTATATTTTTAAATATAATATACTTTGCTAAAGAAAATATAATAATATAATATAGAAAATAAAATCTTAATATAAATCATTATATAAAATAGATTTAATTGAATAATTTAGCAGCAAATAACATAAAATGTAATCCAGATTTTTTTAATACTAGAATTTGAAATTTATTTGGAATTGGCAATTTGGCGGAAATAAAAATCTATAATAATGGTAAAAACTATAAAATATTTTTTATTTAAAATATTTTAGGCATTTGCATAATAGATTTTGGCATTAATGGCTTTTTTATTTAATTAATTAAAATAAATATAAATTTTATAAAAGGCTTTGGCAATATTTGCTTTATATTGCTTTTTTTAATTTTTATTTAATACAATTTGCTTTTTATTTGCCTAAATAATATTGGAATTTGCAATATATTAATTAAAAATAATAATTATAGTATACCAAGAATTTTTGCTTTTAAAACATATTTTTATTATCATAAACCATTTAAAAGAATAATATAAATAAAGATAAAAGCAGGTTTTTTTAATTATAAATATTTTATATAATAAAATTAATAAATATAGTATTTAATTTATAAAAGAAAAGCTGGTTAAAGCTAATAAATATATTAGCTTAAAAAATAAAAACTTATTATTATTATTATTAATTTATAAATAAATTTGCAAAAATACAGAATTGCGCTAATAAATAATAGCCTTTAAAAATACAATATTATAAAACAAATACAGAAATATAATATTGCATTGGAAATTTAAAGGCTTTAAAAATATAGTACTGCAAATTTTTTATTGAAAATTTGAAAATATAATATTGCAGGCTTTTTCTGGCTTTAAAAATACGGCGTTATAGAAATTTTAAAAATACGGTATTATAAAAATTTGTTTTTTTTATTATGCTAAAGTATATTAGTGGTTATAATTTATTTAAATTTAATATAGGCTAAATTTTTTAAATATATTATATTAAAGAAAAAAGGCTATTTTATAGCTTAAAGACATTATGCATTTCTTTTTCGCTTATATATGCAGGGGTGGCTTAAATTTCTATATATGACCAGGATATTTTGGCAGGGGGTTAATTCGAACTATTAGGAGGACATTTCAATAATTTTATATTAATAATTGCTGGGCTTTAATTTAAAAACAAAATATATTAAAACCATTTTGCTTTTTAGCTTAGTAGTAGTATTATGTATTTTTAATTTTTTTATAAAAGCTTTTAAATAGCTATTAAAATCCTAGCTGCCTAGTCCAAATTTATATTATTATTTAAACAATAATATTACTATATTTTCAATATATTTTTTAAAACTTTTAGCCTTATAAAAACAAAATTTTAATTTAATTTATTAAAGTTTAAAATTTTGCAAAATACCAGAAAAAAAACCAATTAAAATACTAGGCTTAATAATTAATATAAAAACCATAATATTTTTAATTCTGAAAAAACAATTGGCCAATATTTTAATTTTAATATTAAAAACTTGCTTTTATAAAGCTATTTCTTTATTTAGAATATAGAAATTGGCTGAAAATTTAAATTTTGCTATTTTAACCGTTTAAGTAAACTACTTTTATTACCGCTATCTTTAAAGCTTTATCGCCGCTTTTCTATTTGGTACCAAGGCTTTTTTTAAATATAGGCTATTTAAAAATATTGAAAACAATTTGGTTGAATAGCGCAATTTTTTTTAAATATAATAAAATTAAATGTTTTAATAATAGATTTAAATTTTAAATTTATTCATTTATAAATATTTTAATTATAAGCCCAAATAGCTTTTATATTACCAATTGCCCTCTTGCATATTGTAATTAATATATTTATACTAGTATTTCTTTTAAATACCAGGTATTCGCCAGCTTTTTGCCGTTTTGATAGCCTTAGCTAGTCAGCGTTTTATTAAATATTAATATTTATAAAATTAAAGCTATTTTTAAAACGCTTAATTAATAGAAATTAGTATAATTAATATATAAATTAATTATTTATATTAATAGCTTTATAGCTTAATAAGGGTTTTCTAAATATATTTTATATAATAGTTTATAATATTTAATTTTATAAAAGCTTTTATTATTAGCAATAAAATAAAATATTTTATTAAAGCCTATTTATTTTCTAAAATATTTAAATAATTTCGCAAATACTTTATTTTATAATTTGGCTGAAACACTTGATAATTAATATTTATAATAGCAATTAAGTTTAATTTTAATATATTATTGCTAAAATAAGCAATGATAATCCCGCTTTTGCTCCAAATTCGCTATATTATTTTTTATAGCCTAATCGCAATTTTTTATAATTTATATAAATTTTCAATTAATTTATAGGAATATTTTAATATTAGGAAAAACAAATTTTCTTATTTTGCAATTGCAAATTAAATTATTAAATAAATTGTTTTTTGCAATAATAGCATTGACCGCTATAAAAAAGGCAAATTTAAACCCGATTTTATTTAAGCCACGTTATTTATTTTACGCTATATTTATATAATTTATTTAATTTTACAAAAAGCTTTTAATTTTCCCTTAATGAAACTGGCTATAATTGGCTATTATAAAGTTTAGGGAGATTTTTAAAAACGCAAAGCTCCGCCGCTTTTTAAAACCTAGCTATTAAATATTATTATTAAAACTTTATTACCCGCTATTGCCTTTATAATTAAAAAATAGCTAATTAATTTTAATTTTAATATTGCATTTAAAACGGCTTTTGCCGCTTTTTTTTTATATTATAAAACTAATTTATAATTATAAGCTATTTAAAAATCGCTTATTTTTTAATTAAAAAAATCAAATACTAGTATATTGCATGTTTTAAAATAGGCAATTACGCTATTTTAATATTACCAAATAGCAAGTTTAATATTAATTATACCGGCGTAAATATTATTATTATTATTATAATTAATTATCTTTGCTTTATAAAAGCTTTGCAAATTTTATTTGCGTTAAATTTTTAATTATTAATAGCACCGCTATTTTATTATGCTATAGGATTTTTTATTTAAATTGCCTATTTTGCTAAATTTTAAAAGCATTTATAAATTATTAATTGCCCTAATATTATTAATTATATTGAATATAGCGTTTATAAAAATATTGCCTAATATATTATAAATAATAATATACTAAAATTTAATATTTAAAAATTTGGCCAATAATTTTTAAACGTTTTTAAAAACTATTATTTCAATAGCTTAGCCATTAAATTTAATTTTAGCCATTGGTTTTTTACGGGCAAATATATTATTTTTAATTTCCTTTTTTAATAATTTTTTAAATACAGCCTATTTTACATTGCTTTATATTTAGCCAATCAGCTTTGAAGCCCGCTAGCCTTAATTTTAAAAAAGCCAGTAAAGCTTTAAATGCTTTTAAAAACTAAAAAGCAAAGCTTTTTTCTGGCTAGCTAGCTAATAAGTTTTAAAGCTATTGGCTATATTTAGCATTAATAAAATAAATATTAAAAATGTGTATTTTTTTGCATATAATAATTTATAAAAATATAAATAATTAATTTTATATTAAGGAATTAGCTATTAATTAATTATATAGCGCAAAGCGCACAGGGCTTTTAATTGGCTAGCAAGCTAAAAGCCGCATAAATAAATTTTTTTAAAAAACGCTATATTTCTTTTAGCAATATTTTTTGCAAATTGGCTATTAGCTATTTTTAAGTTTTCTGCCTATTTTTTTTATATATAGCATAAATTATTATATAATATTATAGCCAACCAGCTTTAAAGCCCGCTAATCTCAGTTTTGAAAAAACCAGTAAAACTCCAAATGCCCCCAAAAACTAAAAAGCAAAGCTCTCTCCTAGCTGGCTAGCTGGCAAGCTTTAAGGCCATTGGCTGTGCCTGGCATTTACAAAATAGACATTGGAAATGGGTATTCTCTTCTCTTGCATGTGATGACCTATGAGGACATAAAACCTACGATCAATGTCATTGCGGCCGTGAAGCT
The DNA here is from genome assembly GCA_037179335.1 of Cyclaneusma minus. Classification (NCBI taxonomy): domain Eukaryota; kingdom Fungi; phylum Ascomycota; class Leotiomycetes; order Marthamycetales; family Marthamycetaceae; genus Cyclaneusma; species Cyclaneusma minus. The sequence goes on along the minus strand of JAKZHN010000002.1, from coordinate 1,448,791 downwards.
TGGTCACCACACCGTTGGTGTTTGGGTCCCGTTCTCCAAGAAGCAGCGCACGATGGTGGGTGGAGGTGAGATTGAGACTACTGGCATGGAAGTTCGGCGATGAACCAGGTCTCGAGAAGTCAGGAAGGGTTGGATATTTGTAGTTCCCGTAGCAGTTGATGTCTACGAGTAGTCTCAAATATCAATTTCAGTCTAAACGTGGATCTCCATTGCATTTGCTTGATTCGTGATTCATAGTTGGTGAACTTGAATACAAGTGTAAAGTGAATGATGACTTGATGCATAGCATGTGACCCATACCATGCTGCGCGCGACCTGTAAATAGGGATCCTAGTCGTGCTCAGTAGTGTTCAGTAGTAGCAAGTTCTGCTCCGATATTCGTCGCCATCAGTCATCTCGACGGAAGCTCAAGTTTGTGGCCGAAAGAGAGCATATTCTGAAATTCATTGAGGTGAATCGACGCATCTAGTGGTGCGGAAACACCAAGTCCCAGGTCGATTAGCAGATCAGGCGCGACCATTCTGCGATTTAGTAAAGCTGGCTGGCCTGGAGACACAATTTTGCTCGAGGTAGGGCTTTGAGCGATGAGGCTACCTTTAGGTCCCAGCTGGGTAGTTCACGAAAGTACCTTCACATGCGAAGCCAAGTAAATTTGTCTCGCTGCGACGGGCTAGGCTTTGACACCTGGGCTTGTCACTGGAGGCTATCCACGAAAACGCCCATGATTCCCAGTCTGTTCAAGATGCGAAAGCATGTTCCTAAGGTTGCTTTCTGTCCAGTAGTCGGCTCGGAAGTAGGATGGCTAGGTCACTGAGATACGATCGAGGGTACGGCGGCCGATTTATTGTTGATGTTGAGCCAAACGTTGAATATAATATGTGGTTGGAAGTCTCTTGGTTGATAAAGGTGGTTCGGCTCTGCCCCACCTCTTTATGGCTAAGGTACGGCTTAGTTTATAAGGGTTTTGGTGCTTCAACACCAGGGCAAACTGAAGCATGGCACGGTTTTTCCATCCCAATGTCGTCCACAAGCACTCCGTTCTCGAACTTTGACAGGCAGCGTCGACCGAGGGTTTTGCTTCCTGTGTGCAGGCCCCAGGGCGTGCAACAAAAGATTGCTTGCTTTGATAGCCACAAGCTTTGTGTAATTCACAGCCAAAAAAACAAGAAAAACCAAGAAAAAACCAAAACTTACATCGCCAGTAAAATCTAGTGTATTTACGGAATTGAAGTTTTCAAAAAAAAAAAAAAAAAAAAAAAAAAAAAAAAAAAGGTCGGGTCAAGACATCAAGGTAAGTCTACTGCAATAAGTAAGTGGTTTGGGTATGGTGTTTGCATTCGTCTAGCTAGCAAGGAGGGAGGGGAGCGCGCAGTCAGTCCTTGGGGGACTGACCTCTACAGCTCCCGACCAATGCTAGTAGCTACTCTAGTGCTAAGCGCACGTGCCGCACGCGTCCCAATATTTTGATATTGGGGAACTTTGACTAGCTAGACGTGGAATAAAGAATTGGGGGATGTGAAATTGTAGGGAAATACAGATGAGCTCGTTGGGTAGCGTTGTGCGGATTTCCTAGGTAGGCGGGTAGATAGATTTTGGCAAGGCGGTGCCAGGGCGAGAGATAGCAGTCAGCTGAAGCCGCGAGGAGGAGAATGTCCTCAGCGAGACTGCTCCCGATAGCAGTCAGCCGAAGGCTTTAGGAAGAGAACATCCTCAGCGAGACTGCTGAGTACCGGAGGAGGTGATTGTTACGGTAGAAGCTCTTGTCAGCGTTCGGATCGGCGGTCCAGGTTGGATCGGTGGTGTAGCCCCATGTTAGTGAATTCCGTCCAGCGCCTCCATTCTCGTACATGCAAGTACCGCATAGCTGACGCGCGGTCAATTCAACCTTGTACCCTTTGAACTGTTCAGGGTTCTGAAGCGTTCAAACCAGTCCAGTCTGAGGGTTGAACTGAACTGAAACTGCCAGTCGAAGTTTCTGGCATCGAACATTCAAGAACCATCCGGTTTCCACACCATCTTGTCGTTTCGAGTGTGCGCAGGTTTCGCAGGGCAAAAGGATAGAATCATTTTAGTGCTTGCAGAGTCCCGACGGCGCAGACTTTCCAGTCTTTCCAGCGAGTGCTTGAAGGTTGCTCATCTCCGAAGAATTGTTATTGTTCAATCCGAAAGTGACGTGTGATTGGAATCACAGAGGCTTTGAGATGCTGCGATTTATTCGTGATGGAAGAGACGGCGGTGAGAGGTTTGTATGGTGGGTGGTGTCGACACAGAGCGGCCTGAGAGGGCACGATAGGTAGTGGTGAAAGCAAAGGAACCTGGCGTCTGTTGCGGTTGCGCATTGCTATTCTTGCCCCTGCGCTTCCCGGCTGCAGTGCGTCTCTTTGACCCGAACCACCTAGCAATTTTATGCACAGTCATGGCACTTTTGTCTGGTGTTGTGCTTTTGGAACCCGGGGCCTGAGACCTGGAGCCGTTGCTGCCGGAGTCTGTATATCAAGTCAGCGACTCGAAAGTGAATTACATATCCAACCAGCGCACTTACCAGACCCTCGTGGGGATGACCACTTGTTGCTTTGAGGTGTCGTCGGCTCGACTCGTGCAGTTGACAAGATCAACTGTGACAAGAGCGGAGGGTTTGGTTTCCAGTCTCCAGCCGGCAGACTTCGCGGAACGAGTATTTGCTGGACTAATTTCCCCATATTTAATGCAGTTGGTGCAAGATCCCGATCAACTTGCCATTGTCAGCTGAAGCATTGAGGAAGAGAATATCCTCAGCGAGACCACTGAATCCCGACTGCGCAGACTTTCCAGTCTTTCCAGCTCAGGCATTCACAAAAAGCCACCCCTCTGGAAAATCGTCGACCATGAGGGGGTAGATCTGACGCGGCTCTTGTAGCTGTGGACTAAGACCTTGCAAATGGGGCACTTTTTGCTCATTAGGAGCCATTGTCGGAGACATCACATCGCCGGTTTTGATAGACGAAAGGTCAATACTCCGACCGTTCCTGGGAGCAGGAGACTCGTCCCCCTGTAACTTCGAAGAGCTCCTGCTTGGGGTAGGCGAGCGAGAGGCGTCAACAGTAAAATGAAGGTGTTTTCCATGGGCTTTTTGTTTTGCCTTGGCTTTGTCCAGAGGCGTCACCACTTCCAGCTGGGCCTTTCATACATTGGCAGGGTCCGTCGGCGATTCCAAATAACTGGTTGTCAAGTGTGACATTGGCATGGCATGGCCGTCTCCTTTGTCACGAATAAATCGCAGCACTGGAGTGGTGGGGTAATATGGACGAAATAATCGAGAAAAGATCCTCGATTTGAATCACAGAGGCCTTGAGATGCTGCGATTTATTCGTGATAAAAGAGACGGCGGTTCGAGGTGTGTAATGTGGCCTTCGACATGCTGCGTGTCTGCATGCTTGCCTTCGAGATTGCAAACTTTGGAGCTGTTCCAGATTGTGAAGTTGCAACAAAATGGTTGCGAGTTGTAGGTGGTTCAAGCAAAGGAATGCTTGTTGGAAATCTTGTGGTAGCGAGACATTTGGCGGATACAGTTGGTGCAAGATCCTCCATCCACCAATTTTCCCTCTACAGTGATCATTGTAACGCATCCTCGGTAGAGCTTTTGCTTGGTGTTTCTGGCCACATCGCGTCGACAAGTATCACAAGCTTGAGCTTGTTCGACACCCCGGCAGCGTACTGGGCTTGACACTTCAGAGCCTTGTCTCCCAAACCCACGTGCGATGGAACTCCGCGCGTTCCCTCCAGGCCTGGCGGTAGTTGACGGTTTGTAAGGAACTGCAGTTTGGCCAAACGGTTTAACACTCAGACTGAATGAACAGCCAGTTCCAGTTTGAGGGTCAAACTGTGCCACGAAATACTACAATCGCCGGGTTGGTAGTCGAGGGCCAGAGCCAGCTGTCCGGAGCATCTTGCTGCTTGGGGTTGTTGGCACCATCTGGAAGGGCTCTTTGGAGGGTCTCTTGGATTTTCTCCAGTCCTCTAATGTAATAAGCATGCCCTTCGTTGCTTTTCAGTTTCTTCGTCCGGGTCTTTAGCCTGGTATCGTGCCGCCACTTTTTTCCGCCGGGGGAAGCCCAAATTCCGACCTGAAATTCGTAAGCACTTTATTTCCAAGATTATATTGTATAACTTACTATTGTACTCTACCAAAGCAACAAGAACAGGAGCGTAAAGGATCATAGTGCCAGTAGCGCGGAGAGTGAGTTCACTAGCAGCTAGTGCCTTGATAGTGTGCTAAGGTGGCTCACTGCTGAGGTGCGTCGAGGTGGGAGTTTTGCAACGGTCTTTGGATCGAGCATACTCTCTCTGCTACTCTAGTTTTCGACGCATGAATGCAATTGCTAGCTTCTCAACTCTCGCTTGTAGATGGCGTGGTATCTATGGTGGGTGAAGCTCGTTGCAGTAAGCGAAGGGATAAGGTGCAAATCTTCGCCGCTGTTTGGGGCCGTAGCGCGGAGGTGGGTGTATAGCTGCTTTTGTAGAGCAGCGGGTACTTCGACCGACTTTCCTAAAGGCCCCGTTAACATCTTCACGCCTGCTCACTGGCATTCCGGGGCTCTCACACATGTTGATGGACCGGGGTACACTGCTGGGGCAGAGTACTCCTAAAGAAGGCGCATAGAAAGGGGTTTAGAGGTTGCATTCGTTCGACATTTGCGACCAACATCGGTGGCTTTGGAAAAGGGATAGAAGGTCAAGGTCCATTGGGAAGCGCTCTTCACCCTCTGGGAGTTGCAGTTTCTCGGCTGAAAGCTTCAGCAATTCCAAAATGCACGTCCCCATCATCTTTGTGTCTACTCGTATTGGAGTTGACTCCGAATACTGCCAGTGTCGAAGTTGACTGGGAAATGGTCGATAAGACTGAAGCTGTTGGATATGTTGATTTTGCCACGAGGACGCAAGCCAAGGCCACTTGAGATGGGCCTCCGCATTTGATCAATGATCTCGAAGGCCTTCTTCAGCAAGGGGTACACAGTCGGATCGTGGATAACCACGATTACGATATCCGGCTTTGCTCCATAGAAGCTGAAAGTCTTCTTCTCCACGTCTTCCCCGATGGCTACGATGTCGCCCTGGAAGTTGTCACTTCAGAGTCTATGATGGCGTTGCTGAAGTTTCGAGGTTGTTGTCGCGGTACTGGCGGGAGGAGGGAAAGATTTCCTCGAGGGCGCAACAAAACGTCAACAAGGCTGCGCAGGACCGCAGCAACATCGGCGGCGCGCTGGCGATGTGTGTTTTTGGGGAATATGGAGCCAAAAATATCAGGCTGTCGAATATTGATGGTTCTGTTTGGAGAATCCGTCTGCCAAGGCCACTTGTGATGGGCCTCCGCGCTTGACCAATGATCTCGAAGGCCTTCTATTTGCGGATAATGTGTAGATACCCATTTCTTTGGCCAGCATCTACCAGAAGTGGTGGAAAGCTCTCCTCATTCTTGAAAAAGCCTTCAAGCTCGAAAAGCATGGCGTTTATGGCCGCCTTCTTCTTGGAAAGGCTGACTGAGGGTTGCGCAGCCATTTCGTGGTGTGGCTTGAAGAAATTGTGTTATGAGGGAGACGTGTATAAAGGACGTCGTTGGCACACGCGGGCTGGCAAGCACTGGGGAACAAAGTGCAAGCGCGGGAAGTGGAGCCGGTGAGCGCTAGACTGTCGGTGACTAACATTGCTCTGTTCACTTTCGGAGCGTGGACACCTCGATTACGATATCTGGCTTCGCTCCATAGAAGCTGAAAGCCTTCTTCTCGGCGTTTTGAAAGGTAGCCACTCAGGGCTTCTCAGGGTGTTCGATCTCCTACTCAGCAATGATGTCGGTAGCATGGTCCAAGTGCTTGACCGGCTCCCAGGTGTTGTGGCGGACGGAGAAGCGGGGATGAACAAAGGGGTGAGCGCAAGCTTCCAGACCGTAAGAGGCCTGGAAGGACCGTATCCGAGGGCCACCCCGGGCTAAGGTCTTCAAATGGCGTAGGTGGCACTGAGGAAAGAGCAAATGGTTAGCCGAGGTAGAATCACGGTAGTCTAGAGGCCACCTACTAAGTCTGTTAGGTCTCTGTTGAACAAACATGACTTCTCTTTTTCTGTTGCAATTCGGGGTTTGGGCCAGAAAGTTCCGACTTTCAACAGACGCAGACGATATCTGTGCAAGATAGAGCTGGTTGAGGCTCTTAAAATGCTGTGTCTGACTGTGCTTGTAGTCGAGAAGAACGAGATCGATGTTGTCCACCCTCATAGAGGTATCTTTGATGTCTGTCGAGTGGCGGGTCCAACGACCCACTTGTATGTGGTGCGGACTTGTACGGGCACTTCAGTGCATTTTGGGCATGTCCAAAGGCATGTGCACACCTGGACGGGTGGACGAGTCCCGGTGGCTGGGTCGTACACTGGCAAGACCCTTTCCTTGGCTTTCTGTGCAAGCCTTCAATCCAGACATAGAACAGCGTCTCCTTTGGACATGGCTCGAAAGCTTTTGACATTGAACAACAGTCCAAATTCGCTCTCGAGGAAGCTCTCATCCACGCTTTCCAACGCCAAAGTAGGCGATTTCGCAGTCGTAGCAGCCTTGAGCTTGGCAGACTTGGGAGTCTTCTTGGTCGCCGACTTAGCGGGCGTAGCAGTCTTCATTGGAGTGGCAGCAGCTCTGGTCGAGCGTGGAGTGGCTGGAGCCGTACATACCAGGTCGCTACTGGAACAACACTTGTGATCCATTGTCGATTGCAACAGAGAGATGTGTGATGGCGGTTGTAAGGAGTGCCTCTCATGAGGCACGCACGGTCTCCGAGACCGTTTGCGCAAAGACAAAGTTGATGTTGTGAACAAGGAAAGAGAGCTCTTGGACAGGAAGCTGTCTAGACGCGGGCAGAGGCTCGGGGCTTAGTGCACTGTTCGATTTGCCGCTTTCTCAATCTCGTTGCAGGGGTGGATTGCGTTTGTGCAAGATCCCCCATCCATGAACTGGCCGCCTGGCCTTCTGCAGTACCCATCGTGATGCATTTTTGGTGTGTTTCTGCTTGCTGTTTCTGGCTGCGTGCCATTGACAGGTGTCACGCTGGAGGGAACAAACAGCTTTGGGAGCGTATGCATTGTCTGCTTTGCGGCTTCTGGTCTAGTGGGACTGGACAGCCATCTTGCCGCAAACCAGAGTGGGCCAAGGTATAAGGGAAGCCGTTGTTGTACCACTTGTAGCGCAACCCATTCTGCTGAAAAGTGGCCGTCAAGTCGTCCATTTTGTGGTCTCCGTTCATTGTTGCGAATTCTGAGAATGTGTGCAAAGGTTGTAAGTTCTTCGAGCAAAGCGTGGAGAAGCGTGGATATGTAGAGATGTGTATACGGCGGCAGAGAGTGTGATGTCCAAGCTTGACATCAACCTTGATGGCGACGTTGGCAACGTACTCACAAGATGCCAGTAGCCATGGTTTGTTGTTGTGGTTGTATTGTTCGATCGCAGATCCTCGAATGTAGTCTCGTATTGCAAGGCACTGACATCGAAGGCTTCAGTGCCTCGTGGCATCGATGTCGTGTTTCGGTGGTACTCGATTCTCGCGTTTGCTTGACAAGAGGAGGCGTTGTAGGCTTGCACCGCGGCCAGGAAGGGACGACTTGGGATGGAACTCCGTTTCGCTGAGCTGGACCTAGAAGCAAAAGAATTAGTCAAGTCCTGAGAGTTCAAGAAGTGAGGCTGGTGATCAACATACCGCTGTGGTCTGGAGGTAATCCAACGCCTTCCGCGATATCCACTCCATTGGTATCAGTCGTACCATGAGTAGAGGATCATCCGGGTTTCAACGCGGGCCTGATAGCAAAGATCAAGAGCCTTGTTGGCGAGCTGAGCGCGCTGGGAATGAACCACCATATTCATCAGCTGCATAACAACAGCGACTCGGGATCCAATCCTGGGAGCACAGCCGCAGGAAGACGATGTAGCTTCTCTACCAGGATATGGTGATCTTTTTTATGTTCCTCGCGAGCTATCTAGGCTTCTTCGGTCTCTTCTTGTGCTGGGCTTTGTTATTCATAGACATGGTTGGGTAGGTGACGCGGAGAACAGAAGGGCCAGGCATGGGAGCTTCCATGTCAATAAATTTTGAGGCCAAGAAGGGGCTGCTTTTGTTGCACGTTCAGGACATGTTGTTAGAGGCGAGGCGAACCCTGAGGCGCGTGTTGAAGTCGATCAAGCAGTAGCGCGCCATAAGCGGATCGACGCGCAGATATCGAGCGTGCACCATTGTTGACTTGAGGAGATGTGAATCTTGGTCGCTGACATGGGGCGAAGGACAGAGCTTGGGCGTACAGCGACAAGATCTTTGTTGGATGTGATGTCGGTGTATGCTGCGTTCAAGTTCTGTTATGATTTAGTACTGGCACAAGGAGGACGCTCCAAGATAAGTTGTCGCGGACTATCTTGGCACTTGGACTGCGCAAACGAAGTGTGAGTAGGTATCTCGGCAAGGAGAGGCAAGGAGGGATGCCTCGAGTTGGTGCTGCAGCTGCAAGTTGGCTGCGCACTGGTGGACCATGGGCAAGAGAGGGTCATGGCAGGCAAGCGGAAACACTATGGGGGAAGCAGAGAAGGCGGGCAGCGAAGGAGGACATGGCGGAATCCGGGGGACTGGAGTAGCGGCGACTGGGGAAGGCTGTAGTGAGATCAGAGCAGCTAGATTGGGTGGTAGGAACATGGAACGACTTTCTAGTGCGCAATCATTACTGCCTCTTTTTGTCTTTAACCGCTTTCACGTATTTCCTTTCACACCGCTGCTCCAGACTGTTGTCTTTGCTATACCGCAGGCAGATAGTTTTGAAGCGGTCTTGTTTGTGCCAATTGTCATGGATCCACACGATACCCTTCAGCACGACTCCACCGCCTATTAGCGATAAAGCATCGGGAGTGGTCGAGTCTCTTAAATGGCAATGCAAAATGCTAACATGGAGCTGTGGTATGGGCCGTCAGGGGTAGGGGAAAACAGAGATGTATAACCCCTAACATTCTGACTCGTTGTCCCGCTCTACAGTGTGTTTGCCTCCGGCACCGGTGTCATCTTGGGGGGGGGGATTCGATCCAAGGATCGTCCCGTAGTGGACTTGAAAACACACCAGGGTTAACATCACTGGCACATGTTCACTTCGGTACCAGAAAGAATTACGAGGCCAGTCTAGGCAAGTCACACGCATAGCCACGGCGCACAGATTGGAACAAATACCTAAGGCATGTGTGTCTGGATCTCATACGTGATATCATCGAGTATTAGGGATAATACAATTCCTTCTGGAGTTTGGAACGTCATATCACGTATATCAGCTTTCAAATCGAAGGTTCCAACCCGTAGATGTACCACTCCTCCTGATAACCCCTGGCCAACTTCATTTCAAAAAAGACCTCCTGGTCCTTCTATTCCTCCATTGGCACCTCTTCTGGGATTTTTTGCTTCGGCTTCTCAACCTCTTCTCCACCCGCCTTCTTGAGAATGCATGCCTCCAGCCGGCGGTGCCAAACACGAAGTCATATTGCCACGACGTATAAGTGATAGGATCAGGTGCAACTTATAGGCCGGCTCTGCAGAAGGTTTGCTGTTTTGGCCAGCCTTCATCAGCACCTGAACATGTCTTGAGATCAAACGAGCGCAAGGCCAAGTTGAGGTCAAAAGGGAATTTCTCATAGCGATCCAAATCTTTGAACGATAAAAAGTATCAAACCGGATGTCCCAATTGTGTAGTCTAGCCAGCCTTTTGTTTGCAAAATTAAGTGACCGCAGCAAACGGACGTGGTAATAGGGTGCCACTTTTTCGAAGGCCATAAGAACTCAATGCTTCTCCATATTCAGTTTTGCCAAAATTATGCTATGAACAGAACCTCGGCCTCAACTTTAGTAGCAGGTCTCTCTATTGTACATATCAAGCGTAACGAGGTTTGTAAACTTCTGCATTTGCGATCCTAAGATGCGGTCCACGTCCTCGTATTCCAGAATAGAGTGGGCAGATCGCGCCTTTGTAACAGTTATCTACAAGCTGAAGCCGAAGCGGATGAATGGCGAAGTGCGCCTGCTGCGATATCTCTGCTAGGTCACCGAAACGGATATTTCAGAGCCTTGCTGGCTTGCGGGAAAGAAGCGTATTGTCGAATGTTTTAACATGCTTAGATAAATTCGGGTGGTTCTTGATATTGCCATATCTATCTCTGTAATGGGGTGGAAAAAAAGCGTCAGAAAAGACATGTTCATATAGGAGCTCGGTACCACAGTCATGTGCTTGGCAATTAACCGCCCGGAGTCTTCTGGGGGTTTGAGGTCCAATAGAAACAGATCTCGATCATAGGGTCGGTGGGCAAGCTATTCATTATTTTTCCGGGAAAGGGGGTCAGGTCATGAAACTCCAGGCTTGACAATCCCGCTATATTAATCATTTTGATACGGAGTATATTTTCAAGCCGGACACTCTTGCCCAGAATTTCCCAAAACTCGTGTCGCATTTATTCTAACTGGGCCTCTTCCCCGCTTTTTATATTGCTCCCTCTGCCTGTATTATAGACATATAGCTTCACGCTTCCCGGCAGTCGTTATGGCCCTAAGGTGTGCCTTATTGCCTTGCTGGCGGACCCTGACCTCCTATGAAGGCGCTACCGAGCCGCTCCGGATTAGCCGATGCGCTGTAGTTTGTGAGAGACCTGCTCTCCAAACCCTCTTCCTGCTCTTCTTTCCTCCAAACAGCTCGACTTCGAAAGCCCACCATGCTCCGGGCTCTCCGGCCTTTAGTTGTTCCAAAGGTAGTTCCGTAGGTAGCAAAGGCGACAGTAGCGCTAATGGACGCTAAGCTCTCGCTAAGCCACTAGCGCCAGTTGCTGAGCTTAAGAAGGGAGATCTCTCTTGAGCTCTCTTGTTTCTTTAATCTACAACTCCAGTCTTACGCTGTGGTTGTCGATTCCCCGTGTTCCCCGCCCTGCGTCCTCGTGACGCACGGCCAGTGGCCTCAAGAAGAATTGCCCTCGAGCCCACTTGACTCGCGTCAAATCGATACATGACATTCTCTTTCTCTACAACCACACACCTCCAGACTCTCGGACATCCCGAATAGTCATGAGCAGTCGACAAAGCGGCAAGTCTCTAGTCTAATTCGGCCAAAGCGTACTCTGATCTATGCTAACAGCTTGCGCTTCAAACATTCTACCGGCGCGGCTCTTGCGTTAAAGTCCCCGTAATGGCTTTAAATAGCTTTAAGTGGCGCAAGAGCTTGGGATTTAAGGCTAGCTCCAGCTACTGCTGGCTGTGCCCTAGGCAATATAAGAAATCAAGAATTTCCTTCCCCCTTTCCTTGCATGTGACTCAATACTCCATAAATGGTGCAATTGCGATCATGAAGTCTCTCTCGTTAGTAATGCGAATCAACTTGACGGCTTTGAACTTCGGCATACGACAAATTTATTTTGGCCAATGCCAATTATTCGTTTGCTTTTAATAATAAAATTTTATTTTTTAATTTATTAATGCCTTTTTTAAAAAATATATTACTATTATTAATATTATAAATTTAATATTTGCAAATAATAATATAAATATTAATAATAAATAAAAAATACTAAAATAAAAAATAAAAATTTTTAAATATTGCTAGTAATAAAAAAACCGCTTTTATTGCTTGCCATTATTATTACGGCTTTAATATTTTGAATATTGTTTTTTATATTTTTTTAAAAAAAAATTCAATTATTTTAAGCTAAAAACCCTATTATTGTTTTTTAAAAATAGTTGTATTTTAATTTGCAGCTATATTAAAATTGCTTGCAAAATTAGCTATTGCTATTAATGCCGAAAAGAATTCTGCCAAATTTCAATTTAATTTTAAATTTAAAGCTATTAAATTCGAAATTAACTTCGAAATAAAGCACGCTTAATTATTAAAGAAACTTTTTAATAAAGCCTTTTATATTTTTTGAGTTTTTAATATTAGCTTAATAGCTTTAATTTTATTTTTTTTAATTTTAATTTTAGTAATTATAGCTAGTTTTTTTAAGAAACTTGGTATTAAAGTTTATATATATTTAAATATTAAGTTTTTAAAAATTTAAAAATATATTAATATATTGATTGCAATTAAAGTAAATTACTATTTATTTTTTTATTTAAAAAAGTCTTTATTATTTTAATATCTAAATATTTATTAAAATTAAAGTTTATTATTATTTATCCCGTTTTCTTAAAATATATTAAAGAAATGTTTTATTATTTGGATTTGGTTTTAAAATATTAATATAATAGTTATTATTTTATCATAAGGCTAAAACATTAATAGATTGTAAAAGTATATTAAAAATATAATAAGACTTTTTTTAAAAATAAGTTTATATTATTATTTAAAATTTAAAGTTTTTAAATATTAAAATATAAAAGATTATATTCTATTTATTATAATAATCGATTGTATATTTAATATAAATAAACCGCTTTTATAATAGCTATATTTCTATTTTTTATATAATATAGTATATGTTTAAAAATAATTATAAAGTATTTTATTATTTTTATAAATATTAAGCTATCATATGTATTCTTTTATTTGTTTTTTCTAATTTAAAAAAACTTAAGCTAAAAATAGTTTTTTTTAATACAAATTAAAACCGGGATTTTAAAAAATAGATTATATAAATATGGTTATTTGGCTTTATATTTATATTAATACTTATTTAGAGTTTTTTTTTACTTAATTAAATGAAAAATTGTTTTTATATGTATTGGTTTTTTAAGCGATTTTTTTATAATTGATTTTAAAACAATATTTAAATATTATAAAAACTTATAGAAATTAGAATTTACTAGCTTTTTTAATGGCTATAATTATATATAAAAAAAGATTAATGCGATACTTTTTGGTTTTATAAGCTTTATTATATTTTATATTGAAATAAATAATTTGTTGTTTTTTTAAAAAAAAAAACTTTTTCAGTTTTAAGAACATCTTTTTTACTATAATAGTTTTAATAATAAAAAATATTATTATTTTAAAATATAATATTAATATATTAAATAATAATTAATAATTATTTTTTAACTTTATACTAAAAATAAAAGAATTATAATATAAATTTATAAAAGCCGTTTTAATGATAAATCATTTAAAAATCTTTAATTTATATCGATTTATTAAATTATTTTATTATAATTTATATAGATATTTAGAATTTTTTCAAATAGTTTTAATAAATAATATCTAAAATAAATTATAAAATAAAGGTTTTGAAAGCTATTTATATAAAATAAAAAACTAAATATTAATATTAAAAAGAAGATTTAAAAAAAACGTTAAAAAAATGCTATTAATTTAATATTTTATTTTATCAATATTTTTTCTAATTTTTTTGATTTAAGAATTTTTTAAAATATTAATGGCTTTAAATTTTATAATAATTGAAGAAAAAACAATATATATAATATTTCTTTAATAAAAATTAATAAATTATTATTATTATTTTTTAAAATTTATATATTAGAGTGTTTTTTAAACCCGATTAGCTAGTTTAAAGTTTTTGAATTTTATAAAATTTATTATAAAAAAGATTATTATATTTTAATTTTATTATTAAATAATAAAAATAAATATATATATAAATTAAGCTATTATTAAATATATTTATTATTATAACATTAATTTAAAATTTATTATATATTTCATTTTGGCGTTTTTAATTTTATACTAGTTTTTAGTATAATCTAAAGCTTTTATAGCTTTATAGGATTTTAGAGAGCTTTGAGTTTTAGTTTATAGCATTTTATATTATAATATTTTTTAATAATATTTTTTATTTAAAATTTATTATAAAAATATAATTTTTATTTTTATTATAAGTTATATATATATATATATTATAATATTTATATACTATATTTTATATTATTTTATATTATTTCTTTTTAATATTTATTTTTTAATTATTAAAGCTTGTTTTTTTAAAAGAAATATATATTATATTATTTTCTAATAATAAATAAAATCTATTTTTATTTTTATTTAAATTATATTATTATTTAATATAGTTTTTATTTTTATTTAAATTATATTTTAAATGCGGTTTAATTCTAAAGTTATAATAAATTAATATTAACGTTTAAAACAAATTATAATCAATTAGTTTTCAATTAAACTAAAATTATTATTATTATTTAAATATTAACTTTTTAAAGTTATTTAAATTTATAAATAAAAAGTATAGTATTATATTTGTTAAGTTTTTTTGAAACAATACTTATACCATTTTTATATTAAAGTATTTTAATAAATTTAAAGATTTTATTAATTATTTTATATTTATTAAATATGTTAAAAGTATTATATATATAATTAATTTAATTAATTACGATGTTTTTTTTTTAAAAAAAAGGGTAAAATCTTAAAAATATGATTTTAAAAATAGTAAAAAGGTATAATATATATATATTATATAAAAAAGCTTATTTTAAAAAGTTTATAAATATAAAGACATTTATAATTTTTAAAGCTTTTGAGTTTTTTAAAAAATTCTGTATTTATAGTATTTTTTATATTTTATATTTAAATATTTTAATTTTTATAAATATAAAACAAATTTCTAAATATAATATGTTTTATAAACTTTATTTAAAAAGCTTATAGTTTTTATTTATATATTATTTTTAATATTTCCAGCTTTAAAAAACTTATATTTTAAACATATTTTTTATTATAATTACTAATATTATTCAATTTATTTTAAATATATTTAAATTATTATAAATAATAATAAAAACAATTATACAAATAATAATATATAAAATTAAATAATTTATTATTTTAGATTTATCTTAAAATTTTATAATACTTTTTCGAAAATTCGAAATCTTACTATTATATATTAGGTCTATAAATTAATATTGTTAATATTTTTAATTAAATTAAGCGTTATATTTAATTATTGCAATTATTTATAATTGTTTATAATTAATAATTATGTTTTATTAAATTTTGGATTTTATGTTGAAAATAAAAACTATTATAATATGGATTATATTTTAAATAATATAATTTTGCCGAATTTAAAGAGTTTTATTATTATTTATTATATAATAAACATAATATAATTAAACCCGCTTTTATAAAAATATTATATTTAATACTATTATTTTAATAAATAAATATTTTTAAATAAATATTAATAAGTATAATAAATTAAATAAAAATTTAAAATATATTTTTATTTTATAAATAAAACTCTTATAAAAAGAGTAGCTAAGATTTTGTTTTTTGGTTTTAATTATTTTTGTATTATTGTTTTATAAAAATTAATTAATAAATATATTTATAATAATTTTTATTATTTTTATTTTTATAATAAATGGCTTTTATAAATATTTTATAAAGAATTAAAATAATCGGAATTTTGGATTTTAGTTTTAATTAATTATTTAAAAAAAGAGCTGAAAAAATAGCTTTAAAAAGGTATTCTAGTTTATAGATATTTATATAAAATTTAATAAAAAATATAAGTATTTAATATAATTATTATAATAATTTAAAAACTAGGTATTAATGAAAAACTGGCTGTCTTTTATTAAAGATTTATTATTCTTTTATTAAGCTATTTATTTATAAATATTTATTTTAGTGGTTATATTATTTTAATTTTTGAAATCGATTTTTAAAAAGGTTTTTAAATTTTAATAAGCCGATTATTGTTATTTAATATATATTAAAATATATATTAAAATATAATTTTAATACTTAATTTAAAAAGCGGTTTTTATATAATTTTTATTTAAAATCAATATAAATTAATGCCTTTTATAATATAATACGTTTTTAAAATTGGACTTTTTATTAAGGGTTTTTTAATTTCGAGTATTTATTTTATAATTATTTAAATTTTATTAAGCGATCAAATTTGATAAATTTAGTTTTTTTTTGTATTATTATATTATTATAAAATAAACAATTTATAGTACTTTAAAAACGATTTTTGGTTTTATTATAATATATTATTTTTTATATTTTTAAATTATTTTGTCCGTTTTAATAATTCTCAAAATAAAGGCTTTTTAGCTTATTTATTATAAATAGCTTTAACTATATTTTAATATTTGGAAATTTGTATATTTTAAATATTAAAGTACTATATTTAAATTAAATAAATAAATAAATAGGGGTTTTTTTTCAAAACAAAACTATAAATTTTAATAATAAAAATAGGAAAAAGGTGTTTTAGTATTTTAATTAAAATATATATATATATATATATATTTTAATTATTTTAATATTATAAAACTGGTTTTAATATATATAAATATTAAGAAGTTATTAAATATTTATATAAATTTTATATTATTATTATTATTATTTACGGTTTTTTCTTTAAAAAAAAATCTTTTTTTAAAACAAAACACTGATTTTGATTTTCAGTATTTTATTTTAATAATGGTTGTTTTTTATAAAAAAAGGCGAGTTTTTAAATTAGATTTAAACTGAATCAAATTTATTTAATATAATTTAATTAAATATATTAAAGCTTATATTTGATAATATAAATCTTTTTATATAAATGATATTTTAATATTAATAATATATAATTTATTTTAAGTTTTTATAATTGAAACTGTGTTTTAAATATTATTATATTTTATTAATTTCTTATTTAAATTAATTATATAATATTTATTATAGGTTTTCCGGTTTTTTACCGGATTTTAGTTATTTTACAAATAGTTTTATAAATAGCAAAGCTATTAATAAAGCTAATTAGTATTAAGCCTTATTTAAATATTAATACTATATTATTAATTTTTAAAAAAAACTTTTTTTTTTAGATTTTTAATTATTATTTATAAATTTTGGTTTAAAGGCTACTATGTTATTTCATTTTAAATTTAAGTCTATTATATTATTTATAAAAACTATTATTTAAAATAGGTTTTAAACTTAATTTAATTAAAATATATAAAAATTATATTAATTGTTTTAAACAATAATTATTATAAAGGTTTTTATAATAAATTTATAGCTATATGTATAATTATACCTTAATATTTAAAGCCTAAAATATTTTAAATTAATTAATAAAGAATATAATTCAATACTAAATAAATTTTTCTTTAAATAAACTTTTATTACTTTTTTATTTAAATATATTAAACGGCTTAAAAGCATTTTATTTTATTTTATTTTATTAAAATATATTAGAATTATTAATTATTTTATAAACTTAATTTATACAGATTTTAATTAAAAGAATAGCGCTATTTTTATGTAATAAATAAAAGCCTAATAAAATATTATAATTGCTTTTAATTATAATGATTTTGTTTTAGAAATACAATTTTAAAAGCTTTTTAATATAAAAACTTTTAAAGCTTTAAAAATTTAAAAAGTATTTAAAAAATATATTTTTACAACGCCTTTAAAAATTTATAATTAATTTACACTTTTTATTTATTTTTCTTAAATTAGAAAATCTTTAGCTAAAATATTTGTTTTAGCATTAATAATAATAAAAACAATATTAAATAAAAATATATTATTAATTATAATTGATATTATAAACCATTATAATCCATTTATAACCAATTTAAACCAGTCTTTATTAAAGTTTTTTCTAAATTAAAAAACTTAATATTTTTTATTAATACCATTTATTTTGTAAATATTGTATTATTATTAACTTGGTTTTATTTATAAATTACTATAATAATTTTTATTTATTTATTTTTAATAGCTAATAAAATATTATAAATAAGCTAATTAATAAAAATAAAGTATTTTATATTAATATTATTGAAATTTTTAAAATTTTTAAAATTTTTAAAAAATATTATAATACTAAAATTAATTGATTTATTTTTTATATTTTTATTCCGTTATAAATTTTTATAGCATTTGTTTTAATTAGCTTAAATTTATAATTAAAAGGTTTTATAATAGAATTATTATTTAATATTAAAACTATAAATTATATCGGAATAAAATTAATAAAATTTACCAAGCTTTAAAATTCGAAAAATTATAGATTAAAGTGGCTAAGGAATGTTTTTGCTTTAATTATTTTAAAAACATAATTTTATGAAATATTTTAATTATTTTATTAAAAAGCTTATTAAAATTTAAAGACTTTAATAAAATAATTTACAAATTACTAAATATTAAATTAAGGCTTTAAAAATATATATATAAAATAAAGTATAAAAAAGAACGCCTAAATAGGTTTTATTTTTCATAAAAGAATTTATTAAGTTTACTTATAAATACAAAGCTAGAAAGAAAAAATAAGGCTATTTAAAAAAAACTAAAAAAATGTATTTTTATAATTATATAATATTTATTTAAATAAATAAAAGGGATTGAGTTATATTATTTTTTATTATATAATTCGCTATATTTTTAACTATAATAAAAAAAGAAAAGTTTTAGTTAAAGGCTTTAATAATATTTGGAATATAAAATTAGAAATTAAATATAAAATATAAAATATAAAAATTAGGATATTTTAAATTATACTCGTTATTTAGTATTTTCTTTTTTTAGCGGTTATAAAAAATATAGACTTAGTTAATATATATTAATCATAGTTTTTTAAATTAAAATTTTTTATTTTTATAATAAAACAATTAAAAAGACTTTTTTATTTAAAAAGCTATTAATTATTTTATTTAATGTATAATATTTTTAAATTAATATCCCTTTTTATACTATTATTAAGTTTTATTAAACTGGTTTTTATTTTATATATATAAAGCTGAATCTAGTTATACTTTTATTTTCTTTTTTATATTAATTTATAGATTTAAGCTATATTTATTTTAAGTTTTATTAATTCCAAATTAGACTACATAAGAATTTTTATAATTTATATATTTAAAATTTATTAATTATATAAATAGTATTTATACTAATTGGCTCCAAATGCCGTTAAAGCTAAAAAGCAAAGCTTCCTGGCTGCTGGCGAAGCTTTAAGGCCGTTGGCTGTGCCTGGCATTTATGGAATAGACGTTGGAAATGGGTATTCGCTTCTCTTTGCATGTGGTGATCTATAAAGACATAAAAGTAGTGGAATTTCTAGCCATTTGCCATCTGCGACTACTCTTCGTGCCCTAAATCTAAATTTCCCTGGCAGATTAGGTACAGATTAGTCTGCTAACGTCACCTCGATGATACCCTCCTCGTCCTTCAGAAAAGGGGAGTTCCAGATTCTGACGCAAGCTAAACCAGCAGATTCAATCAACTCGATCCAGTCAGACCGAGTCCGCTTCTTGGCTGCGAGAATTGCCATCATATTGATATCGCCAGCGGCCCAATAAGCCGGACAGTTCGTATCCGGAAGGACAGATTCGTTCAGAAGAATCTTCGAGTACTTTGGGCGCATGGCGGACATGATGCTTGTGAGGATTTCGCGGCACTTATCATCTGGCCAATCGTGGAGGATGTCGTGTGTGTAATAAACACGTGCTTCTACAAGCCAATGTTAGGATTGATCAAGGCGAAAGAACTTTAAGAGAGGCTTGCCTTTTACGGGCTGCGGAGTGAAAATGTCGTGGACCATTGCTGTGATACCGGGACTCAGCGGGTCTAGAGATGAAATCGTCCCGGGAAGGTCTTGCAGGACGAGACGACCTTTGGCTTGAGGAAATCGGGCCAAGAACCGCTCTAAGTCGTGGCCCTTTCCACCCCCTATATCCACAATCAGCGTCTCGTCATCCCCCTCCGTCAACTCAGAACCCTCCAAGACCTCGGCTTCTACTGGATACCAGTCAACCCAATGTCTTTTCGTATTTCGATATCCTGCCATGAATGTATTGAAGTCTTGCATCGTCTCTTGGTTCTCGTGAATTCTCTGAAAGTAGGTGAGGTTGGTATTGAATGTCCACTGAAAAGCGCAGTGACTTCCATCCGTTGGACACTTGTAGCCGTGAGCGCGGAAATAGTCGTGCATGCGCATTTCGACTTGAGCTGAGTTGTCGTGGAGTATCTTGCTTGCTGCCTCAAGACTGGGGGTTGCGATGGCTTCCGTGAGAGAATTGGCTTTGTAGAGATGCTTGCCCAGCTCTGTCACAAATCCTATGGCCGATAGGACTCGGAGAATTCGTACTATAGAAATGGTATCAGAACTAAAATTCGACTGAGTATTTGGAGATGGAAACGTTGAGACTTACTCGTCAGCGCAACTTCCATTGAACAAGAAGTCGCAAGCTCCTCGGCTGTCATAGAACTTCCGTGATTGCTAGTTAGAGTGCGGAAAATACCTGTGTCGATCGCAAGGCGGATTGCCATTCTCTGAGACCCGAGCTAATTGCTCACAGCTTCAGTATTTTGTTGCCAAAGGACTTGTATTGGATATTCTTACCTCCCAGGCATAATGCAGTACGACCTCATCTGGTGTTTGAAGGCTGGCTACAAGCTGCTTTGCGAGTTCCAGCGCTTTGAGTCGATCATTCTCTTCCAGGGGCGTTTTCGTACAACACTCAGCAATGCTAACCGCGGCCGTCAACTGCTGGATCAGCGGCAAAGACGCATTTGTCTCCAGAACGCCTTCCCTCTCATGCATGGTTGATGCTATCGTAGATATGGCCATCTTGAAATACCAGCCCAGGTAAGAAGACGAACCAATTCGCGCTGTTTGGGAGGATTTAAATGATGGTGGAGATACTGCGAGGCTGAAGATTATCCGATATTCTTTCCTCGAACCCGGGAAAATATTTTCTTGAATATGAGGCTTTGAATAACATATCATCAGGTGCCACAATATATAGTCGTCGAGTATCTTCCCGTACGTGCTACCTAATTTACATGTGGGTAGGCAGATTCTAGTCTAAGGGCATAAGACTCAATTGTTGGCAAGTGATATCTAACCGCTGCTTCCCAATCACACTGCATTAGCCAACAAATATGATGTCTTGTAGAATCTCGGTGTGACCGCGGCGATGCCGTGTTCTATCTCTACGGCGTACATGAGCTGGAGCTTCAGTGTATCAATGGATCCAAGTTGGGTGTCGGGCACCCAATCAAAGACCATCATTTTCGCCCCGAAAGCCATTTGTTCCGCTCAGTGGCGGCTGCAGTAACGTGAATGATGCTTGAGATGGTGTGTAAGATTCGGCACATTCATAGGCCGGATTACTGCTCAGCGGGTCCTACCGAGCAGCAGGTACCTATATGTTGGAGGCTTTATGCTGCAGGGCACGGAGGAGGGGGCCAGATTAGGGAAAACGAGGATTTAGGGCTGAAAAGAGGCTCTTGGTACGATCGCATACGGCCCCTTACATTTATCAGCCGCGAGCAAGCATTTTATTGGTGGAAAAACTCGTATCTCTAGCATTTGGCTGTCAGCTTCCACCCTGCCGTCAAGACCCTGACCAGGAGGACGCCGAATCCTCCTGCAACGAGCATTGCTCCCGCGAAAGCTTGAAGCCCGGTCCATCCGTTGCGCAAAATCAAGCCTCCAAGCGGACTTCCCACCAGGATCCCGATGGAGCAGAAGATGCATACCATGCCGATCCTAACCCCAATTACCTTGATATTCGGGCACAGAATAGCGGCAATTACAGTCAGCACAAGTGATATCAGTGCTCCCGAAAAACAGCCATAGAGGAGGCAAAACACTATAGCTCCGGCAGTAGAGTTTACACCGATCCATCCAAAGGCCAAAACCGCGCTTCCGAAATAGCAGAACAGGAGCATATTCACGGGACCTACTCGATCAGCCGCATAAGTAAGAGTCTGAAATAAGTTAATAAGTAGCAGCTAAGCAATGATTCGAACACTTACAACTCTACCGACAAAAGAACCTGCGTTCAGAAAAGAGACCATGTACCTTGCCAAGTTGGAATCGACCACCTGATTTTCGACCGCGAAGCTATTGGCGTAGAACCACGGAATGTAAAGACCGATGTAGCCCAGCAGGCAAGCACCCGCGAAAATACTGAATCGCGGCTCCCTCCATGCTGTGGTGTCAAACAAACGCCTTGCGTCCGCATGTTTGAAGCGCATTTCCAAAGTCAAGATTGGGATCGCGAGAGTGGCAAGTTGGATGAAGGCAATTACTCGAGTCGTCCAGGCAAACCCAAGGGAAGGCTGCAGTGATTCGAATATGCTCGAGTAGATGACGCCTCCTGCGGTGAACTTTTAGCACTTTTCAATGTTTCATAGAGGGGAAATCGATTTTCAAAGCTCACCGATATTCCCTCCAGTAATGGCTATTCCCATAGCCAGAGCTCTTCTCTTTGGAAAATATGTCGGTATGATAGCCGTACTTGGCACAAACAGACATCCGTTACCAATTCCAATCACCAAGCCTTGGGCCAGAATCGCTTGCCAGTAAAGCGAGCATAGACTGGTCATCATCATGCCAAATACCACGAGAAAGCTACCGGTGACGACGAGAGGCCTCAAGTGGCCGTAGTCGTACAGTGGCCCCGCCACCACGCCACCAAATAGAAATAGAAAAGCTTGCAGGGATCCAATCCAAGAAATTTGGGATGAAGAATGCGATCGCAGCATATCTTGCTCGTAATATTCTTCATAGGCGCCTGAAAACCCAGTTAGTGTCAAGATGAACGTGATTTGTAACTCTCTGGGTTCCTACCGAAGGCATTCACGAGACCCCACGAATTGAAAAATAGGAAGAAGGATCCCAGACATTGAAGGCAGGACTTCAAGTTGGACGGCTGGCCTGGTGGAAGCTCAGCAGACGGTGATGATAATGTTTCCGAGACATTGTTCCTTTTCTCGTCTCCGTTTGCTGCCTCCGCAGAGGCGAGCTCCATCTTGTTACTACCCCGAGTGGATTGCGAAGAAGAACGGACTTGATGGACACCCGTCATGGTGGTATGAGAGCTTGTAGAGTTCGTCACAGTATCATCTCTTACCCATGATGAAGGCCGGAGAGAAGTAGATGGCCCGGAAAAGAAAATCAGACCATAAATCCAGCCTTGCACAAACATTACGGCGATCATGTGGGGAAATGGGGAAATGGGGGATTTCAGTTCATCCCGAACTCCGAAGAGCCTTGTCACCCTGTGCTCCTGGTGTAACAGCAGGGCAGACCTGCAAGTGTCGCTCGAATCGTCAGCTCCCCGGACGATGTGATACCGGAAATAATCAGCATCAATCAATGAAGGCGCTTACAGAAATTTAATACATCACTATTCAATGGATGAAGACCATTTATGTTGCATGATCAATGACCACTCATGTGGCTGCGTCAAGCAATCAATAATGTTGGTGCTGGTTTGCATAAATGGACAGCCGACAGGCGGTAGAACTCCAGTGGTTGGTTTGCTGGAATATTCAAGCTTGGCTTATCCGTCTCAATG
This sequence comes from Cyclaneusma minus, assembly GCA_037179335.1. NCBI lineage: Eukaryota > Fungi > Ascomycota > Leotiomycetes > Marthamycetales > Marthamycetaceae > Cyclaneusma > Cyclaneusma minus. The sequence goes on along the minus strand of JAKZHN010000002.1, from coordinate 1,425,488 downwards.
CACGAGGAACGTTCTGTGACCAACATTTCAGCTTCGCAGCCTCGCAAGCCATGGTTCCCCACGGGGTTGCAGCAGAGAGCGTGGGGGCGGAGTCATATGACAAGGGTGCTACCTATATAAAGGACTCCACTGCAACGTTCTTATCTAGGCCCCCAACTAATTTATTTCGTACACCAAGCTTGCTGCCTTGCCACCTTACGGACTCGAGGTCGAGTCCGAGGTCGAAGCGGAGCTGACATCAAGTCTTACAACCTAGCTCGTAGAATAAATCTCACACATCTAGCCCTTATGCTCCACAGATCCCCACTCGAATGATGCCAGGCTATCTCCCGCTGTAGCATCCGCTTTGTATTGCGTGATTGAATCTTCTTCTCTTGATTCTTGGGCATTTCTGCCACGTCTACAGCATGGGCTATCCTCCTCTTTCCGTGGCTCTCATTAGCGTGAGCGTCGTCTTTCCCACGCTTGCGTTCGTCGCCGTCGCATTACGGGTCAAAGCCAGACTCATCAAGCGCACTCGACTCGATGTATCCGACTACAGCATCTTCCTTGCTTGTGTCGGTTCTCCAACTCTAGCAGAAGTTCTACCGTGTGCTAAACTTAATAGTTCACATGTCTCGGCCAACTCATAATTGGGGTCATCGGAGGCACGATCGGAGGCCTCGGTCGTCCCTTAACCTCCCTGGATGCTCACACATCTACAATCTTCATGCAGGTAAGCTAGCATCTGCGAGCGAAGCTTCAACTGGCACAGCTTCTAAGTCGTTGTTCTAGGTCCTGTTTGTTATGCAGTTTTTCCATCATTTTGCCGTCTTCTACGTCAAGCTCTCGCTCGTCCTCTTCTACAAGTCAATTTTCCCGACACGGAGATTCAAGCTGGTCAGCAACTACACCATTGGTGTTCTTGTAGCTTGGATCATTGCGTTTTTCTTCGCGACATTGTTCCAAGACCAGCCGATCTCGCGCAATTGGGGAACGAATGGAACGACAATCGATTATCCCGTCTTCTACATTGTGGAGAATGTCACAGATATTATCCTTGATATCTACATCCTCTGCATGCCTATGCCTGTTATCAGTAGCCTGCATATAGACTCGAAGAAAAAGTGGATGATTGGATGCGTATTCGGGCTAGGATTCTTGTAAGTGGATGACTCCAGAATTCCAGAGATACATGCTGACCACAACTTATTTAGTTGTGTGATTGCAGGTGCAGTACGACTGTACTACTTGGTAGTCTTCGAGGAACAATACACAGGGTCTCTTCTTGATCCATTTTCCTGTAAATTTTCACAACCCGTCGATTTCTTTCCACGATATTAGCTGATGCGATGTGTGTTCACAGACTCAACGGTCAATTACATGATCTGGAACACTATCGAGCCTTGCGCATCTATAGTTACAGCTTGCCTTCCAACCTATATCCCTTTACTTCAGAGTACACGTCTCGGTCACTGGATACGAAGCGTTGGTTCCGGTATCTCAAACAGTCTTTCAACGAGAAAGAGATTTCCGACATGGTCGAAACCAAAGCCGAAGAAGCAGTTAGCATCATCAATTACCAATCTCACAGAGATAGAAGATGATTGGGGTTCTAAAAGTTCAAATGTTGCGGGTGTGGAGACTCGGTGCGAAACACTTGAAATGGGACATAGTAGTGCAGTTACGTCTGCTTCTGAGGTGTAGTATCTGCCAATCTCGGGCTTAGAGTTGTGAAGAAAACAGCCGGCGATAATGGTCTACGAAAAGAATTGAGGTGTGGAACATGCAAACTGATCTGCTGAGCATGGCCTTTAGAGCCCGAAATAGTGTGACTTGCGTGGTGCAGGAGGAAGCCAGAGGAATCCCTACTAGTGGAGGCTCGCAGAGGTTTTGACGTGAAATTGATATTCAACAATAAATCGCATTCGTATTATCGCATGCACCTTCCCTGCTACCAACAATTTATGCGCCTGTTTTCCGCAAGGCTACAAAATGTGGATTACTTAGCACTTTGCATATGCAGGTCAGCAGCGGGTCGAATGTTCCTGCCGTTTGCTGCTGGGCCTGGATGCTAGCTGCTGAATCACGTGATCCTGGGCACCTGCATATATATTGCCGATCAGCCGCACACAGAAGGTTGTCCGTTCAGCTTTCACCCCCCCCACGCAAACATCATGGACAAGCTCAAGGCACCGATCAATTTTCACAATTTCTCTCCCTCAAGCCAACGCGCGAAGCGGGTCGAAACATGCGATCACAGCAACTGGTGATTTCTGTCTGTGACAGAACTAGAAAGATGAAGAACTAACACAGCAACAGGATATGGTTCGAAGAACAGCTCGAGAAGTCAGCGATCAAGCCCGTCTCCAATCTTGGAACGGGATTCATGTACGAGTATTCCCAAATAACCTTTTCAGAGTGGCGACTGACAGAGAAAAATCAGCGAGTACAATCCACCTGACTTCCTGATCGAGGCACATAAGGAAGCACTGAATGATGTCGAACATAATCAATACGGACCGAATTCGGTACACTTCTTTCCACTAGATGCTATCTATGACGGAATCAGGCGCTAACCAAGATTACTAGGGTATGCCGGACTTCAAAAAAGCCCTCGCAGAAACATACTCGCCTCTTTTGGGCCGAAGCCTCGAGCCTGAGACGGAGATCTGCGTCACCTCTGGTGCCTCGGAAGGCCTGCTGAGCTGTGTTATGGCCTTTGTCAATCCTGGTGAAGAAGTCATTCTCATAGAGCCCGTCTTCAGCGCGTACGTTCCATTCCGAGCTGAGTGAATTTGAGCACCTGACTGACACGTGCGAAATCTTATAGCTATGTGATTTATATCGAGCTGGCCGGAGGAATTCCTCGCTATGTCCCATTGCATCCACCACCAAACTCAGATGCCAAAGTCTCCGCAGGAAACGACTGGACTCTGGACATGGAGGAGTTGGAGGCAGCCATGACACCAAAGACCAAGATGATCGTGAGTCCACCTAGTAACAGCCGATTCTTAGTTTTGCAGCTGATCTCGACCCACTAGATGTTGAATAATCCGTATGAACACCCGAATCTTGAACCCCCCATTCTTGAACCACCAATTCTTGAACCCCCGATTCTTCGACCACCGATACTGAACCCCCCGCCCCTAACCCCCTGACTAACATGAAACACAGGCACAACCCCATCGGCAAAGTCTTCACCTCAGCCGAGCTCCAAGCAATCGGCGAGCTCTGCATCCGCAAATCCATAATAATGGTATCCGACGAAGTCTACTCCCGTGTCGCCTTCACACCCACATTCACCCGTCTAGCCACCCTCTCTCCCTCCTTCGCGCGCAACACTCTCACTGTCGGCTCAGCCGGGAAGCTCTTCAATGCCACAGGCTGGCGTCTAGGCTACGCTCTCGGCCCAGCTGAGCTGATCCATCCTGTTCAAGCGGCGCATTTCCTGCTCTGCTACACTACTGCTGGCCCGGTGCAAAAAGCTGCTGCGAGGGGATTGAGAGAGGCGGAAAACAATGGTTGGTGGGAGCTGAACCGGAGGGAGATAAAGGGGAAGGTGGATTCTTTCTGTGAAGTTCTTGATGAACTTAATCTTCCGGTAGGCCCTGCATTTCTTTTTTGCTCTAAAATGAAGTTCGATATCCCGAACCGAAATGTGAACGCTGAAACTGCGTGCCTAGTATGTCTACCCATCAGGAGCGTACTTCGTCATGGTGCACACAGCGGGTATCCAAATCCCAGAAAGCTATCGTTTCCCTCCTTCGATCGCTAGTCTCTCTCGAGACATGAAGCTTTGCTGGTTTCTGATCAACGAAATCGGCGTTGCATCAATTCCTGGAAGTAGTGAGTTCCACCTCTCTTACACACCCTGTCCTACACACCCTCTCCTACACCCCTTCCCCTGAACCCATCCCATACACCCTTCTCCTACACTCCCTCCGCTACATCCCCTCCCCTGCGCACCCCCTCCACGCCTCAAACTCCTACCCGGCAACATCTACCCCTGGGCCCCCAATCAACCCGGCAAGAAACCAAAATGCGAAGCCCACGTCCCCTAGAAATTTTCTAAGCAGTGCCATCACACCAGCATTCTACGGACCAGACAACGCCCAAATAGGATCAAACTTCCTGCGCTTCGGAGTCTGCAAGTCAGCCTCAGGCCTGGAACTCGCAAAACAAAGATTGAGGAAACTGAAGGATGTGCTTGCGAGGATTGATACAGGGGAGTGACGGACAATGATGCAGAGGAAGGAATGTCTGAAAACTAGGAGACTAGGTGAATGCTAGTCATTTGCTGGACAGAGCCAAGCCCCTTTCAGATCTTCATACCCATTAGAATGTGACACAGCTCTTTTCCAAGTCTAGCATAGGTAAGGTGTTTTCGAGCATGCAAGCTCCTGGCTTCCAAAATAAAGCACCTTCGTCCCGGCGATCCACAAACCCTACCTCCACGGGCTCCCAGCCCCCTTTCAGGAACTTTCAGGGATCGGCGTAGTCCCAGGCCCAGCCGGAGACAAACACAGGCATCAAGTCGAGTCCATCTAGGTAACGGACACAGGCCGAAAACAAACAAAAGATTCCGAAAACTAGTGTTGGAAGAAATCTCAGAAATCCAAGAGAACGTTGCGAAAATAATCTCTCACGCTATTCAGACTGCAAATCCAACGAGTCCAGGCGGGACTGCATAGACTACGGTGATCGGTCTGGACGAACAGCCCGCAGTGCAACGATAAACGTCCTCGGCTAGGTCGAAGCTTTAGACTAAATCTCCCGGTCCGCCGCCCGGGTTACGAATTCCCGAAATTTCAGGGGCGGGCGGTTCCAGAATCCCCCAACGTTAACTTCTATGCACAAAGCACGCCACGATGTGCACACATAAATCCAAAGCAGAGAAGCGTATTGGATGAGAGATATCGAGAGACCCGTGTTTAGGAAAGCCATTGCAGAGCACAGGATGCCAAGAAGAAGAAAAGATGACACAGAAAACTCGAAAAAGACGGTCTAAAGAGCAAAGCAAGGAAACAGAGTGAACAGAGTGTCTTATAAAGACCTTTGAAAGGGGGATTACTTTGTTAGAGACGAAAATGATAAATCTTAAACAGAGAAGACTAGCGAGCGGAGTACATCCTCCTCTTATTTCTCAATGTACCATTAAGGTAGTACTTGTACATGTAGTAGTACCTGCTTACCGTAACACGAAGCCAGCCAATCTTGCATCAATCCCCATGTGGCATTGCAGTAGCCTGTGCCAGCAGCCAGCTCAGCTATACCGTCAAATCACATTTCCTCACCACCCATCATCGCAATACCCAGCCTTACCGCGTAGCCTGCGTAGCCTGCATAGCCTGCGTGGCAACTTCCATCCCGCAAACTAGTCCACGATGTTTCAAACCAGCAGACCAATCTACAAACAGTGCAAGCCACCGCAGCTCCGCAATCTCTGAATACTTAATACTATCACCACCGTCAACATCAACCTTCGCATACAAGATTACATTCAGGAACCACCCCACCTAAGTAACAAACTCAACCAGGGGAAAGTAGCTTCCCCCCATCCCACGCCTGTGGCAGTCTAGGTCCGCGCACAGACCACTCCGGGGCAATAGCTCCTTGTACCAGCCAATAACGAACGCTCTTCCCACCCCGTCACTGACTATTAACAGTGACGTCGAGCATTCCCAGCGTCGATCATGCATCTTGTCTTCTTAAACAAACAACCCAGAGCCTCTTTATGCTGCACAAGAAGACCATATTGAAAGCTTTCAGTGTTGCCTCATCCCGCCTCAAAGACAAATAAAAAACTGTTCAAAATTAATTGTTCAGCAACATCATCAGTTTTTGACATATTTTACAAAGGCTTTGACACGACGTACGTCGCAATGATCACGGATGATGAGAACGGCGCAACTCCCTCCGCCAACACAACCAGCAGGGGAATCCCTCGCACATCCGACGAACCTCCAATGTCCAAACAGCGTTCATCGTCCAAACAGCGTTCATCGCATTTCCAATCCCGCCTCCCAACCCACTCCCCCAGCGGCGGCGGCGATGGCCGCGGTGGTACAGACAGCCTACGCCACCGCCGCAGCAGCAATTTCTCCGACCTTTCCTTTTCCGAAACTCGCAAGTCCCTAAAAGACTCGACGGATGATTTGCTGCATCCGACTGCGGGGGGGATGGGGGTGAATGGCGTGCATCTGAAGGGCATAAGGGAGCATGAAATGCATGAATCGAGTCCGTGGGAGAGCTTGCCGTTGGTTTTTGCGCTGGTGCCGGCGGTGGGGGGGCTGGTGTTTAAGAATGGGAGTTCGGTGGTTACGGATGTGATGTTGTTGGGGCTGGCGGCGGTGTTTTTGAATTGGAGTGTTAGGTTGCCTTGGTGAGTACGGTGCCTGAGAATCTTTTTCGAGTTTCGCGGGAATCGAGCAGGGGATGGATGTATATGTGTGGTTGGCATTAAATATGTGTGGGGAAAGAAATTGAAATGAGAATGACAATTGCTGATGTTGACGCGAAATATAGGGATTGGTATCGATCGGCAAGGACTATTCGAGTAAAGGAAGAGGCGATGGGAGAAACCTTGGGAGAAGCAATGGATGAAGATGATGCCGAAGCTGGGAATGGTGGCGAGACCACTGAGAACCTGGAAGCTTCGCGTACTTCGCTGAACGATGTGCCCGAAGAGTCCGAAGACCGACCGACTTCAGCGACTTCAAGTCCACGATCCACATCGCCAGCAGACAAGACCCGAAGAAGAAACTCACCAGCACACGAAGCCGCCTCCAACGAGCTATACATGCACGAAACCCTAGCCCTCATCTCTTGCTTCCTCTTTCCCATCCTCGGAGCCTACCTGTTACATTCCCTGCGCGCCCAACTCTCTCGTCCGTCCGAAGGTCTGGTGTCGAATTATAACTTGACGATTTTTCTGCTGGCGTCGGAACTAAAGCCAATGAGCCATCTCATCAAACTGATCCAAGCACGTACCTTGCACCTTCAGAAAACCGTCAACTCAAATCCCTACACCAGTACCACAGCAGATACAACCAACTCCAACCGCGAAGAGATCAAGCAGCTCATCACTCGAATCGCAGAGCTTGAAGCGCGACCAATGAATGCCTCAACATCAGGTCTCAGTTCCTCCCCACAATCCGACTCACCACTAACCGGCAAGCAAACCTCCTCAATCTCCCACGAAGTGCGACGAACCATCCAGCCCGAGCTCGATGCGCTAAACCGCGCAGTGCGTCGATATGAGAAGCGCCAAACGCTGCAGACGATGCAAACCGAATCGCGCCTCTACGACCTCGAAGTAAAGCTCAATGATGCGCTTTCGCTCACAGCGCATGTCGCGAAAACAAGCCAGACGCGACAGCGCAGCGCATTGGCGACTCTGATCGAGTGGGCGGCGACGGGTGTTGTGCTGCCGTTGCAGATATTTGGGGCGGTCATGGCGTTGCCGTTCAAGGTGCTGAGGATGCCGCTCGGGTTTGGGAAGAGGAAGGTGGCGACTGGGAAGTATCAACAGATGCAGGCGCAGGAATATGAGGTGAAGAAGAAGAGGGAGGGAGGGAAGATGAGCCAGAATGGACGGGGAGGAAGCGGGAGCGAGAGATTGCAGAGGGGAGGTGCGGCGAAACGTTGATGGATGAGGACGGATGGAGGTTGCGTGATAGGACGTTGCGTGATGGAAAGTGGTCGTGTTGAGAAGCACCTGTCACGGGCCTGGCGTGTCTTCTTGCTGGAGTGACCAGTTTTCGTCGGCTCAATAATGTAATGCTCGGGGTCGCCGATGGAATGGAAGTAAGGAATGCCGTGTGCTGTCGATTTTCCATGGAGATATCGGGTAGAACGGATGGTGGTCTGGACGGTTCGAATGGTCTCGGTGGTGTTCCTAGTTTAGCGATGGAGTTGGAACGTACGAAAAACATTCGGGGGTTTCACGGTGCGAGATTAGCCAGTAGATTAATTTAATTTTTATTACTGCTTCAGGCTAAAATTCATATTCAATTGTGAGAATCACAAATTTTGTTAGAGATTTAAAATTCGAGATTATTTTAGCTATTAAATTAATTTGACGACGTTTTGCAATACTATTATTAAATAATTTAATTATTTAATAATTTAAATTATACCATATATTTTAAAATGCCAGTAAATTTTTTAAATTATAAAAAACTGGGCTATTATTGGCTTTTTATAATCTATATCAAATTAGCTATTTGGTTTTTTTTGGCCATTTATACAAGCGGTTTATTTTTTATTTAATAATTTAAATATTATTGCGATTATTATAGCTATAGCTACCGTATATAGCTTAGCTTAGCTTAATTAGCGGAGAAGGGAGGGGATAGCTTTAATATTATAAAGCTTACCCTTTTTTTCAAAAAAAAAACAACGCTTATAATTGAATATATCCATTTTTAGCGTGTAAGCCACTACCCCTAGTAATTCTAATATTAATTAGTATTTCTTTACCGGAATATAAATTGGCTAGGGTGTAAAAAAAATTAAAAAGCCGTTTTTTATAAACCGGTATATTATTCGAACCTTGCCAAGCTAGCGGACCGCCGAATTAAACGACCGGTATATTATTTAAATTCTGCCGGTTTAACGGTTCCGTTTTTAGCTGTATTAAGCTTTTAGTAAATGCTTTAAAAATTATTATAGCGAAGCTTTAAATTAAAAAAGCAATGCTAATAACGAATTTATACCCTATTATTTAATTATATTTTAAAAACTATTATAGCGAAATTTTAAAAATTTCCGGCCAAATTATTATTAAAAATTATTTATAAAATTAGCAAAAGCTATTTATAATTTAATTATATTTATCGAGTTTGAAAATTATAGCTAGTAATTTTTTGTTATAATTTGGTTGCTTTTTATTATATAATTGATTAAGTTTATAGCTTTTAACGTTGCTATTATTTTAAATTATTTAATTTGCTTTTAAAATTTACGATTACCCGAAATACCCTTTCCGATCCGTTTTTTTTGGAGATTATTTAATTAATTATTTAATCCGATTAGCAAATTTGAAATTTTTAATTCTATTATTATAAATAACGATTCAATTAGAAATTACCTATTAAAATTGTCCGATATATAATACTTTAATAGAAATCGATTTTTCTAACGGCTTATAATTGGCGGATTAATTTAAAATAATGCGGGAAATTTTAAAAACCCTAATAATCTATTATTTTTTTGGATTTTATACTATTATACAATCTTTGTGGATTTATAATTAAAGCTGCAATATTCCGAAATATACCGCCATTTTTGTTTTACCGCTATCCCTTTATTTTAAAAATACAAAAAATCATTATAATAACGCCCGATTTTTGCAGTTTAATTTCCGCCAGTTTTGCAGCTTTTAAAATATATTTTTGCAAAGCTGCGGGATTATTCCTTTATTTTTCGGCCTTCGAATTATATATTTAGATTTTTTTTTGAATTTTAAAGATTTTTTCCTATATATTAGAAAGCCGTTTATTTGCTATTTTTTAAAATTTATTAATTATTTTATTTTTTAAAATTAATTTTTTTAATTTACCAATATAGCTTTTTTTCAAAATTTTAATATTTTTAATATTAATTAAAACAAATGTGCTATTATTGCTAGCTTATATATAAATAAAAAATTTAACCCTATTAGCAAGATTTTTTAAAGCTATTATTACCTTGTTAAAAACAATGATTTATTAAAATATAATGCTGCTAATATTGCTGCTAATATTAAGGCTGTTTTAAATTTTTATATCCTTTATAAATATAAAAAAAATATAAAAGATCAGCTTTAAAATACTGCCCTTTAATATTAATTTAAGCAGGATTTTAGTATTTAAAAATAAATCAATTGAATTAAATTTAATAATACGGCCTATAAAATAATGCGGAGAGTTTTTTATTTTAAGGGTATTTTTATTTTTTAAAGCTATATTTATTAAAATTTTAAAGCTTTATATATTAAAAATAAATAATATAAATGGATTGCTAAAAAGATCCGTTTATCTGCGGATATTTATAAAAAAAAGTTTTTTATTTTCTAATAAATATGTTTTTAATTGCTAGCCAATTAGTAATAGCCTTTTACCAATAGTATATTTCCTTTAGCTTTTAAAGCCTTTCCTTTTTTTCCTGCCCGCTTTAATGCTAATAAATCCAATCCCGATTATTTAAGCTTTTCATTTTTTTCGCAATTCTTGCAATATTAATATTATTTTTTTGGCTATTATGGCCGCCGAAATAATAATGGCGCATTTATTTTTTTATATAATATTTCTATTAATTTTTAAATTTTTAAAAAACTTGCAAATTTAATAAAGGGATATTTAATATTTTAAATACCAAACTATAATTCTTTTATAATCTTTGCATTAAAATTGATTTGGAAATAAACAATTATATTAAAGCATTTTTAATTATATTAAAAAATAAGGCTAAGGATTTTTATTATAACGAGATTGCTAATAAAATTTATTTAATTGAAAAAAATTAAATGGATTTGCAAGCGCTTTAAAAAGGGAATTTATAAATCTATACTCAAGGTTTTGAAATCTATACCCGCTAACCCGATTAGGAAAGCGCCGGGGTTTACCCGGGTTTTTTTTAAAAATCGAGGTCCGGTCGACGTGCAATAAAAAAAGCCGCATGCGCACGTGCCACATTGTGTAACCATACAAGGCTAGCAAGCAAGGCTGACCAAAAATCAATTGCTATTTGCCAAAAATCATCCACCAAAATTAAAAGAACATGAATAATTTAACCCTATAAGCAGCTATTTAAATATTTGAAAATGCTATAAAAAGCCTTAATTGAGCTTTATTTGGCCAGCTAAATTTCCTTTGTAAAGCCCTAAAATTGACTAGAATTGAATGCTTTAATTTGAAGCTCCAAATATTTCCAAAGGCGGAGACACATGATTTTGCCGGGTGCTAGCCTAATTGGGTAAGGCGTGGTGCGGAGTGGTGGTGGCCCGAGCTTTTGTCGCACGTCGACTTTTCGAATTTTTTAAAAAATCGCTAAAGCTTGGGTAAAGCCCGGGGCTTTCCCAATTGGATTAGCGGATATAGATTTATAAATTCCCTTTAAAAATTAAGCTAATTATGAAAAATATTTTATTATATAGCATTTAATTAATTTTAAATTTATTTTAAATAAAATAGCTAAATTTAAAAAAATAAAGCTTAAATGCTTAAAGATTTTATTTAATTGGTTATATAATATTTAGCAAAATTTTAATATTATTTATAAAATTTAAAAATTCAATTTATATAATAAATCTATTAACGCTATTATAAATATTAAAAAATGCTAATATACTTTTATAAAGCTTGCTAATAACTATAAAGACTTTTGCGCCGATTTTAAAAATTTAATTTTAATTTATATAAAATTTAAGGAAATTTTTAAAAATAAGCAATTTATAATTAACCGTTATTTTAGCAATTGCAAACGAGATTAAAGCCGTAGTTTTAATCAAAGCTATTGAAATTAAAGCGCCAATTAATTTTTTAATTTGCTTTAATTATTATTATTATTATTTTTAGCTAATTGCCGTTGTTTTATTTATAGTAAACCGATTTATTGGTTAATTAACCACTTTTTTAAAAGCGAATTAGTAAATATTGTAATTGAAGTAATATTTATTGCTTTTAAAATAAAGACTATTTAAATAATATATTCTATACCTTTTTAGTTAAATATAAAAGTGATTTGCAAGCTTGGCTAAATAATAAGGGTTTCTTTTTTAATATATATTAAATAATGCAAAATATTAGTTTTAATAATGGGTTTAAATTTGGATTTTCGGATTTAGATTTAAATTAATTATATAATAAAAATTTTGCAGAGTTTAAATAAATAATAGCTAATATGGATTTTGGCTATAATTTTGCAAAATATATGAAAAAAAATGCTTTTTTATTTTTTATTTTTTATTGCTTTTATAATTAAATATAGCGAGGTTAATAAATTAAAGACTTTTTAAATGCTTTATAACCAATCCGCTTTTTATACCGCTATTGCTATTAAGTTTTATATATATATATTGCGATTTTTAAACCGAAATTAATAAGGTTTTTATATTTATAAACTATTATTTGTTTATAAAGTTTTAGGGAATTATATTTAATAACGGTGCTATTAATATATCTATAATTGAATTCCTTTAATTTTTGGCTTTTTGGCAATTATTTAATTTAAAGTTTAATATTATTTAAAATAAGCATAAACATAAATTTGGCAAAAGAATTATATTTATTATTAATATAGCGTATATTCTTTTAGCGTTACTAATTTTTATATTATTTTAATAAATATCCTATTTTTTTTTTCATTAATAATATAGATTATTTTGGTATTTATTTTAATATTTTTTAAATACTTTTTATTAAAACAAGCTTATAATACCAATTATTTGGAAATAAAATTATTGTTGGCTTTATTTTAATTTTAAGGATTATATTACCAAAATTAATTTAATTTATAGATATTTAATTAAAAAGGAATTTAAATTATTTTATCAATGATTTAAATATCCAATAATTAAAAAGCTATAAAAATTGCTTTTTTATTTTATTATACTTTTAATAAATATATGCTAAAGAAAATCAATAAACTTTGCTATTAATACCAAATTTATTTTAAGGCTTTTGGTAAATTTAAGTTTTTTTTTTGTAAAAAATTTCAGTTTAATGCAAAAATTTCAATCGATTTAATTTATATTAATAAATAAAAAGTTATTTATATTATAAATATAGCAATTGCTTTTTAAGCAGCCTAATTTATTAAATTTAATAGCATTAAAAACATTTGGAAAACTATTTAGTTTTGCTGGATTAATATTTATTTTAGCCTATTTAATCGAATAATTTATAACGCTGGAAATGAAATTCATAGCGCCAAAAAAATGGCTTGTATAAAATTAAGGTTTTTCCAGTGCCAATTAAATTCTATAATAATATTAATAAAAATAAACACTATTATGTTATTTTTTATTAATTTTATAAAATAATTTAAAAAAATCTTTTTATTTTGCCTAAGGAATTTATATTTTAAATAGCCATTAAATTAATTAATAATATAGCTGGCCCTAATAATTTTATGCCTATTTTTTTAATATTTGGTATATATTTTTATATAATTAAGTTTTTAACTCCGTTATTTATTATGCTTAAAAAGGCTAAAGCTATTTATAAAATTATAAAGCAAATTTAAAAAAAATACTAAGCGTATTATTTTAAATATATTAGCTATAAGGAACGATTTTAATATTATATTAATTTTAGACTTTTTGCTTTAATTAAAAATAATAATTTATAAGGGATATATTAAGCGCTGGACCGGTTTATTTATTATAATTGTATATATATATATATATTATAAGGGAATAGGATTATTAAATTATATTATAATAAAAAAAAAGTTCTATAAAATAAATTTAATAATTTAAATTATAATTTATTTTTTTCCAAATTTCTTTTAGCCCCAATTCGAATATTGCGATTTGCGGAGCAAATTGCAAATTATTTTTTAATTGAAAAAAGGCCAATTTTTGCCTTGCCAATTATAGCGCTATTTATAGCTTCGATTGCAATATCTTTTGCAATTTTAAATGCGATATTATTAGCGATGCCAAATATTTTAAAATCAAGGCCAATTTCCGAATTTGCTAATAATAATAATTTGTATTTAAAAACGCTATTTTCTTTTTCTCCGAAAAAAGGTCGCAATTATTTAAAAGGTAGTAAAAATAGTAAAATAAAGAAATATTATATTTATAATAATTTAAATGCTTATATTATTTAATTTAAATAATTCGATATTATAAAAATTAAAGGGTTTTAAGCTTTTGGTATTTTTAAATCTAAAAAATATAATTCGAAAATCCATAATAAATTTTTAAAATTTCACGCTTAAATGGTTTAAAAAATTAAAGGCAAAATAATTAAGTATTTTTATAAAAAATTAAAGTTAATAGTTTAAAGCTATAATAATGCTGGTAAAAAAAGTTTTTTATGCAATTTTTAATAATTTAATATATTAGCTAGCAATTAATTATAGCCTTGGCTTTTTATTTTTAGAAATTTGAAAAAAGGCTTTATTTTCGGAATATTATTTAGGCTTATTTATATTTGTATTTTTAATTTTAAAAAGTGATTTTATATAAATTATTTAAAGGAATTAAGCATTTTTATTTTTCAAAAATTATTATAAGGATTTTAAAGCCTTTATATAATATTGCGAAATTTGGATTATATTAATAAATAATTTATTTTAACTATTATAAAAACAAACTATTTATAAAAATATTTACCTTTAATTTATATTTTATAATTATAAATTTCCCGGATTATGTTTTAATTATAAGCATGCAAATTAACGATATTTTAATCCTTGCAAATAAAAAATAATCCAAATTAAAAAAAACAAGAATTTAAATCGGTTTTTTTTAAGGCTAAGCTAAAATAATGCTTTAATAATAAATTATTGATTTTCAACGGCAGTATTTTAATTTAAATTAACGGTTATATTTTAATGGTTTAAAAAAATGCAGCAAAAACTTTAAATTGGTTAATTTTAAATCCCCTAATATATTATAATAATATATTAAATAAAAAGCTAGGGGAATTTACCTAGCTATAAACTTTTAATTAAAAGCTTTTTATAATTTTTCCATTGCAATTTAATACCAATTTTTAATTAAAGCGGATATTAAAGCCTTTAATAAACGAATTAAATAATGCATGCAATAGTTTAACCGGCATTTTATTTATTTGCTAATTAATTTGGCAATTATAAAGCTTTATATATTTATAAATGGATTTTTTGCTAATAATTCTTTTTTCAATCAAAATATATTATTATATTGGTTAATAAAGACTTCAATAAAAAAAATATATATTTAGCTTTATAGGCAATTTCCTTTATTGGTTTTTTATTAAAAATAAAAATAAAAATTAATTTTTTTTAGCGAGCTATTTGCTATAATCTAGGGAATAAATATCGAAATTGAAATTATTATTATTTTTTAATTAATTATAAATTATTTATTGCTCTTTTAAATTTCTATTATTATTTATACCAATTTCCATTTCTTTTATAACATATTAATTAGGCTGGGTATTATAATTAAAAAAAAGCTAATAATTAATATCCTTTACCTTCGCTAAAATTATAAGCAAAAAATATATATAAAGAATCTGCTAAATTAATATATAAAGAATCTGCTAAATTAATAAATAAAATAATCCTATAAACGCAATAATAAAACTTAATTCGAATTAGTCTTTTAAAATATTTATAAACCGCAATAACGTAATTATTTAAATGGAAAAGTAGGTAAATTATTCCAAGGATTTCTTAGCTATCAAAAATATATATTTAATTAATTTAAAAGGCAAAAGCTTGGATAGTTTTATATATTCGGATTAAATAGGTTTATAGCCTATTTTTTATAAGCTAATTATAGTTTAAATTTTTTTTGGTTTTTTAAAAAAAAATTGCTAATATTGCGATTATTATAGCTATAATCGTAGCTATAATTATAATTTTAGCTATAATTACCGTAAATAGCTTGGCTTAGCTTAATTAGTAAAAAAGGGAAAGGATAGCTTTAATATTATAAAGCTTACCCTCCTTTTTTTTAAAAAAATATAATGCTTATAATTAAATATATTCATTTTTTAACGTGTAAGCGATAATTTCTAATAATTATAATAAATATAATTTAGTAATAATATTATTAATTAATTATAATATTATATAATAAATATTACATTTTTTTAATTAACCAGGCCTTTTGCAATAAGCGCTATTGTTTTTATTCAATTATTTTAAAAGCTATTAAATAGCGTATCGAAATTTTCCCCTGCTTTTTAAAACTCGATTTAAATCTTTTGCTAAGGTTTTGTATAAATTTTATTAATATATATTTAATAAAATAACGGATTACCCAATTTTTTAAAATTGCTTTTTAAATTTATAAGCTTTTATAAATAAATAATTATATTACGCTTTATATAAATTAAAATATATAAATATTAAAAAAGGCTTTTTATTAATATTTTTTTAAAATATTTTAAAAGGCTATTTTTACAATTGTATTTGCAAAATAATTTTTTTAAAAGGATTAATATATTAAATAGCCTATAATTAAGGAAAAAAGGCTAAAAAATAAAGGAATAAAAAATGCGTTAGCTTTGCAAATTATATTAGCAAAATTAATAATATTTATATTGTTTTTAATATATAATTTGCAAGCAATTAAAATTAAAAATACTTTTATAATTAAAAATCCAGGTACTCTTTTATATATATTGCTATTTATAATAATATAAAGCGCTTTTCGTTTTTTATAGCAAATAATTTTGGCAACATTTATAATGCCAAAATATAGGATAGAATTAATTATTTAAGCGATTAGAATAGTTAAATTAATTGAGAAAATCAATTTCCAAAAGTTAGAATTCAATTATTTTTAAAACTGGTGGAGTTTCAACAATTTTAAATTTGCGCTGCCAAAAACCGCTAAACTCAGCGCTTTCTAGCGCTGTTTAGCGCTTTTAAATACCCAAGCCTTTTATAAACCTATAACGCTATAAAATTAATTATTTTAAATTAATTCATAGTAAAATTAATTGAGAAAATCAATAATCAAAAATTAAAATTAAATTATTTTCAAGACTGGTAGCACTGCAATTGATTTCGTAAATTTGGGGGGTCTTTTAATTTTGGTAATTTAGAATTAAAAAACTGTCCAAATTTGCTTTTGGTAAACGCTATTATATTTTTGCTAATTTCTTTTTTAAAATTTGATTTTAAATAGAACTAAATTGGCCAATTTAATTTAGACCTTATATATAAAATATTATAATATTAATGCATTATTTTATAGATTTTTAATTGCAAATATAACGATATTAAAACGGACTAAAATTGCTAATAGGTATTATACCCGTTAAATTTTGGAAATTAATAATAATTTAAGCTAGTAATAAAAGTATAATTTTCTTCATATCTTTAAAAAAGCCTATTAATTTTTTATTAGGACCTATTTTTTGTATTTAATTAAATTTATTATTAAGCAAGCTATAAAGGTCCCAAATTTAAGGGGTAGAGTAATTTAAATGTTTTAGTTGAGTGGTACCGGAGGGTTTCGCCGTAATATTAAATATGCTTTTAATATTTTTAAAAGCCGCTAAAAAATCCTTACCGCCTTGCAATTATAAATTTACAATAATATCAATTATAAATTTGCAATAAAATAAATTATTGCTTATATAATTCTATATAATATATTAATAAAACCATTATAAACTAAAAAAATATATATAATAATAAAAATATAGCGGATATTTATAATTTGCGAATAAAAAAAATAGCTAAATATAAAATAGGCTAAAATTAATATAATAATTGAAAAAAATTGATTATAATGGATTATATTATAGGGCCGCTATAATAAAAAAATAAATTAGTTTTAAAAGGATTTTTCGCGCTTTTTTTTTGGCTTGCAAGGCTATTAATTAAAATTTAAAATTCCGCTTTTATTAATTAAGCAAAACTTATTATATTTGGCGTTGCATTTTTATTTGGGCTAGTTTTTTTATATTAATTTTTAAATTGCAGGATATATTTTTAATAGCAATATTTTTCTCGATCTGTTTTTTTATTCATTTGCATTTAATTGCTTTCTTTTTTCAAATAGACTTTTATTTTGCGCAGGTTTTTTTAATTCAATTTTTGTTTATATTATAAGCGTATTTTTAATATCCTTAATAATCCGCTGTTTCTTTTAGCCTTTTTTTTATATAATTGGAATTAAAACTGCTATTAATGTTTCTTTAAGCTATTACGCCGGTATTATTAAAAGGTATAATTTTGTTTATGCTTTAATTTCTTTTTTAAATTATTTATATTTCTATTATTTTTATTATTTAATTAAATGCAATTTTTTGCTATAATATAAAATGCTTTAAAGCTTAAATATTAATTTGCTAAATTGCTAATATAATAGCTATAAAAAATATTGCCTAGGTATTAAAAAGCGCTTTGTTTTTAATTGGCGCTTTATTTTTGGCTGGTATATTTTTTTTAATTAGCGTATTTCTTTCGACTAGTATATTTTTTTAATTGGGATTTTGGCTGGGATTTTAATTTGTTTTCTTTTTAAATTTTCGCCATTTGCAAAAATATATTTAATAATTAATAAAATGCTTTGCTAATTTAAAACTGGTGTTTAATAATACGCTAGCGGGTTTATAATAGCTTTTTTAAAAAACATATTATTTTATTTAAAATAGTATAAATAATTATTAAATATATATTTTATAGCTTGATTAAATAATTTTAAGTAGAAATAAACTAATTTTTTTTTTTAAATCAATGTTTCTTTTATAAAAATATTTGCCTGTTTTTTGCGCTATACTTTTCGGCTAATAATAGTTTTTAATTTATTGCGCTAAATAGTAAAGGCTTTATACAGAATTTTAAATTTAATTTCTATTTATTTGGCAAAATTACTATTTTTTAAATAGCAATTAATACGTATTTTTTTGGCAATTTGCAAGCGTATATTAATTATGAAAACATTTTTATTAAAAAAAGTATTAAATTTGTTTATTAAATTTAATTAGGCTATAATTTTAGCCATTTGGAAAAATAGCTAAAATACGCGCGTATTTTGGCTATTATTTTGGATAGTTTTTGGCGCTTAAAAAGCATTTTAAATAGCAATTGGCGGCGCTTGGGATATAATATAAAGCAATTAGAATTTAAATTATAAAAATAGCTTTATTTACAAAGGAATTTATAAAGCAAATGCATTCCAAATGCATGCTTATTTATTAAATCTGCCCGAGATTATTTTGAAAATAAATATAAAATTAATTATTTGGCCGATTTTTGATTTTTTTTTAAAATCGGAGATTATTTCGTTTTTGCAGAGTCAAAATTATTTTTGTGAATTTAAAAATGGGCTGGAGATAATTTAAACTCCCAAACCCGCTGGCTAATCTCTCACTGTGAAACCCCCTATTATACCCGCTTCTATCCCTCGCAATCCGCCTAGATTTCAGGTCTCAGATCAGTCAGTATGTTGGAAGTACACATCACATCTCACCACGCATCACTCACTTAACATGTTCTACTCCCGACATCTCTCCTAGTTCTCGGCCGTCAAACCTGCATGGAGTCAAGTATCGCGTCCCTTACTTCGGCGTTTAGTTCATTTTTTCAGCCATGTGACCATTGCTCCAGATTTCGGTTTTCCCCCAGATTGATGAACCACGTTCCAAGGTCGCAAGGTCCAATCCTCGCTCCGTCGGTTTGTCCATCTAGCTCACCGAATCACCGTTCAGCAGATCAATTCGAAATATATAGGTACATAGGGATGTGTGGGTATGACAAGGCGGCGATTCAAGCGTGTCGGGCACGTGTGTCTCGACCATCTTCGCCTCTTCCGTCATTCCTATCGGACCAAACCGTTGCATTAGAAATCGAATCCTTGTGCTTCGACGTGCAATCGACATTATTCAGGATTGTCAGGCTCTGACGCTCAGGCTTTTCAGACGCGCAAAACTTGCCCGGTTTGTTTTCTCACCACCCAGCAGCTTTGCAAGGTTCGATTTGAAAATTTCTGGGGATCTTGACTGGACTGGATTGTTATCGTAAATAAGTGGAGCGCACGGGAGACATCGTGGAGAAGATGTGGAGTTTTGTGGAGTTTTGGGCCAAGCGCCAAGCATCGATGCTTGAGACTTTGTGGAGTCTGCCCGGCCCACCTTCCTCGGCCGACGGGCTTTGCGCCGCCTCCGCCTTCATCCCCATTGACGATTCCCATTCGCTTGGCTGGTGCTCCAATACCCCGTCTCTCCGCATTAGCAACATAGCTTAGCAGAGATCCACTGGGGACCCTTCGGCGCTTTCCAGCTTTTGACATGAGGCACTGGGGGGATTGAAGTTGGTGGGGATGGGGAGCCGATGGTGGGGAAGAGGACAGGGGAAAGCGAAAACGTATTGACGCTGCTGGACAGGGAAGTGACGAGAATGACGGAAGAGTGTTCTCATGTTACGATGCACGCAAAGCAAAGCAAAGCTGCAAAGGGGGTGAGCATCGTGAGAACCAGACGCGTCGGATTGATGCGAGAAACACGATCACTACTTTCGTAATGCCATCGCTATCCGAACTTTGGAACCGACACTGCACGAACGGCTACGGCTCTGATTCAACTGGCAGAACAGCTCGTTGCCATTTGCTCGTTCAGCCGAACGGTAGGGAACACAGCATCGATGTACGCAGGGTCTCTGGGGCAACTCAATGCGATTCAATTTTTTTGCTTCTTTTTCAATGCTCCGCGAGCTCGGGTCTGCTTCGGGCTCTTTTGGATGTGATCCATGTCGGCGCATCGAATAAGCGCGCTGCGACGGATGGATGCTTGTTGGGGTAAAGTGTGTATGTAAAGGGACGGGGTAGGCGAGGCTTGGCTGTTGAAAACATCAGTTCATTTCTGGTGGTGATGACGTCTTGCTGCGTCTTTGGTTGAAGAAGAAATTCGGCTGCCAACGTGCTTGAGCCTTGCTGAAAATGTTGGCGTTTTTTTGCAGATTTGGGGTAGCATTGCACGGGATTTTTGCATGGCGGCGGCTGAGGAGGGCGGAAGGGGATCGTGGTGTTGTGTGGTGGTTTGGCGTAGACGAGTCGGGGATTTTTCTTGATCGCGGATTGTCATATGTTCTTGGCAGAATGATGAATCGAGCGTGGCGGTGGTCGGGAATAAATCGGACAGCCCCTTGTTTGCAAGCATCCAACACACCTCCAGCACGTCGACGACGTCGTTTTTTTTCGGACTCCTGTCACACAAACAAGAGTTCTAACAGGCTGGGCGCGTTTGCGCGGAAAGCTTCGCCTGGCAGCCAAGTCAGTAGGCTTCCCGCTGGGCCGTCGATCGCTCCCGTCTTCGGTGCCCTTTGCTTGAAACCTTTGGCTAAAGCTGCTCTGATTTTCAGCTTCGACACGTTGAGAACTGCGATCGGCAACCTCGACATGCGGTGCTGCATACAGAGCCTCAAAGATCGTGGCAATCGCAGAAAAGCAATGTTTGGGAACAACGTCTTTGTCAATGTCAGCCATGTCCGCCGCCAAGCCCTACGCCGCGACCATACAGCAGCCCATCCCGCCGTGCTGTGCCGCCTTCAGCCCTCCCTCACCCTCCCTCACCCTCTCCAGCCCTCGCAGCCCTCGTTCCCGGCAGCTATGCCGCTCCGCATTGTGTGAGCAACGGCTAGGCCGACAAAGGAAAGCCGAGCAACGCCAAATACAGCGCCCTGGCAATTTGGTTTGCGGGGAAGAATGACGTCGAGGGTGGAGCCGGCGAGGCCTACCTTTATCTGGCATTTCGGCACGGCCAAGCCCGTGTCGATCCCCAGACGCCCAGCGGCAGGGGGAGACGACGACTGCGGAGGGAACTGGCATGACGCACGCGGAGCCCAGCGGCCAGCCAACCACAGCCGACGAAATGACTACAGAGCAGAATCCAGCGACACCGCCTTTCAAGATGTTCGGGTGTTTGAGGGACGCCGCCCAATGCGGGCGGAGCTGGCACGCAAGAGCCTCTTGGTACCGCGAGTGTGGAGGGAGAAGCGCCGAGAGCATGCGGCGGCGGCCGTTTTCATTGGATTTGGGCGGGATAAACACTGCGTACGAGCACTGTCCCAATGGATTCTAACCGAGACCATACGTGCGGGCCGACAGGCTGACCGAATCATGAGCCCGCATCCTTTCAAGAGATACAACTTGTCACCATTGCTGGACAAAAAAGAGCTGTGGGGCCCGCCAGCCCGTTGTCATGAGTAAGGGCACGAGTACTATCGTCCCCACAAATTACCAAACACCCATGAGCAGCCCCCCGGGAGGTGATGTCGACGTACTGACGCCTCCAGCCTCTTGGGTGTCCGGATCTGGGGATATAAGAACTTCGGGCACATCCCCCAAGGTCCCCTTCTTTATCCATCCTCTCCTCTCTCTCCATCTTTCCCCATCATCTCCAGCTTTTCGAAAGGGCCTATGCTTCTAGTCCCTCGAGTCAGGCTCTCGCGTCCCCCATAAGGCCGTTTGTACTCGCTGCGCAATTGACTTGCTGCGCTTACAAAACCCTTATCCAACTCACCACTACTACCCAACTGGCAGGCACCAGATCAGACGTTTCTAGAAGACTGTCTTTCCGAACACCACCGCCATCATGTTTGGAATGAATATGGGACGGTCCCAGACCAACACCATGTCTATGACGGAGACGCACAGCTATGCTGGCATGCAGGGCAAGCGGCTAAACCTGCTTGTCTCCACCATCGCCACCACGGGTTTCCTCCTGTTCGGTTACGACCAGGGTGTCATGAGTGGAATCATCTCTGCTGACGCCTTCAACGCTTACTTCCCCGAGACCAAGGACAACTCGACGTACCAGGGTTTCGTGACTGCCATCTACGAAATTGGATGTCTTCTTGGTGCCATCTTCTCGTTGGCTTACGGTGACAGAATCGGCCGACGCCGTCTGGTGAGTTGATATTTTGCCACAACTTTATCGGCAGCTGTTCTGACAATTAGCAGATTATCACTGGTGGCATTATCATGATACTGGGTGTCATCATTCAAGTTACCGCGATCAAGGGATACAGTGCAACTGCCCAGCTCATCATCGGACGTACCGTCACCGGTATCGGCAACGGCATGAACACCTCCACCATCCCAACTTACCAAGCCGAGTGTAGCCGAACCACCAACCGCGGTCTTCTCATCTGCATTGAGGGAGGTATCATCGCCTTCGGCACCGTCATCGCCTACTGGATCGACTACGGCGCCTCTTACGGCCCTGACAACCTCACCTGGCGATTCCCCATTGCTTTCCAGATCCTCCTCGGCATCATCCTCGTCGTCGGTACTCTCTTCCTCCCCGAGTCCCCCCGCTGGCTCCTCTCGAAAGAACGCCACGAGGAAGGTCTCTCCGTCATTTCCGCTCTCCACGGCCAGCCTCCCGAGCACCACGAATGCCAGCTCCAAAAATCCATCATCATGGACAGCATCATCTCCTCCGGCCAACTCGGCCAAAAAACCCCATTCAAAGCTCTCGTCACCGGCGGCAAGACGCAACACTTCCGCCGCATGCTTCTCGGTGCCTCGTCTCAACTAATGCAACAAATCGGTGGTTGCAATGCCGTCATCTACTACTTCCCCATCCTCTTCCACGAGTCCGTCGGCACATCGCAAAACCTGGCTCTGCTCTTGGGTGGTGTGAACATGATTGTCTATGCCATCTCCGCCACCTTCTCCTGGTTCGTGATCGAGCGCTTGGGTCGTCGTCAACTCTTCCTCTGGGGCACTGTCGGCCAATGCTTGTCCATGGTCCTCGTCTTCGCTTGCCTTATTCCTGGTGATCCGATGTCTGCACGTGGTGCTGGTGTGGGTCTTTTTACTTACATCATGGCTTTCGGTGCTACCTGGCTTCCTCTACCTTGGCTGTACCCTGCCGAAATCAACCCTATCCGCACTCGTGCGCGCGCCAACGCCGTATCCACATGTTCCAACTGGCTCTTCAACTTCCTGATCGTCATGGTCACACCCGTAATGATCAGCAACATCGGCTGGGGAACCTACCTCTTCTTCGCCGTCGTAAACGCCTGTTTCATCCCCATCATCTACTTCTTCTATCCCGAAACCAAGAAGCGCTCGCTCGAGGAGATCGATTTGATTTTTGCGAAAGGATACCTGGAGAACATCTCTTATGTTCATGCTGCCGAGCAACTTCCTTATCTGAGCGATAGGGAGATTAAGCAGATGGCGAGGGAGTATGGCTTTGCGGATGCGGATGAGGAGGTTAAGGCGGGGGAGAAGAGTGGACAGAGCGATGATGAGAAGAATGGGCAGGAGGGGACGGCTACTATTCGCACGAGGCAGAGCAGGAGTAGCACGGACTTGGCGAACGATGGGCTGCCTCGTGACTAGATGGGCTAGCTCGTCTCGCTGGTTCAGCTGCGCAATGGTTCGGAAAATTTTATTTTTTCTCGCCATGATGCGATGCGTCTTTCAGACGCCGCGATGGGAGCGCGACCGGGGCGCGGGGTCTTGGGTCTGGGGATGCATGTGGGGAAGGTTGGGATCGAAGCGCGCTCGTTCGGTGAGGAAGCATGAAAGATTTGATGACGGATTTCCATTTCTTGGGGCGTCGGCGTACCGACGAGCATTTTCGTTTCTCATGTCTGATTTTTTCTTTTTTGGGGGGTAATATGGGGTTCTCCTCGCATGAAGAGAGCTGGGTATATACCTCATTGGGATGATGCCTTTCCGGGCATTTCATCTTTGCATGGTTTTTTGGAGTCTTGTCTGCGGCAAGCAGAATGATACCACAGTTGCGTATGGAAGTTTAGGATAGATCATAGACCCGCCTAGAGTGGCTCAGGATGACAGAGAAGAATTGGAAAACTTAAAATTACTGAAAAGGTTGCAAAGTGAAGTGAGTGTTGTGAGACCCTGGGTGGTGTGAGTGTGGAGATGTGGCGAGGTGTTTGCTTCATCTTTGAAGCCAACGACGTACCCCTCGAACCTTCGGCGCCTTGTTTGGACGCCTTGCTCGCTCACACATCCAACATGAGGCACCTGGTAAACCACCAAAAATTGCCTTGACTTCGACCCCAAGCCATCGCCCTCAAGGCTCCAAAGCTCCAAACTACAAACTCCATCGAAGGTCGATACGATCGACAAGGCCAGTCTGCCTCGGAGTTTTCGAAGTCTCGAAGATCGCATCCCACACACTTACCAATCCTGCAATGTTGCCGTGGGGTCGAAGATTGGTCCTAAAAATACTGCGGATATGCATTGCAGCATTTCCAGCGAAAATGAGAAAGAGGCGTGAAGGACGAGGGGAACTGCATGCTGATCAGTCAGAAGAATGGGGGCGACTGCGACGTGAAAAACTGGGGACATGTCATCGCACTAATTTTTTGGTGTCTTCCTGGCATCGCGAACACGAGCCTCGAGCTCGAATTACTATCAGCTATAGAACATTCGTGGGAAGAGGGGAGTTTATACTGCTGCTGGGAGGGATCACGTGACGCTCACGTTGTGGCGTTCCTGCTCTGGGACAGCGACACGTTCAGAGCGCGGAGACGCTCTCAGACACCACACCACATCTTGCCGTCGCCCCCCCACGAGGCAGAACCGCACCGGAAGGCAAGTCGCGATCATCAAACATCCTCATCAACGTCTCTCCAATGCCACGAGGATGCAGGCCAACTGCAGCTTTAGGGCTTATCTCCAAGGTTCTTCAGCCGTTGAGGGTGTGGTGACACCCGTGGGGGACGAAAATGATCTGCCAGCCAGATCCCGCACCTGCGCATGGCAACGGTAAGCCGCATGCAGAGAACACCATGAGATTCCCATTCTGTCCTATGATCTGTTTCAAGCTTCCGCGTCTGTTCAGTCTTGCATCGCACAATTGCTCTGTTTCTGTCGCGTGCACTTTCTCTTGCCGTGTCGCACTTCCTTCTCGCGCTTCGCTCAATCGAGCTCTCAATAGAGGCCTCAATAAGCTGAGGTTACACACCACCGCATCTTTCAACGCCGCAACGGCTGCCATCTTCTACTACCCAAAGACATGGCAGTGGGCTTCTTCTGTCATGTTTTACTGTTATTACTGTTACTCTGTCGACGAGAAGACCTGGAGTCACTTTTTCCTTTTCGAGATCCGGCGGCTGGGGACTGTGCTTATTGAGCCCCTATTGCCACCACTGTCGTCGTACCAGATGGCAATGGACATGTCGACTTCCTCAATAACCTCTATACTCGCAATGCCAGCTTATTGCTCTCAATAACGCAATGTAACGAAAATCTACTTACCTCTACTCGATCTCGATCTGATCCCAAAGATTTTTCTTCCTCATCACGATCACACCTGACTTCGAACAAGATCCAAGTATCTTGACTGCCACTCATCAAAGTCTCTCATCGAAGCCTCCTTCTAGAAGCTTGTCTTCTATCTCGACTTCCAATCTCCACCCTGATCATAGCTTCGAGCTATTCTGTTTCGACGCTCCGTCTACCAAGGTCAATCAGAAACCCCATATTCCAATCTGAGCCACTTGTCTTCAAGTGTGCCAGACTACAAAGCTCTCAAGAGACCCAAGAGATACTACAACACCTCCCTCAAGGTCCGTTCCAATCGTCCAACAAGTCTACTTACATCTTTCTAACCGATGCACACAGTATCAGCAATCATGAGCAATCCATCCAATGCCACGATGGCCGGCCTGGCAGCCTCGATCGTCATCCTGGCCATCCCGGCAATGCTCATCCTCATCATCCCCTTCATCTGCCACTGGCGCCACAAGTCCGTCCCCGCCTGCGCCCTCATCTTCTGGATCACCCTCGCCAACTTCCTCGGCCTCCTCAACGCCCTCATCTGGCCCAACGCCAACTACGATTCCTGGTGGGAAGGCGATGTTCTCTGCGACATCGAAGCCAAGCTCGTCTGGCCAATCTCCATGGGCGTTTTCTCTTCGCTGCTCTGTCTCACTCGCAACTTGTCCATGATCCTCGATGTCGAGAATTGCGAGATGAATACTACGACTGCGAGACGTCGTCGCAAGATTGCCTTTGATACCGCCGTGTGCTTTACGGTTCCGATCGTGGAGATTGCCCTGCATTACATCTTTCAGCCGAATCGCTACTTTATTGAGCCGGTTGCTGGATGTCTTGAAAGCGTGGATTACAGCTGGCCATTCATCATTGTGTATTTGATCTGGCAGCCCATCCTAGTGACCATCAACTTCTACTTCACATGTATGTTCAAATCTTCCCCCCTTTTCTGCTCAACCGATCCGCAATCAGCAAAACCACATAACTGACATCAATCCCCCAGCCCTCGTCCTCTACCGCATCCGCCTGCACCGCCGTGCCTTCAATTCCGTCCTCGAATCCAGCGGCTCCGGCGTCAGCAAAGCGCGCTTCCTGCGCCTCTTCATCATGTCCGTCACCATCCTCTTCATCTACACGCCCTGGGTCGCCTGGGATTTCTCGCAGAACATCCAAGCGCCCTTCCACGCCTTCTCCTGGGCGTTCGTGCACAACCCCGCCGTGTGGGACATCATCATCTACCTCAACTTTGACGTGGAAGTCTACGGACGCTTCCTCTACATCCTCTTCGCACTACTGGTGTTCTTGTTCGTGGGCATGGGCAATGATGCTATGGATATGTACCGACGATTTATGGTGAAGTGCGGCTTGGCGAGGATCTGGCCGAGCTTGTTGGAGCCGAGACGTAGACGCAGTGATGCTACTTTTGGGGGGACGGGGACTAGTCGGGTGGGTTTGATCTCGAAGGCCAAGAGCTTCTTCAGCAGCAGTTCGTCGAGTGGTCGGAGCCACCGAGGCAGCATTTGGTCTAATGGGTAAGTCTTACCCATAAATCCCCAGATTCCTAGAGCCCCCTTTTCCTTCTTTGTTTCCGAATTCTGGATTTCCGACATGTATGACGAGAAGCTAACACAACACAATAGACGCAAAACCTCGCTCGCACCAACCGCAACCACCCTTTCCCCAACCGCCACTGGCTTTAACGCCCAAGAAGCGCAGCATCTAGGTTTCCAACCCTGGCCTTCCTCCACCCCCACCGCCCCCAGCGCAGTCTACACCGGCCCCTCCTCCGGCTTCGGCGCCACCACCACCGCCGTCTATACCGCCACACCCCATCCATCCGAATCCCTCAGTCTCCCCGGCACCATCCCCCCCACCTCCATCTCCGCCTCCTCATCCCGCACCACCACCTCCCACCTCCCCCACACGACCTTCTTCGGCTTCGTGCCCCGGACATTTGCGCTCAAGACTCCCAAGTGGCTTAAGTTGGGCAGTGGCAATGGCAACGACGCCGGTGTGGAACGTGGTGTCATGAGTGCAAGAGTCATAGGTCGCAAAACCGCGCGCGAAGCGGCGTATTTGGGCTTGGATGCCCATGCGTTCGATCTGGAAATGCAGCAACCTGGCCATGGAGTTGGACGTGCACGCGCTGGTACGAGAGATGTGGGCGTGCAAGCTACCGCCGAGCCGATGGACTTAGGCGAGTTTCGGTGCGTGAGCGGACATTTCCGCTCGATTTCGCCAATGAGCGTCGCGGGTGGCCTCACGAGCACGGCAAGTTCGGCAAGCTCGGAGCGCAAGAACTCGGCAATCAACGTGAGCGAAGAAGTGACCATCACTTCGGTGTCTCCGGTGGTGGCGAAATGTCCGTTTCCCATTGGAACGCGCGAGGCGAGGATGTGGCATGGGGAGGTGGAGAGGGCGTTTGTGGATAAGGTGAAGAGCCGAGAGAGCGAGGTGCAGGGTGGATTGGTGGGTATGGTGCCTTTGTGAGCTTGCGAGCTTGTTGTGCGGGGGATGTGGGGAGTTGTGCATTAGGTGGATTGGTGCATAGGTGCATGGTGGATGGAAAAAGTTCCCAGGGCTGGGTTCAATATGAGATGTTTTATGAGTTCTGAGTTCTGAGTTCTTTGCGGCATATGGAGCGAGCGAGCGGCAAAAGGAGTTACTGGGATTGTGCATAGGACACAGATATCTGCTTCGCTGCTTCGCAGCTTTCAGCGCGTTGGTACTGTTTCTTTTGTTTTCTCTGGGGACCGGGATGGAAGTCTAGCTAGTTCCAAGGGATTCGAAAAATCAAGATTCAAATCACAAAAACAAAAGAGAAAAAAGCTTGTGTCTTGCTTGTGTCTTGCTTGAATGAAACGTGATTTGGTGACTTGGTCTGGGGAAGTACTCCAGGTGTGTGAGCATTGCCTGTGCTGTGTACCTTACATGGAGTTTCCCTCTTCGGCCTTTTATAACCATCCAATCATGCGATTTTCTCAATGAACGAAATTAATCACAACAGACAGAGACTGAGCTCAGGCCCCAGTATCGACCGACCATGGTGATGTTTGTTTGTTTGCTGTCCATCCCTGACCGTCCTACCTACGCAGCACTCAATGACGCTCATTGGCTGGCGGTGCGTAACTTCGTGTTACACAACGCCCAGCCATGCCCACGCTCCACACCTCGCGTCCCACACTGCTAATTCCGACCTCTCTACATCCTCCCTATTGATGTTCTCTTTCCCCAAATACTCTTCCGATAGTTCAAATTTTCTTCTTTCTTCGTTTTTCTTCCATCGAGATTTTAGAATTTTTCAATCAGCAGCTCGCGTTCTGAGTTTCAGAGCCACCAAAAAGTCTCGCGGTGGATGACGACAAGGATGTTTGACAGCAGTGACGAGGATGACTGACAGCAGACTGTGAATCAGGTGGTGTGGGGGCAGGAAGGTGGCGAGTTGGTGCGGAAATCGTGGCATAGACGGGGAAGGCGGGGAGCAAGCAAACATTTTGGGCGGGTACTTAAGGGGCTTGAGGTAATGAGAACTTACGGAGTCCAGAACACATCGCTGCTACGCGAATATGGATGTTTGCTGGTCTTGAAATCGTAAGACTATGAGAACAGGCTTCGTACTACCGTTCGTCACAGCTGGTTGGTGCCTGGGTGGGCTGAGGCAGAAACTGAAAGAGAGGGTCGTGGAAGATGATGATTGGGGAATCTACTGTCGCGGCGTATTGCTGCTGCCGTCTTGATTTCATAAACCATGGCTGGAACAAGTGAAACGGAAGTTCTGCGAGATTCTAGGCACGCTTATTGATGACGGAAGTGGCAGAGTCTTCGTCGGCTGTCCTGGCTGAGGTTCCAACTTTCGTTCGGCCTGTGATGGACACATCAAACACGTCCCAAAAACATCTTCTCTTGCAGAAACTCAGCCAGAAGGCAACCCTTCTTTTATACATCTCCCTGCCCTCTAGGTCACGAGACATTCGCGCAGCTTAGTCAGCT
Source organism: Cyclaneusma minus (assembly GCA_037179335.1). Taxonomy (NCBI): domain Eukaryota; kingdom Fungi; phylum Ascomycota; class Leotiomycetes; order Marthamycetales; family Marthamycetaceae; genus Cyclaneusma; species Cyclaneusma minus. The sequence goes on along the minus strand of JAKZHN010000002.1, from coordinate 1,395,598 downwards.
ACCTGCCTACCTTGAGGGAACTGAGAGAACAGGTATAAAAAGGGGTTGCTGGTGCGCCCTTCCTTCCTCTCGTTTAAACAAAGAAGGCAATGGTGAAGAAAGCAGACTTCGTTTAGAGACGAAGAAGACTTCGACGAAGACGACGACTGCTCGAACCTCGAGCTGTGTGGTGTTGGAAGAGTCGGAAAGATAGACACTGTTCTCGAGGGCGCGGTGTGTGAGGGAATGTTTGGAAGGGGAGTGGTGGGAGTGGGTTGGTATGAGAGTAGAAAGTGTAGCTGGTATGGGTGGATGTAGAAGCTGGGTACTCTGCTGTCGTTCTAGATCGCTGCTGTCGATTGCGAGGATTCTGGGGCGGGTGCTAGATGGATGGATACGCAAAGATCTTAGAGGCAGGAAACATCAATCCAGCCCGAGTTTGACTCCACGGACTTCTTTTGCCCGAGGCTTCTCTCACCCATACGTTCTCTTTCAAAACTTTTCTTTTTGGGGAGAAAGGGTGCGACATGGAAGTCTTTTTATAGCTTTCCTCCAGATCTATTTTGGCGGCTTGGCAGAGGTCGTGCGTTGTGGATGTTCGCCTCTCGCGCTGCTGCCGTTTCACAAATTTTGGTTTCAAAACCGCTTGAAATACCTAATTTTCTGTCGATGACTACTGGGATTGATGGGTGGTGGAGCTGACAGAAGTCGTTGTTTTCGCTGAGCTCTTTTTCGGCCTCTGGCGTGCGAAATCAGGGTGAGAACTAACCTCGAGCCTCTTTACTTTCTCTACTCTCTTACAGAAGGTAAGAAGAAGCAGGAGAGCAGTCTCTATATATAGTAGCTGTCTCTACCACTCAACCTATAGACTAGTTGGTTGTCAACGAGATGTTCTGCTGTCGCACTGGATTGCTGCTGCCGATTCCATGGATTGTGGCTTGAGTACCACGGCCCACAAAAGTGGTTTCTCCGATTTGGCGAGAATGCGCTCGTGGAAGGAATGGAGATACTCTTTCTTGGGGCTGAAGCACTTCCTTGCGGGCAAGTTCTGCTCAGAATCACTTCGACTCACAGTGTTCCTTTTCCTTTTCTACAGAAAGTAAGGGGCAGAACAGGTCCCTTTTATACCTGTCCCCTACTCATCTAGGCAGATTTGTGAGCTTTTCGTCGGTCAGATGCTTCGCCGTCGGGTGGCATTGCTACTACCGCCTTCGATGTTCCAGATTCGGGGCGCGAAATTCACTACTCGGGATGTCAAATTGATACAGCGATACAAAGAAGCAGGCAAAATGAATGATCACGTGCCTTGGCTGAATTTTCTTTTCGATCTATCACACAGAATGACAGCTCATGCTTCCTACGCAGGAGTTGCAGAAAGGAAGACATAGGAGAGGCCCTTTTTATAGCTTTTGCTGCCCTGTAGCCAGCTTGGCATATTTCTCGCCGATGGCACGCCCTACTGTTGCGCGAACTTACTACCGCCACTACACCTTACATCTCAAAGCATGTCACGGGTGAGCTATTACTGAAACTCAAACCTGTGGTGATGGTGAAATAGTTCGAACTCGCTATTTTGGCCAAGCTTCCTTTCGTCTGCATCGTTCGTTGCACAGAATCGAGAATACAGTGGTGTAGGGAATCTACTCCTTTTGGCAGGAACTAAAGCGCGGCATGAACCTCATTTTATAGCTTATCCTTACCAGATATCCAGCTTGCCGGAAGTGTCGTCGGAGGGGCACTCTGCTGTCGTCCTGAATTGCTGACTGCTGCTCGGTCTGTCCCAAGGTTCATGGGGAATCGTCACCAGTGTTTCCAATAGTACGGCCGGACCGATTTTTTTATGGACCGCACTGATACGGTTTGCCCTTTTAGGAAATAGTCTGGATTAAAGAAATTTAGTCTGAGCTTTTTATTTTTAGTTTTAAACCATGGTAAAACGGCGAGACCGTGATTTGGATTATTTTGGACTATTTTGAATTATTTAGCTATTGCTTGCCAAGGCTTGGCGGGCATGGACTGTTACACAAAGCTATTTAATTAATATTAATTTTTATTTAGCTTATTTTGAAATAGAATTAAAAAAAATATAATTACTTTAGCTATAAATGCATTTAATTAGTAATATTAAAATCTAAATTATAAATTTTTACAAAATCTAATTTTAAAATTTCGAAATTTAAATTGAAATTATACAATTTAATTACAGAAATTTTAAATAAAGATTTTTAAGAATTTGAAAAATCCATATAAATCTTGTTTTTAAAATTAATAACTTTATTTTTTACAATTGTTTTTTAATTTAATAAAATATATTGAAAATTTAAAAGCTACTATATAATAGCTAATTTAAAGAAAACCGTTTTTTGCTATTTTTAGCATGGCAAATTATGGTGACTATGGTGAGCTTTTGAAACCGTGATTTGGACTAAAGAAATTTAATTTATAGCTTTTATAAACAATTTCAAACCGTACTGATACGGTTTAGGGCCCAAACCGCGGTCTCAGACTATCGGAAACACTAATCGTCACAATTACCACAAGGCTTCTTCGTCTTCTCTGGATACAATTTCAGCGTGACAAGGTCAGAGTTAGTAATGCTAATTCTTGGCTGGGTCTCATGCGTTCTAGGAAATGTTCTCCTTCCAGAACAATTTGTTCGCTTGGAGACATAAGGAGTGCCGGACAAGCCCTTTTTATAGTTTTCCTCGCTCCTCCGATGAGGTAGCTAGACTCGGCTGTCGTTGGTCAAAGACATTGCTGTCGTGCTGGCTTGCTGCTGTTGTATCTGTACGGTTGACTATGTGCTGAACAAATGGGTTTCTCCTTTTCCATCCTGAGAATTAGAGCAGTGTTCTAGCAAATCAACAGGTGACGCCATGTGGTTTGGCTGGAACACTTTCGGGGTCGTCATTTGGTGCACAACATCTCGCAACACAACCAATCTTTGGTTCTTGTGGGAAGAAAGGCGCAGAAAGAGATCCTTTTATAGCTGTCAATTCTGTCCTCCGCCTAGTTAGACTGACTTCTAGCCAACGGAGGACTTTGCTGCCGTGTGGAATTACTGCTGTCGATTCAGGGGCTGCGGAACCAGGTCTCGGTGGCGAGTGGGTTCTAGAGACCTGGAATGGATGCATTGGTACAGTGGGAGGAAAAAAGTCTGAATACAGTCTACAGTTTCTAAGTAATTGTAAATATTCCAAATTACTTAAAATATTCCAAAGCATTTGGTATATTCCTGATTACTGGGAATATTCCTGATTATTTGGGATATTAGCGATTATTCGGAGATTCTAGGCCGTATCCAGACTTTTTTCCACCCACTGTATTAAAATCCATAGCACATCGTGGCCGTCGCCCTTTCGTTATCTCACAGCATGTCAACCGTCGGACTGCTTATTTTCGCACTCTATTGTTGAGAGATAGTAAGCAGTAAGAATGAGCTCTTTTTATAAATGTGTAGAATGGATGAACCTTTCAGGGTCTTCGGCAAGAGAACCGTGAAGCATTGTGCCAGTGCCAGGAAAGCACAAAGTCTGCAAAGTCTTCACCGTCGTACTGGGTTGTTGCTGTTGCTATTCAGTACTACCTTCACTGTTCTGGAAGGGTATCATAGGGGCGATTTCTCAACAGGTGCCATGGACTGCCAAACTCCAGGAACACATCGCCTGGACCCAAGAATCTGAAATTTGGGTCGTCCATTGTCGAAGACATGGGAGGTTTTTGGATCAGGTCAGACGCCTCACAAGAAGCTTTTTAGAGCCATGCTTTGGAGTCAAAGTGGATTTCCGCTGAAAAGACACCTTACTGTCGTGTCGACTTTCTGCTGCTGTTGCTACCGCATATTTCTCAGGAGGTTTCCAACGACCACGAAGATTCTCGTTGGGGAGGGATAGTCATTGTGAAATAGGCAGAGCTCATTATCTTGGTTTTGGGTGGACCCGCTTTCTCATCTATTGCATAAGGTAGGTTGCGAGCAAGTTTCTGTAGTTTCGGCCATTTTGATTCTTGCAGAAAGAATGATGCAATATCAGGCTCTTTTTATAGCTGCATGGACATAGCAAAGGAATGAACCCAGTAACCGCTACCCACCTTCCTTAGTCAACAGCTACAGGCGGCTACTGTCCATGCCTTACCCGTGCAAATCACGTGATTGTCCGGAAATAGATGCCTGAGGCAGAAAACGGAATTATATAAGGCCGAGAGCTTCTTCCCAATTTCTTTTTCCAAACCATTAACGGCGAGTCTTACGGCGGATGGAGTTAGCTGGCTGACTGGCTTTTTACGCTCAAGAAGATGCCATGCGGGAAATACGTGGCGTGGAAGAGTTGGACAGACATCTCTGGCCTATGTTTGCTGTTCAAGAATCAGCGGTATATGAGATACTACCGTCAGTGGACAGGACTTTCTGTCGGAACCTGTATGCTGCTGTTCCTCTCTCGAGAGAATACCATATGAGCAATCTGGGAGAAAGTCAGAATCAGCGAGGGTTTGCTGGTGATGAAGCAAACAGCCTTTGGCGGAAGTCGATTCCGGCGTTCCGCAACTTTCATCATTTGCTGGACACAAACCAGTAGTTGGCTGTGTGCGAGTTCCTGTTCTTGAAAGACCGCAAGGTAAAGCGGTAGACCTCTTTGTAGTTGTGCTCAGTACGACTAGGCTGAGGCACTAATATATCCCCACCCCTGAATCTGCTGTCGTCAGGGCTTGCTGTTGGCATTATTCCCAAGCCCCAGCAACGCGCCACTGGCAATTTCTTAGGTAGCGGAGCATATGGAAACAACTTTTCGGCCAGGCTGAAGTCCTTGTCACTGAGTTGTTTCCCAAGGCCGAGTTTTCGATGCAGGGACCAAGTAGCAGTGGCAGAGCCCCTTTATACTTATTTACAGATAGTGATTGACAGTCCCCCAGTCACTGCAGACCCTGCTAGCTCCTTGCAGTTCCTGCTCTCTGGTCGTACTGTGCATAAGTCGTGCATTTCACGTGCTCAGATTTATCCCTGATACATAGACACGGTCCTATATATACTTGAGAGCCTCCACTGGGTCTCTTCCTCAGAGACACAAAGACCGCAGACCTGTACGAGGTGACGATGTCGCGGTTCAAGGATTGGACAGGTCTGAGGCGACAGAGGTCTGGCTGGTCCCTGAATGCCTTGAGTTTGCGGAAACTACGTCCTTGTGAAAGTAAGATGAGGGAAAATGGCGATTTGTATTGTCCAGGGACAGATGCTCCTGTTAATTGAGATGCTTTCTGTCAGATACCATGCATAAATTATACATGCCACGTGATTAGATTTATGCATACTGCATAAACCCGGTCCTATATATTTCCGAGAAATGCCACTTGATTTCTTCTCTTCAACTAATCATAACAACAGTTACTCCCCATACACTGATGTAACAATGTCAAAATTATAGGATTAGACAGGTCTCGGACGACCGCTGGCTGGTCCCTAACTCTCACTCTAACATAATGATAGAGCTTGCCGCAATAACGTGTTTGTGGGAGTTTCGATAGATACACATGACAAGTGTTTGCTGTCCGGGAACAGATGCTGCTGTCACTTTCTCTCATGTCACAGCAAGGTGTTGCGCAAGTGCTTCTCCTGAGTTAGTAGGATAGATGTGTACAGGTTGCGGGACAGATGAAAGGAATCTTTGACTTCGCAGAAATATTTGGAAATGTTTTTTTCCGTTGCACAGAGAGGGTAATGAAAGCCGAGTTTCTCTTCGCTTTTGTAGAAGATAAGATGTGATGGTAAGGTCCTTTTATACTTATTCCTGGGAAGGGGATTGCCACCGCAGTCGCACTGGAAGATGCCGAAATTGTTGACTGAGCGACTACAAGTGCTATAAATCATGAAGTCGATTCTTTCTGCATCCTAAAAATCATCATGCGAACAGATACAGTTCTCTGCTCCTTGAGTGAGGCCTTTGATTCATGATCTGTGGCACGTAATCGGTAATCCCTCTCCATTGCTTTTTGTTTGGGAAAGAAAGTCTCAAAATAAATTTCCTTTTTATAGCTCTCCTGAGAGGAGAATGACCCGGAAGCTCGTAAGTCGTAATGGTCGACGAGTCACCAAGGATCACTTGTTTGTCGTGGAAGAGCTTTGCTGTCGTACATGGTTCCTACCGCCGCTACCTCACATATCTCAATCACGAATAACATTTTCCTGAGAGTCCACTTGGGCTTGCTGCTAGCAAAATAAGCAGAAGAGTCGAAACTCGTTGTCTCAGCCAATATGTCGCTCTTTTCTCATAGTCACTGATAGTGATCGATCAATCTTCTGGAGGAGACAGGTAGCAGGAGAAGACTGCCTTATTTATATCTTCCCCAGGGCGGCTTTATCCATGGCATGTCGCATCCTGGGAATTGAGTCATAAAAAGTCAAAGTCAGCTCGTTCAAAAGAGCTCTACCGTCGTGCTGGGTTGCTGCTGTCGCTCTTCTAGCAGCTTCGAGACCTCCTGCAGGTACCATAGACTCACTCGTTTTCCTTGGGGTCACGTTAGGATCCTCAGATGAGTGAGCGAGCAAGTCTCGTGGCTGCCTTGGCCGCCGATCGTTCTTCTTCCAGCACACAGATTCTTTGGTCCGAACACACAAGTTGTTTGTAGGTAGCAAGAGGGAATAAGAAGCCCTTTTTATAGCTTTTTCACAGTGCCCAAGAACCCCATTGAAGGCGCTGAGTCACCAAGTCTGAGCTACCGTGGGAAAGGCATTATCGTCGTCATCGATCTCAGTTGTCGTGATACATTCCTATCGTCATACTTGACTCCAATCACCGCCGTTTCAGGCAGCCTAGCGCTCAACCTTATTCTGGTAGCCCGCACGGACACGTTCATAGGAGGATGAGCTCCCAGGACTCACGGCCTTGACAAGATCTATGTTTCGCCTGTTTCACTAAGTTGAGCACATGAAATGATTGGACTGCTTTTTGGGTTGCTGCCAGAAACAAAGACGCAAGATCAAGATCCTTTTATAGCTGCAGCTTTGAAGAATTTCCAGTCACCCCCTAAGGATGCTGACTCACCCAAGAATCACCTATGTAAGACAGTCTCCCAGCGGCCAACCTCACAGCCATGACTCGCAGATTGCATACTACCGCAAGATGTATTTGGAGAGCTGCCAGTCAGTAGTTCTGCCCTAGATTTCACATAGGTAAGCATGCTATCACGATGTCCTTAGGAGGCAGAGTTCCTCGAAATGCTTTCTCTAGAACGTTAACGAGAGCTCGCAAAGTCTGAGAGAGCTGTGCCGTCAGTCTGCATTGCTGTTGTTGCTTTTGCTTGCTGCTGCCTGATTTTGCTACTGTCTTCCCTGTGAAACAGCGCAGATGGTTTGCTTAATGTCACCGTGGGTACGCTGCTCGCAAAATGAGCAACACGCTTTGCCTTATTCAAATCCATCTTTTGTCTGCTACACTGAATCGAACACGCCACATCTCCATCGAGCTTCTGCGCAAAGGATCTTGTCGAAAAAGGGGTGGAGGAGGTAGGTCCTTTTATAGCTTTCCCATAACGAATGTCCTATGGTTAGGTAGGTCATGCGTACCGAATCACCAAGCATCACCTGTGCGAAAGTTAGAATCATGTGACTTTCCGTCTCTATTCTAGACCCCAAAAGGCTGCCAGAGAGCATGATTTTCCTATAAAAGCATACTCTCGTGCTGTTCTGGTGCTGTAGGATTAGGACAGAGACGGACTCGTCTGTACTTAACCTGTTTTAATCGTCGATTCTACACAGAACCTACATGCCATCTCTGTGTGCTACGCTACAGGAAGGCAGGCTCAGATTTAGTAACAGGGTTTTTGTTCTTCTATGGCTGCTGTCGCGAGGTATAACCTACCGTCATCTTGGAAAGCTGTTGCTGCTCGCCCTCCCTTGAAAACATGTCAGTAATTTTACCAAGAGACTCCTGAGCGTACTGCTTTCGTCGCGAGAGGCGCAACCCGTTTCTCTCAGCCAAAGCACTTTTGTCACCAGTTCAATATGCGCACATCAATCATGCGCACATGGAGGAAGGCGAATCTCGAGTTTTTCTTGCAGGAAAGAAGGAGGGGCAAAGGCCCCTTTTATAGCCATCATTCACGGCTAGCCTGACCGTTCTTTCACCTGCGAGGAATAAAAGCTTGCTTCTCTCCCACTTGCTTGGAGCCAACGGGGGTTTGCGCAACGAGACATCCGAATGGTTGGGCCAACTGGTACCACTTGAAGCAAGGTCGTCGTAGCCTTTCTTGCCATAGCCCAAGAAACAATATACAGAAATTCTGAAATTCAGTTTGACTAAAAGCTACCAAAAGGTGTGATTGTGAGCTTCATCTGCCGCTTGCTGCCGTTACTACGCATGGCTTCTATCGGGCCTGCGAAAGAATTAGAAGTGGTGGTTAGGAGATCTTGGTGGCGGTTGATAGCAGTAAACGGTGGTAGGTCATGGTGATGAATGACATTTTCAAAATGGAGAGAATCCAGGCAGTGTTTCTATCAAGAATTTCACAAAGCTGCGCTGAAAACAGAAGTTTAGCAGAGTTCATCATTTGGCCACACCACTCGCAATGAGAACCAACTGATGTCGATTCCTTTTCTGGCACGAAAGAAGCAGAGCAGGAAGTCCTTCTTATAGGTACCTGAATTTACTCAACGCCTCGAGAGAGTGTGACTCATGCCCAGGCCCAGCCATCACGCAACCTGAAGGTATATAAGCATGCTCTTTTCCTTCTTCCTTGAGGCCAGGCGTGTCAACCGAGTCAGAGAACCATCATGTGGACGTTCGGAGCTGAGACAGAACGAAATCACTTGCTTGGTGGACATACTTCACGTTTGCAATTGGGCATCTGGAATTGTGAGGGATATTGTAGATTACTTGAGGTATGCGGAACTATGCTGTGATATTCCCAATTGCTTGAGCTACTCTCAGTCACTGAGGATATTCTCAGCGATGAGTACGAACCAAGTGAAGTGGCAGACTTCGAGAAGTTCTGATCGTGGGCGGAGCCGCAGCACGCTGGCTGCTGCTGCTACTGCTGCCGCTCTGTTTTTGTTGTTGCGCCGGGCTCCTGTCGAGTGTTCGGCTCAACGAGGGGCAGGAGCTGGAGTTCGGGAGGGCTGGGCGGCGGTACGTGGTGGCGGTGGATGGTGGCAATGATACTCGCGCAGTCGCGCCGCAGGAGTTTTGTTGCGTCGGTGGCAAGGCGGAGGAGAGGAAAGTGTTGGTAGAGGGCGGTGCGCAGCTCGTAGCTGGAGGTTTTGCGACATGGTGGTGCGGCCGCAGGTCCTATGGAGAGAATTCGAAATTGTCAGCTGGGGTGTCGGTGATGGTGTGGGTCAGGGGGTGAGGGATGATGAGAATAGAGGGAGCGCAGAGGGCTCGAGGGAGGAGGCTTTGTTGTGGTCTTGGAGTGGGGGAGCGGAGGGGTGGGTTGGTAGACGGCGGTGTGTTGCTCGTAGATCGCGACTTCGAGATTTGGTGGTGGTGTTGTTGTTGCGGCTGCGGCTGCGAGCCTCTGTGTGGAGAAGATCTGTCGATGGTCAGCGATCTTGGTTGTGGTGGCTGCGCGCAGGCAAGGCGAAAGCAGGTTGGGGAAGGGGATTCAGAAGGGGGAGGTGAGGACGGGCAGGTCGGGAAGGACAGGTCAGGAAGGGTGAAGAAGGGCTGGCAGGTCAGGATCGTGGGATCAGTCGAGGATCAAGACTCTCAGTTGTATCGTAGACCATAAACACCATGCAAAGTATCGTGAAGATGCCAAGCGGGAGCTTGCCTCCTCAGTCCAGGAGACAGTGGAGACGACCACAGGCGGCTGCGCAGCTGAGCAGCTTCGTAGAGGAGGTCACGGAGATGGAGATCAAGAAGAGGGAAATCCACGGAGGGAGAATAACGAAGAAGAAGAATCCGAAGAAGACCACGAAGAAGGAGGTCGACTCGAGAGATCACAGAGTACTCATGGTCCTTGAAGAGATAGACTCAAAGGCTCACCACCAAGCCTCGTGGCGAGAATACCAAGAGGGCATCTCAAGGAGCCTCAAGGAATCCATACAAGTCCATCTGCTAGCCTGCCCAAGAAGGAACCAAGAAACATCGAGGTCCATGCCAAGCGAATTTTGGAAAAAGGTTGCCTTATAATCCCAAAGCGCAGACCAATTTCCAGATGAGATCCAAGAAGCGAGCAATGCTTGTATGGCTCAGTTGGCAGACAAACTGCTAGCAATTCGTGTGTGCAATGCACACGTACCTCTACTGTAGGGACTCGGGTTGGCCGTCGCCCCCTGATAATCCCAGGAAAGGGTGCCCGTTCGTGTACACACGCGGATTTTTTTGTGGTTTGGTTTTTTTTTTTTTTTTTTTTTTCTTTCAATTTCTTTCCTCTGGTTGATTTTTTTTTTGTCTTCTTTCTCCTATCTCTGAGGACCTCGGGAAAGTGGTTTTTATGTGTATAGGATTTTATTTGGGGGTCGGGAGCGGGGAAAGACTTTTTAGGGGAGAGGGCGCGGTGATGTTGGCGCGTGACGCACACGTGCGGAGAGCCAGGCGCTCAACCGTGCGGATGCCGATGGCCAGCGCGCCCAGTGGAAGAAGACTGGATGCCCACCTGAAGCCTTGTCACGTTTTGTAGCTGCGGGACGTTGGCCTCTTACCGATGGTTTTTTTTTTTTTTTTTTCTGCTGGAGAGCGGATTTCTGGATATCCCGTGACCTGCACGGGTGAGGTGAAGTCACTTCAAGCATGAAAGTCCTACGAAGGTTCACTTATTTTCGGTATTCATTCGATCATGCTCAGCAGGCACACAGCATCATCACAGTGTAGGAAGAGAAATCAGCGCAAAGAGGCTTGCTTATACGCAGCATTTCGTATTCAAAAGTGGCAGGTATAGTCTGGTCGGATCGCTATAGATGTGACCAACATCTGTTCATGTCCCAACACATTTCGCTCTAAAGATCGTGGGTTTCGGGTCCCATAAGCTCCCCGAGTCCTTTTCCTTCACCCTACCCTGCCATGGTCGGCGGGTACTTGCGGCGCCAATTAGGCAGCCGCTGCAACAGCGGCAGCAGTCTCGCCCTTTTCACGCTCAAGCAGGGCCTCGAGCACACCCAACGGACCACGAGCCTTCATCTCCTTGGTTACCTCCTCCAATCCAAGCTGTTTATCTGTCCAAATCGGATCGTTAACACCCTTGATGTCCTCGGTTTCACCAACACCGAGGAAACCACCCTCCGCAGCCCATTCCGAAGTACGCTTGATGCCAAGCTCTTCCCAAACACTGTCAAGCGCCTCAACAAGATGAGTGCGATACTCGCGAACATGGCCCGGGGTGGGCGTGATGCGAAGACGTTCCTGACCGACTGGAACGGTTGGATAATTGATGGATTGCACGTAGATGCCGTGCTTATCCAGTAAAAGGTCGGATGCTTGTTTGGCAAGCTCTGCGTTGCCGACCAGAACCGGAATGATGTGGCTAGGGTTTGGCATAACGGGAATGTCCTTCTCGTCCAATGCATCTTTCACTGCTCTGGTGTGCAGTTGTTGCAGGCGGCGATCGCCGGCGTAGTTCATCTGGTACTCGATTGCAGTTCTGGCTCCAGCCATGGTTGCGGGCGGGAGGGATGTCGTGAAGATAAAGCCAGGCGCAAGCGAGCGGATCATATCCACGAGTTTGGCGGTACCAGCAATGTAGCCGCCAACGGAACCATACGCTTTGCCTAGGGTACCAGTGATGATGTCAACGCGGTCCATCACCGTTCCACGAGGCTTGCCGGCAGCGTGTGCCTCGAAATCAAGATGCTCCGCAACGCCCGCGCCATGTGGTCCGTACATGCCAACAGCATGGACTTCATCCAGATAGGTGATAGCACCATACTTGTCCGCTAGATCACAGATGGCTTCGATGGGAGCAATCGAACCGCACATGCTGTATACGGACTCGAAGGCAATAATCTTGGGAACGTGGGCGGGCAGGGAGGCGAGCTTTGCTTCTAGGTCGGCCACGTCATTGTGCTTGAAGACAATTTTCTTGGCGCCGGAGTGCCGTATCCCCTGAATCATGGAAGCATGGTTCAGACTGTCGGAGAGAAACACACAATCGGGGAGCTTGCTCCCTAACATGGCTAACGTATCGTCGTTTGCAACGTAGCAAGATGTGAATACCAAAGCTGCCTCCTTCGCGTGCAGTTTGGCGATAGTCTTCTCCAGGTTCACGGCGTGCCTGTTGTGGCCGGAAATATTGCGAGTACCGCCGGCGCCGGCGCCATAGGTGTCGAGGGTTTCGTGCATAGTCTTGAGGACTTGTGGATTGCGACCCATCCCGAGGTAATCGTTGGAGCACCATACTGTAACGCGTTCTTCGGGGTTGGCCTGGTGGGCGCGGGGAAATTCCTTAGCCAGACGGTTGATGTTGTTGAAGTAGCGGTAGGTCTTGTCCTTGTGCTTCTTGTCAAGCTGCTCTTGGTAGAACTGCTCATAGTCGAACTTGGCGGTGCCTGAGCCATGGTACTCGGAGGGATTGATAGAGGGACGAGCCTGCTTTGCGGGTTTCGTCAACGGTGGGGCTAAACAGAATTTTCGTTAGTATGCGTCATTGAAGAGGGCGAGAGATGGCTTATACCGGCATTGTGAGTGAAAGCAATGCCGTCGACGGCCCTGGCTTCGTGCGTACGACTGGTGTGCAGTTTGGCCTTGCCGGTCTTGGAGTGACCAGAGAGAGCGCGAATAGCAGCGATGGAGCCAACGCCACCAAGACCAGCTCTGCCGGACTTGGCACTCTGAACAGCCATGGCCTTGCCCATGACAGGGCAGCGGCGAGCGATTGTCTGCAGGTTGCTCATAGCACCGCCGCCGGGGGAGATCAGAGCAGCATGGTTGCGGCTGACGGCGGTCGACAGCGAACGGAGGGTAGCCGGCGACGTCTTCTTCAAAAACGGACACATGGTCTTCGATTGGCGGAGGACCGAGTCCATGGTTGCTGATTCGGTGGATTCGGGCGGATTGCTTGTCTCGGGGTCGGGTCGCACGTTTGACGAGAGCGACTTGGAGGTTGGTAGAGAGGAAAGGGGAGGTCTCGCTCGACACAGGCGGCGATGTCGATGACCATGAGCGAAGGGCGATGTGGATTAGTCAGCAAGCCCAGAAGCTAAACCTCAGCCTGGAAGCTGGGACATCCGCACTTAGCTGAGCAACTGCGGCCGCGTGATTGGCTGCTCGCAAACCGTGGCTTGACCTCGATCGGCGCGGTCGCAACCTTCTTTTGCCTTTGTTCGCCTCTTCCCCGCATTCTCCAATTCCCACCGAGGAGTGCCGCTTTCTTTTCCGCCTCGATGCATTTTCACTCGAGCTGTCATTCGAAGTTTCTTACTTGAAGTTTGAAGTCCTGGCTAACGTCAGTCGCTCCTCTTCTCAGTTTTTGCAAGTGTGCCGGTGTAGCCGGCTACTCCGGTTTGAACGGATGAAATCGAGCCTGATTCCGTCTCAACCGATGAGACTCGCGACTAATTGGGGACTTCGTAGACTAGCTTCCTTTCCTTACATGTACCCGCCCCTCTCCTGGGCAGTGGTGGGAGAAAACGGCGTACAGTAAGGGGAAAGAAATCTCTGTACCCCCCTAAAGGTCAACATTTCAATATTTTGCTGTGCTGTAAGACTTCACTTGCTTCGTATATTGGTACAGAGACTCTTTCCCCCCACTGTAGTTCACGAAATCCTCGATCACTGCCTGGTATCACCGAGAAAAACCCGTCACTTTTCACTGCATCGGGCACAAGTGTTTGCTGTAAAGCTTTTATTGCTGCTGTAGCTAGGTACCTATCGCGCTCTGCCGAGTCCTTCAGCGCTGCAGAGCCAAACGCACCCATCGCTCCTCCTCTAGCAATCTCCCTGTGCACATGTCTGGCCTTTTTGCCATCCAGGTCTCCCAGAGCACACTCAGAGAGCGCTCATTCACGGGCATAATGTCCATTTCATGCATGCCACCCAGAACGCCATCACTGTCCTTTTCCAGACCAAAACGCCTTCGCTGCCAGGGTATCATGCGACTTGTTGCAATATGATAAGCACAATGGAAGACGATGTCGAAAGTGGAAGCGACTATGTCCGGAGATGCATGCGTAAGAGGCGTGATTCGTCGAAGTCGTAAGCCATTGATGAAGAATCAAGTGGAGGCCGATTTCGCGGCTTGAAATTTGCCGGTCTGAACGTTTTTTTTTTTGGTTCTGTTTTTCTGTGGGGCAAGGGCTGGTTTTTGAATTTTTTTTTGTAATGATGACAAGCGTCACCACCGTGAAAGAGCAAGGAAAGATGGGTTTTGTACACGCGTGTTCAAGGAGATCGCGCCGAGGGCTGTTGACTACCGTCTCTTGATCTCGCGGCCTCAATGTCTTTGAGAGCCCAGGCTGGCAGTGGTTTTGATCTTGTTCGGCCCTTGCGATTCTTGTCCACGTCTTCGCTCACACACTGGTCAGCGCTGAGACCGGCATTTTTGCATCGTTGACAAGGGCGTTGGCGATCACAGCCCTTCTTGTTGTCGAGGCAGCGCTGGCAGCGGGGCTTGCTGATTCTCGGTGTGCTCGTCCTATCTAGCCGCTATTCGGAGCACCGAATTGTCAAGTCAGTGGATGTAACTTCAAAGTTATTTTGGTGATAGACCCAGCGCACTTCCAATACCCTTCCACCCATTCATCACCGTATTGACAAGGGACGTGGAATTCGCAGGAGCTTCAGGGGCGTCGCTTGACGGCACAGGTGTGCTGGGGCGGGTTGAGGGCTTAGGGGGCGGCATGCCTACCCGTGCCGGTGAGGATACGTCTTCGCCATCGCGAGCTTCCGCGAGCACTTTTGTAGTGCCTTTCTTGGTCGACGGTCTGTGCTGCGATGCAGGCACAGGGGAATTCGAGCGAGGTTCCGTAGATTGCGCCTTATTGACTGACTTCGCGGATGCGCCTTCGGGCAGGCTGGTCTCAGTGTTTGTACGGTTCTTGACTGCGCTGGATACTGGCAAGGGGCCTAGAATCGATGCGACGAATGATTCAGGCGATGTCTTGCCAGATACCAACATTTCGCACAACGGCTTGTCGCCCTGTAGATGACTCAGAAGCTTGTCTGGTGCACTCTTGGGCAATCCAGTACCAAGGCGGTCCTCCATGCGACCGACGATCAGGTTGCAGATCTTCAAAGTCCGGAATTGTATGGCTCCGTAGCCGCGAAAATCAGGTGGCGGAAGGACGCAGGGCGCGATGACCTCGTACAACCTGTCCCTGAGCATGGTGCTGTTGCCTGGTGATTTGCGTTTGGGGGTGATGTTGGCGCGATCCGGGGGAGTCTGCGGACACTTTGAGCTAGCCTGTTCGTCTTGAGCAACAGCAGGTTGTGCCGCGCTCGATTGGCTGACTGACGCCTGCACAGGCTGTCCGGACTTAGCATTTCCGGTCAATACTGGACTCGTGTTACCACTGCTATGTTCTGGCCCTTGGCGAACCGGGTTTGGTTGTGGGGCAACTTGTAGTCTGGTCGCCGACGAAGCTGGCGGTATCTGGTCTGGCGAGGGCACGGCGGGACGAGTCGGTGGTGCGGTTTCCACACGCTGTTGAAGACCAAGGACCTCTTGTCGACCTTGTTCCTGCTGAGCTCGGAACTGAGCTTGCTCTTGAGCCTTCTGTTCGGCTTCTCTCGCGGCTCGAACTCGGTGCCATTCCGCCGGGTCTGTTATGAGGAGCCTGTCTTCTTCTATCTCCTTTCTCTCCTCCGGGCTGGGTTCGAAAACATCCTCGTCGGGCTTTCGGAAACTGTCCGTGAGATCGAGTTCGTGAATCGTGCGCTCTTTTTCTTGACTCGCAATTATTCCGTCCAACACATCAGGGTCTTTGCCCTTGAAAGGAGCGAAGTCCTTCTGTTTCACCTCTTCGGGTTCTTTGAGATACTCCCCATAGTTCCTTTTCGCACAAGCTTGTGGGTTCTCGTTATCGACAACTTGTGATGCAAGTTGCGTTTTGAACACCGCCTGGTTGTGCATTTTCGCCTCCCAAGTCCCTCCAGTGACAAACTTGTAGACATAGCATGACTTTTTCTGTCCAATGCGGTAGGCACGACCGACTGCCTGTTCTTCGTGGGTTGGATTCCAGTCAAAATCGAACAGCACTACTCGATTCGCACCCTGAAGATTGATTCCAACGCCGCCAGCTTTCGTGGAGATAAGATAAATTCCAATGGACCCCTTGTTGAATTCCTTTGTCGTCTCTTGTCTGCCACCAATCTTTGTAGTTCCGTCTAAGCGGTAAAATTCTCGTCCGGTGGAAGTCAAGGCGGTTTCAAGAAAGTCAAGAGTCGGAATGGAATGTGAGAATATGAGGACTCTGTCTCCCGCCACCCTTGATGCCTCGAGAATGTCAAGGAGTATTAGCACCTTGTGTGAGTGGCGGGCTGCGCCGGAATCTGGACCATATCTTTCGAGTACCGCACGTGTTTCTTCCTCCAGGCTGGAGTCCTGTGGCACTTCCTCCATGTCGTCGCGGGTATCTGACTTCTTGAGTATGCGATCGATGAAGCATTGCGGGTGATTGCAAATCAATTTCAGCACTGCCAACCACTTCCACAAGAGTGCATGTCTCAGTTGTCCTGTCGATTTTGCCACATCATCCTCACCTGTGTTTGACTTCGCAAAACGAACGTAGAGTCGGTAAAGATCCGTTTGGAAGGGCGTCAAGGGGACGGTTATGACGAACTCAGTCTTGGTAGGCATGCCGGTCAACACGGCCATATCCGCTCGATTCACTTTTGGTGAGATCATATTCTTCACGGCTGTCAGTCTCTTCAGACTGCGTCGGCGTTGCGCGGGGGTACTATCAGTGTAAAGACCGTCTTGGATTGGCAGGACAAAGTTAGCATTGAAGTCCTTCGGCGGGCCAAGAAAATTGGGCGATATCCAAGAGATCATGGCGTAGTACTCTGCCACGCTGTTGGCCAGTGGAGAACCTGTCAAGGCTATGCGACGCTTGCACGGAAATTTCAAGGCCAATTCCGTTAGCTGGCTCTTCGCAGTCTTGAGGTAATGTGCCTCGTCTGCGATGATGAGATTTGGGCCGCCAATGAGCTGTTCTTCCAGCTGTTTCTGTTGCTCGGGAGAACGTTTGTTATTGTTCATGATGGCTCGGAACATGCTGTACCCGATTAACAGAATGCCACCACGGGTATACCAGTCATCGACAGTGGCTAGGCGATCCTCGTCGTGCTTCATGGTCGCGGTGATAGTGAAATACTCTCCAAGCAATTTGTCGGGAGCCCAGTAGACCAGCTCCTCGTACCAGTTGTTGACAAGAGCTGGAGGACAAAGGATCAGTGTCCTTGACTGTAGGAGGTCATCTGGGATCAGCGAACTGATTGTCTTGTCCTCTGATGCTTTGGTTTCTGCGACTGTAACAAGGAATGAGATTGTCTGCATTGTCTTTCCCAAGCCCATTGTGTGGGCAAGAAGACAACCCTGCTGCTGTTGACGATCCTCAATGATCTGCTGCCACATGAATCGGATACCCTTGGTCTGATGGTCTTTGGCTTGCTTTGCAATATTGTCGTTAAGGTAAACGAAGCCGTGCTCTTCTTGTTTGCCCTCGTTGATAATCTTACGTCCAGCAGCGACGTTGAGGCTGTCGGCTTCTATGGCCTTCTTGTTGCTTTTCACACGCTGCTCATGCTCTTCCGCACGTGATTTCTCCCTTTGTCTTTGGCTCATGGCCTCTTTGTCTTGGACGACTCGTCTTCTCTGAACAACTTTGCGCGACGACGGTGGTTGTACAGACTCATCAGCATCGGCCTCTCCATTGCTGGCATTATCATTACTGGCACTGCCGTTGCCACCTCGTTGCGCTGCCCTTCTGTTCGCAGAACGAGGTTCTTCGTCGTCCTCATCATCCTCGTCGCTAAAGCCGGATTTTGACCGCTGTGTGTAGATGTCGAGAAGTGATTGGCAGAGTGCGTGGAAAGCCACAAATTCGTTCTGGTTCTTGCCTAGTTTGGCAACAAACTCGGGAGAAGTCTTTGGGCGTGGCAGGTAATGCTTGCAGTCAATCCACATCTCAAAGATTCGACCGAGTCCCTTCAAGGCCGACGCGGCGTCCTGATCAATGGATGGAAGGCGCGCAACCCCTTCCAGGCCTGCTTTGGCAACATCCATCACTTTCTGCCACAGATGAACCGGCTTGATGTCTTGAGCGAGTTCAAGTAGACTGAAACGTTCCGCATCTTTGGACATCCTGTGAAATACCCTTGCCACAAGCCTTTCACGGTCTTCAATACTCTCCCACGTCTTGTACTTGACTTTGAGAATCGCATCCAGGTCACTAAGGTCTGGCAGCGGGTCTGGGACGGGATGTTCGTCAGCGCTTTTCACAGTCTGTGAAAGAGGACTCGATGTTGACGTGCCGGGCGCGCTTGCACTGGACGAGTAGAGTTTGAGTTTGGTTTTGGGGCTCGCCGGCGACTTGATCGTCAACCGGATTCTGCTCTTACCTCGCGACGGCGAAGATTTCTCATCGTTGGAATCTTTATTCGGGGTCAAAAAGTCAATGGGTGACCCTGAACGTTTCTTTTCCGGAGTGTAGACCTCAATCGGATTTTCAGCTGAGGTCCCAGCAGCAACAGAAGCGGGAGTATGGTACTCCGCATCGGAAGAAGTGTTCGTGAGGTCAATAACCGGAGCAATTTGGGTTGATGATGCTGCGTTACGGCCCACAGGCGGGGTTGTCGATTTTGGCCTTGGCAACGATAGTGGAATCTGAGATTCGGCATCAGAGCGATCATCAGTCCTGACCATTGACGGTGAGTCGACCTGACTTGGTGCATCCGCCATCTCTTGGTCATTGACATGGGACGGCGAGAGGGAATCATGCATCGGGGTGTCAGAATCATCGTCTCGCTCATCATCCGCGGAACTACTTTCGAGTTCTTCATCGGACGCAATGAAATCTGTCAAGCCTCCATCATCGTCATCTGAAACGTCATCCAGGGACTCGCCGTCACCCTCCTTGGCCAAGATCGCGGCCTTCTTGGCAACTCTTGCGGCCTTTCTTTCTGGCTTAGGTGGTTCCTTCTTGCTCCCTAGAAGGGTTATTCTGAAAGCTAATTCCTCGCGATTTTCGATGCTCGGCTGCATACCCTTGCATAGACGATAAACATCTTGAGCTTTCCTTAATGTCTTAAGCGAGCCGGTGATCTTTTCGCGCAAGTCAGGAATCCTCTTGTTGTCGAGGTGAGCCAAATCTGCCTGGTGGCGCTTGACAAGTTCCTTCCTGTTTCGATCACGCACCGCTTTGCACCAGATTCGATGAGCCTGGTTTCGGAGCATTGGGAGTCTCTTGGCAGTCCACTCAGCCTTGAACTTGTCAATGCGCTCGTCGATCGCTGCCTCGATCTCCGATGCAGATAGTGCGGGCCTTTTCCTCGTCGGTCCATTCTTGATAGGCACATTCTCATCGGGGTGACCATGTTCTTTGACGTAGTCGTTCCACGCATCCGTGGATAACTCATTTTCGCTGCCAGACTCGCCAAATACAGGCAACAACTCAGAGGGTTTGTCCTTCCAGTGCGCCAGGTCTCTCTCAAAATCCATAAGCTCATATAAGCTTGGATCTCCAAGACCCTGCACAGTAGTCTTTTCTGTGCTCTCTTCTGCTTCGGGCCATTTGGTAATATCTTCTCTTGTAGCTTGTACTTTGCCATCATCTAAGATCTGGTAAAGCGTGAAAGAGGGTGCATGGGTCCTAGGGACTAAACAAGGCGGATACGGCGTAATGGCGGTGTAGAGTTTGTCACCGCGCTTGAACGTCCGTCTGGGCTGGCGTAGGAAGCGCTTCATCAACTTAGCGACGTACAGTCGACGGCCGACGGGAATGGTCCGTGGTCCCTCGTTCAATGAACGGTCGACATATTCGACGTTCTCATCGTTGGGATCTTTGGGGTCATCCTTCAAGATCTCTCCAATAGCAGATTTGCCATAGAAGACCTCGTCGACGGTCAACCTATTTCTTCCCAGATACCCCAATGACTTGGTGCGAGCATTGACGGGAGGAAGGCGCTTCGCGGTAGCACTGTTTTGAGGTGGTGACTCCGCAGCTATCTGGGCGTCACTAGAGACTTGTTGCTCATGAAGATCTTGTGGTAAGGGTGCACCCTGGTCCACGGTACCCGGGCCACCAATGTCATCCGTCGGAGTGGGTTCGGGCTCCACAGAGCTGGGAGTATCAGAAGCCTCTGCTGTGGTCGGAGTAGGCGCTGGCTGCACCGTGTTCGAGCGACCAGCAGGAAGATGCCTGACAAAAGTGGGCTGAATTCGTTTGCGTTTCTTTGAAGAATCATCGTCGGGACTGTTCGGGGCAGACGAGATATTCATGGAAACAGGGCCGTTAGTTGCACCACGAGCTTCATCGACATCAACTGGACTAGGTGATCGATAACCCAAGGGGCGGGTCTGCAGAGCTGACAGGTCAAGTCTTCGCCGCTTGTGGCCGTTCTCGCCGGCAGCCCATGCATCGCTGGGGACGGGCTCATCATCTGGCCTCGATTCTTGACCGTAAAGAACCATGGCCATGTGATTGGGGTCCGATGCGGTTGGTGTCGGTGTCACGGGGGTTGGGGCTTGGACAGGGCTTGGCTGGTGCGCTTGATTGTCGAGAAGATGTCCGGGAGAAAGCTGCACCTGAGCCGACTGGAACATTGGACCATGCTGGGAAATCAGAAGTCTGGCAAGAGCCGCGAGACTTTGCTGATCTTGCTGACGATCTTGCTGACTCCGCTGCTGGTACTTCTGGCTTTGACGTCGCAGTTGCCGGATGCCATCTTGGATGGTGGCTCGACGACCTATGGACGCAATGCCAAGATCATCTTTGAGGACGCGGTCTGAGGTGTGGCAAAGAAGAGTGAATCCGTTCAGCTCCTGCTCGCGCAGAGACTTCTCCAATGCCACCGGGTCTGGCAGTAAGCTGGTCGGCGTTGGCAGCGTCCATGAGCGCTGGTCTGTGCAGAGCTCACGAGCGACGCGGTCAATGCCCCAATCCCATGGGTCTCCATCATCTGATGCGCTGGCCATGCTGGGCAAGCATGGATGGTACTCGAAGAGCTGTGGGAGTTGAGGTGTTTCGTTCAGTTGTCGGTGAGTTTGTCTGTTCTTCGTATCTGTAAGCTGTGGTGAACGTGAAGGTGGAGGGTGCGGTGCAGAGGTTGGAGGGTGTGGAACAGAGGATGGAGGGTGTGGTGTAGATAGTGTAGACACAGAGCACATTAGGCGAGGGACGTGTGATATGGCCACTGGTTGACGTGAAGCTGCACAGCTGCCTCGAGGGTAGATGTAGAAGCCAAAAAGTAGATGGAGCGCAGACGGGCTGGGGATGCGTAGACTTACTTGGTCTGCGGCAACTTCGGGGTTGCGGGCGCAGGAAGCTGATCGATTGAAGCAGGTCAATCGAGGCAGTTCAATTGAAGCGGGCAGGATCGCAACTGTGAAGATGGATAATTAGTCGGGATCTGTGGAGCTGCGTAGAGTTGGGTGGAGTTGGGTGGAGGAAGAAAGGAGGCAGTGGTGACGAGGAGACTTGTCGGTCGTACAGAGCAGGTGATTCACGTGCGCAGGACGTCGAGACGAGCAGTTGAAGGAAGCAGAGGTCAGAATTGGTCAAAAGAGATCAATTCTGGAGTTCTCTGGGCTCCTCGCAACCCTCGAGGTTCGTTGGCGCGGTTGAAGCTTGATTGCACGCCGAGGTCGACTTCTGCTTTGTTGTCGTGATGAAGATTCAGAGTTCGAAGTCGAATCGATTATTTGGGAGACGCGCTGCGACGCGGCGGGAAAAGGTTGATCCGCTGCTATCTTATCACCGCGTTAGAGGGGTAGGTGGGGCATTGGGGTGTGATATTAAGTACGCGGGCACTTGGCGACCCTAAGGTAGTGGGACTCTGCACGAGGACTTACTGCCGCGGCTTCTGACAAATCCGCATCTCCAATTGCGACTTCACGAGATCTGCTCAAAGCAAGTGCTGGAGCTGCTTTCCAATTCACTGTCTTTCTTGCTTTTTCTTCCAATTTTCAACTTCGATATCTCTACCGGCGGCTCCCTTATCACATTCAAGATGCCTGAACCACTAACAGATGCGGCGTATCCCCCAACTCTGACAGCAGAAGAGAGCGAGCACTTGGTCTCCAGTATCAAAGACTGGTCCATTGCTCATGGCCTGGCTGTGCGGCCACCGCCTTCATTTGTATCTTCAGATGCCGATCCGCAGGGTGTGCTCGCAGCTACGGCGCCGGTGACTCTGTATCCCAGCCCCTTTCCTCGAGTTTGTTTCGAGCAAGCGAAGTCTGTCCAAACCGCCTACAATCAGCTCTATGCCTCCATATCACGTGACGAAGAATTCCTAAAAGGCGTTGTAGAAGAGTAAGATCTGCTTTCGAATTCCGTTTCATCTTTTGTGATAGACAGACCATGTCTGATGGAAAATAGAATTCTGGAAGTCGATGAGTTCATTGCCGAGCTGTGGCAAGTTCATCTCAAAGTCAAGAGCGAAGGATATACACAAGTGAGAGAAATCTGAGACTTCCCTTTCCTGACACATGCGTACTGACCATTGTGACAAGCCCCTTTCCCTTGGACTTTTTAGATCTGATTACATGGTCCACCAAGACTCTGACTCGCCAGATTCCATACCTGTCGTGAAGCAAGTTGAGTTCAATACCATCGCGGCTTCCTTCGGTGGGCTGTCCGCACAAACCTCTGCCCTGCATCGGTATGACAGCCCTCTCAACTTCTCTAGTCCACCAATGGTCAAAAGCTCACGATGACGCAGATACCTCTCCATAGACGGTTACCCCTTTTCCAAAGCACGACCAGACGCAAAAGACCTGCCTGACAACAGAAGCACTCAATGTCTCGCACTGGGAATGCGCAAAGCCTTCGAGGCTTATCAAAAGTCTCCCGAAAATTACGACACCTGCATTCTGTTTGTCGTCCAGTCCCCAGAAAGGAACATCTTCGACCAGCGCCACCTCGAATACGAGCTCCAGACCACCTCGCCCTCAATCCCCGTCTTCCGTCTCCCCTTCGCCGACATCCTGAAGCACACAACAGTTGCAGACACCAAGCAACGCCAGCTACTCTACCACCCACCCCACCGCCCATCCCACGTCTACGAAGTAGCCGTCGTATACTACCGCGGAGGCTATGGCCCCGAAGACTACCCCTCCCCCTCCGCCTGGACCGCCCGTCTCCAAATCGAGCGCTCATACGCCATCAAATGCCCCTCCATCCTTACCCAACTCGCCGGAGCCAAAAAAGTCCAACAAATCCTCGCCACACCTCGCAGTCCCTCCTCTCCCCCTATCCTCGAACACTTCCTTCCCAACTCCGCCAGCATCTCCGAACTCGACAAAACATTCACCAACATCTTCCCCCTCGACACCTCCCCCTCCGGTCTGCGTGCGCGCGAACTAGCCCTGGGCGCCGAAACCTGCAAGCAGTACGTCCTCAAGCCGCAGCGCGAGGGCGGCGGGAACAACACCTATCGTTCTGCCATCCCACCATTCCTCAAATCAATCCCTGAGAGTCATTGGAAATCGTACATCTTGATGGAGATCATTACGCCGCCGCCTGTGCACAACATGATTTTGCGAAACGGAGTTGTCGAGAAGGGAGGTGTGATTTGCGAGCTGGGAATCTACGGGACTGTGCTGTGGAATCAGGAGACGGGGGAGATGCTGAATAATGGAGGATTCATGGATGGTACTGGGTATTTGTTAAGGACGAAGGGGGATAAGAGTGAGGAAGGGGGTGTGGCGGCGGGGTTTGGGGCTATGGATAGTTGTTTTCTTGTATGAGGAGTGGGGAGGTGATGGTGGGGTTTAGATGTAGGTATGCCTAGAATGCACTTTTCATTGTCTCTCGTGAGCTCTGTTTGTTAGATGACTTCTATTCGCAGAACGCTGCACTGCCGTCAAGATGCATCGGCGGCGCTCTGCCCGTACCGTGAGACGTCGTTCTCCTCTCCGCTCAACTCTCCATCACTCATCCGCTCAACTCTCAGACACTCGGGGTTTCCCTAATCACTCCGAGTATTCCTAATTACTCGCAATATCCCTGATCACTTAAAATATTCCCAATTACTGCCTTATGGCCCCTCCCCCTCCCCTCGCACTCGCCCATCCCTCCATCCTTCTCTACTCCACATTCCCTCGTCTTCATCGTCAATAACCCAGTCCCATGGTCCGCCATTCGTCGGGTCGCATGATCTCTTCAATTCTTCGTGGTGCGGAACTCCTCTTCCGCGCTAGTTTACTAGTCGACCATATAATTTTCCATGCGCGCACTGATTCACAGCACCGTCCCCTGAGGCTAGCGCAAGCAGTTTCGGCGCTAAGAAGACCTACCCGCACCACTATCCGTACCTGCGCAATTTAATAGCAGTGGTTCTCTGAGGTAAGTTGCGCGGAACTAGTAAAAGCTGCAGTGTGCGGTGGGCATTACACACACAGTTAATCGAAGGAAAGGAAAGAGTTTGGAGACGGTCTACAGTGCTCCGGATGACTGGCAATGTTTCCAGTGATCGAATATTATATCAAGTGATTTGGGAATTTCTCAAATCGCTGCGGATGTTCTGGGTGATTGAAAACAATTCGAAGTCAGTGTCGATATGCCAAGGGGTTGGGAATATTCTCAGGACTCACCCAGGGATTCGAAATATTCCTAGTGCCTGAATCTCAGCCCGTATCCCGACTTTTCCTATGGCACTAATAGCTTTTTTTTCTGATTAGTCTCCAACCTTTCATCAAATGACATTCAACCTAAGCTCCGCTCAACCATCAACCACAGAAAAGCATTGTAGGTCTTTTTTCTTGGCCTCTCAGGTGAGCAAGACAGCCTATCATCAAACGATCCTCCCCATACTCCTAACACAACTCCTCAACCACAAAACAGTACTCTGTGCTCTGTGCGTTTTCCTAGCGCTCTCTCTTGAGGCCACCTTCACAGCCATAAGATCTCACATATAAAAGAGACTCGAATCCCTCGCATACCTCGAATTCCTCTTCTTCTTCTTCTTCTTCTTCTTCTCGCCGCCCCCACCAGTTGGTAAAAGCTACAGGAGGTAAATTTTTCGAAAGTACCAAGCAGCCCTCGCAAGCCTATCCACGAGTCAAAAGTTTCTTCGAAAGCTCGCTGAGCTCGATACTGAGGTTTGAAAGGTGAAATCACTGTCTATCATCCTTGCCTTCGCGGGCTTCATCGGCAACGATACGACGTTGCTTGTTCGTCTCAGACCAATCCACCGCTTCGACAACTCTGGTACATCACTGTCAACCATCCTAGCCTTCGCAGGCTTCATCAGCAACGACAAGAAGTTGCTTGTTCGTCTCAGACCAACCCACCGCTTCGACAACTCTGGTACGTACTGAACTGTTCTTCTACTCTTTCTTCGCTGTTTGTGCTTTGGAATGGGGTCTTGCGAGTCGGACTTGTTTCTCGATTTATTGGATATGTGCCACCACATCATGGATCTTGAGCAAGTTTTGTTACGTGCTTTGAGAATCGAGTGTCTACAGTTCATTAGATGGTTTCTCGTTATTTGGCGCATTTCTGATTGTTTTGATATTCTGAAATACTGAGTTGGTTTTCGATTGCTTGAATTATTGCCAGTTACCTGAGATTTTTCCAATCGCTTGAATTTCTCTGAATGACTTGAATGTCTCTCAATTATTTGAGTTCGTCCCAATTGCTCGAATTCTCCTCAATTCCTTTCACTCTCCTAACTCACTTTAATACTTCTCAATCACTTCAATTCTTCTCTACCACCCTATCTGCTCTTGTTGTTGCCAATTCTCTCCAATTACCTCGAATATTTCAAATTACATGGATCAATGCTAATTACTATACAGACTACAGAGTCATCATGGCGTCCCCAAATGCCCCCACCTATCAAGTCCCCCAATGGACGGCCGTGATCACGGAGAAAGATATCGAGGCTGCGAATACCCTGGTGTCTTTCGGCGGCAACCCTTGTGTTTCTGGGAACACCGTGGCCGCTGACAACACGGAGGCACCTCGCAATCTGGCCGTTAACCCCCAGCCTACCGTCGCTCACAGTGAGGACTCGGACACGGCTTCGGATGACACTTTGTGTGAGGAACAAGTGGTTGTATCACCACGACGAGAACCAGAAGAGCGAGCTAGGACTCATTCGCCTGTTCCCACGAGCTTGGACTCCGGTCCTGCTGGGGCTAATTTTTCTGCTCCCGTGAGGTTGAACTCTGGCCCTGTCCGCGCCGACCTCGCTGCAGCCCTCGAAACTGTCGAAACTGCCGCCAAGGGCAAGACCAAGCGAACTCCTCTTCCAACTGCTCCTCCCAAGGAAACTTATGGTCCAGCTCCTCGCAACAATACTCCTGAAGCTTATGGTCCAACTCCTCCCAACACAACTCCTCCCAACAATAATCCTGCGATCCTTAAGACTCAGAATCCTCCAGACGCCACTGCGACCTTTACAAATCATCAGATTGCCTCGGCGTTTAACAGAAAACGCGATCGTGTCGAGCTTGCTACGATTGCTGAAGAAGATGAGGGCGAGGACGAGGAGCGACAGGTTCCTGCTAAGCGCCAGAAGACGGACGTGTCGCGAGCTTTATTTTACCATGGCCTACACGCGGCTTCGGTGTCGCGGACTTTATTTTACCCTGGCCTACACGCGGCTTCTCATGCCGTCGATGCCAGCGGTCGATTTGATGACCTTGCTCGAGTCCCTGGCCCTGTCTACCCTGATCATCCTCTCCCTGGCCTAGCTCCCGTCACTGCCGCTGGGATCCGTTATCTCATGTCCTTCTCTAGAGGTACTCTTCTTGACCCAGCCGCTACCCCTGCAGCAGTCCACACTGCTCAGCCTCTCCCTGGCCTAGCTCCCGCTCCCGGCGTCACTGCCGCTGGGATCCATAATGCCATGTCCTTCGCGACTCTTCTTGGCCCAGCCGTCCAGCCTAATGCTGCCTCCGTCGCCGTTCCTGGCCCGCCGGTTGTTGTTCCGTCGGTTGGTCCTTCTGCTGCCGCTCCTACGGTCCTGGCTGTGCAACCCCCAGCTGTCGTCCAACAGCCAGCTGCCGAGCAACCCCCAGCTGCCATCCAAGCCGCAGCCGCCGCCCCTCCCGCTAACAGCCCCGTCTACCTCACCGTAGTCGACGACGGCAACTTCCACCCCCTCGCCATTCCCGCCTCCCAATCCCACACAGCCAAGCAGAAAAACGTCAACATCCTGCTCGGCGCTCCGCGCGGCGGCCTGCTACTCGCCGACATCAAACGCCACTGGGTCTTTCACTACGGGCCGATAACCGAGAAGAACCTCGATAGCAACACGAGATCTGTGTTGTCCAGGATGAAGAATACCGACAAGACGTTGTGGCAGGCCCAGAAGGGGGATTACGTGCCCTGGCAGGTGAAGGCTGGTGTGACGGTTGATAATGTGAGGTGCTTTTTGTCTGCTGAGGAAAAGGGGGACAAGAAGGGAAAGCGTTCTAAGACTGCAAAGGCTGCAGATGGGGCTGTCGAGTAGGCTGTAGAGGATGCTGCAGTGGGTTCTGCTGGAGAAGCTGCCGAAGAAGCTTAGAAGAAAGAGCTTCAAGGGAGCTTCAAACACCACCAGGACCGTCAAAAAAACCGTTTGAGAAAAAGCTTGAGATGAGTAGGTTTTTCAGGGGAAGCTTCAGAATGAAAAAGTTGGCATCATTGGGATCGATAAAAACGTTTTTTCTTTTCTTTTTCTTTTTCAACATTTCCACAGAATACCAGTGCAACTTCCATGGTTTCTAGAAAATACTTGGGCGTGGGGATGCAAAAAATCTCTAGGTTCTGGTTTGCCGGTCGGCAGAGTTACTTTGACCGTTCTTGGTTTCACTTGTCATGGGGTAGGAGTAGGTACGTTCGCACGCGGTATCAGGAGTTGGAAAATGCAAACATCGTGCAAAAGAAAAGCTGAGACTGCCTGCTTTGAATGACAGCAAACATGTGACATTCTTGGATACTGGCCGGAGCCAAGCTCGATATCAACACTAAAAGCTCTTCCGTGATCTGAACAAGATGGAAGTCATGATACCAAAGCCGTTAAAACCCCGAAAACTGTTAGAAACACCACGAACTGTTAATAACACCACAAACTGCTGAGAACAGTTTGACCGTTTTGAATCGTTTTTAACGTTTTTGCACCATTTTTGATGGGTTTTTAACAGTTCTCAAAGTCTGACCTCGAATATGGTCGTTCATCGGACTATCTACGTACAGTTGCTCCGGGTGGTAGGATAACTTGGATTCGAAGAGATAATTCAGAGCAGTTGAAAAAGCTTTGCATTGGTTACGCTCTCGTTGCTTGCTAGGAAGAGCTTCGGCCGACAGGAATACTTTCGAGTGAAAGAGATAACTTGGAGTGATCAGAACAATTTCAACTGATTGTGATTTTGTTATTTAAAAGGAACCTTAGCGGAAAAAGGGGGTGTGGCACAACGGTACCTATATAAACAGTAAATAACCTTGAAAATGGTAAAAAACTTTAAAAATAATACGAAACTATAGGAATTGTAAATTCCCATTCTGTAATTTGTGTTGGTTTACTTGGTTATTAACCGTTTCCCATGGTTTTTTACCATTTTAGCTTTAGCTCCAGCCTCCAGCCTTTAGCCTCCAGCCTCCAGCTTCAGCTCCAGCTCCAGCTCTAACTCCAGCTTCAGCTCCAATTTTAACACCACCACCACCATTCACCAGCTCCAGCTCCAGCGCAGCAGCTCCACCACCACCACTATTACGCAGCCGCAGCCTAATGCGCAATAGCTTCAGCTATAGCTTTAGCTATAATTTTAGCAGCAATTTCAAGCCTTCAGCAATAGTATGCCCTGTAATTGCCCTGTATTAAAAGCTTTAATTGCGCCTTTAGCTAAACTCCAATTCCAGCTTTTTTGCTTGTCCTTGCCCTAGATATATAGCTAATTTATATTGCAGCCAGGCCCTTACTTTCGCCCTCGCTTTTATAGCCACCAATATAGCGTATACCAAGCTGCCTTTCCCGGACCTTAATATATATACGCTAAGCTAGAGCTAAAGCTGCTGCTAAAACTGCTGCGCTGGAGCTGGAGCTGATAAATAATAATGGTGGTATTGGAGCTAGAGCTAGAGCTAGAGCTAGAGCTAAAGCTGGAACTGGAGCTGGAGCTAAAGCTAGAGCTAAAACTGAAGCTAAAACTGGAGGCTGGAGGCAAAAAGCAGGAGTTGAAGCTGGCGCTGGCGCTGAAGCTAGAGCTAAAACTGAAGGCTGGAATTGGATAGTATTGCAAAACTATCTTAGTATAAAACCATAATTACTGCAAAAACGTTAAAACCCTCAAACCTTGGACTATTACAAAAAAATTAACAACCTCGGCAACCATAATAAATTCGAAACCTCAAAAACGGTGTATTCGCTACCGTTCAAATAAAATGGTTCCGCACCGTTTCGCCAAATTTCATACGGTGGCAACACCGTGCCTACACCGTTGCGCCCTACCCCCCCGCTCCGCTAAGGAATAAGCTCAGTCACTAGGAACATCATACTGTCAAATCACTTCATGCACATGCAAACAAAACATAAAAACGACAGCTCAAGATGCAGCGAGAAAAAAAAACAATCCATATGAGCCTATTGTTACATAGAAAGAGCCCTCGTCAAACGTCGCAGAGCTCTTGCGCAGTCCCATATGCCCATTTTTCATTCATCCTTCCATGCTATGACCCAACTCTCAGCGCCTGCAATCCATGAGCCTAAGCCTTCGAAGAATGAAACCGAACTTTGTAGCACCGAATCCATATGTAACAACCTTCCAAGCAGTGTACCGTAGAATGCGAGAGGAACTCCGAGCCGATTCTGTCATATGCGCGCATGTCGTTGTGAAGATCGTATGTGCGGTGCTGTGAAGGTGTAGACGAACGGCGAAGAAGACGAAGGAGCAAGACGGAAGACGACGGAGAAGGATCAAGACGGAGGATGTAGACGAAGGATCGAGGCAGATGGAGGCGAAGACGAAGAAGCGAGCCGAGAACGCAGAAGAAGGACCGAGACGAAGGACCCAGTTGAAGACGGAGGACGAAGAAGCTGCTTACTCGCGGGGTTCATCGCGCGGAGCAGGGCGAGAAAGGACCTCGAGTTTGCCTGTTTGAGCATCTGTTAGCGATCATATCC
Source organism: Cyclaneusma minus (assembly GCA_037179335.1). NCBI lineage: Eukaryota > Fungi > Ascomycota > Leotiomycetes > Marthamycetales > Marthamycetaceae > Cyclaneusma > Cyclaneusma minus. The sequence goes on along the minus strand of JAKZHN010000002.1, from coordinate 1,365,425 downwards.
GAAGCAATGGCACTGAATCATCGGCAGTCAGGTGAAGCCGAAGCTCCCAAACAGCAATTGAGAGTGAACGTACGCTGGACAAGGTTCAAGGACCTTCTCGTCTTGCCATCTTCACCCTCGAGAATGTCGTACTTTGCGTCGGCCTCCAGGTAGACCTGGGTGCCCCTCTGCAAGCCCTGGATGAAGTCCTTCGACGGACCTTCGGCGAAGCAAGAGACGTTCCACCAGCTGGCGGTCTGGTTGTCGCGAGGGCCGTGGTTGTTGACGATCGCGTAGGTGAGATACTCGCGGCCGGTGCTGGCGATGCGGGCTTCGGGTGCAGCGCCCAGGCGACCGATGACGGTGAGCTTCGCCATGTTTCCTTGCTTTGCGGCCGAAGTGGAGGAGAACGAGCGGGCAGAGCGGGCGGCGCCCATGGTGGTGCGACGGAGGGCGAACATCTTTGCTGGTGAAGGAGGAGTTGACGAAGAAGTTGACGAAGGAGTTGAAGAAGGATTCGATTGTGTGTGGGTGGTGGTTGGCGAGGGAGATGAGGCTGGAGCTGTTGGTGGTTTGCGATCGAGACCTGGTCGCGAAAAAAAGTTGAGGTCGCGCGCCAGGTCTCGCGTGGAGCACGTGCCCGGCCCCACCCCGGAGCAGGGATTAATTCCACTCCGGATCGCCCGGCAACCCCCTTGGCTCCAACCTCACCTCCCGTTCCTCGTCCAAAAAAACCCGGCAGGTTCGGCGGCGGACGTCACCCCAATGCAGACCCACCCCTATTCAGAAAATCTGTCAGTTCCTGGTCTTCTCTCAACTTGAATAGAATCCACCACTTACCACACTCGTCCTTGCCAAGGTTCTTGAACAGCTCACTCAACAAACTCGAATGGGTTACCACTACGATCTCCCCCCCCCTTTTCCGCTTTCGTACTTTGCAATCCAAATCTTCAACCAGCTCACTACTTCTCGATACCTTTTGTCTCTGTCACCCCCACCATTCAGCTCACCCGCCGGCAAAATAATGCTGAAATGCTCAGTGAGGCGATCTGTCAAAAACTTTCGCGACGACGGCTCACACGCCCCCCCGACCCCCCGACTTCTCAGCACCGGTAGGACACGAATGGGGAGGACCAGGCTTTGGGACTTGCCTCCGGGCTGGAAGATATCGAGCGCCGTTTCGACAGCTCGCAGCAACGGGGACGCGTAGACCGCCGTCACCCGGTCTTTAGCTTCCCACCCATCGCCAAGCCCCCAAGCCTGCCTCTGTCCTACCGGTGTGATTTTGGGGTTGGGCATTTCGTGGTTCGGCGGTCGGCCTGGAGCCTTGTGCTCCGACTGTGAAGTGAATTGTAAGTTGATAGACCAAGTTTTGGATGAGAAAGGCTTTCATACCTCGGCGTGGCGTATGAAATGTATAGTAAGGCGTTCCTTTTCTTCTGTCGTTGAAGAATTAGTATCATGATGAAATTCAAGTCTGTCAGGTTCTCGCTTATATCTCAGCGCACCTTTCCTCTTTCAAAACAATGTAAACAATACGAAAATAGCATTTTTTTTGCTAATAAAGCAGTCTCTTTATACCGAGTACACAATGTCGTCACTTGAATGCTCCAAGTGATTTGGGGTATTCCAAGTAATTCGGGAAATTCCAGGTAATTGCGGATATTCCAAGTTACTTGGGATATTCACAAATACTTTCGGTCAAAGAAACTCGCAAGACGGCATCTTCAATCAGGAAATCAACAGGCTGTCCAGCGACCGATCGGCTGTTTAGCGACCGACCAGATGTTTAGCGACCGGCGGGCTGATCAGGGACCGGGAGGATGATCAGGGACCGGGAGGCTGATCAGCGACCGACAGACTAGAAGCTTGCGAATGGCAAGCTACCGCACGATACAGAGCCACCACAGCAAACAGCAAACAGCAAACATCAAATCACGAGATTCCGCCCGTCCCAACCAGTTTCACTCGTTCCAAACACTTCCGCCCGAGCCCAAACAATTCTGTCGATCCCAAAGCAAACCGCGAAATGGCAAGCAAAGAAACAAGATTCAAGAACAGCATTTAACAAGTTGCGTAGCAGCGTAACAGGGACGTTCTGCAATGACTGAAAGAGATGGAATGACAGGAAAAAAGGCACGGACAGAAAACAGGCACGACGATGCAACGACGGTGCAGGAAAAAGGGACAACATACTGGACTTATCATTGATCATTTCAATGATTCCTTTGACTTTCTCACCACCGTCTCTCACACCTCTTTCCCTCTCGCCATCTCCCCCTACACCGCCGGCAGGCACCCGCGATCTCTCAATCTGCTCAATCCGCTCCTTTACCGCCCGTCCACCACCCAAGCCCCGTCCACCGCCCGCTCCCCCAGGACCAGACGCACCACCGATTGCGGCCATCGTTCTTGTTCGTATTTATAGACCTCAAGAGGTCGAAAGGGGTTCAGAAGAAGTGGAAGTTGTCGAGAATCACGTGGTTTGTCACGTGTGGTGGCGTTGATGGATGGGGGAAGTTCGGCAGATGGAAAAACAATCAAGCGAAAACATCTGGAGCTGTGGGCGCCGAGCCCACTAGTGCACTAGTGTCTAAATCGGGAGCCTGAGGACGACGGTAGGGGTTGGCGGAAGGGGATGGAAGCTTAGGAGGCGGATGGGGGAGAAGAGGTGCGGATGAGGGCTGTTACAGGTGCGGAGAGGGGCTTATGGGTCCGGTAGGTGATGATTGAGTTGGGAGTGTGTTTTGAATCAAAGGGATATATTGAAACCGGGGAGCTGATTTGTTACAGAAGATGTAGATACAACCCGAGAATGAGATCACCTTGGTATCATTTCCAATCACTTCCAATATCACTTGGAATATTCCCGATTACTTCGAATACTCCGAATTACTTTAAATATCTCTAATTATTACGAATATTCTCAGCTTCCCAATCGGGGCTTTGACCTTCGCACCACATCCCACACCCTCTTTCCGTCCGTCTCCCCCAGCACCAAATGCATCTCCGACGGCAGCCATAGTTCTCGCAGTGGTCAGAGACCTAAAAAGGTCGAAGGTGGTTTTGAAAGAAAGAGAGAAGCGGGAACACGTGTTGTATATATAGCTCCAAGGAATGAGCATAGGGGTTCGAAAGGGTTTAGAACCGGTTAATATCACTCAAAAGGTGAGCTTACATATCATTCGGTGATGGTGAAGTTCGGCGCCAAGAAAAGAGCATTTGGGTGAAGAGAGCACTAGATGCTCAATCGGAAGGCTGAAGACGATGACAGGGCCTGAGTTTGATGATGGAGGCTGAGGACGACAGTGGGGGTGGAATAAAGGCGGTTGGAAGGTCACACGGGTTTATTAGTGCGGATAGGGCTTGTTACTGGTGGTGAGAGGGGCTACAGAGTTTGTTGGATATTTTTTTGATTTGTCTAACATCTCCAACACCACCAGCAGCAGGCCTGTCACCTCCTGCGATGGCAGCCATTTATTTTCGCCCTTTTCACCATTATCTTCGTCATCGCCTTCGTCATCTATAAGCTCAATAAATTGAGTGGAGTGCTTGGGGTTGAGAGAAGTCGAGAAAGCCATGTCATATTTATACGGTGATTGTGCTACGGAAAGGGGCTGCTACGGAAGGGGGCATGGAGCCACTCATAAGCATAGGCGAGGTTCACCTCTTCATCTTCACCCGTTCACAGGTCACATGTCCACGTCTTTCTTTTAACTCGGTTTGTACAGGAATTGCTCTTATACAGAAGGAATGACGCTACCAGATTCTACGCGATGGAGCTAGTGCTTCTCCCATATCCACCTCCCCCTTCTCGTCAATGGTGAGCCGATGTGTCTCATACCGAAGACACTGCTAATCTCCCCAAGTCTGGTCTCCTATTCGACGACAAGTCAGTTGATTTTCTCACTTTGAATAGAATCCACCGCTTACCGAACAACTCCCTCAAGACACTCGAATGTGTCACGATGGCCACCTCTCCCCCCTTGTCGCTCTCCTCCACCAGTCATCGCAGCAGCGCCTTCACCTCTACTATTCTTGTTGCGTTGTCCGTCCCTCCCACCATATCGTCCCTACCCCCGAAATCCAGCGACAACGAAGGGAAAACCACCCACTCCAACAAGCCCCGTGCCCGTGGCATGCAGCAAGCAGCATCGCCCTGGCTTCTCAGCGCCGGCACGACGTGGATCCGTTTCTTGTCGTTGTTGGAGAAGCTGAAGTGGTGGCCCAGAATTGGCTCGAAGGCGTACATGGCCGTCTCGATAGCTCGCGAGAGCGGCGACAAGTAGACCTCTGTCACCTTGTCCATGGCCTTTCCCAGGTCTACCAATCTCTGCTCCAATCCCATCTGACGACAAGCGTAACTGGGATGGAGCTTACGGGCCTGGTCCACGCCGTCCCGCGTGAGTCTGGGGTCGACCGTGTCGTTGGACTGCTTCGTTGTGAGGCCGGGAACTTTGTGTGCGGACTAGATGATCTTGTAAGTGAATTGCTCAGGATACTTTTAAACCTGTCGTATCGGATAGCTCCCTCGCTTAGCATTTTCTAGCGTCGTTACGTACCTCTGCATGGCGAATGAAGTGTACAATTCGCTCTTCCTCTTTCTCTTTCTTATCTATTAATAAATAACCGATTAGTCAATGAAATGCAAGTTTCTCAAATCATTATCTATATCTCTGCGAAAGCTTCCACTCTCGAAACAAGAAGATACCGTGATAAGTAAGAAAACAGTGATCTGTTCAAAGACAATCGCTCTCATAGTGGCAAAATGCTATCGTTATACCCCGAATATCCCAGGGAGAACAGCAAACTTCAGTTCTCGCAAAATTCCCCACTCCAGCAGCCGGCTTCAGAGAACCGGTAGCCACTCCTGCAAAGGAGAGGCCGAGAGCTTGCGACTGGCAAGCTACCGCACCAGATCGCAGGCCCCACAGTCCAAAGCTACCCCCGAGATAATCCTACGATCGGTTTTGGGTTATCGGTAGCCGACGGACCGGCCAACAGGCGCAAGAGCTTGCCACTTGGCAAGCTACCGTAGGATTCAACAGCCACCGCGTAAAGCAGCAAACCCCGATCCCCAAGCTCCCGTCCATTCCAAAACAAACCACCCAACAACAACAAGCAGAGAAATCGCAGGCACCCAAGAACGACACAAACAACAGCAATCGAGACCTTCTGGGACAACGAAAAGAGATAGAAACAGTGAAAGAGAGCACAACGGTGCAAAGAAACCTGTCGACTTACCAAGCAACTTCCCAAGCAAACCTCCCAATCCCTTCTTCGCTCCACCTCCTCCCACATCAGCACCACCACCACTACCACCTCCTCCACTTCCAGCATCTGCCATCTTCGTCTTTGTTATCGTCACCGTCGTCTTCGTATATATAGCTCCAAAGGAGCAGAGGAGGTCGTCGAAGAGCTGTCGAGCTCACGTGCGCGCGTGTCACGTGGATGGCGATGGTGGGTGAACCACGGCAGGGAAAGAAGGATGTGGCGGCCGGAGCTGGTTTGGTGAGGTTGGTTGGTTGTTCCATCCATATCCGCGGTTGGCTTCGGAAATCTGCTTGCCGAGATAGCTCTGAGACCAGCCAGTCTCCTTGCGTAATTCACTGAGGAGCTTCTTGTCAGGATAAAAGGCCTTGCCTCTGATTCTGTTTTTGAGCAGGAAGTCGCGGAACACCTGCTGCTTGTCCTTTTTTGTGCTCTTGTTGGCGTTGGCAGCACCAGCGATAGCGGCATCGGCGGGATCAGCATTGGCAGCAGCTCCCTCGTTAGGGTTGCCGGGATAGGAAGTGCCGTTGGTGCCGTCGAAGTTGTCGGAATGAGCATTGACTGCGGCTCCGTTGTCGGCGTCGCTGGGGTAGGAAAAGCCGTTGTTGCCGGAGAAGTTGGTGGGGCTTGAGAACCACGGCGATGGGGTCTCGGATAGGGGGCGTGAGGCGATCCATGTTAACGACGTATTTGAGAGCGAAAACGATGAGATTGTCGTTTCCGACAAGACAGATGCGCCAGAAAGCGTGGCGAGAGGCAAACGAAGAGAAGTCGGCAGCGACGAAATAGGCGACGTGGGGTCTGAGAAGGCTTCGATGCAGGCAGAAAGCACACCCTCAGTGATCAGCTCCTTGCGCCAACGCGTCGTGAAGGATACCTTGGGTTTGAGGAGAGACATTGAAAGTTGGAGCGGGACCGACGACAGGAGCGCGGTATTTGCGCGGTGTTTAGGCTGTCGCTGGGGCTTCTCGGACTCGGGGGAATCGTGATCTTTAGCCTCCTCGCGGCGTCGCTGACCAATTTATTAAAATAACGCCTCCCAGCTCCCTAGCATTGACAGAGATTCGTACGGATTTCCAGAAATGCCATTTATCGCATTCATTTCCGTCAAGCTAAGAAATATTCAATATGTATGCAATGCTGACTTTCGAAATCCGCCGTTATGCAAAGGCAATTGCCAAGAACCCATTGCAAATTCGAGCCTATAAGAATTTTGTCTTTTCCTTATCACAAGAAAATCACACGGCATGTTAGAGAACTTGGTTTTTTTTGGATGTTTTTCTATTGAGCGAAGAACCATTGCTTTCTATCCCACAACCCTGATAGAGTCCGTTTGCAAACAGCTGTTGAATTTGAAGGAATTGCGGACCGACCCCAGGTCGATTGCTGAGGTTCAGTCTGCTGCATGGGATGGTCAGGCGCAGCCGCAGCTTTACCGACGTAGTGCGGGTGACGCGGGCAGTAGTGAGAGCCTGGAGGGGGCCCATAGGCTGTAAGCACCTAATGCACAGCGAAGTTGGACCGTCCATGTTGGAGTCTTGATGTGAAGGGCGGGGTTTGAGATACCGTGAAAGCCTCATTTTGAGCCGGGAGAGCTTTGTCTCGAGCCGTGGTACTCCGTGTTGAGCGAGCTGCGGCAGGGACACTGGCCATGGAACTGCTCGCCGGGGACACTCTCATCCTCGGGATCCTCTTTGGGATCTTTGGACTTCTGATCCTTGCCTTCGTCAGCGTCCTCCATCTCTTCATCCGCATCATCCTTCTCGGCGTGATCCTTGGAGCCTGTCTCGCCACCCGAGGCTACCTGAAGCTTCTTCTTCTTCTTCTCCTTCTGTAGCGTCCTATTTTCCTTCTGCAGTTACTTCTTCTCGCGCAACTTCTTCTTCAAGTCCTGCAGCTTGTTGCCTGTGACAGCTTCATCTCGGAACCCATTCTGGTAGCTACGTCCAGAGACGACGGGAAGGAGACGAGGAAGTCTCGTCTTGAGCCATGAAAGCTTTGTCGTGAGCCGTGGTACTCCGAGTTGAGCGAGCTACGGCATGGGGACGGAATTGGGAGGCTGGCCGTGGGTGTACTGGCGCTGAGCGAAGACGATGCGATGCGGTAGTTGGTCGAGATCGGAGCTGCGCAAGTGGCGCAAGTCTGGGTCGCATGGGTCGAATGGTCAGAGGGAACGGGGAAGCTTCATGGAGACGCACTGCTTGTAGAGCTTGAACTTCTTCCCATCCTTTTCGGCATCAGTGTAGCAGCTGTCGCAGGCATCCACACCTTCATGTACGACGTCGGCGCGACGGTAGACAATTGCCTGTTTGGGGTTTGAAACGCGGTCCGAGGGCTTCGTCTTGAGCCGGGAGAGCTTCGTCCTGGGCCGATGGACCTTGGACTTGTTGGCAGAAGGGAACGGAAGGTTTGGGGTCGGACGATTGCGGTTGATGGATGGGGATGGCTGTTTGAGGTCGGACGATTGGGGTTGACGGAAAGGGACGGAGGGTTCGAGGGCGCGGACGACGAGGGTTGACGGAAGGGAGTGAAAGGTTAGTGCGCAGACGCGGTTGTCACGGCCGTGGCCCTGAGACTGAACGCCAAGATTGAAACGAGCAACCGAGGCGTTAGACTTGGCGCCGCACCAGCGATGCGCTTGTGAGAGCTGCCTCCTTGAGAGGTAGCAGTGGATGCGAGAACACTTCTCTCTTTAGCTTAATATTCAATGAACAACAACCTTTGAGCTGTACCCTGGACTTTCACTGTGCTTGGGGTCTACCTCATGACAACAGTGAGTGGATTCCGGATAGGGGCTGTTGCGAGTACGGACAGGGTCTTGGGGGTTCGGTGAGTGGGTTTTGAGTTGAGGGGTGTTCTTTTAGTTGAAGAGCATGTTTGCCTTGTTTGGAATTGAAGAGTATTCTTCAACCTGAGAAGCTTTGGGGGACGATGAAGAGACGTTGGGATGTTACAGAAGGGTATGGGGAAAAGATATCAGATTCTTCAAGGTTACTAGAATTGAGCCTGGCTACCTGGATTTCCAAAATCATTGAAATGAATCACAAACACTTGGGTTGACCGCAGTTACTTGGACTAATCAGGACTACTTTGAATGATCATGATTATTTGGAATGATCACAGTCACTCGACTTAGTCGGGGTTACTTGAAATAATCCCAGTTACTTGGTATCCCCGGCGTTACTTGGAAGAAAAACTTAAGCTGACTTCACAACATCTAGAACCGAAGCATAGGCTACAGCAAACTCTGGCGCAGGAAGCTGAAGCTGAAGCTCAAGAACATCAATATCAAGCAGACATGACAGCTAGTCAGGGGTTTATGTAACACAATGCAGTAGACCGGGAAGCCCATTTGCCACCAAGAGACAGTCGGTACAAAGGGACCTCGCAAGCCCACTCCCAGCATCGTGGGGAATTCTTGGCAGTTGTTGATCTTGAAGAAAGAAGGAGAGGGAGGAGAGCAGAGACTGGATTATATATCGGGCCGACGACTCCGGCCGATCGATTTGGGCCTAAGGATGATAATGAGAAGGAAGTGAGGTTAGGGACCGGAAAGGGGAGTAAACAGCATCCTTTGAACTGACGACCATTCTCTAACCTGGGGAGCCTATTTGCCAAAGGCTTGCCACAAGGACTGTGCCCAGACATTGACTCTGTCCACATATCAAATCACAAAAGCCTTCAAATCTTTTTCAGTTTTTCACTTTTCGACATGTAAAAGACCGTCTTCACTACTCGTTTTTTTCTTTCTTTTTTCAATTTATAAGCGCCTCAGTGCAAAAGGTTGTAGCCCCAAAAGGTTAATCACAAGACTTTTGCAGTCCCCAAGTTCCCCTGGCAAACAATGGTGGCAGTCAGTCATGACTGCGGATCTTGAAATTACCTAAGAAGGAAGAAAAAAAGGAAGAGAGCAGAGAGGCAAGACAGGATTGGAATTTTCAAAAATCCAGCCTAACGGGGCTCTCAGACCTCGTGTAGCACGTGGCGGCAGCAATGTATGCGCACGCGTCGATATGTTGTTGAGAATCGCGGTCCGAGCCACGCGAAAGCGAATGTGCAGGAATGCGCGCGTGGGATTTGGGGTTGCAGATAGCGGGGAGGAATGCGTGGGAATCGAGATGCGGAATCAATGGAGATGCATCGTGGCGAAGCGACGTATGCACGGCATTTATTCGTAGGGCTGAACGGCCGCTGAAATATTCGACCGCGTACCTACTATTCTGTAACTGCCATTGGGGCGGAGCAAGGGAGGCATGACGGGACGGGACTTGTGGTGACTAGTAACGCGGAAGCAGGACGACTACCACCCTCTTCGACGTATTCGTACGTGCGCCCCACGCAGGGCGGACTGGTGCGTCTAGTTCATTATGTTAGAACTTCAAATGACAATCGAGGCACGTCTTGTATATCAAAGCACCGCGCATCGATGGGGTGATCTCCGTAGATCCCACCAATACCTATTGATTGGAATTTTCGATCGTTCCTGCATAAGCCTAGCCGGATCAGCGGGCGCTACGATTTCTTCGCAAACGCCATGGATTCGTCTTGGTTCGGCGCCCGAGGCAGAGCGCACGTGTTTTGAAGCCTGCAGTAGGCAGGTGGAAAGGTGGCTCGGCATAGATACACGTGTGGTGCGTCCCAGACGGTGTGGAATCATGGGAGTTCCGAGTTCGGGAATACATCACTGTGCATGTGGCTGAATGCCACCATTGAATGCTGGTCCGAAATTTCGAGATGAGTCTTTGACGCGTTCCTTGCTCCAATTAAAACCGAATTCGAAAATACCCAATCCAGGTATACAAACAAAATACACTTGGCCCGAGGGGGCCCCAACCGATCCATCTACTGCAGCTTAAAGGACGCATTCGTCCGCTCAGCAGGCTCGTAATCCTCCGTGATCTCCGGCACGCTAAAAAGGTTCCATATTTCATCCTGGGTAGTCTGGCTTCGCTTCGAAAACGCTGCGAAGTCTTCATCATCATCAGGATCATTCGCCTCCGAATCCTCCGCATCCTCATCGTCACCCTCGTCCCGCTCCGCCCCCTCCTCATCTTCATCCAGCGTAATCCCCTGAAACCAATCAAAATAGTTATCCGGATCCCAAACCCTCTTCACTCTCTGCAGTTTCCTGTGATTGCCGCCGAAATACCTCCTTTCGTAGCTGCCGTGCTTGTACATGTAGTCGGGGCAATTGAGGAATGCTGCGCGTCCTAGTAAACTATGCGGCTTCAGTATATTCTTGAAATGGTGAAAGAATGTTAGCATTTCTCGCTCGCGGAACCAGTCGTCGAATTCGACCATGATGTAGCCGTGATACAGCGCTTGTCGCCAGCGGAAAGCCGAATCCGAACGCCCCTTGTTGGTTGCGGCGCCGCCGGAGTGGATGAAAGTGAATTGTGCGAGCGCCTCGTCGTCCTTGAACCGTGTATGGAACTCCTTCAGTCGGTCGCGGATGATGGTGGTTATGGAGTGCATGTCGCTGCTGCGATCGAAGCAGAAGGAGGAGTAGAGTTGGTAAGTTCGGCGCTCGGGGGCAGCTCGAGCTTGGTCTTCTTTCCATTGCTGGCCCAGAGTCTCGTAGAGAAATTGCGAGGACTTCTGCTGCTTGGTACTACAGAGGAATTTGAAGGACAGAGGTTTGTCAATGTTGTCGTCGATCTCTGTGTCGAAATCTTGCTTCTCGCCAACGTATTAAGTCGTAAAGCGAATGCCTATCTTCGGTTCCGAAGTAGTACCCTGGGTTTTGCGAAGATCAACTAACCAGGTTGAATCAATGGTCATGGTTTCCGACCAAGGCGCTGCATAGAAGGTATCCATTGTCGCTTGCAAAAACCTTTGCTGCTCCGCAGATGGATCCATGTTGTCGAATGGAAACCAAGTGTATCGTGCCGACGTGATCCATTCACTCTTCAAGGTCTTAAATCTCCATCTCCACCTCAGTAACAACGCCGAAATTCCCTCCTCCGGCACCACAAAGAGCCTAAAATAGACGTCCTTCTCTGGATGTCGAATCGTCATCTCGAAAGACCTTTACTGATTTACCGCTTGCAGTAACGAGGGATATACTAATGATCGAGTCACAACCCATCCCGATAGTCCTAGTAAACGGCCCTATCCCCCCTCCGAGGACGAAACCACTGACACCTACAGCCGGACATCTGCCGCCCGATATAACAATACCATTCAGTTTGCGCTTAGCCAGTGCGTGATAGACGTGTGCCCAAGTAGCTCTGCCGCCAATCGTCACAGTCTTTTTCTCCAAATCCAACGTCACAGCCCTCATATCGTCGAGATCGAGAAGAATCCCGTTGAGTATTGAAGAAGCACCGGAGTAAGAATCTCCACCGTTCTTAATGACCATTTTCACTCCCTGTTGCTTCGCTGTTTTAACGGCCTTTTGTACATCCTTTTCGTTCCTCGGCCGGACAACACAATCTGGTTTCTTGAAACGAAAGATCTGATTCACAGTGTCTGTGGATCTCTTGTATTCGTCGTGGCCAGATTTGTAGGTAGGGATTTGCGGTTTCGCTCGGCCCATGGCTTTGAAAAATTCATCGGCAGCGGTCGGCTGTGGATTCGCGGCTGAGTTCTGGGCTATGCGGTTAGAGCTGCGGGCGGGCGGAGTTGGGCCGGTCCTCTGTCTCTTTCTGGGTGGCATTTTTGTGGTTGGAGTTGTTGAGAAAGCTTTGATTTGTGAGGGTTCTGGATTTGTTGGGAGCAGTGGAGTTGTTTCGATTCCAGAACTTGTCGTACTTCGATTACTGGGGGGTTTGATGATTTGGGGTATCAGTAGTCGGATTTGGTATCATTCTTACTTGAATTTCAAATGGTGGCGAAATTCGATTTCTTGAGGAAACATGAACAGAGCAACTTACCGTGTGCGAAATCCGAGAGCAGCATTCTCTTTGTTCTAGAGAAGTGATGGCGAAATTCGAGTTCGTTCTCGAGGAATGTGATTCGTGAACAAAAGCAACCTACCATGTGCGAATCGAGAGCAGCAATCGAAACCGAGAGCAGCAATCTTCTCTATTTGGGCGCCGGTAGGCAGTGAGCACTTGGTTTTGATTTATTCAAGTCCAACTGAGCTTCCACTGTTAACATGGAATCAGACCCTTTGAGCTAAGATTAGTTATTTTGGGTATAAAGGGCTGTTACCTGTAGCTTGTCACCGAACTCGGCGACTTCAACCAGGCCATTCTGGATGACGAACGGCCCATCAGTCATCGTCGCACAGTCGCGGCGAAAGTTCTCGCTCAACAAGAATCAAAACGACGAGGTGACGTCCGCGGGACACGCGAGCATGTACAAGTTTGTGTGCAAGCCAAGGCGTGGCATAAATCGATCCAGTAACCGTATCGGGAAATTGCATAGAAGATCAAAGCTTCTAGTGAACCTTCTATGCAATTTCCTCGGGGCCGATGCGCGGGCCCTGAAGACCGCTGCCACCATCGACATCCAACGGTTCGCTCCAGTCTACCAACAGCAAATTGATAGCTCCGTCTAGTGTCGGATATTTGAAATGAAGGCGATGCTGGATGCGGAACAGCTCACCTCGAACTGGGGGGGGGGCAAACGACGGAGTTTTCACCTCTTCATTTCCACGGCGGCGGAACCAACAAATCGAGGATGATGTAAAGGGCTTCGCGCACGGCTTTGGTGACAAGGAGGGGTGGTGATCCAGGACTTGCTGATCCGTTTGAGATGACCAAGATGAGGCTGCAGCCGGGCGAGACTCGTCACTCGAGAGGTCCAGTCTGAGTTGCTGATTCAAAGTCAAACGGGGCTGGATCGTGGATAGTCTTCCCCGACTCGGGTCTCGGGGGTCTCATCGTCTTACAACGGGCGCGCCGGCTGCGAAGAATTGCCTGTGCAAGGCTTCCGCTAGACTGCTTTGAGGAACTTACGCAACGCCCGCTGGCTTGGTTGTGGAATCGTGAGGCGGTATTTTGGGGTTGGGTGACGGTCGGGTGTCGAACAGACGATGGAGGCACATCCAAACGCGCAAAGCTGAGACAGAGGGATTGCGCGGGCCGGACGGCTGCTGAATCGACGGCCTGCAGTGATGATGACAGCGCTGGGACGCTCAAGCTGGGATTCCTCCCTGATTAGAGTGTGCCTAGACGTGCGTTCTCGCAGCTTCAGCGAGTCTCGATGCGTGCTTGACACAAGGCTATCGGGAGGCAGTGTCAGTGCCCGGCCAGCGTTACTTCGTCCTGCCATTGGGCCGTGCCTGGCGGGCTGCATGGAACAGGCCGTGTGCCTTCGGGAGCTGTGGATGTTGTGTAGGTTGCTGTGGGAGATTTATATTGGCAGTCCATGGAAAGCAAGTCACTCTATCTTGGCTAACAACACCTTAAGTCGTCGTCACCCACAAAACTGCGATCTTCATGAGCTTCAATCAATTGTCGTTGTTGTGTACAGTTTGTCAATAACTGAGCACTTGCGCCACAGCGAGGGTCATTCGGCTGGCTCGCCCCTTGCTGACGATGCTCTTTGCTGAGGTCGCCGGCCCTTCACTAGCCACGCCAGGTGCACTTCTTCGCGCCTGCAGCAGCAGCCGCCTCCCCTTATTCCACCTGCCGACCCGCATTACCATTACCACCACCACTACTCCTTCGCTACCACATCTCGACCCTCGCCGTCACCAGCTCCGTCACTCCAGCAATTGCTTGCTGCCGCGCCAACTCCTGATATCAGCTATCAGACGGCAGCAGCGCTCAATCTGCAAAAGGCGAAACGCCGCACGCTCTCTACACTCACCACGACGTCGCACCAAGCCGATCCGTCCTCAGGAAATTCTGCGTCCGCCAGATCGCAAACTCGCTCCAATAATCCCAATACCGCGAATTACGAACATAATCCTAATGCAATAACGACCACTGCGCCCGAAATCCAACTAAACACACCCGGCAACCTTGCTGTTCCGGCTCCAACATACGAACCTCCTAATCCGTGGTATCTGCAAACTCTGACTCGAGATTTTGCTCAACCACAACCGCGAGCGCATACCTCTCCTAGAGCAAGCACCAGACCGAATACCCAGGCCAGTCCAAGTCGCTGGTCCTGGCGCAACGCCTTTGCTTCCGACAAACCACTCAACCTCCATCTCGACCCCAGTTTTCAAACCTACACACGGCCCCTCCGTCCACCACCTGCCCTTTCGTCCACACGCCTCTGGAACCCCACAAACTCCACTCCTCGCAGTCCCCCCTCTCTGCGCGCACGTCGACGAGAACGCCAAAACCCAATTGCGGCTGATGTCCGGCCTCCTCCGGTCTTACTGAACCATCCGCAAATTGCCGGCCAGGCGGAAGACGATCCGGGCTTTGTTGATAATAGGAAGAAGAACAAGGGGAAAGGAAAAGAGATTGAAGCAGCAAGAGACGAATATCCGCTGTTGACGCTGAGCGAACAGCGCCAGAAAAGACATAGTGACGGCACGAGAGCGAGTCTGCAAGTCGAACGAAGCGGCAATAATTCACCGCGCGTCAGCCTCCCGCGCTCCGTCAAGGAAAACAGCCGTACATCTTCTTCGCTCCCTGAAGACGACAACAACGAAACAGACGGCGCAGGAGGAGTAGCAGAGTCTCTGAATAAACTCGAAGGCACATCAGCACGAAAGGTAACCGGACTGCGCAAACGCGGGCAAACAATAGCACCACAGGGGTCCACAAGCAGAATGGCATCCGGCGATGTCGATCTCGAGCGCGGCCCGCCCCTCGGCGGCGGCTACAAGCCCTCCCTCGCACACCCCAACAACAGCACCCACTCCTTCGATGCCGCCTCGGGAATCGGTGCCGCGCTCTCCTCCAACGGCACATCCATAATGGGCTCTGTGAATGAACAGCCTGTTCCGGGCGAAGAATGGGGACCCCAGCATCCCTGCTATCCGCACCTCAACCCGCACGTCCCGCTCAACTCTGTCGAATACCGCACAACGCGAATAATTAGGATTCGGCGCGATTGGATGCTTTACGGTGATCTGGCGCCGGCATTTTCAAACTGTTATCCGGAAATACTGGATCCGGCGGGGTTGAGCGAGGGCGATTTTCGGGACGTGATTGATCGGTTGAATGAGGAGTTGGGGAAGTGCTTTGAGCCGTTTGGATGGAGAGCTGTGGTGGATGGGTGTATGGGGTTGCTGACGGGGTGGTTGTGGGATGATATTGGCGCCGTGGGCGTGAAATCCAGGTTGAGGAAACTGGAAGCGGAGATTGAGGAGTGGAATCGGACGAAGGGGGGGTGGAGGGAGGGGGAGGGGAAGGGGGTTAGGATTATTCCGTTGAGGAGAACGGGGTATATGAATGTGAGTACATGCGAGCTTTTCCATGAGATTGACTTGGTCTTTGCACCGATATGAACATGGAGCAATGTGCTGACGGTTTGCGAATAGCTTGACATCCAGATTCCCGATCCTGAGATTGCGTTTCCGGCGCCGAGTACGAGTCATTCGAATTATCCAATTGAGAATGAACGGCCGAGGATGGAACCGAAATGATTCTTGTTCATTACTTCCACCGCATTTCATGTCTGTCTCACGACGCTCACGACATACCCATTACTGCGAAAAAGCGCCAAACATCGTTCGACCCACGGCCTTGCACATTGTACATCATTGTAATAACCCTCACGGGTTTCTGTTCCTCGTGTTCTCGACGCTTGATATTTTTCAGCGAAGGCGTTTTGAGGGGGGCCGCGATGGGTTGATACCACTTTATACATCGCCTTGATTTCGAATATGCTTTTCTTGTTTCTCCTTTTTTTCCGGAGAGGGGAGCGAGGAAGAGGGGTTGGAGAAAAAGAAGGAATGATACCAGAGAAGTTGCGTGTACAGTGTCTTGGCTTTCGGTCTCTAGGGCTGTGTGTAGAAAGCAACAAGGAGCTTGGCGCTAGACCTTCTGGCCTTGGGTTCCAGGAGTTTTGCCTGTCCTTGGATGGCTCATCGCCTCTTCCCTGGATTTTGCGAAGAGAAGAGGGTGTTGTATATAGAAACTTTGTCGCTTTTTGTAATTCTACGATGTGTTGAGCACCACTGATATGTACCTGCCGGGGGGGTTATTTTTTGGTTGAAGATGCTGAAGATGTTTTTGAGTTTTGAGAGTCTTCTCCGTAGGAATTCCCAAAAACGTACGAACTGTCGGTGTCCGCACCCGATCCGGTTCCGCATCAAATTTTTACCGGATGCCCGCCTGATTTGCACGGTTAAGTTAGAGTTCTGGAATCTTTCCATTCTAGTAGTGAGTAGCTCTGTTTATCATCCTCCAGCAGGCCTGAGTTGATTCGGGCGGAAGTTGAGAGGGCGGGATGATCGGTCTCGATGTAGCTCCAGTGCCCGGGTTCTGCGCATTTCAATTCGCGGACTTGCAGACGGGTGTGCATTATCAACAGTTGTGTTTTTTTTACGGCGCTGGAGGCTGAGAAACCCCAGGCTGAGAAAGGCAAAGGAGCGAAATCCTGCGAACTTGTGGAGGAAGATTCAAATGAGCCCGTATTTGTAGACCGCAGGCGGTTGTCTCGGGGGCCGAAAGACATCCTTGCTAGGTACCTACTCTAACCTGTTGGTATGCAGCTGGTACGGACGGATAGAATATTAATAACTGGGTTTCGGGGGCCGAGATGGCTGCAGGGCTGCCGCGCAGCAGACCGAGCTTTCGGCCTTCGGGCCCGGACGGGTTGAGAAGAAGGTTTCTAGAGGAGAGTTGCATGGTTTGCCTCGTGACGATCAGTCGCGCGGTGCAGAAACTTCTGGTGGTGTAATTTGGGTTATGAAAATTGCATAGGTAGAAACGAGCCATCGGAGCGAATTCATGACTATGGAAGGCAGATTTTAGCAAGGTGAAATGGAGCGAGCTGCATCGGCAAATCCGGAAATGGCCGTTTAAGCCCAATGGATGGAACTTCGCTTTAAATTAACGCACGAATTATAGGCACCCGATATATATCCGTGCTCTAATAGACTTGCTTTAAACTCGCTTTAAACTCGCTTCAACTATTTTTTCTCCATTATACCCAAAGCGCCTATAATATTCGTAAAGGCCTATAAAATCAATAATTGCTAAAATCTTTATTTATTTCTCAATTATTTTATAAAATCTATAATTCTTAATTAATTAATTTAAACCAATATTCCCATTATATTTTTACAATATGTTATAATCTTTGATTTTAATAATGCCTTTAAAATTATTAATTTTAATAATGCTTTTAAAGCTTTTAATTTCAATAATGCTTTTAAAGCTATTAATTTTAATAATATTTTTGGGCCTAATAGTATTTATAATTTCATTTATATAAATTATATAAATATTAGCAGTTTATTATATACTAATTTATATTAAAAAATAGATTAAATTTAATTATAAATTACTTTTATACGCTATTTATATTTAGCCTTATATTTATTATATATAAATTAATATTATTTAAAATTAATGTTATTTTATGATTATTATTTAACCCATTAATAAATATTTATAACGCAATATAAACTCGCTTTGCAAAAATACATTTAATTTACAATTGCTTATATTTCCTTTTTCCTTAATTTTTCCTATATTTTCTTTATTTCCTTTTGCATATTTATATAAATCGCTTTCTATATATTAATAGGCCAATTTAATTAAAACAAAAATATAAATTGCTTATTACCCTTTTTATTAAGCGATTTTTTAATTTTTATATTTTTCTTTTAAATTGCTTTAAATATATTATTTAAAATTAATTCTTATTCCAATTTATTAATTATATCCTTTTTTACAAAATCCTATTTCTCTATTAGAATATCGCTTATAAATTTTACCAAATATAATAGTATTAATAATAATCGCTTAGCAGCTATATAATTTTTTAACCTATTTTATTATTTATTTAATTCTTTCTTAAATATATTTAAATACAGTTTTTTTTTAAATTAAATATTTTGGTTTATACTATATTATAATATATTTAACTTTATATTATATTATAGTATATTTAATTCTATACTATATCATTTATTTACGGCATTATTTTTTAATATAGCGTTTAATTTTGCTTTATTGCAATTTATTAATTTTAATTATATCATATTAATTTTTTATGATTTACCAATACCTTTTTTGTATTATTATTCTTAATCGTTTTAGCGCAATTTGGTTTTTTTTAATTTTTTATTCAATTTATTTTTCAATATATTAAATTTTTTAAATTTTTTAAATGTTTTACAATTTTATATTTCCAAGCTATTTTTTTAATTATTTAATTTTAAAATATTTAAATTTTAATTTGCCCAAGCCTATTAATATATTTTATATATATAAAATATTAGTATATTTTCCGCAATTTATATATTATATATTTTATTTATATTTAAATCCATTGCTATTTTATAATTGCAAAGCTTTTTTATATATTACTTTAATTTGTTTTGCTATTTTTAATCATTATCCGGTTAATTAATATATTATATTTATTTTACGCATTTAAATTTAGTTTAAATTAATTTTTGATATTTATATAAAAATCGTTTATTAAATTGGTATAATAATTAATAGCATATTTAATTATATTATTATTTAATTTCTTTCAATTAAATGCATTTATTAAATTATTATTTATACAATTGCAAATATATTTTCGCTTAAAATTGGAAAACTTTATTTAATTTATATAAATGCTTTTATATACGCCTATTTATTGCATTTAATTTATAATATTTAAATATAATTATAAAAATAAAACTTGCTAATTTGCTTTGAAAAAAATTATATTTGTATTTTATAAATTTTTATCCTATATTTTTTTAAATACAATATACTATTATATTCGCTATTAATATAATACTTTCTTATATATAAAATAAAAAAGAATATATTAATATTCTTTATCCAATAGTATTATTATTTGCATATAAGATTTTTATAATATTAAATAGCTTAAAAAATACTAATTTGCTAAATTTAAATTGCTGCTAATTTTGTTAAAAAAAATTATATTTAATTTTAATTTTTAATTGTTTTTTCAATATACCAATTTTGTTTTTTTATTTAAGTTTATAAATATAGCTATATAAAACAAATTTTATTTAAAATATATAAATTAAATTAAATTAAATTATTTATCCAAAATTTAATTTATTATTTAATAAAAATATATTAGCCCAATATTAATATATAAATTCACTATTTAATCAATTTATTTTGCCAATAGCATTTTCAATAGCAATTTCGTTTCTCTATTTATTTTAGCTTTGTTTTAAATTTTATCCCAAATTGCATAAGCAATTTTATTAAATTTTACTTTATTTATATTAATAAAAATATTAAAGCCAATATTATTTTTACCTATTATTTAATTTATATAGCATATTTAAAAAACAGCCTTATATTGGCTTTTTAGATAATTAATTTTATTAATTTTATTAAATTTTAAAATAGCAAAAACTTTTTCCGTCCTTTATTATTATTCTATTAGTTTTTTTTATTTTGGCCTCGAATTTCTAATTTATATATTTTTTAAATTTAATATCTATATACAATTTAGTTTGCTTTTTAATTTTCTTTTAGCCCCGGCATAAAAAAAGAATCCCGATAGCTAAAATTAAACAAATATAAAACTTTATTTCCTTTTAATATAATGCAATAGATAAAATTAATATTATATTAAAAATATAAATCTTTATTAAATAATTTAACTTTTTTTTATTAATTTTCCAATTGCTAGCTTTTAAAATTCGGTATTGCAATTTTGCAATATTTTTAGCTTTGCAATATTTGTTTTTTTTATTGCTATAAAATACGCTATTATTATTAAATATTATATTCTAATTACTCTTTTTATTATACGGCTACAAATTCTTATTTTAAATATATATCAATTATTCGCTAAAATATTCTAATACTATATTAAAATTTATAGCAATTAAAAATTCCCTTTATTAAAATAAATATTGCTTTAAAAGCTTCGATTTAAATTATTTACTATTATTAATACACTTTTTATTTTAATTAAAACTATTATTAAATGATATTTGCTTATAATTATTAATATATGAATTTTAAAATACTATTTTTATATATTGCAAATTTTGCAAAACGCATTTTCTAAATTTTTAAATTTAAAAAGCGGTTCAATATACCAATTATCGCAATATAAATGCTTTTTGCTTCTTCAAATATTAGCTATAGCTGTTTGAATCCAACGTGGGCTGGATTTTTCAAATGTATTATATTAAGAAAAAAAACAATTTATAGCTTGAAAATATTATGCATTTTTTCCTTGCTTATATATATAAAAATAACGTAACCCTTTGTATATAATTAGAGTACTTTGGCAAAAGATTAATTTAAACCATTAAAAAAGCGTTTTAATACTTTTTTCAATTTTTAATAATATAGATTTTCCGGACCCTAATATATTCCTTTTTAAAATATATTATAGCCGATTTATATTATATTATAAAGCTTTATAATGCATTATATATTATTTAATTATATATTATAATGGAGCAATTCCAATATATTGAAATTGGTTTTTTATAATTTTATTCTTTTATATTTAATGCCTATTGCATTTGGCGCTTTTTGTTTCGGACCTTTTTTTTAATTTTAATAGCTTTTTAAATTTGGCAAATTAAATTTTTTGCAATGCCTTAATATATTCGTTCGCAATTATATTTTGAATATTAATATAAATTATTTATTATTTGCAATTGTTTTTTAATTTTTTAAAAAAACAATAATCAATATTAATATATTTAAGCTTTTTATAAAGCTAAAATTCCTTAATAAAGGCTATAATATTTTTGTTATGTCTTTTTATATTTATATAATAATGTTTTTAACCAATTTGCTATATTTAATATTTTTTAGCATTTAAGCGATTTGTTGTTTTTATTTGGTATTTATAGCAGCTATTATATATTTAATTTTATAAATAAATAGAAAACATTGTTTTGCTTTTAATTTAATTATAATATTAAGCCTTTTAAAAATATGGCTATAAATTCGCTAATATTTTTTCTATTGAAAAATAATCTATAAAAGGCATGATTATAAATTTTTAGCTTGCTTTTGTTTTATTTTTTTTATTTATATTTAATTTTTTAAACTACTATAATTTTAAAATAATATAGCAGCCAATTTAGCCTTGCATTATATTGCTTATAAAAATTAGCGATAAGTTAGGCTAGCTTTTTTACGGCGTAATAAATAATAAATTGTATTAAAATTATAAAATATATTAAGTTTTTCAATTTGTTTTAATAGAATTTTATTTTCATTTTTTTCTTATTAGTTTTAGCAAAATTTATTGCATTGCTGCTATTTATGAAATTAAAATATAGTTTTTCTTTATTATTGGAAAATTTAAATTTTGTATAAAGAGTATTAATATATTATTTTTGATAAATTTATAAGATTTTTAATAATTTATTTTTTATAATTTATATACCTAGAATTTCTTTTAATTCTTTCCAAACTTTTAGCAATAAATTTAAAAAATAGCTTGGTAAAAGAATTATTAAAATCTATATTGAATTTTGCAGCAGCTATAATATTATTAATAGAAATTAAAATAATTATATTTGTTTTTTTATTGATACAAAAAATAAAAATTATTAAAGCTTTATTTAAAATCTAATTCAATAATTTTAAATTTAATTAGTCAATTTTAGTTTCTAGCAATTTGCTTTAAATTATATAAGCTTTTATTTAATTGAAGAATATAGCCAGATTTAATAGCCATTTTATTTAAAAAAAACCAGATGCATTAA
This sequence comes from Cyclaneusma minus, assembly GCA_037179335.1. NCBI lineage: Eukaryota > Fungi > Ascomycota > Leotiomycetes > Marthamycetales > Marthamycetaceae > Cyclaneusma > Cyclaneusma minus. Next base: position 1,343,425 of record JAKZHN010000002.1, on the reverse strand, counting down.
TCTTTTAAATTTAGCCTTAATAAAGGCATTGCTAATATTAAAATAGCAGTATTTTATATTTTGCCAAGCTATAATGGGTAAAGAAATCTTAAATATATTTATATAAATTATTAATAAAAATATATTAAAAACATTCTTTTTACAAGTTTAAATAAAATCGCAAATTATTAAATAAATTTTATATTTATCTAAATTGCTATTTAAATTTAGCTTAATAATCAATATCTATTTAATAAAAATTAAATTAAAAGCTATTTATATTGTTATTTTAATCCAAATATTATTAGATATTAAGCCTTTAAATTTTATTATAATAGCCTTTTTTTAATTATTTTTATATAAAAAATTATTTATAGCTTTTTTATAGATTTTTAAAATAAACATAGCTAGGATTCCCTTAGCAGAAAATATAAATTTATATAAATTATTTTTATTTCCGGCTATAACTATTATAAAAGCCTTTAAAAACCGGGTTTTGCATAAAATCCTGGCCTTAATAATATTGCGCTTTAAATTCTTTTTTAATCACTTTTATAAAAAGCTTTATTAAAGCTTTAATTGGGAGTCTTTTATAAGCTATAAAAATAGCCAAAAATGCCTTATTAATATTTATAGTATTTATATTTATAATATTTATATTTATAATATTTATATTTATAATATTTATATTTATAATATTTATATTTATAATATTTATATTTATAATATTTATATTNGTATTATATTTATAATATTTATATTTATAATATTTATATTTATAATATTTATATTTATAATATTTATATTTATAATATTTATATTTATAATATTTATATTTATAATATTTATATTTATAATATTTATATTTATAATATTTATATTGTTTAATTTAAAATTTAATTTAAAAATGTTTATTATATTAATAGTAGTTCCTAATGCTTTTATAAAAAAACCTTTAAATAATAATTACTTTAATTGGAATTTTAACTTATTAAATTTAAAATAAATTATTGCATGTTTTTTAATTAAAAGCTAAAATTACTATTTTTAATTTATTAGCTTTAATTAATTTGTTTTTAAATATTTTTTAATTAAAAAAAGGCCTTTAGGCCTTTTTTAAGCTAAAATTAATTTCCCAATATAATGGCAATTCAAAAGCTTATTTAAAATACTTTGGAAATTATAGAATTTAATTTTTAATTTTTCATTTTTAATTTCCCTTAGAATTTCCTTATTCCATTTAATAATAAATTTTATAATTATTTATTCCAAATTTGAATAATATAGACTATATTATTTAATAATATTTAAATTATATTCTATAAATATATATATTTTTTCTATAGGCAAAAGCTTGTTTTTGCGGCCTTTTTTAAAAAATTCCTTTTTATTACTATAAAACCAGGCTTTATAGCTCCAAATTTTAATATTTTGTTATTTAAAAAGCTTTTTAATTTAAGCTTTTTTTTAAAATTAATTATGTTTTTATTAATTTTTAAATTAATATTAATTTTATTTTTGCGATATATTTTAGCTATAGCAGCTTTAAACCAAAATTTAATTAACAGCTTGGCGTTATATAATATAGTTTGAATATGTGCTTTTCCAACTTAAATTATTTTCTTAATTGGCTTATTTTGCTAAAAAAAATGGGTTTTCCAAATTTAATATTATTAATTTAAATTTAATAAATAAATTTCTTTACCAATTTTTTATTCTTTTTTATTTGTTGCGCTAGGCAATTAAAATAAAATATACTTTAATTTTTAATTTTATAACAAAAGCCTAAGTTTTGTTTATTTGGCTATTAACTTTTTTTAATAATTAAATATTTCTATAGATATTAAAAGAAAATTTATTAGCTATATTAAAATTTATTAATTTAAAAAAATTTATTTTATAATTTGCAAAAATTTTAAAAATATAATTTTGCATTTTGCTAATCTTGCAATTTTTATAATAATAGAAAATATTAGATTTTCTTTTTAAAAAAAATAATAATAAAATACAATTTAGTAATTTTGGCTAGGCTTAAATAAACCCATTTATAATGGAATAAAAAAAGTATTATTTAATAGCTTTTTATTATTATTTTTTTCAATCTGTTTTTTTAATTGCTTTAATCTTAAACTTTCTAGCTATTTTGATTTTAATTTTGGTTTTAAATTAAACAGCTTTTATTATATTGAAAATTAGCGCTTTTTAAATTGTAATTAGCAATATAATTTATATTGGAGCGACTAATATATGCTATATTATAGCAATTGGTATATTTGGTATATTATATTAAAATATTTTTAAAAAGAAAAAAATAAATTATTTCTTTAAATTTAAAAAGAAATTATTTAAACCGCTTTTAATATTTTTAATTTTAGCAGAAAAAGCAATATCAATAAAAATTAGTTATTTAAATGCTAATATTAATTTGGCTACTATAAGTATAACATTTGTAATATATAGGCTTTAAAAATAAATGCTTCAAAAATAAAATTTTAAATATAGCCTTTAAAATATATGCTATTTTAATTAAAATTATTCCAAAATCCTTTTTAATAATTTCTTTTATTTAAAAGCAAATTTACTTCTAAATATAAAATATATAAAATATATAAAATATTTTTAAATAAGCATTTCCTATTTTAGACCTTTTTCTTTTTAGTTTAATTTATTATCTAATCTATTTAATTAATAAAATATGCGGTCGACGTCTATTATATATATATTTTATATTTATAATAAAAAACCAATTGTAGAAAAAAAACCTATTATCCGGGCTTTGTTAAAACCCTTTTAGCGGGATTTATAAATTATATTATTAAGGGGTATTTAAATTGCTTTTGAAAAAATCTAATAAATAGATTAAAATAAATTAAAGCTTTTTAATATAGTTTAAAAAGGCCGGAAATCGTATTATTGCTTTAATAATTAATGCGTTGGCGTATTATTATAATAAGACAAGCGGATTTTTAAAAATCCGTATTATTATAAATTTTAAATAGCATTATTTAAACTTGGATATATTTTGTATATGTTTTTTTACTATTATAATTTTTATATTTTTATATTCTTTTTAATTAAGCCCTTCTTAATTTGCATTTTGGCCTTATTAAAAAAAGCTTTTTTAAAATTAAATTAATTGTTTTAATTGCTTAATATACCATTATTTAAAACTCCAATAAATTTTATAAAAAACAGCAGCTAATAGCTTGCTTAAAATAAATAGCTTGCGTTATTAATTTAATAGCGCTATTTTAAGAAATTTAATTTATTAATATATAATTTAGCTATGTTATTCAAAAAATAGCTAGCTTTAAATAAAAGCTCTGAAATATAAAAAAAAGCAAAAGAAAAGCAAAAAAAAGCAAAAAAAAAAGAAAAAAAACGAAAAAAAAAAGTAAATAAAAATAGCGTAAGCAATAATAAATTTGCTTTAAAAATAAATTTAATAATTTATTTAGTTTTGGTTTTTTTTAAAAGCTAAAAAACAAAAATCCAAAACAAATACTGGTAAATATAAAAGGCATTATAATAAATTTTCTAATATAGGTTTGGTAAATTAAATGTATTAATTAATTAATTTTTACCAATTATTATTAAATTATTGGATTTATTAATTAAATTATTAAAAAGTTTTGATAATATTAATAATAATAATAATAATAATAATAATAATAATAATAATAATTCCGCTAATTAGCTAATTAAAAAATAGCTAATAGCTAATTAGCAATTTATTAAAAAATTGGCTTTTAAGCAAATTTTAAAGCAAAAAGCGCAGCTAATAAATAATTGGCCTTTTATTTTTAAAAAGCTATTTAGCTAATATACTTTTTTTAAAAAATTAATTGGGGCTTTAATTGGCTAGCTTTAATTACAATTATTTTAATATTTTTAATTTTAAGTTTTTCTTATTTTAAAATATTGCATTTTATTTAATATCTAGTTTTATAGCGCATTTAAATAAACTTATTAGGATCTTTTGCTACTTTTAGCTTAAAGGCTTTAATAAAATTTTTATATTATATTAAAATATATTATTGCTAAATATAATTTAAAAAATTGCTAATTATATTTTAAAAAACCTGGAAAATAAAGCTAAAATTTCTAAAACTTTTAAAATTTTTAATAATTTTAATATTGCTTATATTAAGCTAAATTCTGTTTTTTATATATAGCAAAGTATATTTTAAATAAATACTAATATTATTTTAGTATATAAAAAACGGCTACTATTAAAAGAATTAATTCAAATATTTGCTAAGTTTCTTAATATTCTTTTAATATGGCAAAATATGTTATTGCTAATTATATTTTGAAGCAATGCCAATACTCTTTCTTTAAATACAAATAAGTGTTTTTAATTTATTTTGCATTTTATTTGTTTTATTTTATCTTTTTTATTTAAGCTTTAAAAATATTATTATTACCAATATAAAATATATTTTTATTGGGTTTATATTAAAATAATATTAATATGATTTTAAAGCTTAATAACTTGATTTTTAATAATAAATTCCTTAATATTGGTAAAGCTAATCGGAATTTTTTAATTAGGGCTTTTAATTTAATAGCTTTAATTTCGATTTCGGCTTTTAAATTGCATAATTGTAAATTGCTATAAAGTAGCCAAACTTTTATAAGCTTTTATAATTGGCTTTTTTATATATATAATATAAAATACCAAGCTAGCTTTTATTGCTCTTTTTAATTATTAATAAATCTTTTGCAAATTATTAAATTTTAATAATAATAATATTATAAATAATAATAATAAAACGCTTAAATTATCTATAAATAATTAGTTGTTTTTAAAAAAATGCTGCTTTTTTTAAATTAATATAAATATTCTTTTTGCTAATAAAGCTTTATTTAATCTTTAATATAATTTAAGATTTTAAATTTAATAGTTTTATTTTTAAAATATATTGCTATTAAATTAAGTATTTTTATTGCTTTATTAATGCTTAAACAAAAAATAATAATTATTATAAAATTTCGGAAAACAAATAATAGCGAATAAAAATTATTATAATGGTTAAAAATAAATTGGTAAATAAAATGCATTATATATATTGTTTTGCTATAAAAAATAAATATTGCCTTTTTTAAATAAAAATAGCAATATTTAAATATTATATATTAAAAGCCTCGCTTAAGTTTTTTAATAAGCAATATTTATTTTTTATATATTTTTAATATACATATTTTATAAAATATTTATAAAATGCCTTTTTTAGCCCTATCTTTTTTTAGGTTTTGGGCTTTAAAGATTTTAAATATAAATTTTTATTTTCCGGCAATTCAATATTTAAATTTTAATTATTAATTTTGGCTTTTTATTTTAATTATACAAATTAGTAGCTTTTATTCATTTATTATTATTAGTAATTATTTCCAAATTTATTATTGCCTAATTTTTAAAATCTTAATTTTAATATATAATTTATACTATTTATTATTGGAGTAAATTTTTATTTTTTATATTAAAATTTATTAGGATTGTATTGTTTTTATTGGCTTTATATATATTATATCAGCTTTTGCGCGCGGTCTTTTTATAAATGCCAGAAAATTAATATAGTAATAGCTTATTTTAAATAATTAAAATTTAAAATGTTTTTAATGTTTTGATTTTTTTTATATACGTATTATACATCTACTATAATAATAGTATATTAATCTTTAATTGTATTTCTTTTTAGTAAATTTTAATTTTTTAATTTTTTAATATTTTATAATAATTATATTGAATTTTATTAAAAACTTTATTTATACAAAATAGGCTTTCCCGCTTTTATTAGGCGTTTTTTTATTATTGCGTTTATATCAATCTTTTAATATACGCCTTTTTAACAAAAACAACTTTTTCTTATTGTATTTGCTTTATTATTACTTTTTAATAATAATATTATAGCTTTTAATATTTTTAATTGCAAAATACAAAATTTTGCTAATAATCTATTTTAAGCCTTGTATAATAAACTTTTTATTTATAATTATAATAATAATATTATATTCGCATTTTTACTGCAAAATTTAAATTATATTTTTATTAATTGTATTTTTATATTTTAAATTTATTTTTATATTTAATATATATATTTGTTTTGTAATTATTTTTATGATATTTTTAATATTTATAATTAAATTGCAAATGATTTTAAATACAATTATTATTGCAATAATTATAATTGTTTCTACTATATAATTTGGTTTTTTTATTAATTAATTAATTATTTTGCAAACTTTTATTATTTAATTTTTATTATTTAATATAATTTATAATGCTTTTATATTCTATCATTATTGCTATATTAGAAATTAATATATTAATTATAATACAAACCTAACCCAATTAAAAAATAATATAAAACTTGCCAAAAACACTTTTTATTTTAAAATTTATATTTTTTTAAAATATAAAATGCGCAATATTTTTGAAAAATGTTAAAAATGCAATAATAGCTTTAATTAAAATTATTTTTGCAATTTGTATTTTAATGCACATAATAATTAATATTTAGTATCATTTAATAATTTTATCTTCCGTTTTTTTATATATATTTAATTAAAATATAAATAAATTATAATTTTCATTATTCTTTTAATAATATATTATTTAATATAAAAGACAACCAAATTTTGGGTAATATAATATAAAATATAAAAACTATAAATTTAATATATACAAATTAGAATAAATAACTAATTTTATTCAAAAATATTATAAGTTTTTTAATTTTGCAAATTAAGTTTTTTATTTAACATTTATGTTTTAAGTAAATTATTTAATATATAAAACTTGTAATTTTTCTTTATATATTTTATAATTTTTAAATAAATTAAACATTTTTAAAATTATTAAAGCATCTTTAAAGTTTTATTAAATTAATATTTAATTCCAATTTCGATTTTAATTCTTTTAATATATATAATTGTTGTTTTTGGTTTTTTATATATATTATAATTCTTTTAATTTTTAATTTTTAATTATTTTTAAAACCTTAAAAATTTACAAAATATAATTTATATATATTATTTTAAAATGCTTTGGCAAATTCTAAAAAACTAATATAAAAAATATTATATAAATTGTTTAATTAAAGTTTAAGAAGAAAATTTAAATAATAAATTTTTATTTTTATTTTTTTAATAATAAAGAAAACAATTATATATCTTTTTATTAGCTTTTCGGCTTTAAAGTATATATTTTCAATAAGTAAAAAACCCAATTTCTTTTACTAAAATTTAAAACTTTATGCTTTTTTATATATTATTTTATATATTTATTAATAGTATCTTTTCAAATTTTGCAATAATATATATTTGCTCTCTCTCTTCTTTTGTTTTTGCTTTTTTATATTAAATATTTTAATTTTTATAAATTATATAAGAAAAGAATTAATTTATAAATAATATTTATATATTATATTTGTTTTTAAGTTTTTTAAATTTATATTATTATAAGCGAATTTCATTATAGCCAATTAAATTATGTAAATGATTCTTTTACTATTATAATAATTTTATATACAAATTTTTAAAGTTTAATTTGTTTGCTTTATTTATTTATTTATTTAAAAATAAAATACAATATTATATTTATATATTATATAGAATTTATAGCAATTTCCTTTAATAAAATAAATAATTTTATTAAAAATTATATATTAATACTTTTAATTATATATATAAATTGCGCAATTTTAATATAATAATTTATTATTATTAAAATAATATTATATATTTTGCTTATATATTATAATTTTAATAATTTTACTTAAAATTATTAAAACTCTTTTAAGGTTTTCTTAAATTAATATTTGGTTTTAATTTCGGTTTTAGTTTTTTTAATATATATAAAATATAAGCTAATTGCTTTTTTTATATATATTATAATCTTTTTATTTTTTTATTTTTGGTTGTTTTTAAGGTTTTTAGAACTTGTAAAATATAATTTATGTATACTATTTTAAAATATTTTAATGGATTTTAAAAGGCTGATATAAAAAATATTATATAATCTTTTTAATTAAGATTCATATAAGAATTTTAAATAATAAACCTAGGTTTTTATTTTCTTAATAATGGAAAAAATGTTTATATATTCTTTTATTAATTTCCCGGCCTTAAAATATATATTTTTGATAAATAAAAAAATCCAATCTTTTTTATTGAAATTTATAATTCTATATTTTTTGATATATTATTTCATAATATTCTCTTAGTTTTTATAATAATATATATTTATTATATTATATTTCTTTTTTTGCTTTTTTATATTAGATATCTTAATTTTTATAAATTATATAAAGAAATTAATACTAAGTTATAAGTAATATCTATATATTACAAAAAAAGAGTTTTTTTAATATTTCTTATTTTATATTATTATAAATAAATTTTATTGTAGCCAATTAGGTTCTTTAATTTATTCTTTTATTATTATTATAGTATTATATATAGGCCTTTAGAATCTGGTTTATTTATTTTATTTATTTTATTTATTTTATTTTATTTATTTATTTTAAAATAAAATATAGTATTATATTTATATATTATATAGAATTTATAATAAAAGGCTTTTTATAATACATTAATAAATATAAATCTGTAATTAAATATAATAGTTTTGGAGATCTTTATAAAATAAACCATTTTATTAAAAATAACTCTATTAAAAATTACATATTAATACTTTTAATTATATATATAAATTATATAAATTTAATATAATAATTTATTATTATTAAAATAATATTATATATAACTTATTTATATATTATAATTTTAGCGAATTTATAATAAAATCCTATAATAAATATATTTATAATTTATTATTTAAAAATAAAAACTATAATTAATCATAAAATATAGATTAGCGAATTTTATTTTATTAGCAAATATAGCAATTATATATATAATCCTGTATTTTTATTTTGATATCTGGTTAATAACATTTATAATAAATTAAAATTAATATTCGGTCTATTTTAAAATAGCCTATTAATTTATTATAAAAATATACAATTTGCCTTTTTTATATAATATATTATTTTTAAATTGCTATTATTTATTTCTATATAATATAGATTCGTCTTATATCTCTTTTATATATTTATTATTTTTTTAAATTCTAAAAATAATTACAAAGCTTATTTTAATTGTTCTAGCTTTTTATTTAAGAATTCGCGTTTATAATATATAGATAAAGTATATAATATTAATTCTTTAGCTTAATAATTTTAATTAAAATATAATTACCGTATTTATAAAAACAGCTGTATTTTTTAAAATTTATATATTTAAAATATAATTAAGTAAGTAGTAAAGCTTTTATTATAATATAAATAAAACCCCTTTTAATATGTTTGTTTAAATATTGTTTATCGTTTTGTTATAGTTTAATTTATAAAATAAGGAATTAAAAAGGCTTTTAACTTTCATAGTATATTTAATATTAAAATTGTAAAATCCCAATTTTATAGCCTATTTTATTCAATATTTATTAAGTTGTTTTATATTTATAAAGTAATATAGATTATTATAGTTTAGAAATACCTAAATTTTATAATACATATTTTTAATATATTATTTTTAATATTAAAAAAAAATATAAATAACTTAATATTATATATTATATATTTAATATACTAATTTTATATTGATTAGCTTATAAGACCAAAAGGCTATTAAATACCAATAATATTATATTAGATTATCCAAATCTTTAAATTTGTTTTGAATTCTTAATATTATAAATTTAAGAATATTATATAGAATTTATAAATATTTTATAAAATTAAAGTATTGCAATATTAGCTTATTTATAAATATATCCTTAATATACTAAAAGGCCTTTTATATTTTTAAAAGCTATTTAAATAAGTCTTTTTCTTATTATTTATATTATTAATAAACAAGTTAATTATGGATAATATAATTCTATTATATTCTAAAATAAATCGCTCATAAAAATTGTCTTATTTTAAAAACGACTATAGTTTTATATATATAATTGGTATAATCCATTTTCAAATAATATATACTTTTTCGAATTATATATATATATTATATTTTCTTATTATAAAGTATAAAAATAAAACCTTATTTATTCCAAATTTATATTTACTCTCTTTTATAAAAAACAAATTCTATAGCTTTTTAAATATAGCTTTTATATAATTATTATATTTATTAAGGTTTTTTAAATAGATTATTATGATAATATTTAAAAACTCCTTAAATACTATAGTCATATAAATTTAAAATATGATTAATATATTTATTAATCCAAATAATATTACTAAATATTTAAAATAGCTATATTTTATATAAAATGCTATTTTTATTTATTTTTCTTTTATATATAAATCTTATAATTTATATTTTTAAAATCCAGTCTAATAAAACTTTTAGCTTTTTTTAACCTAGTTAGAAATTTATTAATTAAGAAAAATAAACAATAATTTTTAATAATTATATTATTCAGTCCTTTATAATTAATATATAAATATAAACCACTATTTTGTTTAAATATAAATAATATAAAAGCTTTTATTAGGCTTTTTAATTTATAAATCCAGTTCTTTATTGATATATTATCAAGATATTTCTTTAATATAACTAGCTGTTTTTTAAATAATTTATAAATGGATTAATAAAATGGATTTGTTTTGGTTCTTGTAATATAATTTTAATTTAAATTCGTGGATAATATACCAGCTTTTATTATATTAAAAATATTATTAAAATGGCTTAGTTTTTTGAATTTCTTATATTTTAATTTTTTGATTCAACCTTCATCTTGGTTTTATTATATATATTTTATGGATATTTTTAATATTTGGTAATTTATAGCTTTAAAAATATATTAAAATCCAGTTTTGTTTTATTAAAATCCTGGTCTTTTATATTTTGATTCTTTATTTTAATTTTAATTTTGGTTTTATTATATATTTTTTATAAATATCTTTAATATTTAATAATTTATAGCCTTAAGAATATACTAGAGTCTAGTTTTATTTTATTAAAACTCTGATATTTCACTTAATATATATATAATAAGGCTTTTATTTGAATTTATAGCATTTTTTATCAAAAGTAGCTTTTTATTTATCTTGTTAAATACTATTTTATATAATTTAATATTATATTTCCAGTTTTTATATATAAGGTATTTTATATATAATAACTCCTTATTTACTATATTTAAAATATAGACTATTATATTTAACCTTTTTAATTTATTTAGCTTGTTTTAAATAATAATTTTATATTTAATTTAGCGTTTATAAATAAAATTGGCTTTAGCCTAATTATAATATTTATTATTTATTTATTTAAGCTAAGATATATTTAAAAGCAAATTATATAAATACATAAATATTTTATATAATTTCATATTTTAGTTTTCTATATTATTTTTATTATTAAGGATTTTAATAAAACTTCCATAATATTATTTAAGTTTTATTTTCTTTTTATTAAAAAAGAAAATTTATAAATATTGTATATATATATTAATTTAGTTTTTTTTTTATAAATATTAATAATACAAAATTTGTATTCAATTTATTATTAATAAAAACAAAAGCGGGGACTATATTTCAAATATTAATTGCAATTAAGTAATCGATTATTATATACTTTTATTTTATAGAAAAGTTGTTAAATTAAATAATTATTAATATTTTGTTTTCTTTAATTATTATGTTTATATTTGTAGTTTATAAAATTAAAGGTCTTATTTATAGCTTTTATAAAAGGATTTTAATTATATCTATTTTTTTTATAACTAACATAATCTTAGCTATAATTAAAGCTATTTTTATATAATCGGCTTTTTTTTATAGCCGCTAAAATTATTGCCGTTTAAAATATATATTGTATTATTAAGCTATTTATATTTATAAATTCTATATTTAGACTTTTAGCAATTTTTTCTTTTTTTATAAATACAATTAAATAGATTATAATTATCAAAATTATAATTAAGGTATAAAAGGAGCTGATATTAATCTTAGCTATATTATTAGTTTTTATTTTAATAATAGCTGTTTTTTTGTTTTTATAATTGGGCTAATATTAAATTGCTATATTATTATTTAGAATATTATATAAATTTTATAGTTTATTATAATTATTATAACGCTTTTTTAAATGATTTATATTAAATATATTTTTAGCTTTAAATTAGAAATTAAACTTGTTTTTATATTTAATATTTCCAATTATATCGAATATATATTATATATGAATTTATAATTAATTGCTTTATTAAAAAATAAAATCCTATTTAATATTATTATAAAATTTAAAAAATATATTTCTTATATAAGGAAATAAAATCTCTATTTTATAATAGAATTCTTTAATTGTTTTTTTAAACCTTTTTAGCAAACTGGTTTAATATATATAATATATATTATTATTTTATATTCATTATATCCAATATTAAGTTTTTAAATATAATCGAGGTATAATAAATACAAATTATATTATTTGTTTAAAAAGAAGGATTAAAACTATTCATTAAAATAATTTTATAAATTATTAAATTATTTATAATATTTGTATATATTATATATATAATATAGCTTAATATTTAATATATAAAGATTTTTAAATATATAAAACCTTTTGGCAATCGGTTATTCGTTATTAGAATTTAAGCTAGACGGGCTATATTTATAAATAAAGGTTGTAATCTTGGCTTATAATTCTGTAATTTTTTTCTTGGCTTTAAGTTTTTAAATGGTTTTTTGAATAATTATAAAATTATTGGAGTTTAAGTTTATTTAGCTTTAAATTAAACTAAAAATAAGGTTTTAATTAATTTCGCTTTTATACAATATATTTGTATCTTTAACTAGGATATTTTAATTATTAATAATAATAACACTTTTACCAATATTATTAATAAATATATTATTGTTTTTATTAAATACGGTCTTTTAAATTAATATATAGGTTTTGTTAGTATTGCTATTAATATTAAACTTTTTTAAAATTAAACAGAATTACTCTTTAAAGCTTTTAAAAGGATTTTTATAAATAAGATTATTACCGAACTTATAACTAATAAATCGGATAATTATTATTTTACCAAATTATTGCCTTTTAAAATAAAAGCGGCTATTTTATTATAATAATTAAAAATAACTTAATAAATAAAAATATATCATATATATTTTTTATTTATAAAAAATAACTACCATCTTTTTTAAATAAAACTAGCAATATTTAAATATTATATATTAGAAACCTCGCTTACTTTCTTAATAAGCAACGCTCGTCCCTTATACACCTTTAGCACACGTGTCTTGTAAGGTGCCCGCAAGGCGTCCTCCTCGGCCCCGTGTGATATATAACTAATTTTTTTTTAAATAATATATATATTTTTAATTATATATTTCTTTATTTTTATTATAAAGCCTAAAAATAAACTTTTATTTATTTTAAATTTGCATTTGCTATCTTCTATAAAAAAATATTTGTATAGCTTTTTAAATATAGTTTTTATATATTTATTATATTTGCTAAATCTTTTTAAATAAATTATTATAATAATTTTTGTTTTTAAATACTATAATTATATAAATTTGAAATATAATTAATGCATTTACCAATTTAAACAGCATTATTAAATATTTGAAATAGCTATATTTTATATAAAATGCCTTTCTTTTTATATAAATTTTGTAATATGCATTTTTAAAATCCAATTTAATAAAGATTTTGGCTTTTTGGAATTTAATTAAAAATTTATTAATTAAAATAAATAAGCAGCAATTTTTAATAATAATATTATTTAACTTTTGATAATTAATATATAGGCGCAAATTATTGTTTTTTTTAATATAAATAATACAATTTTCTTTATTAAGCTTTTTAATTTATAAATTTAAATTCTTATTAGCGTATTATTAAAAGATTTCTTTAGCGTAATTAGTTATTTTTTAAATAATTTATAAATAAATTAATAAAATAAATTTGCTTTAATTTTTATAATATAATTTTAATTAAAACATATAAATAATATATCAGTGTTTTTTGCATTAAAAATATTATTAAAATAATTTAATGTTTTTAATATTTTGCATTTTGACTTTTTATTTTAATTTTAATTTTAATTTTGCTATATATTTTTTATAAATATTTTTAATATTTGGCAATTTATAATTTTAAAAACATATTAAAGTTTAATTTTATTTTGCCAAAATTTTAATATTTTGCTTAATATGCATATAATAGGAGTTTTAACTAAATTTACAATATTTTTTATAAAAAACAGCTTTTTATTTATTTTGCTAAATGCTATTTTGTATAATTTAATATTATATTTTTAGCTTTTTTATGTAAAATATTTTATATATAATAATTTCTTATTTACCATATTTAAAGCATCAATTATTGCATTTAATTTTTTTAATTTTTTTAATTTATTTTAAATAATAATTTTATATTTAATTTGGCATTTATAAATAAAATTGGTTTTAATTTAATTATAATATTTATTGCTTGCTAATTCAAATTAAAATATATTTAAAAGCAAATTATATAAATACGCAAATATTTTATATTATTTTTATTATTAAAAAAGTTAATAAAAATTTTATAGTATTATTTAATTTTAATTTTAATTTTATTAAAAAAGCAAATTTATAAATATTATATATATATACCAATTTATTTTTATTTCTTTGCAAATATTAATAATATAAAATTTCTATTTAATTTGTTATTAATAAAAGCGAAAATAAAAATTATAGTTTAAATATTAATTAATATTAAGCGATCAACTATCATATATTTTTATTTTATAAAAAAAACATTAAATTAAATAATTATTAGTATTTCTTTATTATTATTATTGTATTTATATTTATAATTTATAAAATTAGAAATTTTATTTGCAGCCTTTGCAAAAAGAAATTAATTATACTTATTTTAATTATAATTATGATAATTAAACCTATAATTAAAGCTATTTTTAAATAATTGGCTTTTCTTTTTGCAATTGCCAAAGCTATTATTATTTAAAATATACGCTTTATTGCCGGGCTATTTATATTTGCGGGTTTTATATTTAAGTCTTTAGCAATATCTTTTTTATAAATGCATTTAAATCAATTATAATTATTAAAATTATAATTAAAGCATAAAATAAACCAGCGTTAATTTTAATTGCGCTGCTGGTTTTTATTTTTATTTTTTTTGTTTTTGCAATTAAATTGGTATTAAATTGCTATATTATTATTTAAAATATTATATAAATATTATAATTTATTATAATTTCTATACTACTTTTTTAAATTATTTGTATTAAATATATTTCTGGCTTTAAATTGAAAATTAGGCCTACTTTTGCATTTAATATTTCCGGCTATATTACATATATATTACATATTAATTTATAATTAATTGCTTTATTAAAAAATAAAATTCTATTTAAGAGTATTGCAAAATTTAAAAATAAATTAATTATTAAAACATATAAAAAATATATTTTCTATATAAAAAAACAAAATTTCTATTTTGCAATAAGCTTTTTTAATTTTTTTGTTTTTTTAAGCTTTTTTAGCAAATTAGTCTAATATATATAATATGCGCTATTATTTTGCATTTATTGCATTTAATATTAAATTTTTAAATTCTTTTTATATATTATAATTGGCATTAAATTCGCGGCTATTTAATTAAATAATTATTATTTTGTTAAATTATTATTTTTTAAAATAAAAGCAGCTATTTTATTATAATAATTAAAAATAAAAATATATCATATATATTCTTTTGCTATAAAACTTAGGCATTGCCCTTTTTAAATAAAAATAGCAATGCTTAAATATTATATATTAAAAGCCTTGCTTAGCTTTTTTAATAAGCAATGCTTATTCTTTACGCATTTTTAGCGCATATACCTTATAGGGTGCCTGTAGGGCGCCTCTCTCGGCCCTATATAATAAATATTTAAAAGCCTGAATTTAAGCCTAATAGAAAAATAAGACTTTTATATTAAATAATTTATATAAAATATGCTAAAAAGCTTATATTTTATTAAAATAGTATTTGCTTTTCAGAAACTATTATAAGCTAGAAATATATTAAATATTTTCCAACGATATTAATTAATATAAATAATTAAAACCAAATTAATAAATGCTTATTATGTTTTATTAAAAGCCTAGCAAATTATTATAATTTATAAGGCTATATTAAAAAAGCAAAAAACATAATTTCAAACGGAATTTAAAAAAGGCCAAAATCCAATAACGCTAGGCTATTAAGCAATTGGTAATATAATTAAAAACGGATTAAATAAAAGCCTGAATTAAATATTTAAAGTATAATAGAATTAATAATAAAAATAATTAGAAATATATTTTTAAAAGCATATATAAAATAAAGGCAAATTAATAATAAAGGTATTTTAATACGGCATTAAAATTGCTTTTGCTTAAATAATAAAAAATAGTATTGCTTTTCTTTTTTACCTTTTCTTTTTTTACTTTTCTTCTGCTTTTAAATAACTATAATAATTATTAATTAATTACATCGTTAATAATAATGCCTAAAATAAAATATTTTTATAATTAATATATAGCCAAAAACCAATATTAATAATTATAATATTATAAAGATTTATTATTTTTAATAGCCTTTAATACAAAATTGGCAAGTCTATATTATTTTAATAAATTTTATTTAAATAGCTATTTAATAGCCAATGGTTTTAAGATTTATTATATTTTTATAGGCATTGGATTTAAGCTTTTGATAAATTGCTTTTTTATATCATACTTAAGGCAAAAAAATATATATATATTTAAAGATTTAATAGGCAAAATTGCAAAAATATTTAAATATAGCGCCAAAAATGCGCCGGCGTATAAGGAAATTATTAAATCCAAGTTTTTTAATATAAATTTAAATTGCTAAAAAGCATTATGCATTTGGAAATCTCTTAAATAAAGGCTTATAATTTAAAGAAATACCGTTTTTAGTATAAATGGAAATGTGATGTTTTTTATAAACTAATTTTTTATACCTATTTGATTATTTTTGCTATTAATAATAAATATATTTTAATATAAAGCTTCTAATTGCATTGCTAAATATCTTAAATAAGCAAATGCTTTTGCACTTTTGAAAAAATATAGCAAATCCTTTATTTATAGCAAAATTTGAATTTGCCATTTAATATAGCTAGATTTTAATAAATAATAATAATGATAGTCCTAATAAGCGGCCCCTTTATATATTGGGAAAGAGCTAAAAAGGCATGCATTTTATAGTTTTTACAATAGATTTATAATAATTTAATTTAATTTTAAAGCGTTTAGCAATAATAAAAAATTCAAAATAAATTGGCAGTAATAGGATATTATTCTCGATTTTAAGCAATGGTATTAAAATTGCTTTAAAGCTTTTAATAAATATTTAAAATATATTATTTTGCTTTGTTATTAGCGGTTTAATTGTATATAATTTTATTTCTTTATTTTTTATAATATAATATATAATCAGGCCTTTATAAAATATAATAACTTTAATAATAATAGTATAAATTATGCGAAAATACTTTAATAATATTTTCTAAATTAATATAATAAGGCGCTTAATAATTTCAAATTAAAAGGATAAATATTGGGATTTATATTTGTAATATTCGCTTTATTTAAATTTGCAATTTAATTATAACCCAAATATTCGTATTTTTTCCAATGAAAAAATATTAATATTTTTTAATTATATTTCTAATTTTATATCAAAACCGTGCCAATAATAAAAAAAGTATATATATTTATATTTTTTTGAAGCAAATTTGGCTTTGTATTTACCGGCCTATTTTAAGCATTTGTTATAGATTTTATTTAAAATGATATTATTATTGCTTATAATACGAGCTTAAATTAATACATTTATATTATTAATAAATTTTATAATGCCTGCCTTTTTATAATCAAAATGATAAATATTAAAAAGCTTCAAATTAAAAAATAGAAATAAAATAGAAAATATTAAAAAACCTTAAAAAATGTTAATAATATAAAATATTTTCGACTCCTTGCCGGCAAGTATAATTTGTTTTATTAATAAAAAAGCGTTAAATTCATTTTTAAAATTGGCTGAAAATGCCTTTATTATATAAAATATAAATAAAATAATTATATAAAACGTTATTAAATACTCCGGCTATATTAAGGCTAAAAATTAAGCAAATATATCCAAGCTTAATATTTTAAATTTATAAATTTAATTTATAAAAAGCTTTAAAAATAAATAAATATTGCGGTTTGTTTTGCTTTATTTAATAATTTAAAAAAGAATTAATTTTGATAATATTTATAAAAAAGAAAGCAATAAAGTTTTTACATTTTTACTAAAACTATTTAAAAAGGCAATTGGCTAGTAATTTGCTAATATAATATAATCGGCTTTTTTTAATTTGCAAAATGCAATTATTTATACCTTTTTAAAATAGTATAATTAATATTTTAAATTAATATATGCTTTATATAGTTTTGAAATATAATTAATAGTAATTGATAATTTTTTTTTAAATAAAAAAGATTTGTTTTTTAATAATTTTGGGGCTTTAAATGGCTTGTTTTTTTAGTTGCTTATTTTATTTTCTAATTTTAATAAAAAAAGTTTATAGAAAGTTTTGGCGAATATTTAATATTGGCTATATTTAAAAAATCTGTCTAAAAAGAAAATTGGTTTTAGAATTTTGCAATTATTGCAAAAGTTTATTGCCGGCAATATATTGGTAAAGTTTAAGAAAACTATATAACAAATTAGCGGGTATATAATTGCAAAGCCTTGCCTAGCATTTGAACAATTATATAATTATTATATTGCTTGCAAATTTATAGTTTTGTTTTTAATAAATAATTTTGGCCTTTTAAATAATTTTATTCATATTGTTTATTGCTTTAAAATACGCCGGCAAGCTTATAAAAATTACTTAATATATTCTTTTATAATGCTTTATTGTTTTTTTATAATTTCAATTTTATTATAATTTATATTCTTTAAATTGGGTAATTTATAGAATTGCTCTAGTAATAGCCATATTTATAATATTTTAAAAAAAATTATTTGCTTTTTTTTAAAAAAAAAAGTTAAAGCAAAGTTTATTATTAATAAATAATAATAATTAAATTAAAAATTAGCCAAAAATTATAAAATTAATATACTTTTAAACTCACTCATTTTGTTTTGGCGTTTTAATAATTTTTAGCTAAAGCTATATTTTAATAGGCTTATAATTTAATTAAAACTCCACATTTTCTTTTAATTTTATAAGCAATAAATAGATTGGCAATATAATGGGTTTAAAAAAGAATTAATATATATTTTAGCATTTCTAATATGAAAAATAATAATATTTTTAAAATTTAGTAAATTTTATTAGTACTTTTTAATAATTTTTAATAAGCCACTCGCATAAATATAATAAATAAAAATAGTATTAAAACTTTATAAAAAAAAATAAAAAAAAGATTTCGAATTAAAAAAATATTGCTTATAAAGCGTTTTTAAAAATTATTAGCAAATAGCAAAAACATTGAAAAATTGAAATTATTATTATAATATATACAAAAGGTATTATAAATATTATAAATTCGAAATTGCAAAATAGCAATATTATGGCAAAATAGGAAATTAATATATATTAAATTTAAAAATAAATATTTGATTTATAAATTATCAATAGAAATCTTTTAATTAAGATATATAGCAATATACAACCGCTCTTTTAATAAAAATAGGGCAAAATTAAAGCCGTTGAATTTTAGATATTTAGCGTTATTTTAAAAAAAAAGTTTAAAGCTTTTAAATAGCGAATATTTAAAAGTTATTTGCAAAATTTATTAAATTAAATAATAAATTAAAAATCTTATTAAATTTATAAATATTATATTGTAATATTTGGAATACATTAATATTTATTATTAATTAAAATCTATTGCATTATTTTGCAATATGTTTGGTATTAGCAATTTTATATATTTGGAAGCTTATATAAATTATATTAAATCAGCAAATTTATTTACAAAAATCTAATTGCGCTAAGCAATTTTAAAAATGCCTTTTTTACCGCAAATAATTTTTTTAAGTGTTATTTATATTGCAAACGCGGCTATTGCTTGCAATTAACTTTACTAATATAATTAATTTAAAGCGGTTAAAATTTAAAAAGAAAAACAAATCGCTAATGGCTTTTCAGTTAGCTATTGGATTTATATTAAAAAAGCATTAATGCTTAATAAAATACTGGCATATTAAATTCTTATATATTTTTATTATTTTGCAAATTAAAAATCAGGCTTTATATTGTATTTTTTAATAATTGGTATATTTTAAAAGTATATCCAAATTTTATATATTTAAAATATTTAATAGCTTTAATAATAATTTTAAATTATTTATATATTTTGGTATTGAAATTTGTTAAAATTTGCTATTTAATAAATTTATTAATATATACTAGGCTATTTAATTTAATAATTAAAAAGCTATAATTGTTATTAGTTTTGCGGATTCTTTTAAACTAGGCTATTTTTAGCATTTTAAAATTTAAAATGCTGCATTTATTTTGCTTTTAAAATTTTTGAATCAAAAGTTTTTAATTTATATTTTTAAAATAAAAGCTTTTTAAAATAGCGTATATAATCATTAAATAAAGTATATAAATTAATCTTGCTTTTAAAGCAAAACTCTTTTTTATTTAAGCAAAGCTTTTAATTAAAAGCTTAACGGCTTTTGCATTAATAGTTTAAAATATAATATCTCCGCTAAAAAAATTCCAAATGCCTTAAATTAAATTTCCAAATAAATCTATTTTTTTAAATTTATTCTTCTAAATTTAGTTTTTTAAATTAACGTTTTTAAATTTATTTTTTTAAATTTATTATTAATACTTTTAATAATTTAAACGGCAAATATTTATTAAAATTAAATAGCAATATAGCTTTTTTAAAATATTTTAATTTTGATTTCGTATTAATAGGCATTAAAAACGCGCTGGTAAAGAATTGGTAATTTGTCGATAATAATTTTTTAAAAACTTAGGCAAAAATATATTAGCTGTTAATAGCAATCGGAATAGCGGCGAATAAGCAGTAAAAGCGCTAAGCAGTTTTAATAATATTAATAAAAAGTTTAATATTAATAAATGCCGCATTAATTATAAAAAAAACAATTAATAATAGTGGTTAAAAAGAGTTTACGGAAAAAGCTTATAATAATAGTAGAATTATTTTTCCCATTAATAATAAAAGCCTAAAGAGCTTTTGTAAATGCGCTAGTAAAGCTGTAATAGCAATATTAATAGTATATTAATATTAGCTATAGTATTAATAAGGTAAATTTAACACGCTAATTTAAATAATAATACGTTTAAAGCGATTGAAATTAATTTAATTCAGAAATCGCTTTTTTGTATCTATTATTATTTCTTATTTTAAACCTTTATTAATATAATAATAATATAATATTAATTTAAATTAAGTAAAATTTCTATTTTTTTATTTTAATAGCTTTCCGCTAGTATAATTTTAAATTGTTTTTTAAAAAAAATATATGTATAATATAATATCGAAATTTGCACTTTAAATAAAATAGGAAATTTTATTGGCAATGCCAATAAAATCTTGGATAATATATATTGGATTTTGTTTTTTAAGCTTTAAAAAAATTGCCTTTAGTTATATAAGGTTTTTTCTTTTTAATTAGGATTTTTACCAAGCCGATTATTATAATATTTTATATTTCCTTTTAATTTATAAAAAGGTAAAAATATATTTTAATACTATTATAGCCTTTTTGGCTATATAAAAAATACTCGATTTAATTATAAAAGATTTTAATATTTTTATAGCCATTAGTTCTATTTTTATAAAAAATATCAATAAGACGCTTATTTTATAGCTTATTCCATTTAATAAATTGCTTTTTTTTGCATTTGCTTTTTTTATTTCATTTTTATAGAATAATAAAATAGGCAGTTTTTTTTAATTATAAAAAGACCTTTTTTTAGTAAATTTATTTTTTAAATAATATATTTTTAAGTATAAAATATTTTACTAAAAAATATAATAGTATAATATAAAAAAGAAAATCCTTAATATAAACCATTATATAAAATAGATTTAATTAAATAATTTAACGTTCAATAGCATGGAGTTTAATTCAAGGCTTTTTAATAGTAGAATTTAGAATTTATTTAAAATTGGCAATTTGTCAAAAATAAGAATTTATAATAGTAATAAAATTTATAAAGTATTTTTTATTTAAAATATCCTAAATATTTATATAATAAATTCTAAAATTAATAGCCTTTTTATCCAATTAATTCAAATAAATATAAATTTTATAAAAGGCTTTTGCAATATTTGCTTTATATTGCCTTTTTAAATTTTTATTTAATGAAATTTGCTTTTTATTTGCTTAAATACAATTAAGATTTATAGCGTATTAATCAAAAATAGTAATTACAATATATTAAATGCCTTTGCTTTTAAAAAATACTTTTACTATACTAAATTATTTATAATAATTAATATAAATAAAAATAAAAACAGGTTGTTATTAATTATAAATGCTTTATATATTAACAAATATAATAAATATAATATTTAATTTATAAAAAAAACTAGTTAAAACTAATTAAAATTAATAAATATATTAATTTAAAAAATAGGGATTTATTATTATTATTATTAATTTATAAAATAAATTTGCAAAAATACGGTATTGCGCTAAAAGATAATAGACTTTAAAAATACAGCGCTATAAAAAACACAGTATTATATTAGGAATTTAAAGGCTTTAAAAATACAATATTATAAAACTTTTATTAAAAGTTTAAAAATACGGCGTTATAAAAATTTTAAAAATAAAATGCTATAAAGATTTGTTTTTTTAATTATATTAAAGTATATTAGTAATTATAATTTATTTAAATCCAATATAGGCTGGATTTTTTAAATATATTATATTAAAAGGAAAAGGCTATTTTACAGCTTGAAAATATTATATATTTCTTTCTCGCTTATATATGCAAAGGGGGCGTAATCCCCTGCATATAACCATGGTGTCTTGGCAGGGGGTCAATTCGAACCACTAGGAGGGCATTTTAACAAAATTGTAAATTTAATTTTTTAAAAAAGCTTTAAATTAAGGCTTAAAATAATTAAATAATTCAATTTAATTATTAAATTATTATAAATTGGCAAATAAAAAAGGACAAATATAATATAATATTATAAATTTTGCAATTTTATTAAATTTTCAAGTTTACAATATAATAAAAAAAGACAATTAAATAATTAGTATATAAATACGCAATTATAGCAAAATTTATAAAAACAATTGAATAGCAATTGTATAAATATATAATTTTGGCAATAAAATGCAAAAAACGTAAAAATCCAAACAAATATAAACTAATAATCCAATAAATTATAAAATCAAATTTAATTTAAATAAATAAAAATCAAATTCAAAAATTATTATTCGCAAAAATATAAATCGCAAGTATAAAATTAATTTAATAAAACAAAACAGCAATAGTTTTTTGAAAAATTATAATAATTACAAAAAAACAATAGCCGCCGTATTTATAAAAATCCAAACTCAGCTTAAATTAAATTAATATAGTATTATAAGAAAAAGCGAAATTATAAAAATATTGCAGCAAAATTTCCAAATTTGCAAAATAATACAAATTTAAAAAAATAATTAAAAAATAATTGCATAAATACACAATTTTGGCTGAATTTAAAAAAACAATTAAATAGCAATTGCAAAAATATAAGGCTTTGGCTATGAATTGCAAAAAATATAAATATCTTTAATAGCTATTTTAAATTAAATATAATTTTTAATTTTCAATTTATTTTTTCTATTGCTCTCATGTTAATTCCCTGGCATATTCAGCCTTAGGCACTCACCTGGGGCACGGACCATCCAATGGCCCGTGCACCGGTAAGCACCAGGGGCTAGGCGTTAGCGCCAAGGCTGGGAATGCCCTTATTCCCTATATGCTAGCGCTATCCATTTCCTTTTTTAATTATAATTAATAGCATTTTGAAATCCTATATATATATAATTTTATTTCCTCTATAGAAACTAACACTAATTAGCGTTTGTTTCTTAAATATAAATTTGCAAAATTCTTATTTCGAAAAAGGTAATATTTTACAGCCTTTATTTTAATTTGCAGCATTATTATATTAAAGAGAAATTTTATTTTAAATTGATCAAGCTTTACGCAATTTTTTTATAATTTGAAAATTTATTAATTTCTATTTTATGCAGCCCTAGATTGCAAAAATCGCGTTCATTACGGCCATTTATTTTATTATTCAAAATTGCTTTATTTTAGCTTTTTTTTACCAAATATCTATTGCGCAGTTTTTTTATACGCAGTTTTGCTTTTCGCAATAATAATAATTATTTGTAATATTTAATAAAATTTATTCCTGTTTTGCAATATCCAGATTTATATTATTTAAATTTGCTTTATTTGAATTTGTATTTTATATAGATTTGCGCCAATTAAAAGCTTCCGCGTAGCAAAATTTAAAAATCAAAAATCCAATTGCGCAATTAATATAGCCTGGTATCGGCGCAATAGTTAAAAAGACTTGTTTTTTATCTAAATGAATTATTTTATAGCGCTTTTAATACGCAATTAATTATTTCTAATTTAATAATTATACTATTTAAAAAAGAATCTATTTTTTATTATAATTTTCCAAAAATATAGCTATTTTATAAATGATCGGGATTTTTAAAATTTTAATTTCAATAATTTAGCAATATATAATCGGAATATAATTAATGGTATACTATTAAATTGGTATAAACTGATATTGCGGCAAAATAAAATTAATATACATTTGATAAAAAGCTTTTGAAAAAGCTTTAAAAATTAAATGGAAATAAACTTTTTTTTAAATTAAAAATTTCCAAAATATCTTTACAAATTATCTAAAAAAATATAGTATATTTCTTTTATATAGGCAAAGCAATTTAATATCTTTTTAATTAATTAAGCTATTAAAAATAATCAAATTTTCAAAATGGCTAAAAAATAAATTAAAAAAAAAACCAAGAATAACTTATAATTATAAGCAATTAATATTTAAAAAT
Source organism: Cyclaneusma minus (assembly GCA_037179335.1). NCBI lineage: Eukaryota > Fungi > Ascomycota > Leotiomycetes > Marthamycetales > Marthamycetaceae > Cyclaneusma > Cyclaneusma minus. Next base: position 1,318,273 of record JAKZHN010000002.1, on the reverse strand, counting down.
ATAATTAATAAATAATGGAAAAAACTATCCATATTTTTTAAAGAATTTCTTTAAAAGCCAAAATATTTCAAAATATTAAAGTATTTTTTAATATATAAAAAAATATATTAAAAATTAAAAAACTAATTACAAACTTAATTAAAAAAAGGTTTTAGCGAAATTCATATTTAAAAAATATAATTTTAACAAATTTGAAATTAAAAAGCCGGAATTCAAAGAACGAATTTTAATATTAAAAATTAAAGATTCTTCCTATAAAAAAACCGCTCCTTTCAATATACTCTATAGCTAGCTTTAATAAAAAACCCAATACTATTTTTCTTTTGCTAAAAATAATCCTTAGCTATAAAACAATTTTATAATATTGGAAATTCTAAATTAAAAAGCAAATTATTAGGCCAAAACAAATTATAAATTTTGATAAGGTTTATTAAAAGAAAGACAAATATAATGGTAAATGCTTTAAAATTTTAAATGCCAAATTTGCAAGGTTTTTTAATATATATAAAAGCTAGTATTTCTAAAGAAAATTATAATAAAGCCTGGGACTATTATAATCGGATTTTGTTTAATAAAGGCTTTATATTTAAAAAAATAATAAAATTTATTCGTTAAGAATTTAAAATTAAAGCCAATTGCATGAAATATTAGAATTTTTAAATTAATACCAATTTCTGCAAAATCATTTAAAATAATCCCATTTTAAATAAGCTGGAATATTTAAATCTGATTTTAAATTAGCTTTAAAAGCTTTAGCCAATTGTAAAATTAAATTGCCAAAAGAATAAAAATATTAAAACCCAGCTATATAAAGAAATTTCAAAAATTTCCAATTATAAATAAATATATATCAATTTATATTTAAAATATAGAGATTTAGCATTTCAAATTTATGGAGCTATATTTAATAAGATAAAAATTAATAAAAATGCCAATCAGTTTTATATTTATATAGATTTTTGCAATTATAAAAAAAAATTAACTAATTTTACAATAATACAAATTTTTATAATTCCAAATGTGGTAATAAAAGCTTTAAAAATGAATTTTAAAATGGCTATTTAAATAAAAATAGCGAAATGGGATTTAAAAATGAATATTTAAATAAAAATGCCAAAATAGGATTTAAAAGTAAATATTTGAATATAAATAGCAAAACGGGTGAAAATACTGAATTTAAATTTAAAAATGGCGAAATATGCTTTAAAAAATAAAATTACAATTAAAAATGCAATATTTGCAATAATTTCAAATATTAATTTACTAATTATAATATTATTAAAAAAGGCTTTTATAATAAATATCAAAATATGGCTTAAAGTGTATAGCAAATTAAATTTATAATAAATTTATAATGAATTTTTAATAAATACAAAAAATTTGAATAATAGCGTTATTTAATTCAATAATAAATGCTTTAATAAATTAAAGCTTATTATAATAATAATGGAAAACATTTATAGCAATAAACTAAATAAGAAGCCTTATTTTAAAGGTTTTTTAAATAAGCTTTTCAATTTTTTAAATAATAGAAAATTTTATAATGCTATTTAGTATTTTTTTTAAAAAAATATTAGCACTCCGTTTAAAATTTAAAATAGCCTGCAATTTAAAAATTTGCAAATCAATATAATTATAGCCCCAATTTATTTAAAAGCAATATTTATTATAAAGCTTTTAAATAAATAAACAGCTGCTTATATATTTATTTATTTAAATTTATTTAATCCCGAATAAAACAATATTAATTAAAAACATATTTACTATAAAAAGCAAATATATTTTTAATATTTTATAAAGTATTTTTTTAAATACCAAAATAGCCGAATTTAATATTGCAGGATTTTTTTAATTTAAAGCATTGCAAAATATTATATTTAAATTTAAATTAGATAAATAAGCTACAGGAGTCTATTAAATACATTTTAAAAACAATTAACCAATATTTATATTGGGGATAGCCAATATCTTTATTTAATTTGGTATTTCTTTTTATACTAGTGTTTTTTTTTACTTTATTTAGCGGAAATAAACTGCTTGAAATTGAAATTTAATAATTTTAATAATATTGTAATTTAAGGCAGTTTAAAAATAGCTATAAAATGGAAATGGGATTATTTATGGTTTTTGCTATTTTTCCAAACATAAAAATACAATATTATGGCCAATTGAAATTAATATAAATTTAAAAACAATTACATTAAATATAGCTATGTTAGTATATTTAGACTAGCAGCCATTTTTAGCAAAGCCAATACAAAATTTAATAGAAAGATTTTTTAAAAAAAATAATAAAATTTTATTTAAATTGCCAATTTAATAAAAAAAGACCCGGCTGCTTTAAAATTAATTTAAAAAAAACTAATTTTAATATTAAACTATTAATTAATTTATTTGTTTTAGACGGCCGTTTGATAGTATATATAATAAATATAGCTATTAGCTATTGAATAGTCAAGTTTTTGTTTTAAAAAACAATTTAATATATTTGGAAAATTATTAAAATAGTATGAATTAATATTTATTTTGGTTTATTAAATCGTATTATTTATAGTACCGAAATTAAAATTGAAAACAAATTTAAACAAAAAGCCAAGTTTTTGGGCATTTAAATCCGTTTAGTATTTATTAAGGCATGTTATAGCATTAGCAAAAATAAATACTATTATATAGTAATTAAATACGCGTTTAATATTTTACGTGAATCTTTGCCAAAAACGGTTAAAAAAGTTATATTGCAAATGGCTAGAAAAGCTGTAAATAATATAGCTGGCCCTAATAGCTTGGTTCTTATATTATTAATATTTAAAGTTTATTTCAAATTAATATTAATTGTTTTATGCTTTATTGATTTAAAGCTATTTAAAAAGCTATTGAAGAAATTAAAGAAATTATATTAAAAAAGTGGTTATTTAGGCTTTCAAAACAAAAAATAAACCAAGCATATTTAATATTAAGCAATTTCCACCTAGTTTTAAAATTCTAATTTAAAAAGAAGAAAAAAAGAAACGGCCCTTATAAAATTATTAATATTAAAAGTAAAACGGTAATTTTAAATATACTTTATCAAGCTGCTAAATTTAAAATAAAAACCAATATACCCAGCTAATTTTGGCAAATTAAAAAATATAATTTTGAGTTTTTAAAAAGATTTAAAAATAATTTAATTTTTTTTATAAAAAAAGGGCGAGCTTTTAAACGAAAATTAGCTGCAATTTTAGCAATACCAAATTTAGTAATTTTAAAAGCACCAAATATTAAAACAAAAAGCCGACCAAAGCTTTATTTATTATTAAATTTATTAATTTTAGAAATACCAAAACAAAAAAAATTGCCCTTTGAATTTTAGGCTATTAAATAAAAGATTAAATAATAAAACATTTTATTAAAATAATTAAAATAATTAAAATAATTAAAATAATTAAAATAATTAAAATAATAAAATAACAATTAAAAAGCTTTTCCAAAAGCTTAAGGCTAAATCTTTTTTTTTAAATACCACTATTTTATATGCAGCTTTTCAAAAAGAATTTATAATACTATTTAGGCTATATTATATTAAACGGCTTTATAATTTATATAATTTTCCTTTTTCCAAAAAAAAGCAAATATAATTTTGGCCTTTTAACTGCGTTAAAAAAGCGAAATTATTATATTTGATAAGCCTTTTAAAGTCTTAAATTAAGCAAAATTTAAATATATAATAAAGGTATTTACAAAGGCCGGATATTTAATAGCAAAATAATAATAAAAATTAAAAAGAAAAAAATCCCGACTTTTTATAAAAAAATAAAATTGGTTATTTAAAATTATAATAATAGTAAAACAATACTATTTTAATTTAAAACACTAGCCAATAAATTATCAAAGCTCTAGCATTTTGTTTTTGGAATAATATAAATTGAATTTTTCAAAATATTATATAAGTCTATTTTTATACTAAAACTAAACTATTTAAAAAACTATATTGCTAATTATTCAAAAACAAAAAAAGCAATTTTTTTTGATATTATTATAATGGTTTTTAAATCATTATATAATATAGCGAAATTTGGCTTATATTGGTATATTATTTATTTTAAATACTATATTAAAAAACTAGGCTTAAAAATTTCTATTTTGAATCTCTATTTTCTATATCCCGAAAAACACTTAAAAATATTTGCTTTTATAGGACTTTAAATAAATAATACCCTGGCCTTGGCCCGTAAAATATAATTAAAAAAAAGACTAAATCTAAGGCCAAGTCCAAAATAAAATTAGTTAAAAATATTTTATTTATTTTTAATAAATGCATTATTTTCAAATTTAAAAACACTATTATTATTATTTAAAAGGATTAACGATTAAAAATTAAGCTTGGAGATTTAAAAATTTTAAATATAAAAGCCCAATATATATAGCAAAAAGCCAAAGGCGGCTATACCAATTTAATTGTATAATTGAAAAGCACTTTTAATTTTTTAATTGCTGCCCAATATTAGGATTTTATTAAAAAAAAATAAAGCTTTAAATAAACGGCTTAATTGATGTATAAATAATTTATTATAATTGGAAGTTTTTCTATTAGTTATTTACCAAATTAAAAAAGGTAATAAAAAGTATTTTAGTTTTTAAAATTTTAGCTATGATTTAAAAAACTAATATAGCTATTGCAATATTTATTATTTTTAATATAGTGGTCTAAAAGCATAGAATTAAAAATATTTCAGTTATTATTTATACAATTTCTTTTTATATAAATATTTAACAAAGCTTAATACTATTATAAAAAAAGACTAATAGTAAATATTTTATATTTAAAGCAAAGGTATAAAAAATGGAATTTCAAAAAATAAAATAGATTTATAAAAATAATAATCCGGCCAATTTTACAATTAAAGCAATTTCCAATAAAGCATTAAAAATTATATTTTTACTAATAGAATTAAAATTAATATTAAAAAAATAAATAGACCGTTTAAAAAAAATAAAAAAAATAAAAGGAAAAAACAAAAAAAAAATTATAAAAGAAATTAGGAAAAATATAAAAGGCTTCTATATTAGCGAAGTCTTTTTTTTGAAAAGAAATATCCAATATTAATTTCCTAGTATATTTAGCGTTAGGCATTTACCTAGGGCATGGATTATTTAATGGCCCGTGCACCAATAAGCGCCAGGGGCTACGAAAGCGTTAGCGCCAAGGCTGAAAATGCCCTTATTTCCCACGTGCCAGCGCTATCCATTTTTTTTCCTAGTTATAATTAATAGTATACCGTAATCCTATATGCATATGACTCTATTCCCCGTACAAAAACCAATATCCCAATTATTTTTTTAATTTTTAATGCTTTATATATAATTTTATAATACCAAGATTATATTCAATTTATTATAAAATTTCCGCAATTTCGCTGTATTTAAAATTATTTTTTGGCAAAATAAAAACTACCCTGCTAATAATTAATATAATATATATATTGCATATGCAAAAATTTTAATAAATTTTAAAAAAAAATACAAATAAAATCGCCAATTTAATAAATTAATTGGCTTTAAAATATAATAATAATAAGCAAATATTGATACAATTGCAAATCGATTTTTGATTTTTAAAAATATTATTATTTATAATCAATGGCTATATTTATAAAACACTATAATAAAATTTCCAAATCATGTTGCAAAAGCTAATTTAATATAGCTATTTTCCTTGCAAATTAAAGCGCAAGCCAAATAAATAATTTAAAAGGCTTTTTTAATTAGACAATAATGATTCCAATAATAATAGCGGTAAAATTAAAATAAAAGCCAAAAAAAATAGCTATAATAATAATAATGTTAAAATGAATGCGAAAACAAAAATATATATATAAAAAAAAACTATAAATTTTGATACAATAAAAATCTAATTTAAATATATAAAAATAGAATTAATAAAATTAACATAAAATATAAATTGAAAATAATTGAATATTATAAAAAAAAATTAATATATAATTTTATTTTCATTTAGTATAATTTATTCTAATAGCATAGTATATTCCACCGCTATAATATAGTTTATTTTAATACAAAAGCATATTTTATTAATATTTGATTAATAATAATTTAATTAATAAAATTAAAGCTTTTACAATAAAAACTTATATTAATTTAATAATATTAAAAACACAAGTATAAAATTTATTGGTATTAATAGCCTTTAATAAGCTCGCTTTGGGCTCGCTTGAAACTAGCTTTAAATGCTATTAAATACGGTGAAACCATTTAACGCTCGGACCCGATTTGGTCCGCTTTGGACGATTTCCGGATTTGCCGATATAAAAACGAGAATGAAAGCTCGATTGCTAGAAGACGCGAGAAAAACAATATTTGGTGCATGTTCTTTTCTATGACGGGCTGATACCACGTGACGTAGGGCACTGCCAAGACGCGCCTGGCAGCGCATGGTATGGCTATATAGTACCGCCACCGGCATTGCACAGCTTTTGCGAATGCCTAAGGCCACTATTAGGGCTAGGGCCTTAGCCACGGCCAATGCAAACAATTCACTGGGTTTTTATACATTTATAGCCAATTTCTTTTTATTAATTCAAAATTAATTGTATTTTTATTTTAGCATTTTTATTTCAAAATATTTTAACCGTAATATTATTTTAAATTTATTATTTTATATATTTTATAAATATATTTTATATTACGTATAAAATTTTATAATTCTAAATAAAATTTATTGCTATTGCATAAACTTTTTCATATATTTTTTAATTTATAATATAATATATTTTTTATTATACGCTTATATATAATATTTAAAAGAAATAATGTTTTATTTATATATAAAAATATCGCTTAAATCATTTCTATTTAAAATAATAGTTAATATTAGCAATTTTTTAAAAAATTGCAAAAAATAGCCGGCTAGCTTTAAGCAGTTTATTAAAATAATATCGATCTGCACATTTTATTTTAGCAAGCTTAAGCCGCTTTTTAAGCCCAGATTTTAATACTTAATGCTTTTATTATATTATAAATATTAATTAAAATTAAAATGCTAATATTTAATAATTATAATAAATTTAAATATTTTTATTAATAATAATTAGCAAAGGATAAATTGGCCATTAATTTTATTAATTAAATTTCCAAATACCGCTTTAATTATTTATATTTTTAAATTAAAAATAAAGCTGCTATATAAATACACGTATAAATTAATTATAAATTAAAAACAAAATTAATAAAATTATTATTGGTTTTCTTTCCAATATAAATTTTGAGTATTTTAATAAGAATAAAATTAAAAAGGCTATAATTGCCCTTTTTGGCCTTAAATAGAGAAATAATTAAATATTTACTTTATTTATTAATTATTTTAACCGGTTATTAATAATTATTAATAAGAAAAATCTAATAGCTAATAATATTAAAATTTAAAATTTATTCACTAAATTTAATAATAATATAATTTAAATTTTTGCTATGATTAACCCTATTGGAATAAATCATTTTATTTATATTAATTATTTTTGATTTATTGCGGTAAATATTAAAAGCATAAAATCCTTTATCGCTATGGCTAGTGTATTCTTTTTTAATATTTTTGCTTTTTTTAATAAAATTCGCAATTTAAACATTATAAATTAAATTGCAATTAATGTTATTAAAAGCACTAAGCAAATTAAATAAATTATTAAAGCTTTATTACATTAATAATAAATTATAAAATCATATATATATTATAAAGGCAAAGGCTATAAGCAAAATAATTGCAAGCTAAAACTAATTTAATATTCTATTTCATATTTTAATTAATATTTAAAAAAGATTAGCAATAATATAATATATGCAAAAAAAGCTATTTTTGCTTTTATTAATAGCGAATTGGAAAAAATACAATTTTAATTTAAAATTATAAATTAAAGCATATTATAAAAAGAAATATAAAAACAAATGCCTATAGCAAATCCATTTATAATATCAATTATTATTAATAAAGCCTATTTTGCTTATATTTCTATTAATAATGGCTATTTACTCTATAGTATAATTAATTTTAAATTTATTTAAAAGCTTTACTTTTAATATATTTCCTTTTTTCAATTAATTATAATATTGGGATTTTTTTGATAATTAAAATTATAAAACAAACTGCTATATTTTATATTATGCCGCAAATTGGCAAATACAATTTAATTTTGAAAAAAGCATAAATAAGCAAATAAAAAATAATAGTAATTTTATTTTATAAAACATTGGTATTTAAAAATAATGGTTAAAAAATTATAAACCAAATATACAAAAGCCTTTCCAATATTAGCTTAATTAAAATTAGCGCTGTAAGTTTTATTTAATTTGCGAAAAATAAATTTTATTATAAAATGGAAGTATTTGAAACTTTTATAATAAATATTAATAAAGCATTATAAATTAAAAAAAAAATTATAAAACGCCTTTTAGGTATTTTTATGGTTATTTGAAGGTTTTCAACCAAAGGCTGGCCAATAAGCTATTATCCTTATATAGATTTAATATTGATTATACAATTAAATTAAAGCTAGCCAATAAAAGAAAATCCAATATATTTTAGAAATTGCGATATAATATAAATTACAATAAGTTATTGGTTTTTTATAAAACGCTAATGGATTTTCTAAATAAGGGATTTATTTGGATTAATAGCTTATTTGCTATAGCTTTAATCTTATTTATTAAAAAGCCTGAAAATAATTTGCATTTTTATTGCAATTATTATGCTTTAAATTGTATTACCAAAAAGGACTATTATTTTTTATTATTCATTTACAAAATTTTATAAAATATTAATAAAGCAAAATAATATATTAAGCTAAATATTATTATTGCTTTTTATTTAATTTGCATTTATAAGAAGGATAAATAATTAATAGCTTTTCGCATTTATTATAATTTTTTTAAATAATTTGTTACTTTATTTAATTTAGCAAATGCTTTAAATACATTTTAAATATATATAAATTAATGCTTATCAAATCATTTAAATAAATTTTATTTTATTTGTATTAATAGTATTTTAATTTTTATAAATAATATATTAATCAAGCATCATAAATATATTAATATAATTTTGAATTATTTTGAAAACGCTAGCGTTTAAATAAATTTAAATAAATTTAAAATTAAAATTAAATTAATATACTATTTAGGTTTTATTATTAAAGCAGCTTTTAATAATAATATATCCGGCAAAATTAATATAAATCCAATAAAAATTAAAGATATAAAAAAATGGAAAATCCTTATTACGCTTAAAGGCATTTAAAAGCTTTTTAATTTTGCCAATTTCTATTAAAAAAAATTCGAATTTTTTTAAATTAATAGTCTTTTATTTAGCTAATTAAAAATAATTAGCCAGTTACTTGATTAAAAAAAAGCTAAAAACGTTTTCCATTAATTAAAAAAAATGTATTTTAATATTAATCTTGTATTTATTTAATTCTAAATTAAAAAAATATTTTAAAACGGATGTTTTTAATTATAATATAAATAATGCTCTATTTTAAACTTTTAAAAATAATTTATTTTAGCCTATTGCGTTTTTTTCCAAAAGGAATATCATTAGCCAAATGCAATTATTTTATTTATAATAAAACAGAATTAATTATTATTTAAAATTTAAAGGAGTTTGCAATAAATTTTTATATAATATTAAAATTCTTTTAAATTTGCATTAATTATAGAAATTTAAAATATGTTATAATTGCTTATTGCTTTTCAAATGCTAAATGCATTAGGCCTTATTTCTTTTTAATTATAGTTTTATTATTATATACCAGTTTAAAAACTTAAATAAAATAGCCAATGCATTATTTAAGCGCAATTAAAATATATTTAATTTTAAAAATAATAATTATTTTATTTACCAATATAGCATTTTATTAAATAATTTTTAATTAAATTTCTATATATTTAAAAAAGATATTAAATTAAATTTTAGCAATTAATGGTAGTAAAAACAATATGCCATTAATTAAAAAGCTTTAAAATAAAGCGTTTATTAAAATATATAAAACTAACGAAATTAATCCTATTTATACCGATTTTAAAAACGTTTTGCTTTATTGGCAAAGTAGTAAAAGTATGTATAAAATTCCGCCGAAATAAAAGTTGTTTTTGGTTTTTAATAATTTAAATTTAAATAATTAATAATGTATTATTTACAAAAATAATTATTATTTATAAAGATTATATTAGAAAATTTTGCAAATAGCAATTATTTAATAAAATTATAATAAATTAATCTGCATTTATTTAGGCCAAAATTATATTTATAATATTATTGCAAAGCAGTTTTTTTGGCCCAATATATATTTAAATATTTAATATTTTATTAGAAATTATAATATTTATTGGTATATTATAATTTAGCGTAATAGCAAATATAATTATTTAAAACTTTTGCTTATTTTAAAGCATATATAATTTAAAATCTTAATTAATTTTATAATAAAGCTGTTTAAAAATAATAATTATTTAAATATTATAATTATTACGAATTATTTAGGCAAGGGCATTATTCTAAAAGCTTCATTTTAAATTATTATTAAAGCCTTTATTAATTGGTTTTTAAAAAAAGATATTTTTTATATAGCTTTTCAATAAATATTATTTTAAATTATAAAAACGCTTTTATTAATTATTTTTAAACTATTATTTATAAATTGGCAAATATGAAATATATGCTATTAATTGTTTTTTAAAAAAATAAACGGCTTAATTAAATAAATAAATGCTAAAATTAAAGCGTTTTTATAAATATTTATTAATTAGAAATAGAATAATTAGACCTTGCTTTTTTTAATAGCTTAGCTATTATTAAATATTTATATAATAAAAAGCATTAATATAAATCCGTGTTTTATAGCGTATGGCTATAATTTTAAATTATTCCAATTTAAGCTTTTTGCCATGTTAAATAATTTCTATTTAAAAACCAATAGAATTACCGTAATTATAATTAAGCTAAAAAAAATAGGCTTAATTTAATTTTGCTAATATTTAGCAAATTTAGGGAAACTAAGCAAATAAGCACTATTAATAGACTATGGCATTGAAAATTAGCAATAAGGTTTAGCTGAACTTAAAAAATATTAAAATAGACTGCCCTAGCCGTTTATTAAATTAAAAATATATAAAATATAAAATTACCAAAATTATGGATTTTTATAATTATTATTTAAAGACTTTTAAACGGATTTATAATATATTTTATTTAAATCTATTTTAATATATTTATAATAATATATTTTCCTTTTAATAAATTATAAATCAGCAATTGTTAGCAATGTTTGGCAAAGATAATTAAGCTAAATAATAGATTAAAAGAATTATTAATAAATGGTAAAAACAGATTTAAAGAGGATTTTTTAAGCAAAGTGTTTTTATTAAATAAATTGGCTATAATAAGCCAATTTAAAAGCCTTGTTTAGCTATTAAAAATTTTGCCGCTTTAAACAACTAGGAATACGCTTATTGTTTTAAAATTAAAAGCATTAATAAAAAAAGAAAATTTAAAAAGCCAATTACCATTTATATAAAAAGCCGCTTCAAAATATTAGCTGCGCAAATATAAAAGCATTAAAGCCGCTTATTATTTTTAGCTATATTATTATAATATAGCATTTGCTATATTTAATTTATTTGCTTATTTAATTACAATATTAAGATTTTCTTTTAAAAAATATTTTAACATTATACTATTATATTATTCTTATTTTACTAATATTTTTATATAGTATATTATTAAAAGGTTAAATCTATTAATTTCTTTTTATAAAAAATAATTAAATAAGCCTAAATCAATATAATACGCAAGCAAAAACATATTGCCAAATTTAATTTGCTATAGTTCAAATTTCGCCGCCTATTTTATTTAATATGCTTTTTTGCCTTTTTATGCTTTTTCCTTTTTTTATGCTTTTTTGCTTTATTCTTTTTTGGATTTTTTCTTTTTTCCATGCTTTCTATTTTTTTATTTTTTGAATAAATTTAATAAATTCCTGAATTAAAATACGCAATATTTTTTATAATAATTAATTTTAGCCTTATTGAATTGCCGAAAATAAAAAAAAACTATTGGCCCGCTTTTTGTATTTTTTTATTTACATATAATATTCCGAATTTCCATTTTTTTTAATAAGTTTAGTTTTTTATTGGAATTAAAGCTTTGGCTTATAAATAAACTGCTGCTATTGATATTCTCGTTTTTAGGCTTATATTAAATATTAGAAATCCTACTCTTTTTATTTTTTTTATTGTTAAAAGCTTTATTTTTAAACCCTTTATTATTATTATTTTTAAATTCTTCTAATATACAAGGCATATATAAAATTGGTTTTTTAAATCTTTTTAATATATTGAATACCAAAGGTTTTATATATTTCTTACTAACAATTTTATTATTAAAATATAAATATAGCTATTTTTATTTTTTGGAAAAATGCTTAATACCTATAATTTTAATTTAATTAATCAATAGCTTTATAGTTTATGCCTAGCAATTTAAATTATAATATATAATAATATAGCTTTATAAGCAGTTAATAAGATTTATTATAAAAGCTATTTAAATATATTTTTATAAATTATTATTTTGCATATTTATTTACAAGCAATATAAATTAAATATAGGGATTTTTATTTTGCAATTATTAATTGGAAATTTTAAAATATAATCTTTATTTAAATATTTTATTAAATAATAAATATAGGACCGGATTATAAATTTATAAATTAAAAAGTAAATAGTATTTTTGCTATAATAGAAAAACATGCAATTAGTATTTATAATAATTTATTAATAAAAGCTTCATTAAATTTAAAATAATAATCTATAATAATTGGTCTATATACTTTTTTAATAATAATATCTAATAAACAGATTTTAAATATTTCAATTTTTTAAACGTTTTTAAAGACATATATTTTATACGGCTTTCTTATAGTTTTTAGATTTATAAACGCAATATAAATAGCAATTTGCTATTAAATAAATTAATAAAATTATATAATATAAATATTAAAAAATGGATAAAAAATATATATTATAGTTTTTTATTTAATTATAGCGCAGCTATTTTAATTTCTTTAAAATAAATATATAGTATAATTTTGAATTTATTAATTAAATTTTTAAAATAAAATTAAAATCCCAAAATAGCTTGAAATTCAAAAACAAATTGCTTAAATATAAATATATTTAAGTTTTATTATTGTTATAAAATTTTAAAATCGCTTTGCAATTATTTGCTTTAGTTTTATAATTAATATTATTTAAAATAACAAAAGTATAATTGGCTTTATTATTATTTTTTATTTTATTATTTATATTGCGCTTTATCTTTAATGCCTTTGTTTTTATTGCAATGCTTTTTGGGGTTTGGCATATTAAATTTAATTTTGAACTCGAATTCAGGTTTTTTTTTTAAAAAAAAAACTTAAATTTTATTTTGCTAATATAGCGGCTTTTAGCCTTCCGGTGCTTTATAGCATTATATTATTAATATCTATAATTAAATAATATAATAAAGGCTAAAAAATTGAAATAATAATAATAATAATAATAAAACTTGAAAATTAATATTTGCTAATAAGCAATATTATTCTATTTAGTTTTTGTCTTTTATTTTTTAATTCAAACGCCGCTTAAAAAAGCTTAATTGTTTAATATTATAGTATAAAATACGTAATAATAATAATAATCAGCTTTTTAAATGCGCTAGAATTTAATTTATAATTAATATATTGTTACACAAGTTTTTTTACCATTTTATTTTAAATTATTTTAAATAGCATAATAATAATTAGCAACTTTTTTAAAGTTTTGCCAAACGATTAGTTAAAGCAATAAACTCTTTAATAAATATTCAATATTTTAAATATACTATTGAAAATAGTTTTAAAATCAATTAATTAAAACGCTATTTTATATCAAAATTATATTAAATAATAAAAACAAATATTTAAAATTATATATAAATTTAGCGAAAATATAAAAATAGCTATTTTAAATACAAATTAATATAAAAATCTCGGAATTATTATATATCAAAAAATTTGCAACTAGGATTTTAATAATTTATAATAGCGAATAAAAAGTTTAATTGCTAATAAAAGCTTAGTGCTTTTTATAAGAAAAGAAATAATATAATAAGCTAATACTATATAATATAAAATATTGCCAAAATGCGCCTGGTGATATACAATATAGCTATATAGCATCGCCATTAATATTATATAGCCTTTACGGGTATTTAAAGCCATTATTAAGGCTAGGGTTTTAGCCATGGCTAGCATAAATAATTTATTGGTTTTTTATATATTTATAATTAATTTTTCCTTTATTAACTCAGAATTAATTGTATTTCCACCTTGGCATCTTTATTCCAAAATGCCTTGGCCGTGACATTTTCAGGCTTTCAAATGCTTTCAGGGAAATGAGAATTAAAAAGAATGGAAGCGTAGAATATAAATATGGAAATTTCTACTATTTTTAGTCTTTATAAAACGCTTTCTTCGCTACCTAAGCATGTGAATGGGAACGGGATGTATTTCATTTCGAGAATCCAATTCTCGAAACTCGGAAGAGCGGGTCACCCGAAAAATTAAGGGATGAACTTGGGGAGATACTTGCAGAATGCAGTGTGGTTCAAGTTTTATTTATCACATGAACATGATTTTACCTTTTTTTAATATTTGGGACCAGGTTTATAGCATGAGTTTCTGGTCTGCTGGGTTTGCTAATAGAAAAGTCAAAGGGTAGCAAAATGCAATCACTTGAAAAAAACAATCTGCTTTTCAAAAGGGATGCAATTATACTATAGGTGGCAAATTTACTATAAAACGGTATTTGCAATAATATATAACACAAAGTTTGGAATGCATTTAATGGCTTAATTTTTAAATCTTCTTAAATAATTGAATTTGTTCCTATTCTCTTTTGCTAATATCTAGGAACCAAAATTATCACGAAAACCAATTAAGGGAGCTAAAAGCCCGAACAAGCAGTAGGTAAAAACTGGATTAGTAAAGCTAAAAAGAAAAGGAGAGGTCCGAAGAGCTTTGCCTTTTTAATTTATATAGCTTTAGTTTTAATAAAAAAGCTAAAAAAAATAAAGAAATAATATAATTGCTTTAGAAATAACTGCTTAAAATCTCTATTTTTAATTTTCGCTAATTTCGTAAAATCATTCCCTTTTTAATTAAAGCAAGCTTTATTAAATAAATAGCCTTTAAATAGCTAAGCCCTTTGCTTTAATTTTATTTGCTTATAGCCAAATATATTAAAATGGTTTGAATTCTATTAAGCCCGAAATTCGAAATTAAATTCATTTTTATACCATTATTTTTTATTAATATTATATTCAGCCTATTTAATTTAATATTAAATAGCCTTTTTTATAATTTTAAAATTAAAATCTATTTTATTTTTTAATTTTGTTTTCTATTTAATAATAAAAATAATAGTGGTTTAAGCTTTTAATTAGCTAATAAATTATTTTAATTATAAAATAGCAAATTAATATAAAAACACGGCCCTCGTGGCTTAATAATAATATCCGTGTTATCGCTGGCTTGGCAAACCTTGTATAATATAGCTTCCACGCTACGCAAAAATTGCAAATTCGATTTTCGCAAAGGGCCCCGATTTTCGCTGCGCCGGCAATTCTCCGGGTAATTACCAAGCGCCGTAAAATATATTAAACAAATTCTAGCGCTTTTAAATTAAAGCTATAAAATTTTTAAATTTTTAAAATTAAATTTCCTATAATATAGAATTAAGTTTCCTATACCAGGTTTTAAAATTCCTATAGTAAAAATTTATAATTATATATTAGCTATATAAAGATAATTTAATGCCGAAAAGCCTTTGGCAAGCTATTAAAAAATTGCCAAAATACTATTAGTTTTTATTAGCTTAAAAGCCCGTGCTTATTAAACGCTTTTTTTCAATTAAATTATAAATTGGTATTTTTGAAAAGGATTTTAAAAAAGCATTGGCTGTATATATGATCAAGTATTATAGAATTAAAATTAAAAAAAAACCAATAAATAAATTAGTAGCAAACAATTTAATTATTAAAAACAATTTAATACAATTATATTATTATAATATATTTCCATTAATTAAACACGCTAATATAATAAATTAGAGCTGCTTTTGGCCTGCCGCTAAAATAATTATTTAGGCATTTTATTTTTCAAATTTAACACCGGCGGCTTTTTGGCAAATTTACAGTCTTTTTAGCTTTAAATATTTACTATACCAATTATTATAATAATTAATTATTACTAACCCTATTATAATGCAAAAAGAATTAGGCCAAGGCCAATATAGCGCCAAAAGCATTTTGAAAACAAAATTAAAAAGATTTGGCATTAAAATCTAAATAATACGGGTTTTTTTTTTCCTTTTATGCAAGCAGGTATAATAATAATAAAAAAACCAGGAAAATAAGCCCTAATCCCAATTAAAAAAAGAGAAAAAAATGGCTAAAAAGTTAGAATAAAAGGAAAGTATAATGCAAAAATTAAAAAATAAAAAATAAATTATAATTATCAGCTTTAGGCGATAGCAAGGCAATTAAAAACATTAGTATAGCTTAATATTAAAAAACCTAGAAATTATTTCCTAATGGACTATATTAAAGTGGCTATAACTTCTTTTTTATATTTTGCCAAACCCCCGCTAAAATAGCTAAAATGCCCTATTTTTTAATATTTATGAAAAATCTAATTTAAATAACGATTTCCTTTTATAATAATAGAGATTAAATACTATAAACGCCAATTGCATATCCCAGCTAAATAAATAAATCAAATAATAAATTGAATTAAAAAAGAATATAAAAATATAAAAAACGTAATGCATTTTATTATTTAAATATAGCGAAAATAAATTTAGAGTAAAAAATATTAATTTATATTGCTTAATAATTATAAATAGGCGTATAAATTAAAATTCCAGCTTTTTTGCAAATTTTTTAATATTTTTAATAAATAAATAAACCCGGTTATTAATTTAAGAAATTAAATATAAGTATTTCTAGGAATTGGTATAATATATTATACACTTTTTTAAAAACAAAAATTTATATATGCATTATACTTTTAGCGAATTTAATTGCATTTTTTAATAATAAGCCAATATTCATTTAAAAAGTAAATATAAAAAAATAAATATGAAATAATAAAATATTGGCTATAAATAGTATAAAACAATTATTTTAATAGCTTGGCTAATATAATTATTAATAGCAAATTTAATATAAGCCAGAAATTTTGCTTATTTTTTTCCTTTATTCTTATAATAAAATTTTAATAAATACTTTAATTTAATATTTATTTGCTTTATTTATTTATTAATTTTAAAATAGACTATAATAAATAAATGGTAATTAGTATCCAGGAAAGAATATAGCTGCTTTTAGAATTTAATTATAAACCGGGGGTTTCTATTAAAAACAATGTTTTTTAAAACCCTGTAATTTTAAAAATGCATTTTAAAAATAAATAAACTATTTGCTTAATAAAGGAATTTTTAGCATTATTAAATTTAAAAAAACAGAAAATTAAGTAAATTATTTTTAAAAAGCGATTTACTATAATTATAATAGCGTTTTTGCCTTTATTAAATAATAGGCCGGTAATAAAATCTATTATAATATGCTTTTAAAGCTATATAATTGCTTGGAAAAATTTCAGATAGCTTTGGGATTTGTATTTAATTAATTTAAAGCGCTAATACTCTTAGCAATTACAAATAAATTTAGCAATTTTTTTATATAAATTGGCATTAAATATATTAAAGGGTTTTAGCTTTGCTAATATATTTATATATTATTAATTTATATATTAATTTCATAATTTTTAAACAGGCTTTTTTTAATTTGGAAATATAAATTAATTTATAGTATTTAAATAGCTGGCTATTTTAATTAATAAAGCATTTAAATAAAATTAGAAGAAAATTAATACAAGCCTTAGTGATAAATAGTTTTTTAATTTTTTAGCAGCGTTTATTTTTAAGCTATAGTTTAAAAAGCCTAGTTATTTTTTAAATAAGATTATATTTATTCGCCGGGGGTATTTTAAAATCCGGTTTATTTAAATTGGCTTTTAAATTTGGGTTTTCCTTTTTTATATAATATTCCTTTTTTAGGTTTTTTGGGGGGGTTTTTTTAAAACCTTTTTTTTAAGGCTTTCGGGCTTGGCTTTTTTAATTTTGGATATTGGTTTTTTTAGGGAGCCTTTAATGCTTTAAAGGCTTTAAAAACCTTTAAAATCTACAAGGGGGGTGTGTTTTTTCTAAAAGTTTCTAGGATTTTTATAAAATTAAATTTAATAACCCAGTTATTTTTTAAAAACAATATTTAATTTATATATTTATTTCTAAAAAAATTAGGATTTAAAAAATAACTTTCAAAACGCTTTACAAAAACATTTAATATGCTATTAACGTTTTTTGGCATATTTTAAATTTTGAAATTAATATTTACAAAAGTATTTAGCCAATCAATCTATTTTCTATTTAGCTTTTGTTTAATAGCAAAATATTTTCATATTTTATAATCAATAATCATTTAAATTGCTTATTTTATATTAATAATACAATTCCGCTATTTTTAAATGCATTTATAATAATTAATTTTTGGTTTTAATATTTGCTTAAAATAATAAGCCATAAATCTAAACTATTTTTTTTTAATTTCTTTAAAAGAAATAGCTTCTAATATTTAATTTAAAGCGTTCAGTTTAATATAAATAACTTTATTTTAAATATAAAAGGCCAATATTAAAATATTAATAATTATTTATTTTAAAATATAAAAGGCCTTTTAAAATAAAAAGGTAAATTAAAATAATTGATTTTTAATATAAATAAAAATATACAAAGGCTTGGTTATAATAGCGTAATTTTGTAATAAATCGGCGAAAATAATTAATAAAATCTAAAACTCTTTGGATTTTTTTTAGTAATAATAGGCTTTTGCTAGTTTATTATTTTTTTAATTTTATTAGAATTTGTATAACAGCTATTAATTCCAATTATTATATTTAAAAACTTAGTTTTTGAAATTTTAAATATTAATTTATTTAAATGAATTTGAAAACCGGCTGTAATTAGGGCTTTTAATATTTTATTATTATATTGCCAGTGCTTTCTTAAAACTTTGCTATAAATAAAAAAATATTTATATAAATTATTACAAAAATATTTAAATAAGCCTATAGGGTATTATTTATTCATTGCTAAAAAATGGCTAAATTATTATAAAGCCCAAATAATATTATTTTATATTTAAATTGGCTAAATAATATATTAAAAATAGTAAAATGTTTATTTTCTGAAATTTTAAATCTAATTTTGTAAAACATTTGCTAAATATTAATTTTAATTAAATATTTGGCCCCGGAAATATAAAAAATAATATTTTTAACTAAAAGCAAAAACTAGCCATTTTTTTAATAAATTTATTTAGCCGTGTATAATTAACATAAAATCGAAATTTCCTATTAGATTTTTTAGCAAATAATATAAAAAGAATATAAAATGCTTAGCTGAATATAATAAAATCTAATTTAAAATAATTTTAAAAGTATTAGCAAAATATTGCTAGTTTTGTTTTAAATTAGATTATAAATAGGGCAAATTTATTATAATATAGGATTTATAAGCTTAATATAATACTTTTAGGGCTTATATTTAAAAAGCTAATAAAAAATTTACTTGCTAAAAATCTTAATCCAGCGCTTATAATATTTGAATATATAAAATTGCAGTTTTTTAAAAAAAGGTTTTTTAAAAAGAGTTTTTGATTTTTAAATCAATATAATAAAAATTTTAATTTTAATCTTCTTGGCCTAGCAAATATAATAAATAAAGGCTGGAATATTAATAATATAAATTTAAATAGATTTTGCTAAGCAATAGCATTTAAAACCCCTATTTATTATTGGAAAAAAAAAAAACTTGAAGCTTTGGTTTTTTAGGAAATGTTTAAAAAATGCTAAAATAACCTTTTTTATGCTTTTGTTTTTCGGCATTGTAATTAGCAGGCTATTTGCTTTTTTAAAAAGCGAAATTCAGAAAATAATTTTAAAAAGAATTTAGCAAATAAAAGGAAAGCCAATAAATTTGAATTCTTTTTAGACAATTGCAAGCAAATAGCTAAGAATTATTTAAAAATAATTTTAAAAAATAAAATAAAAATACTTATATTATTATTTTATTTTATAATATTATTTTTATTTTTATTTAGCGGTATGTTTTTTATACCAAGCTGCTAAAATATGTTAAAAATACCTAATTGCTAAATATTTAAAAAATATTATTATGATTTAAAAAATTAATAATAAATTATTTATTAGCGGCTTTTGTATAATTTTAAATAAAAAGGATTTGCTTAATTAAATAAAAAATAGCAGTATTGCTTTTGCTATTTCTATTAAAGTAATAATGAATTTGGGATATAAAATTAAAATTTATAAAAAAGCTTCAAGTTTAAAAAGCTTATATTAAATGCTTTTTAAAAATAAAAGCCTTTAAAATATAAAAAAGGCCGGGTTTTTAATACGCCGAAAATCCAATATATTATTTTATTGTATAAAAGATTTATATTAAATAGCCTTTATGTAATTATAATGGCCAGAAAAAAATAGATTTTGTTAATAATATTATTAATTACTATATTATATAATTTTAAATAAATCCTTCTTAAACTTATATTATAATATTCTAAATTAAAAATTATATAGAAATAAAAAAACCAATAAGTTTAAATTTAAAACCGGGAATAAAAAGCTTGGATAACAAATATAAAAATATAGCTATTAAAAACTGCTATTAAAACAAATCTGTATAAAATAATAAAATCCAAGCTATTATATTAAATAAATTGCGCCGTAATAAAACAATTAATAAAATTTCCTATATTTGCTTTTGTATTTATTAAAATATTAATAAAAAAAAGTTTTATATTTTTTTAAAATAATAAAATTAATAATAAAATTAATAGCTAAATATAAAGCATTTTAAAAAAGACAGGTAAAAATTAATATTATATATATTAAATTGCCAAATACAATTTTACCGGCATTAGGCATTTTTCAATTTGATAGTCAAAGCAGTAATTCTTTTTAGCGGTATTTATTTTCATTAATCATTTTATTTTAGGCTTTTCCAGCTTTTTATTATTTATATTATAATTAATAGCATTAGTAAAGGGATTTTTAAAATTTGGGTATATTTTAGTATAATATTTATATTTGCTATATTTAAACTATTTAAAGCCTTTAAAACTAATAAATACTGAAAAAATGGCTGAAAAAAAACGCCGCTTATTTTTAAATTAAAAAAGCTTAAAAATAAAGCGGATTTAAAAATATTAAAAACTGGGGATATTAATAGAAAAAATAAAAAATAAAATAGCTATGCATTTGGTATTTTTAGCAAATAGCTTCCGGTTTGTTTTTATTTAGCAATAATGGTTAGCAATTTTAAAAAGGGTTTTAAAATAAAAAATTATAGCCTTTTGAAAATTAATGCTAATTTTATATTATAGCTTCTAAATTAAAAAAGCCTTCAATAATTTTAGCCAAATAAATAGGCTTTGAAAAAAATATAAAACAATTGAAATTCTAGCGGCTTTGAAATAAAATATAGAATTTATTAAATTTATAAAAAAAAGCTTTAAATTATTATAAAAGCTATTTAGAAATTTATAAAACCCTTTTATAATAAAAATATAAATAATAATATTATTATGCTAAAAAAAGGCAATATATACTTATAGGCATTTTCTTTTAAATATTTTATATTATAAATAATTTTAACCGCTTTATTTATAAAGCGAAAATAATTACCGATTAATTTATTTTTTAATTTAAATTTTTAAAGCTTTAAAACCATAATGCTATTATATAATAAAAACTTGTAAATGCATTTAGCATAATATAAATTAAAGGCTTTAAAAACCATTTTAAAAATTGGAAACTATTAGGCTAGCAGCTAAATAGCACTAAATTAAACCTTAGCTTTAGAATAGGATTTAAGCTATTTAAATAAAGCCAGACTTAAAGCTTTAATTTTTAAGGCTTTTAATAGCCTTAGCTATTTTATAAAAATAGTAATCCAGCTATATGCTATAAAAAGTTTTTTAAGCGCTGAAATGAATTTTTTATTAACCTGCAGGAATTTTTTATTCAAGGCATATACATTACTATTTAATTATTTGCTCTCTTTATAAAAAGAATTATTATCGGCCTAAAACTCCTTCTATTTTTCAATAATAGCCACTTTGGAGGCCTATTCTTTAGAAAATAGCTTTTGGAATTCCTCAACCCTAGATAGGGCATCCTTAGGCTTTTTAAAAAAAACTTCGGCGGTTTTATAATTAAAGTCCGCAAGGGAAAAGATTAACGGCTTGGGTTTTTTGTTTTTTGCATTGCTTAGGCGGAAAATTGCATTTTAATTTTAAATAGAATTTACGGAAATTATAATAAATTTGGAAAAAATAAAAAAGGCCGAATTAGGATTTAAAATTAAATTTGGCATAAAATAATTAAAATATGCAAATTTCTAAAGCAAAATATAAAATTTAGCAAAAAATAAATAAATAAAAAACAATACGCTTATAGCTATAAATATATAAGCTTAGGCAAAATAAAAAAATTTAGCCAAATATATAAATACGCCTATGCGTAAAAAGTATTTTTAAAAAAAAACAAATAGCGGGAATAATTTAAAAAAAAACTAGCGTTGTATAATAATTTGTAAAAAACGAAAAAAAAAACTTTATTAAAATATTACGAAAATTTATTAAAAAAGCCAAATACCCAAATAAGCAATAGGTAAAAATTGGATTAATAAAGCTAAAAAAAAAGATAAAATCCGAAAAGCTTTGCTTTTTTATTCTATATAGCTTCAGCTTTAATAAAAAAGCTAGGAGGATAAAAAAACGGTGTGGCTGCTTTAAGAGTGGCTGCCTAAGGTCTCCACCTCTAAACTCCGCTAACCCCGTAATAAAAATTAGCTTAAAAGTCATTATTTCATGTCTATAAAAACATACAAGCTGCACTATATATTCTCGACTTAAAATTAATCCATGGATAAAACTTGAATATACCTAAAAACGAGTATCACAGCAAGGTTAAAGCCTTAGATTATTAAACCACATTTGTGATTTGATTGCTTGAATTGGTTAAAGCAAATAAGCGGAGGAGAGGATTAATTTAAATAATAGCAATTAATTTAAAAACTCCAAAAAAGCTTCAAATATAAAAACTTTAATTGATATAAGCTTTTAAATACTATTGGTTAATATATAGCGTGTTTAATCAAAAATTTAATATATAAATATTAATACTATAATGAATATCCTAATATTTTAGGTTTTATATTTATAACACTTGTACCCAATTAAATATACAAATAAATACTTGCGAGTAATACCTTTAAATTATATTTCATTAATAAAATTGTCCTATATAAATTGAAATCAATTTATATTATATCGTTTTTTTGCAATTAATTTATATTTACTTTAATTATATAATAATTGCTGGCTTTAAACCGCAGTAAATAGCTAAATTATAAATATATTTCCAATTATAAATTAAAATTGCCGGAAAATAATCGGTTATTTTTTTAATTGTGCCAATTATATTAATCCAATATTAAATATATTGGATTACTATTAAATTTCCTTTTATTTTTATTTTTCGCAAATAAAGAAATTTTGTATAAATAAGTTAAAAATATTTTAAAATAGCTAATTAGTTTTTTAATTGCAATAGCAGCAATTATAAATCTATTTTTTCAATTTTATTTACCGCTTTTCATAATTGTTTTAATTATAAGCAATTGTTTTAAGCGAATAAATTTTAAAATAGCTTTTTTAATTAAAAAAAAGCTGCTATCTGCTATTTAAAATGCTTTAAATAGCTATTTTAAAAAAAAATACTAAGCATTTAAATAATTGGCTTTAAAACTATTTTTTAATTCAAATAAAAATACTATTGCTATTTAGAATTTTCAATAAATTTATTTAGTATTAAGCTTTTTAATATTTAAAATAATTATTAATATTAATAAAATTAAATTAAAAAATATTTATTAAATATTTAATAATAAAAAGCATTGCGTAAATTATAATATTTAGCATTTATAAATTAATTTAAATATTATATAAATTTAGCAAATATATTTTAAAAATAATAAATTAAAAATATAAAAAAATCGCCAAAATACAAAAAAAAAGCAATTAAATAATTTAATATAATATAGCTAAAATAATATATAAAATAAGCATTGCAAATATATAAAAAGAAATTAAAGCCCTAAAATCCTAATTTTATATATTTAACGCTATATTTAATACAAAAGCTATTGAAAATACCAAATTTGAAAGCTGGAAAATTCAAATACTCCAGCTATTTTATTTTAAATTTATTTAAATTAAAAGCAAAAAGCAAGAAAAAAAACGTATTATGCATATTTTATTAAAACAAAATTTGGAAAAACTAATAAAATATAAAAAATTATAAAGGGATTAAAATATATTAAGCACAGATCTAAAAAAAAAGCAAGCAAAAATAAAATTAAATAAAAATAAAAATATTAAAAAAATAAATAAAATAAAAATAAAAATGCCAAAAAAAAAGAAAATAAAGCAGAAAAAAATTAAAAAAAGATTTTTAATTTTTTTAAAATTAAAAGGTAAAATCTAAAAGCAGCATTGCTTTTGAAAATTAAAATATATAATTTATATATTTAAATATTGCCTAAAATATAAAGCTATATAATTATTTTTGCAAATTTTTTTAAATAATAAATTAATTGGGAAAAATATATAGATATTTTACAAAGAAAAATTTCTTTTTATTATAAATATAAAACCAAAGGTCTCGGCAATGCCCAAATATAATTTAAATTATTAGTATATTTATTAATAATGCTTATTTAATGATTTTGGCTTAAAGCTTAGAAACTCGTAGTGATAGAGTTCGATATTAGGTAAGGTATTATTGGATTCGGCCCACCATGACAGCAACCCTGAGCGATATGTTTTAAAAAGTATGATTCTGACACTACTTGACACCAAATTCAGCACGGCTCACAGCTGGGTCAAATTGGTGATTCATGGGATGGAGACTGGGGTGTGATCGTCTGCCGGGTACCTGTCTTGATTGGTCTTCAGGAGGTCCGGGCTGAACTTACGCTGGAATTTTTCTAGGCATCCGTCATGCCTACAGAATCGAACTCTTGTACGTAGTCGAGTATTTGAGTGGTTCTGGTGACAGATTACTCAATCAAAAGGACCGATGTCGTTGATTTGTAAAGAACTGAAGGCTGAAAGCCACACCGTTGTGAGACATCAGGCTCGTATAGACGGTCCAACGTTGCAGAAACCTCCTTTCCCACAAAGGTCACAGGGCGCCGCCGGTAATGCAAGTACAGCATTCGGCGTGTCGGAGGAATCGGGTATGTAGTGGTCCGAAAAGCTTTTCTCGAAGCTCGCACGACATGATACATCGAAGGTTGGGCTTTTTGGAATCTTTCTTTGGACCAACCAGAGTTGAGGAGCAGTGCAACCTTCAAAGCTAAGGCGAAGGCAGTCAAAACTGCAGCAGTTCATCGCGGCGATGACGATTGACGATGGTTAAAAGAGGATATAAAGAGGTTTCCGACTTGCGGATTCCGGACATTTTTATCGAATATCGATATTTGGAGTCCCACGGCGGAGATTAATATGATGGTGATGGACAAATGGTGATGTTTTGAAAAAGGCGATGTCGGTTAATTCGGATCCACCAACTGCGCATCTCCCGCCGCCTCAATCCCAATCTCGCTTGCATCAGTGCCGGGACGCCCATGCTTCCACACTCCCACACTTCCGATCCATCGCGATTTACATCTCCATCGGCCCATCATGGTGTGAACC
Source organism: Cyclaneusma minus (assembly GCA_037179335.1). NCBI lineage: Eukaryota > Fungi > Ascomycota > Leotiomycetes > Marthamycetales > Marthamycetaceae > Cyclaneusma > Cyclaneusma minus. Next base: position 1,292,309 of record JAKZHN010000002.1, on the reverse strand, counting down.
ACCAGCCGCGTTTAGGTAATCACGTGCATTTCCCCAACTCTTCTGAGCCTTTTCCCCTCCATCCGCCAATCCAAGCGCTTCGTGGTTTCGGCTCCTCTTCAGCTTAGCTTAAGAGTCAAGACGAGACGACAACGACCCGTAACCTTGTGTCTGGGAACCCGGCGGAGAAGCCAAAACGTGCTCTTCTTCATGAATCATGCCCCCTCAATTCGACAAACTCAAAACGCCAGGTCCACTCTTCGCTCAGATCCTCATGCGTCGTGGCGAAGCTGAAAGCACCCAAAGCAGCTACAGGACCGAGTTGTGCAGGACATTATTGACCTTTGACGTTCTACAGATGCTGCATCGTGGTCAACCCATTGGCGCGCAATTCTCCGAAGACGTGCTTGCTGGGCCTCGGGTGTCAATAGTGTTCGAGGCCCAAGGGATACCCGGCCACGAAACTGCCGCTCATCGTCAGAATCGTGATATCGAACCATTCACACTTTTCTCCAAATTCTCCCCCATGCATTAGTGAGATGGTAGAGACCGACCGCCGCGCGACCCGTGCAACATGGCCAGCAAGCGTTACGCCCTATCAATCCTACCCGCCGTCTGGATTCGGTCAAGCTCAACTCTCCTGGGATGCTCCCTGTATGCTGTCTGTTCCTGGCTTCCCGGGCTTGTCAAGACCTGCTGGAATGGGCATCCATGCTAGCCAAAAGCGTTTCTTCAAGGTGTTGAAACTCTCATCCGAGCGTCGAAAGCGCTGATCAGGCTTAACAGCCACTTCTAAGGTGGTGGCCTCCCCCAGCCTCTTCTCTCTCTGTCCGGGCCGCGTCCTAACGTCTTTACTGCCACTCTCGTTTTATTACTATCCGTTCTTTGCCGTTAAACTTCGATGTTTAAGAAGTTGGCACTCGTTTCTATAAGTTGGTCGTTGGCGGTTATGTTCCTTGATTCGTAGCGCTTCTCCATTCGTTTCACCATTTGCGCTCGGCGGCTCGAGCTCTTGAACAACTGGTGTAGGCCGCCATCATGTTGGCTCTCACGCATCTTGTTCTGTTGTCTGGTTTGTACCTTCAATCAAGTTATGGCCGTGCGGTGGTGGGTGTGGATATGGTACAGAGACTAGATGCCAACCCAGCGACATCTGAAGCGGCTTCATCGGCGACGGACAGCTCGACAGGCACTGCAACTTCCCAGGAACCATCCACTTCAGCTTCAGCTACCCAGTCATACGACCCCTCGACTTCTTCCGAATCATCATCCTCAACACCCATATCAGTCTCTCCCACAATCACAGGGTCTGCTGCTACGTCGACGGGGGCCTACAATGGTAGCCCTACCCAAATTATCATGGTTCTGATATATGCTAACAAAGAACAGTCACTGCCATACCTACTGGCGAATTGCCCCTCCAACCCGAAGTGACTCCCGGATTTGCCGTTGCTGGAGTTATCTTGCTGATTACCGGGTTTGCCTACACCTTGATTGGTATCAAGAACAAATGGCTCCACATCTCTCTCTCGGCTGGATATCTAGCAAGTTTGGCCACCACAGTGTTGATTCTCTACGTCATGAACCCTCCCATCAGCAATGGCATTCAGGGTGCATATGTTGTAGCAGTGGTGTTGACAGGGGCGATCGTTGGTGGAGCATCCCTCACTTTCACTGAAATTACTGAAGGTTTGGGATGTTTATTGGGGGGATTCTGCTTCAGCATGTGGCTACTGGTCCTCCAGCCTGGAGGTCTGTTGAAGGGATCTGGTAGTATTTGCGGATTCATTGCCGCTTTCACCATTGCCGGATTTGCGACTTCATTTCACCATACCACACGACCATATGGACTGATCGTATTGATATCCTTCGCTGGAGCGACCGTATTGGTTATGGGAGTTGATTGCTTCAGCCGAGCAGGACTGAAGGAATTTTGGGCTTACATCTGGAATCTCAACCAGAACCTTTTCCCACTTGGGGCGGACACTTATCCCTTGACTCGTGGCATCAAAGTCGAAATCGCCGCCATAATCATCGTCTTCCTTATCGGTATCATCTCGCAGATGAGAATGTGGAAAATGGTCCAAGAGCGTCGAAACAACAGAGCAGCAGCTAGACTCGAGAACGAAAGGGCTTTGCAATCAGAGGAAGAAGGCGTGGGAAGGAAAGTGGAAAACGATCTTGCCCGGGATCGACAGGATTGGGAGGCAACATACGGAGAGAAAGACTCTACTAGACGAGGTCTAACACCGGACAACTCTGGGATCGGTGATATGGACAGTAGTAAAAAAGGGCCAAGAAGTGTGGTCACATCTGTGAGGCCCTCGTACGACGAGCGCGAAATCCCGATGGATGATATGCCCAGGAATATGGATGCAACCGTTAGCCGTCCTGTTTCATGGATGCCGGAGGATCAGGGTGGTAACATCATGACAACCACAATATCCGAGGCAGATGGTCAGGCAATCTTCGAGATGGAGGGTGAGAATGTTCAACCTCGAAGAGTCACTCACAAAGCCAGCAGCAAAGAGTTGGATACGACTACAAAACCTGACCCAACACAAGAAACACCGGAAACCCAGAGTCAAGCCCTGCCCACAGTTACGGAAGCCCCCGAAGTTGTCCCTCTTCCTCTTCCTCTGCCAGAATCAGAGGAGGTAGCCGACAATGCTTCTGTCCGTTCTTCCTTGGTGGCAGCGGCTGATGAAGAACCTGTGACATCGCCCGTGAACAAGCGATTGACGGGTCTTCAATCTCTTCGTCGCAGCCTCTCAGGGTCGTCTAAGCGGTCATCTACAGGTTCCCAAACGTCCGCGAGAAAACTTAGCGGGCGCCACGGGGGAATCTCTACCTCATCTGAGAAGTTAGTTGTTGCTCATCACGACGATGATGACGCTTCGGTCGCTGCCACTATGGACGATCTGAGCGATGACGAGGATAGGGCCTTTGTGAACACAGATTTCCAACCAAGTCCTATGGGCTCCTCGCCCACGAAGCACAGCTTTGCGGATGTCTCGCCCATTACCAAGAACTTCGACATGCAGCTCAAGTCAAATGTTGCGGACCACGATCTGGCCACTGAAGAGGCTATTGCTGGATTCCCATTCCCAGACTTATTGGAGGAAGAGGCAGATCGGGTAAATATCGTCGATACACCGACGCCTGCTTCTAGAAAGCGCGGGAAGGAAGGTCAAAAGTCAAAATCGTCGACCCTTGTGGAACGTAACCCGACAACACCTGCCCTCACGTTCAGCCCATCCGAGTACCGAGAATACGACGAACCGGCGCTTCCTCTTCAAAGTCCACTGAAAAAGGAGAATCTCCCCACAGCTCCGCCTCGCATCGCCATGACCTATCGTACTAACGAATGGGCCAAGCATATCAGCAATGCTGAAGCTCCCGAATTCGATGAGCTTAATCAGTTCCAGCCAGCCGCCGACTCTGATGAGCAAGACGCCGGTGATCTCCCAGTCACCGAAAAACAGCCAGTACCAGTCAACATCGAGGAATTGCAACAAACAGCAGGAGGTACACGCGTCTTACCAGCACCCGCATTGCGGAACTTCTCAAACAAATCCAACAACACCTTAGCACCGCAGAGTCATGTCCGATCCACATCGAATCCACAAACCTTGGCCAAGCAGATCTTCAAATCAGCAAGCAACCCCGCCCACGGCACCCCCCAAAAACTCCGCGTCCAAAAGCGCCTCTCCATCCCCCTCTACAGCAGCGATGCGCCCAACACCAATACCAGTGCCAACGAAGACGACGCCGTCACCGAACTCCCCGTCCCCGGCCGCTTCCCACCCCGGCACTCCTTTACCGGCGCTCCTCAAACACTGATCGGTCAGCGCGAGACCATGATGCGCTCCAAATCATCACAATTACTCCAAGTTTACAACAACGAAGAAAACACCAACGGCACCTCCACACCAAACAGCGAAGAAAGCGACAATATCTCCCTCCGCGCCCGCAAAGAACTCATCCGCCAACAATCGCTCAACCAACTCGACCCCTCTTACAAGCCAGAAGCACCATCAAAGTTATCCCGCTCAGTCAGCGCATCGCCCATGACCGCTTTTCAAAACACATTACTGCCGCCACAACGCCAGTCAGCGTTACAAGGCCAGCCGAGCGTTTCTGCACAGTTGCAGAAACTGATACCCCAACATGATAGAAGCGGGAGTGCGTTATCGTCGCTGCCCAGCCAGACCCTGATTCCCGAATACATGGCCGCATCGCAATCACCTGCCCAGGCACAGCAACGACAATCCATGCAGCGCGTATCATCAACACCGAACCTTCTCAACCAGCACCAGACTCCGCAGCACTCACGTCAGGCTAGCCAGAACCCAAGACCGACACAAGCACAGCGTGATAGTGCGTTGCAGAGTTTCAGACAGAGCGTTGCGCAGGATTTGGTGAAGGGGAATACGCCGGCACAGGAGATGGAAAATTCGAGACAGAGGTTGTGGGAGGAGAAGGAATTGGGAAGGAAGAGGGAGGAGAAGATGAGGGCGGAGAGAGAGAGGAGAGAGATGGACAGGAATAGGGCTATTAGAAGGGTTAGTAGTGGGGGCCAAGGGCTGGCTGGAAAGGGGGGTGTGGATATGCATGAGGCGCATAGAGCAGCGATGAGGAGGATGCAGGCGAGGGCTAATCAGGGGGCTGTTAGCAAGTGAATCGACTCTGATGAGCGAAGCGATGGAAGTGTGGGTTGAAGGGGAGGAAACAAAACGCGTTGGGAACGGGAAAGGAGTTGGTAAGGAGGGGGCTCTTTGATGATTTGATCATTCGGACACAGGAATATACCCATGGAGGCGGCGGGGCATTCACTTCTTTTGGGAAAGGTACACCAGGCTTGGGGGATTGATTTCATATGGTCACGCTAGCATGGGATCCTAGGAACAAGGTCACTAAGAAAAGATCGGCTCGGGACATTGGGGTTGGAGTGGCACGCCTAGTGCTTCTATCTGGAAACATACTTGAAGGAAATCACTTGGCTCGGCTCTGACGAGCCTGGCTACTGGTACAGAATATGTCTGTTGAGGGCGGGCTAATGTCGAGAGGTAAATGTAATGAAGGAAGAGGATTTCTACATCGTCTGATGCATCGTTTACAAATCATGTGCTGTGTGCTGTGCTGTGCTGTGCTGCTGTGAATGGGACTCTCCATGACCATATCCCTTTAGGTTACCATGTGCCACGCGGCGATTATACCCATGAAATCATGCCCATGAATCTGCGAAATCACCAAGTGAACCGTGCATTATTTGCCCTTTAACGCCAATCGTGAAATAATACTCTATTTTACAAAAGTATTGGCCAGGGTTGCAATTATGGTGGGCCAAATCCAATAGTAACTAACATCGAACTCTTACTGACACATTGCAAGTTTCTGCATCCCGAACTATAACTACGGGATGAGCACCATCGATAGTCATTTAGATACCGACACTACGTCTCAGGAAGCTAGACGCATTCTCGTAGGGACAATTCTTATCTGCTCACCTAGGACTTAGGCGTCTCAGTCACGAGAAATGCTCGCAATCATTGGGTACATTCCCAGTCACTGAGAAGATTCTCGATCTCTGGGAATATCCTCAATCCCTAGGAATATTCTCAGTTACTGGGAATATCCTCGATTATTTGAAGGGCCCCCTTTCTCTATCATCTTGCAAGTACATCCCCAGGCCCCGGATTGATCCCTAGTTCTTTCGGGTGACCCCAATATCCCTCCAGGTTGTCCGGTGCCTGGCGACGATCATACCCATGGATTCACGCCCGTGAATCTTCACTTCAGCCAAGTGAACCGTGCCCGTTTGGCATTTGCTGTCATAACTTGCGAGATATGAACACAGCCGAGCACAGCCGACCAGGAACTCATGCCTTGTTCATGATCCCGATGTTGAAGAATCCAAGATCAAGACCTTGTGACAGATGAGTCTTGGACCATAATCTCCAGACGGCCTCGTGGCAACCATCCTTGTGGGCTCAGTGAGGAGTCGAGAGTGTGTTCGGTTACTAGAGAACCTCTCAACTGCTAGAGGATCTCCTAATTCTTGAGAATGTTCCAGTTACGAGGAACCATCTCAGTTGCGAGGCATCATATCAGTTGCGAGGAACAATCCCAATTGCGAGGAACGATCTCAAGCACTGAAAATACTCTGATTAGTAGGAATATCCTCAATTACTTCAGGGATACAAGGTACGTACAGAAGCATGTCCCTACGAGCCAGCCACCAAACAGTCACCCTCCACCATACCCGTCATGGAAAATTGACCGTCTCCGCTAAAGAACATCTCGACAACTTGCACAAGCCTTCATCCTGCAGTCCTGGCATTGAAATAAGTACGTGTAGTGCGATACCTGACATACAGCACATGTCATCCGCCCATCAACCCCACTCCACCACCTCTGGTGAACACAGTCAACGAAAGCTTCAAAGGATGAATTATATGGACCGTATCGTGTGTTCGCGTCCCGGTACTCCTTCCTCGCTTGCTCCCTGATCTTTTCAAACAGTGTATCCTGCCTTGGACTCTCTTCTCGCGCCTCCGCCTCTTTCCATGCTCGCTCTCGTGCCAGTCTCTCCGTGTTTGCCTTCTTGTCTCTATCCCTAGTCTGCTGCAGCATTTTCAATATCTCTTGCTGCTCGTTATCCTTTTTCTGCATTGCCCTCCAATCCATTCGATTCTTTCTCAAGGTAACGTTCCGATTATCCCTTGTATTCGCCGCGTCAAAGACTTCTTGCTGTCTTTTCGGGGTTGCTTGATGGCTCTTCAACTTCCTCTCAACCTTTCCCAGCTCAACTGCCGCACAGTTTTTTCTATGATGGCTTTTTGGCCGAGCTCTAGCCTCCTCATCTCTATCCGCTTCGGTCAAATGAGTTATGAATTTCCAACTGACAACTTCTCTCTGATTCACTTCTTATTAAAGGGGCTGAACAACATGCTGGTTTGTGTTTCTTGAATCACTGATGGCATTGTCGCTGTCTGAATTAATTATCAATGCTTGCATTATGTTGCTAAAAGTCCAGACATCGTGGGAGTCAGGCTATACGGGTTCCTTGCTCCAATATTGGACGAAATCAAGTGAAGTTTCCCTGACAAATGAGGCCAAACACTAACCACCAGACCAACATCCATTATGGAACATACTTATTGAAGCAGTTATCCACATCTTAATCAAAATCGGTGGCCCATTCTCGCAGCTCGCCGCCCCACGAGTGTCTTCATTCTCTTCAAAAACGCCTCCCATTCATCGCGGGTGCACCCACATATGTCTTCGCGAAAAATCCGATCATTGATGTTCGTGATAGTCTCGCGATCTACTTTGTCTTGCTCTTCACAGTCATTTTGGGCGCTTTCCAGCCTTTCACGAGACACTTTCAAGGTTCTCTTGAGCTTTGTCAACTCCTTCCGCATCAGCCTACATTTGAAAGGTCGTTCTGAAGCCCATTTGCAATACGCAGCTTTTTTTGCAGCTTCCTTCGCAGCTAAGTTCGCAGGGTCTTTCGCAGCTTCGTTCTTAGCCCGTTTCGCATTTTCTTTAGCAGCTTCTTTAGCAGCTTCTTTCGCAGCTAATTTCACCGCATTGTGCATCCTCTCCCAGTGCCGAATTCTGTCATCCGCTTCTGCGACAGCTTGCTCCTGTTTTGATATCGTATCTTCGAAGGCTTTTTTGGCTCTCGCCCACTGAGCAGCACGCTCCTCTCTGTTCTTTTTCATTCGGGCTATTTCTGCATAGCCTCTTTCGATATCTCCCGGGCATCTGGTAGAGTACGCACTCCTCCTCGGTGGTGTGAATCCGGGAGCAGCGAATGGGTTGCGACCGGCGAAGGGGTCGGGGGTATCGGAGGGGCTGGGAGCAGTGGATGGCTTCGGAGCAGTGGATGGCTTTGGAGCAGTGGTCGATTTTGGTCTTGTCGAACGGATTTGCGGGTAAAGTAAATCGTAGGCTCGACGACGGCTCACATCACTGAGAGTTTCGTAGGCATTCCCAAGCTTTATATCTTAACGTCAGCGACTTTATCGTCTCAGAAGACAAGCACTCAGAGTTTGATAAATAACCAACCTGCTGGAACAGTTCAGTGGCATTGGGATTGTTGTTTCTGTCCGGGTGCAGCTTGAAGGCCAATCTTTTGTACGACTTGTGAATTTTGTCGATGCTAGCACTCTGTGTCACCTCGAGGATCATGTAGTAGTCCTCGGTCACTTTCGTTGGCGCCATGGTTGCTTTCACTTCGAGTTCGCGTCTCGAGATCTCAATGCCTTTGCTTGGAAGCGAGTCCAACAGCGGTCTTTGAGGACGAAAGAATGTGGGTTGTGTGATAACAGCAGGCAGTAGAGATAAGGAAGAGTTGAGTTAGTTTGGATGACTATGAGGAATTGCTGTTCCTGGCCTTGCTTTCCGATGGGAAGTTAATTTGCTCGCTCGGTGGATGTCATTGGCTGATGATTGAAGTCGACTTTGAGGGGCATCACGCCATCCCATCGTTGACACGTCTGCCTGAACTCCATGGTAGGAAACGAGAGGCCAGGAATCCTGAGGTGATAATTATCCACGAACTTGTAGTTGTGCAAGTCCTCGATCCAGGAGTAAGTTGTGACTTCTCAAGCTGATTCTTGATTCCTGGAGTGTATTGAGTAATTACCGTCACTGGAACTGATCCTCGATTCTGATGAGGGTATTCACTTCAATTACTCAGGTATTTGGACATTATTTGATCACATGGGCCCTAGAATTGGTTGTTGCTTGAAACTGATCATCATCCCAGGCGACTTGCACCTTTGCCACGCCTTAGATCCCCTGCGAACTACTTCCTATTAACATGGGACTGCAGACTTGGGGAATGTCAATATAGCATGTCAACATAGCATCAGTCATCTACCCTAGCTCTCAGCCATCGGTCTGGATCTTGACTGTCGACGTTATTGCCGGCCGCTGACCTGATTATCTGCTGTTAACCCGACTCTTAGCCTTCAACATGATCATTGGCCATGGAACTTGCTCTCAGCCGTCGATATGACTCTTGAACATCGATCTGGCTCTCGAACATCGATCTGGCTTTCAAATATCGACCTGGTCGTCGGTCCTATCTTGTGGTTCCAGTCTTGTAATTCCGGACCAAGCGACAATGAAGTTCACGGAGTGGCTAGGCACCGATAGGTTGGAGTGTCGCAACTGATATAAGTGACACTGACAGAGCCATGCGGCTTGAGAATGCTGGCAGAGACTGTCATGTGAATCATACGTTGGTAAGGAGGGAATCGTCGAACAGGAAACACGGAGTCAGCAATATCAAGGACACCTGATAAACAAACTCCTGTCCGACAAGCGAGGAGAAGGTCAATACCATGTTTGTCACCACATGTCAGTTGATCACCTCACATTCAAAAGGGCACACGCACAAGTTTGCTTTCAGCTGTTGCATTGGCTACTGTCAGATTGTTCTGTTGCCAGAACACCGAGTCTCTAGTGCCGCCGGGGATTTCTGTCGCCAGGTAGCACCAGTTGCTACCCCATAAGACCCCGCTGTCATGCAAAGATGGTGTATCCTCCGAAAGTCCACCTACTATTTACGTAATTGATCCGTTGCCTTGAAAAAGGTCTTTGGTGTGAACTCCCGGCCAGATTGAGATGGACCAGCAGCCGGGACACCTAGCTTGAAAGTGCCACTCGCTTGAGCAGGCCACCAACACTGCCAGCCAAAAGATCACGCCAGAAGTGTGAAAAGTGGCCGGGGCAAACGAAGGAGACTGAGAGACGGTGCGGAGACTGAGAGATGTTCCGGAGATCGAGAGACTGTCTGTAGACTAAAAGACGACGAGAAGAATCGAGCGGCAAGGAGAGATTCTGGATCGGAGGAGGTTTAGTAGCCGAGAATTTGGCGACGTTCCTGCAAAGCATCCGATGCCTCCCATTTGCGGACAAGTTTGGCATTCTTCGCATCCTGCATAGACTCTCCCTTGCACAAGAAGACAGTCTTGAACTTGATCAGGATGATCTTCTCGGAACTCTTTCTTCCGTACTTGGGGATCTTGTTCACGGTGGTCTCTTCAGCGGTGAGCTCGAGAGGGATGAAGTCCCTACCACGTGGGTCTGGACGACCGTCCGAGGTATTAAACCTTTCTCCCAGGCGGTACAAGTTCCTGATCTCGGCGATCAGCTCGTTGATGCCAGTCAAGTCTTTTGGGTTCTTGTCAAACGGAATCGTTAGACCTACGCTGCTGGTGGTCTTGACGTTAAATTCGCTTAACGAGAGTTGCTTATTAACATTGGGTGTCCTGACCCAATGGAGGTAGGTTGTGGTACTGGGCGGGAGTCCTGCAGGTCGGTTGTTGGGCTGGACTGCAGAGGGACCGGCGACAGGGAGATCCGGCGTAGAGATCGGTATCTGCTGATTGCGGAGAGGCACATCTTCAACTGCAGGTTGGGCTCCTTCACCGGCGTGTGCTGCTCCTTCACGAAGAGATGCTCCACGAGCAGAACCACTCTCTGCAATTGCCGGGTGTTTCACCAGAACCGTGTCATCATTGTCAAAGCTGCAGATTGAGGAGGCGTTGGGGCCCGAGGGGGCAGGGAAGTTGTGGATGGCGCCTTGAGCCTGACTGTCGGCGGACTCAACAACTTCTTCACCAGAGACTGTGTTGCCACCAGAGACCTCGGTCTGCTGAGACGCCTCTGATAAAGAGCGGACAGTCGCACCAAAACCAGAAACTGTGCCGCGGTGACTTCCATGCACAATCTGCTGTAGAGGACTCGAGGCTTCGCCTGGACCGCTATGTGACCGGTATTGCGATTCAAGCTGGAAGTACCGTACCTCGTTGTGCAGCCGACTGTGTTCATGAGACGGCTGATAAGACGAAGCGGGATGAGCGAAGGGCGAAGGCACAACCGAGCTGGCAGTAGTGGTGGGCGAGGGCATGCCATAGCCCTTGCCGCCACGACCACCATTCACCATCCGGTCTTGAGGTTGAACAGCACCTCCACCGTAGCCGTTATTGTACGAAGCTCCGTATGCTGTGGCGTACTGAGGAGGCTGACCAATCGATCCTTGGCCGTGAACACTTCCACCAAATGGCAGCTGCTGTGACTGTCCGTAGATGGGCGACCAAGACAGATCACTGGGTAATGGAGATGGAGGAACCTGAGCGCCATTGGGTACGTTGCTGTGAGAATTTCGGTCGTGAACAGGGCCGTACGAAGTACCTGTTCCATATCGAACAGCATAGTCATGCGATCCGCCAAGATATCCACCACCACCGTTCTGGATTCCAAGACCAGACACGCCATAAGAGTAGGCGGGAGCTCCGGATCCAGGAAGGCCCACTGCTGAGGTGGACGGGGTAGGTGAACCATATAGAACAGGGGAAGCATTTTGAGCAGCAACGACACTGTTTTGGCGGCCCCACCTCGAGTTATTCACTTGAAAGTCAATGTCTCCATATTCATCCAGATCAGAGGAAGCAGATGGAACGGTCTGACGGCCCCATCCACGATCACCGACATATGGCGAGGCTGTGTCGGGAGCGTGCACAGTGCGGGTAGGACCAACCTGGGATCGGTTGACGGATGGGGTCTGCTTGGCGAGATTGCTATCGTCACCTACGGTTCCTAGTTTGAGAAAGCATTGTCAGAAAGTTCTATATGGCAGTGTTTGGTAAGGGGATGCCAGAAAGCAATCAAGGGGTCAATGAGCTCGGACGTGAGAAGGTGTTCAGGTTCCGCTCGACAAGTTTGCACGTGAGAAAGCGTTCAGGGTTCGGTCAACGGGCTCGGGCGTGAGCGTGAGAAGGCGTTCAAGGTTCGATTGATGGGCTCGGGCTTGAGAAGACATCCAGGGTTCGATTAATGAGCTCGGGCGTGAGAAGACGTTCAAGCTTTGCTCGACAAGCTCTCACGTGAGAGAATTTTGGGACCCGAGTGGAAGTTTTGCATGTGAAGTTGGGAGTGACTTACCATGTCCAGTAGTTCCGCGAGGGGCGAAGTTGCTGTTGAAAAACGGAGGTGCCACGGTGCCGCGACCATCATTCCACTCTGGTTTGGGAGAGCGTTGTCAGAAACCAAAACTTCCAAGAGAGAGAGTATTTGAGTGGGAATGGAGTATCTTACCAGTAGGTTCCGAGCGATGGGCTCCATTGAAGGAGGTGAAGGAGGGAGGTCCCATGTCGCCACTGTTCATGGTGCGATGCTGGTTGGACACTGGATTGAGAGGGAGAGTTGTCAGCAAGTCCTGGGAGATGGTATTTAAGGGGAGTATCGTACGCATGTCTCCGCTCGACACATTTCCGCCGTTGGCATACGAAGCTCCCATGGTACCGCGACCGTCGTTCGTGTGTTCTGAAGGATAGGTGAAGGAGGGAGGCGCCATATTGCCACTGATCATGGCGCAATGCTAGTTGGACACTGGGTTGAGAGAGAGAGTTGTTAGCAAGTCCTAGAAGATGGTATTTAAGGAGAGTATCTTACCTGTACCTCCGCTCGACACATTGGCATACGAAGCTCCCATAGCGCCACGGTCCATGTCATATCCGTTGTTTGACTCCAGGTGGAGAGAAAGTTGTCAGAAAGTTCCTGGAAGACGGTATTTTGGGTAGGTAGTATCTTACCCGAATTGCGGCTCAAAACGTTAGTACTATCAGTGTAGTTGCCAGTTACGAAGGTATGATCGCCCCTTGGACCTAGTTCAAGAAAGGATTGTCGGAAACTCCCGAAAGTTGGTGTTCAGAAAGGAGAATATCTTACCAGTGTCTCCATTCGAGGTATTGGCGCCGCTGCCGTTGACATTGACGAAGTTGATCATGGCGCGACGATGGTTGGATACTGGTTTGAAAGAGACAGTTGGTCCTGAGAGATGGTATTTAAGGCGAGTGTCTTACCCGATCCTCCGCTCCACACATCAGCGCCATTAGTGAACGAAGCTCCCGTAGCGCCACAGTCCATATACCGACCGTCCTTCGACTCTAGTTGGAGAGAGTTGTCAAAAACTTCCGAGAGATAGTTTTTGAGAAGGTGAAGATCTTACCAGTAGTTCCTCTCGAGACATTGTTACCACCGCCATTGGCGAAGATGTCGGCCCCGGAATCATTGGCCGCTTTCAACAACTTCCATTCCGAAACTAGGTATTTTCAGACCGAAGAACTCGGTGTTCCATTTTGACAGGCTAACCACTGTATAGCATTGGGGAAATTGAAGTCCCAAGATGTCAAGTGTTTAGCCAAGGGACCAGGAAACATCCAGTCTTAGTTGTAGTCAGTGTGTTCAAAAGATAATGTATCTGTACAGATATCTTTAGATATCTATCATGTATTATCTATTTGAGCTATTTCCTAGATACAAATATCATCTGAATGCTGGCTAGTGGCTCAAATATATATTGATTTTGGCTCAGATATGTTTAGAACTGTCAATGATTTTCAGGGGGGAATGGGAACTTGAGCGATGGGTTTCTGGTTGAGAATTCCACATATTCCCGGATTCAAATATTGCTTGCATAAAAACTTCTCCAATTTTGCTGATTTCCGAAGCCATTGTTCGCACAACCTCTACCTTGTGGGAAATTTGCCACTCATTATGTTGTATAACAGATATCTATAGGGCTCACCAATACAAATAAATACAGATAGAAGAAACTGGTTATAATGAATTCCAAGCCATCATCCCCATCCCTCAGATTCAAGCGCTGCGCGTTGACGGATAGGGGTATGGGAAATAGTGGTACACAGACAAACCAGGATATAATACGATCAAGAACAGCTACGGTATACTCGGGGGTAACTGTTGAAAGAGATATGCCACAGTCCGACGGACCACAAAAGTCTGGGAACAGCCCCTTCTCACCTGGGCTGCTCCCAATTTCGGTCCAATCATCATTCGCCAGGGCTTCAGAATCCTGAGATAGGTACGAGAGAATATGCATGCGAACTTGGACACATACAGATGACAATCAGGTCATGCGCTACTATTTGAACGACCCGCCAAATAAAATTTGTTTGTTTCAGGTGAAACCCCTGACTCCTGAAAATCAGTCTGTCATCAACTCGATGAACACCAAACCAAACTTTTGCATCAGAGCTTGAGTGTTCATTCGTGTTTACTGTTCACATTCACTGTTGAAGTCTGAACTTGGCGATGTGCAAAAAAACGAGTCGCTGACAGGCGTGTCAGTTCTACCAATCAATTGCTTTCCCTAAATCTCGTTGCACATCGACAGTGCCAGCGCCGACATGCGCCTCAGGGACAACTACCAATCACGTGCCTCCCCTGGGTTTCGTTGCACATCGACAGACCTACTAGCGCCAACGTGCCTTCTGGGGAAAACGGCAAGGTTCAACGCTCCTAGTCTGTTCTAGTCTCATCTCCTTTCTATCTCTAGTCCACATGCTCACAAACCTTTAGCATCTCGCAATGAAAGAGTTTCATCCAGACCCCTATCGACCCTCAGAGAACGACACGACAGCCCACTTGCCGCTCCACGCCCATTTTCTGCAACCAGAGTCGCCACCACCTCCCTCCATCGCCCTCAAATTCTCATCTTCGCCTGGCTTCAAGCCAACCACTACATCAGCCTTGCACGTCCTCAGCGCCAGCACATTGAGTCCCGAACCAGGACCCAGCGGGCCGATAGCCTCTGTGAACGGTGTCGTAGGATCCCACATCGCCTGTTTGTTCATGTCAGCACCACGGTCTTATCTCAACATCCAGCCTCAATCCCAGGCACCACCCGGCCATTCCCATCTCGGCAACGCTCCTGAGAAAAGGAGTCAAGGGAGAACTGAGAAAAAGAAAACAACTCACATCGCCAACCAACTTCCGATAATTCAAATCCCCCTTGAAAACTACACACAAACTCTGCTTCAAATCCTCTGCCAGCTTCTCCGCTGTCCCCTTCAACCGCCAATAACTCCCCCCCTCCGTCCAGAACGCATTACTCCTCAGCCCCAGCATGCCCTCCGCGTGTAACTGACTCCAATCCCCAAACAGCCACTTCAGCTCCTCAACCTCTTCCTCACTCAGTCCCTTCACACTCTTCCCCTGATCTTTCTCTTCCTCAGTCGGGCTTTCATAAAACTGTCTCGGCGACGCCAGAGCAGAAAGCAAGTCCGCGAAATCGCGCGGGATTACGTCGGATACGAACCAAGGGATGTTCTTGGGGTGCAGCAGGACGTGCGTCGCGAGGCCGGAGTGTAGCAGGTAGCCGGCGAGAATCAAATCCACATAAAGCTCAAAGCCCGCATTGTCCAGCACAATATCCACCCTTCGTTCCTTCACGCCATCCTTCTTTGCTTTCGCCAGCACGGCATATGCCTTATCCAAATCATTGATCAAGATATTCTTCTCCGCATTCTTCCTTGCCTCACTCCCCTGCAATTTCTGCAAATCCTCATAAGTCAAGCTCGTAAGCAGGCTCAAATCCGTTGCATTTCCCCACAAGCAGACTTCGCACATTTCCTTGAACAGCAATTTCTCTGCCTCTTCCTTGTCTGATTCTGCGAGATCTGCGGATTGAGATTTTGAGGAAAAGGAGTCGATGATGCTGTGGTAGCGGGAGGCGAGTTCGAGAACGGCGGGGCGGGAGGAGCGGAAAGTGGAGATTTTCTGGCGCGCGAAGACGTCGTGGGATTTCCAGTGCGTGGAGCGGGCGAAGAATGTGGCTAGGCGGCGGTAGAGGTAGCATTCAGCGTAGAGCCAAGGGATGTTGAACCATGATGGTGTGCCGAGTTGCTCTAGTTCCTTGTTGTACCCTGCGATGTCTGCTCCGCCGTCGTCTTCTAGCGGGCTGGTGGTCGTCAGCTTTCTGTCTTTTTTCTTCTCTCTCCTTTCCTCTCTCCAATCTCCTTCTTTGTCTCTAATTCTCTTCTTCAGCTGGATACCGGGGGAAAGACTCACGTCAATTTCCGATCATGCTGCAATTCGTATTTCAGCTTCGTAAGCGATTCGAGGACTTTCTTGCCCTCGGCAACTTTCGCTTCATCTTTCGTGTTCGCTACTGCCCGATGCAGATCGTCGATTGCTCCAGTCTGTTGTCTTTCGTCAGATATTATCGATCTTCGTTCTTCACTTTCGATCAAGGGAGAAGCATACGAGGATGACGGGCCAGCGATCTCGCGCGGAGATGTATGCGAAGGAGGTTTTGTCTGCGGTTATGCAGGGAGCTGGTTTTATTTGTTAGATACATCCAAGTCTGCGAATCAAACAACTTACGAGTGTTGGTATCGAACTCCATTGTGAATTAGCCAGCTTTCTCAGTGGCAGAAGTTTTTGAATGAAGTTGAAACAAAGTTCCATCGACTTTAATGCACCAGACCAGCGATTGATGTCAATTCACTCAACCACATCATGCCCCGCCGTGGGGTACGTCGGTACCCGGTCAAACCATTCACCCGCTCCCCCACCACTTCGGCCCATCCTCGGACTCGCCAAGTCCAACAAAGAAACCCCCAAACGTGCCCTGGCCCACATTCCGGAAATTCTGGTTCATAGAGCGCACTAGGAACAGTAACAGTATCTCAACAAGAGTCACAGCAGGGCTTGTGGTTTAGTGGTATAATACTCCCTTAGCATGGGAGTGGTCCGGGGTTCGATTCCCCGCGAGTCCAGTCGTTGGAGGTTCGATTCCTCTGTTATCCATCTTTTGCTCCTTAGATTTTCATCTGTCTGTCGATGGACTTTTTGGTTGTCAAGCACTCTGTGTTCTGTTATGTGTTGTTGCTCGCTGTGAAATCAATCCACTCTCGTTTTGCAGCTCTCAGTGAATATTCAATTCATGAGATGGGGAATCCTGATGGTTTTTAAAAAATGGGTGTGCTGACTCCTGACGACGAGTGCGTGGAGGAAGTTTCTTTGTCGGTGGACAACGCCCAATGGTTGCTCGAGGAGAGACAATAGTTGCAGACTCATATTGTGCTCTCGAGTCTCTTCAGCTTCAAGGTATCTTTACTTCTTCGGGAAATTACTGAAATGATACACATATCTGCAGTAGAATGACGAGCATGAGGGCATTCGAAGCAAGTGAATTGAATCGATGATTGCTACAGACAGTCAGACTGAAGAGGAAGTACGCTCGCAGGCATTCTAGACCAATGGCAGAGGCACAGATACATCTAGATACACAGCAAGCACCAAAATAGAGACAGATCAAAGGCGGTCTGATTACTGGCTTGATTTGAGTTAAGCAGAATGCGTGGATATTTTCAACTTTCAATTTTGATTCTCGCTCGGTATCTCCAAGAAGAGATCTGTAGGCTCTGTTCGCCCCCGAAGCATCTTAGGCTCCAGCACAGAATGATCAGTTCGAAGGGTTTTTAAGCCATAGCCGACCCCCCAACGCCCATCTCCCCAAATTCTAAACGCCGTCCATGCTACTACCCATTTCACCATCTCATCTCTTCACCCTCTTCTTATCCGGCCCCTCCTCCTCCTCCTCCTCATCACTCAACTCCGCATACTTAGTCTCCGGCTGCGTCTCCTTCCACGCATTAGTAAACATTGGATCCTTCTTTGCCACCTCCGCATACTTCAGCAACGCCTCTCTGGGATCCTCATCTCTCATGCTACTGAGTGGAATCGCATCTTTGATATATTGCTCATCTGCTTGATTCTTCATAAAAGGCGTTTGCTTCTCCACCTGAGGGCGTCGCGGATCGCGGGATTTTCCTGAATGGGTTAGGCCGATGGTGGGGTGGCGAGAGGCGAAGGAGGTGCTGGAGGAGAGGATGTCGCCGGATGTGCCGATGGATGTGTCGGTGGTGAATGAAGGGTCGTCGTCGACGTGGCGCTTTTTAGGGGCCCGGGACATGACGTCTTTGGCGCCGCGGGAGGAGGTGTTGGGGTTGTAAAGTACATGTACTTCGGCATTCGCTGAACCAGTTATTATCTGGTTAAGTTTCTGATGCCATTGGACTGTAATCAACGGCGAGCCTGGAGTCACGGGTGTGATTAGTTCAGGCTTCAAGTTTCCTGAATTCAGGATGTGGAGATGCCCGGTTTCGGAACCGGTGATTATGTTCGCGGAGTTGGGCGAGTACTTGATGTTGGTGCTTTGGTAGTGGTCGAAGGTGGAGGCGTGGGCGACGGTTACGACGGGCGCTTTGAACTTTCGTGTGTCCCAGAGCTTGATGAAGCCGTCGCCGCCACGGGTTACTACCATGCGGCCATCGGCGCTGATGTCGATGCCGCCGGTCCATGTGTTTGGCTCGTGTGCTTTCAGGATCTCGCCTGCTGGTCGAGTATATGGTCCGTCTGCTGGCCACATGTCGAGTGTGCCGTCTAGGGCTGCGGCCACGAGAATGTTGTTTCCGCCTTGTAAGGGGGTTCCCCAGGCGACTCCTGTGATTCTGGATCTTCCTGCTGAGCCTGAAGCTTTGGATTTGTGGACAATGCACACCTTTTGCTGGCGCTTGAAATTGATATCCCATATTCGCAGCGTGCTGTCTGTCCCGGCTGTGACACATAGATTCCGATCGGTAGGATGCCATGTTCCTGTCGTCACTGCTGATACATGGCCTTTGGTCATATTCATATCCCTCAGATACATATCGCCCTTCACAAATTCAGCCAAAGTATTCCCATCTCGGTCCATAATCTTAGGCTGAGGATGGTCGGTGATGCAGAGAAAGGTTCCGCCTGTCAGAGGGCTGTATTCGACATGGTTGATAGGGTGGGATTCGGAATTTGCAGATGCCTTTGCAGCATGCGGATCGACGCTCTTGAAAGCTCGTAACGTCGTCGGGGTCATAGATGCGAAATCATGGAATTTCAGCATACAGTCCATGGAGCCTGTAATAAGCCGTCCCCCCGAGGGGTCCAGAGTCGCAGTTGTCACGACGCGGTCGTGTGTCTTGAGGACCAGCTCATGCGACACTGGGAACTCGTCTTCATCGTCATCGTCGTCCGAGTCCCCGTCCGAATCATCGTCGTCGGAGCCGAAATCCTTGGACGCAGGCTCCTGGCCTCGCAACTCTGGGGCATTTGCGCCACTGTTTGGAGCTTCGATAGCTTTGTCTGGGGCGGCTGGGGTAGTTTCGACGGCTTTGCGCTTGGTGCGGTCGATCTGTGCGGCAACATCGGTCTCCTTCTTTCTCTTGCCAAACTCGGTTGGCAGGAATGCGCGCATGGGATCATCGTCGGCCAATTGCGGTGCCTCGACCTCGAAGTCCTCGTCGTCGCTCATGGCCGCGGGTGGTGTGCAGCTGATTGAAGGTCTTGTCTCACTGGCATGTGAAGGCTGACAGTCGCAACGTCCTGATTTAGGCGAGCAGCAGCGGAAAGTTTAGAAATGACGAACGTCCGCTCAGCGCCCATCGCGCTCCGCATGAAAGCGCCCGAAGCTTCTTCATCACTAAAGCACTGAAGCTACCAACCGCCAGTACCTATTTGCTAGTGCTGTGCCAGAAAAAATCAACATCCGAGAAAAACAACATTGAGCACTGCATCATCCCTTTCATGTTCGCAGCCTTCCACATGTTTTCGCTGCCATCACCACCGCCCCTCTTATGAGCATCGCGCTCCACCACAGGCCAAGCCACGAGCGACGACAATCTACCTGAACTGCTATGTATATACCCGGCGACAGCTTCGATGCGGCCTCAGCTACCGACTTCGATCCTCCCTCTATCACCCGCGCCGCTGCCCTGTTCCTCTACGATGCGACTTTCGAGATTGCCAAGGACAAGGGCAAAGGCGACTCCAATCTGCAACGATGGTCCTCCTTAATCGGCATAGTTACGGCTGTTGTTGGGAATATTCTCATATCTTTTGCCCTCAATATCCAGCGATATGCACATATTCGGCTCGACAAAGAACGGAATGAGAAGGGGCGCAGACGGCGGAGCGGACTGAATGGGAAAGGCGGCTATGGCACAGTAGATGGACAGAGTAATGGCAATGCCAACGGCAACGATGGTGGCGAGGAGGGCGATGGAGAGATGGAGCCGTTGAGAAACTCGTTCCGCTCGTCAGATACGACTATGTCGGAGCGTGAGCGGGTGCAGAGGTCTTCATATCTACGCTCTCCCTACTGGTGGGCCGGTATTGTCTTGATGACCGTGGGCGAGGCCGGGAACTTCTTGGCATATGGATTTGCGCCAGCATCTATTGTATCACCCCTTGGCGTCGTGGCATTGATCTCCAACTGCGTGATCGCCCCGATCATGCTGAAGGAGCATTTCAGGAAGAGGGATTTCTGGGGAGTTGTTGTTGCGGTTGGCGGCGCCGTTACCGTGGTTCTGAGCGCCAAGTCGAATGAGAGGAAACTTGGGCCGCACGAAGTCTGGGGAGCCATCACTACGAAAGAGTTTGAAGCCTATATGGGGATTACCATCGGACTGATTATTGCCCTGATGTGGATCAGTCCAAAATATGGGAATAAAACTATCCTTATAGACCTCGGCTTGGTTGGGCTTTTCGGTAGGATGTTCCAGGAAATTTGCAAGACTGGATGCTAATATTCCGCAGGTGGATACACGGCTCTCTCAACCAAGGGTGTTGCTTCGATGCTCTCCTCTACTCTTTGGAGAGCACTGACAACACCCGTCACTTACATCCTAGTAGCTGTCCTTGTATGCACAGCTCTAATGCAAATCAGATACGTGAACAAAGCACTCCAACGATTTGACTCCACCCAAGTCATTCCTGTCCAATTCGTCCTGTTCACCCTATCCGTCATCATGGGCAGTGCCATCCTATACCGCGACTTCGAGTCCGCCACCGCAGAAAGCACCACCAAGTTCGTCGGCGGCTGTCTCCTGACCTTCTTCGGCGTATGGCTCATCACAAGCGGACGGCCAACCTCTGGCGACTCTGATTCCGAGACTGAATCCGACTCATCCGGAGAGGAGAGGATAGGCCTAACAGACCAAGAACAAGCCGGCGGCGAAGAACAGTACGATGATGACGACGGCACCTCCACCCAAAGAGCCCACTCCATCCATGCCGAAGAGCAAAGCTTCGACGGCGCCATCAAAACACCCACCCATTCAAGAAGAGCATCAAAGATCAGTTTCGCAACTGAGCCTTCAAGACCCCACACACCCATGCGTCTCCGCTCCAACACCTCTACCTCCACCACCACACCCTCCATCCTCCTCAGCCCCTCAACCACCGACCCTTCAAAGCCATTCTTCGCCGAAAACGCCGCCATCCCCCAAAATAACGCAAACACATCACACCCCGGCCTGCCCTCTACAAACTCCACCCCATTGCTTCCCACCTCCCCCGCGCGACCCCATTCCCACCGCACAACCTCAACCCAAAACCCGCAAACCCATCCTCACTACATATCTTCCAACGCTCCTCCTTTGCCCGACGCAAGCGCAAACGTGAGGCCGGGGACGGCGAGCAGGAATTCGATAAGTCATCTCATTCCAGGCCCGCTTATCAGTCCGCTGAGTAGTAGTTTGAGTGCTGTGGTGGCGGATAATTTGAGGAGGGGGGTGGATGCGCAGACTATGAAGAGGGCGAGGAGGGAGTTGCGGAGGAGTAAGAGTGGGAATCCGAGGGGTGAGAGGCCTGAGGGTGAGAGGGATGCTTTGATGGGTGGATTGGGGGTAGAAAATAGGGGAGATGGGTTGGGGACTAGTCCGTTGAGACACACGATTAGTTCGAGGAGTGCGGGGGGCGAGAGTGGTTTGAGTGCTACAAGTGGTGTGAGTGGTGTGAGTGGTGAAGGGGAGGGGCAGGAGGATGGGAATGGGAAGAGAGGCAGAGACAGGAGTTTGAGTACGACGATGACGGAGTGGTTGAGATTCAGTAAGAAGCGGAAAGGAGATGGTGATCATGGTGGGGATGAGGAAGAGGGCGGGCATGGGTCTAGTAGGAATGCGGTATGAGTTTCCGAACGAGCATAGTATCAAACAGGGCATGATGAAGACCTGCCGGGCGGACTTTTGGGCATTCAGTGTTTTCCATGGCTTTGGATCGGTCACATCGGGCGTTGATTGCATTTCTTTTGTGCACGGGTCGGGGCGGGATGGCTTGCAATCGATGTTTGGCATAATAGCGCGGCTCGGGTACATGGCTGGCTGGTTGGACTGGTGCACTGGACGGCTGCGCGGAATGGGTGATGCGTGCATGCATTTTTGTACTTATTGCATGTTTGAGGTGCGAGTTGAGCGTGTGGACATACTATATAGATGAGCGATGGAGATGAAGACTTCCTGTACAACTTGGTTTTCTGTTGTCGGCCTCACACGGCTGCTGTCTTCTTACGGTGCATTCTGCCGCTATGCTTGAGGACGTGATCACGTGATGGCATCTCTGATAGAGGCTCATTGCTATATAAAGAGGCTTCTGGACACCTACTGAATGTCCAAGTCGACTTTACAATAGGTTCACCGGTTACGATGACAAGGAACAGGTCAAGACGATTCGGTGTTTCTGAGCAGTCTGGAATATGGTCGACTCTCGAGTAAGGTAGCGTGGCAGCCGAAGCACACTCGAAAAGCTTCGACTTCCATCCTGGGAGGATGAAGTGAACCCGGCTATTTTCAGCGACAGTAGCATGATGCACGCAACAGAAACGTCTTTCACGCAACAACAGCACCTCTGCCAAACAGCGGACTCACGCACTCAACAGTCTCCGGCTACAAGCACCTTTACCAATCACCAAGGACCAGCAGCACTCATTTCTTAGTACTCCTTGGATCGAAACACAGCCTCGACTTCTTCCCCACCAAAGTGTGGTCTTGCAGAACTATGAGAGTCTGTGAGCCCCGTATGTGCGCAAGAGCATCATCATCTGCATTTTCCCTGTCAAAACTGTGGGTCCAGAGCAGGGAGGTCAGGGTTTTTTTATAGCATGGAGTACATGGAGTCAGAGAGATTTGGATTTCAGGGATTGAAAAGGGAACTTTAAAACTTCGAAGCGACAGTAGGAATCTTGTATGACGGCAGACTTGCTGACGACAGCAGCTTCTCCAACAAACGAATTCCAATACCAAATCTATTCACAAATCACTAGAAGCTTTCGATGTCCATGCATCGCAATACATTCTTACCCTCTATTCCACAAAGTGTGCCCTTACGGGACTCTGTGAAGTACTGTGTGTACCTTACCCAAGAACATTGTGCTCCGAGTCTTGATGTTCCAAACTTGTAGGTCCAAATTAGGAATTGAGGGTCTTTTTATAACAAAGAGGAACTAGAATGACTCACCTAGCGAAGTTGAATTCTAAAAACGAGGTGAGGGAATTTGAAGCTTTGAAACGGCAGACGAAACTCTTGTATAACGGTAGATTGGCTGATGACAGCAGCTCTTTCAAGCTAACATCCTCCAGGATCATGTTCTTCTCGATCACTCACCAGACCTCGAGGTCCTTCAAATATAGCACAGCCTCGACGTTTGTGTTTAGAAGACGACGGGACTCTGCGAGGTTTGCATGTGCGCAAGAACATGTACTCGTTGTTGCTTGTTGGTTGAGACTGTGGGTCCAGAGCTGGAGCTGGAGGTCTTTTTATAGCAAAGAGAAGTGATACAAAGGGAGCTACAGATCCCCAGGATGCAATTGTGAAAGTTCCAAGCTTTGAAACGACAGTAGCAGCTCCCGCATGACAGGCTCGGTGACGAGTCACGACGTTAGCACCTCCAACCCAGGATTTCTCAAGGACCAAGTCTTCCTCACAACGAGCAGCCGCTCTCAAGATTCCTGAGTGGCACCAGAACCCTAGGAAAGTTGCCCTCGCAAGACTCTGGAAGTTCAAGTCCGTACAGGCACAGACAGGAAAGGCCTGATTTACCATTTGTTGTTGGGTGATTGTATGTGTAAACTGGCAGGTGAAGAGCAGGAGTTGGAGGTTCTTTTTATACCTAGCAAAGAGGAACTAGGATGACTCACCTGGAGAGTTTCTGCCAACGAGGTCGTGAACTCCCAGGCTTTGAAACGACAGTAGATATTCTGGTATGACGGCAGGTTGGCTGACGACAACACTCTCTCTAACCCGATGTCGCAATGTTTTTGGGATCAAGTCTTCCTCAATCATGAGAGGTTCCAGGGGTTCCTGAATAGTACCACAGTAATCCGCCAAGAGTTGCCGTCACAGGACCCTGGAAGTCCACATGCGTGCAAAACCAACGTCGCGAGCATCGGTCACTCGGTGTGATTTATTCAATTTGCAGGGCCAAAGCAGGGGATTGAAGGCCTTTTTATAGTATGGGGTACATGGATACAAGTATATAAATTCCGTAGGAGAGACGCCGTGAACTTCGGTCCTTGGAAATTGGGACGACAGTAGCAACTCTTGCATGACTGCAGACTTGCTGACGATAGCAGCTCATCCATTTTTTTATTTTTTTTAGTTTCACATCGTTTGCGAATGACCAGCAATCCTTGATATTCTTGAATTGCACCACAGGGCTAGGAGAGTTGCCATTACAGGACTCTGGATGTCTTATGTGCGTACAGAGACACGATGCTCAAGGCTCGGGTGATCCAGTTTTTTCATTGTTATAAACTTGCAGGACGAAGTAGGTAGGAAGAGGTATTTTTATAGCAAGGAAGTGATGCAGATAGGCATTTAGAATCAGCGGACTGGGATTATGGACCTTGCCAAGCTTTGAAACGACAGTAGCAAGTCTTGCATAACGGCAGACTTGACTAATGATAGCAGCCCTTATCCCAGCCAGCATTCTCGAGGATAAATTCTATCTGAACCATCAGCAGTTCTGAAAATTCCAGAATGGCGCCAAAGTCCTAGATTTTCCTTTATCACAGGACTCTGGATGTCCGTATGTGCGCACAGAGACGCGGTGCTCAATGCTCAGTGTGGTGATGTTAATCAATGATTTGAACTTGAAGTTGAAAGTAGGGAGGTCAGGGTCTTTTTATAGCAAGGAAGTGATTCAGATAAAGTGGGGTGATTCTATCGACTGGGATCACGGAATTCCCGAAGCTCGAAACGACAACAGCAACTCCCCAATAACAGCAGGCTCGCTAACGACAGCAGCCCTCATCCAACCGAGCATTCTCGAGAATCAAGTCTTCGTCAATTACCGGCAGTTCTTGAGATTCCTGAATAGCGGCATAGCATCTTCTCTGTCTCCCAAAGTGTGCCCTTGGGGGACTCCGTGAGGTTCGTGCATGCGCGAAAACATCAAGCTCTGTTTCCCATTCGCTCAACTTGCAGGTCCAGAGTTGGAGATTCGAGGTCTTTTTATAGCGAGTAAGTGATGCAAGTATGGCTGTCTGTTGACTGGGATCATGACACTCGCAAGTTTCGTTCGAAACGACAGTAGCAACTCCCTATTGATAGTAGACTTGATTGACGACAGCAGCCCTTATCTAACCCAACATCACCCAGAATTAAGTCTTCCTCACAACGAGCAGTGATCCACATTTTTCAATCGCAGCATAGCCTCATAATTCCTTTCCAAGAAATGCCCTCACAGGAGTCTAGATGTCTGTGTGTGCACAAAAACATCAATTGATTCTTCCAGCCGTTTCATTTGCAAGTTCAGAGCTGGGGATTCGACGTCTTTTTATAGCAGAGAGGACAAGGAGACAAAGACTTTGGATCATATGGATTGGTTCATGGGACTTCAATTGCTCAAAGCTTGAGACGACGGCTCGAATTGTTGCGTGACAGCAGGCTTGACTGACGACAGCAGCTTCTCTGGCATAACCTATCAAAGGATCAGGTTATACTTTTCCCTAATGATTAGCAGCTCCCGAAATCTTCCAATCGTAGCATAGCCTGGAAACCAGTCACAAAGAGATGCCTTTAAAAGACTCTGGAAGTCCGGGTTCTTTCAAGAATATTGGCTCGTATGGCGGTCTGAGGGAAATTTCGAAATTGTTGATCCAGGGCTGGGGATTTGAGGTCTTTTATAGCAGGGAGGAAGGGGAGGCAGAGAGCTTAAATTCTGTAAATCGGTCATCCGAGCTTCGAAACGACAGTAGTACATCTCGCATAAGAGCAGGTTGGCTCATCACAGCAGGCTCTCTAGTACAACATCTCTAGGATCAAAGTTTACATTGAGAATTCCTCAATATCAAATAATCGCAGCACAGCATCGTTCTTCATTTCCCAAAGTGTGCCCTTCCGTGACCCTGTGAGGGCTGTATGTTTAGGTGGGTAGGTACGCAAGACCATCATCTCTAGCTTTCTGCTTTCTGCCATCGTCAACTTGCAAGTCCAAAGCTGGGAGTTCGAAATGTTTTTATAGCAGAAACCAAGTGCAGGTAGAGGAAGTTTGAGTTCTGTAGATTAGGATCATGGAAGGTCGTGTTCCGAAACGACAGTAGTATCTCTCTCTTGAAAGCAGGCCAGCTGATGACAGAAGACTCCATAGAACAGCAGCTGCAAGAGAGGAATTCGGATGACATGACTGAGCAGTGTCTGGTTGAAGACGATGATACCGTTACCAAGGACAGTGTAGTTTTCCATCTCCGTCCCCACAGAGTATCGTTACAGGGATCTTGAGCTCGAGTACGTCCAAAGACACGTGTATGCCTCGAACATTTCTCCGAAGATTGCAGGTCCAAGACAGGGAGCCAGGTCTTTTTATAGCAAAGACGAAATGTAGTCAAACAGCTTTGGGCTTCGTAGAAGGGGAGATGCAACTTCCAAGCTGTGAAGCGAAAGTGGTATCTCTCGTATGACAGCTGCCTCGCTGACGACAGCAGGTCCTATAGTGCAATAGCCGGTAGGTAGAAATCTGGATGATCGAACGGTGTTTAGACAATGACCCTGTTTCTTAGGCACAGGGCAGTTTTACACCTCCATTCCCAACTTGAAAGTTTGGATTGACACAGGTCCACACGGACAGCTGCATGTGGCAGGAGTCGGCTAAGTTGTAGAACTGCAGGCCCAAAGCAGGGAATCTGAGGTCTTTTATAGCAGTAAAGAAGCAGGAAACATCAGTCAGAGAAATTTGATTGCTCGGATAAAGGAGGTGAGCTTCCAAGTTGTGAAACGACAGTAGCGAGTCTGGCATGGCAGCAGGCTTGCTAACGACGACCGACACCATGGTACGACAGCTGGACGAAGGAATTACAATACAAATAACTGAGCCGTGTCTGAATGATACTTACCAGTAGTCATGTCTGTTAGGGACACCACAGCTCCTAAATTATCTCCCAAGAACTATCTTCACAACCTGCTAAACTTGCACATGTCCAATTGCCGACAGGGGTCAAGTTTGTAGGTCCAAGGAGCCCGTGAGGAAGCGGTAGCTCGGGTAGGACGCTGAGAAGGAACGGGTGCTGCAGACAGGTTGCCTCTGCGGGCGAGAAGCTGGTTAGGTGCTTGTTGAGTTCGGGCAGCACGGTGCGGTCTTGAGGGTTGCTGACGAGCCGAGGTCGTTGCAGCCTCTTCCTTTTCGGATTCTTCTTAGCTAGCTTGAGGTCTTTTTATAGCAAATAGAAATCACGAGAGCGCACCTCAAAAGTTAGAGAACTCCGGATTCTGCACATGGAGCAATGTGATTGCCAAGTTGTAAAATGACAGCACCAAGACTTGCGTGAAAGCTGCCTCGATTGACGACAGCAAGCCCTACGGAAGAATATCTAGAAAATAGCAATGAGGGTATTGCACAGTATCCAGATAGTGGCACAGTTTTACAGTGACAATAAAGCCCTCAAACCCTCACGGAAGAACGATGTTTACAAGACTGTCACTCCTGGGTACGTCCCGAAACAATAGTGCATGTAACAATATTTGCCAAGCATTCAAATCTAAAGCAAAGAGCTTGGGGTCGTTTTATAGCTAGGAACAATCAGGAAGAAAAATCTTGAGAGGTACGGAAGAGACCGGAGTCCTGTAGACATGTGAATGAAACTGCCAAGCCGTTAAACCGCCCTCTGCGAATCTTGTCCTCCTCTCCCCACCCCCACCCCCACAAGTCATTGCCACCACCCACCAGAGCCCTTGCTGACCTTTGACAGATGCAGCACACCGATCACCGCCTCCTACAGCTATTCACGACGGCCAATTCCTCCCGATATCCAACTTCAGCCTCTCGACGGGCTCGACAACAACAAAGCACAAAGCACAAAGCACAAAGCACAACAACAACAGCAGGCAGCGCGCTGCGCCCACTATTACGAGTCTCCGAAGCTGCCTGCCGGCATGGTCCTCTCGAGTAATGACGCATAGCCAGATTAATTGAGGATATTCTGAGTACTTTAGAGCTACAGTATTCCAAATGATTGAGAACATCTCAAGTAGTTCTGGATATCCCAAACAAACTTGAAAATCCTATCACAAATAATCCAGAATATCACAAACAACTGAAAGCATTCTGACACCAAATTCTAGGGCTTCCCCTTCCAAGCTTCAGTCAGATATTCCTCCACACTCGAGAACTTCATATCAGGCAGCAACCTGTTCCACTCATCCGACACGTCCCAAGCACCATGAAGTATCCCTTTCGTGAACGCGAGCACGAAGTCAAGACTGAATTCTTCCTGAATCTCCCGAGGTACCGTGGGATGATCAAGTTTCGGCACCCACGTGCCCTTCCATACCCCGTTCTCGATATCTTCTTCCTTGAGCACCTGGACGTCGAATTTTCCGCCTTCAAGTCGTACCGCGTCAGTTTCAAACATCCTTCAGGGCAAATGCGCCGGGTTTTGTGAAACGTGAGAGCTATCTTACCTCTCAGCTTTTCGCCGAGCGCAATCAACTCCTTGGTGTTCGTTCGAGAACCTCTGATCCCACCCACGGTCGGCCACTCGCCTTCGTACGACAACGCGGCAGTGACAACATGCACATCATCTCGCATGGCGGTCAGGATCAATGGCTGTTTGCCATTGCCAATTATGTAGGCTCGTCGGTTCTCGTAATCGATGAAGAACGGCCAGGTGATGAGCTGTGGGGTCAGGGGGTATGGGTGGGCGAAGTAGTCCATGAAGATGCTGGGTTGGAAGAGGCAGTACTCGATGACCTGTTGCAAGGGATAGTACGTGAGTGACGGATCCGCTGAAGTTGGGCGCGATACGCACTTTTTCGTCTTTGTTGATTTCTTCGAGGTATTTTCGCGTTTCATCTTTGTTCTTGTAGTGAGGGATACCGCTGCCATTGCGACTTTCTTTTCGTCAGTCCGGGAGATTTCAGGTGTTCGTTTCCCCATCCACCTTTTCACCGTGTGGTCAGGCAGGGAGTTGGGCAGGGAAAATGTGGAAATACTCACACGCCCCACTCGGATGGTGCGAATCTCTTCACTCCAGCTTCAATGCTAGCATCGATCAAGTTCCTCTGCACCATGTTGCTCTCGTCCAGATGTACCACAAGAAAGGACATAACGACATCAATGCCTCTCAGTTTCTCGACCAGGCTGGGCTTGTCATTGTAGTCAACTTGGAGGAGCTTCACACTCTCTGGCAGGCCACTTGCTGCGCTCTGTTGTTGTTAGCGATTCAAAAATACAATGAAGCAGAACTTGGCAAGGGTTGACGTTATTCTGCGGCTTAAGATGGCTACTTCGTGCTTTTTGCTGGCGAGAATTCCCTCAAGCATACAGCTGGCCACATCTGGAATCCGGCGTCAGATGGAAGTTTCTTTGGCGAGTGGGAGATGCCTGAGACCTACTGCCGGTGCCACCTGCGATAGCTACTTTGACCATGGCGAATTCAGACCCTTTCAGAAGATCTCAAGGCTTTATGGGTTTTTGTCAGTCAGAAGATTCAAAATCTTCGAGCCTCGTGAGGAATGACGACCGATTTCGCGGCAATAGGCGGAGATAATCAAGCTCACAGACCAGGTTTCACTCCACCATACTGACTCCACTCTCGCTATTCAAACTTCAGCAATTGGCTGTGAGTTTGGGTATATGTATGATGCTATGCATATTTGTGGAGACGATATGGTCATGCCAGCTGCTTGTGTAACTGTGGGGAAGGAGTGGGTATACGGATACGGCCCGTCGAAAAAACCGAATCCTGGGTCTGCAATTCCCAATCATCTGAAGCCATCCGAGAAGAAACAACGCCAAGCACGAGAAAATATATACGGGATGAGAAATGATGACAATCAGACGTATATCCATTCGCCATACCAGTCCGTCCATCAAAAACGCCGCATCGAGTCGTGAATCATGATCCTCAACATCACTTGCGCCTCATTGATTCTGGACGAACACGACCATGACAGCAGAAAATCTATGGAAAAATCAGTAAGTCATTTGATGTGTCGCAGGCAAAGATAGAGTACTCACGCAGCAGTAGCAGTAAAGATCTCCACCCTCGCCGTCGCCGCATCCGTCAAGAACAGCAACCCAATTGCGAAGATCGCAGTGAATCCAGCTATCGCACCCAGAATGTCTTCCGTCCTGTGAAGCTTGCTCAGCACCGCGATTGCGAGAACGGGGAGCAGGCAGGCTAGGACCGTCGCAATGCCAGATGTGACTTGAAGCTCCGCCTTGTGTGTGTAGGTCTCCAAGCTAGGCTTCTTAAAGTCATCAGGCTTCTTCTCGTTTGCATCTTCCTGGCTTGCGCTGGTACTGCGAGTACGACTGTTTTTCCCCTGCTCGGCCTTGGACGATTCGTCATTTTTCACTTTGCGTTTACGGCGTAGGCTGCTCCAGAATGGGACCCAGCGTGTTGCCACCCAGCGGGTGAGCGTATCCAGTTCTTTGGGCTGATGGATTGCCACGAGATCTAAATCCTCTTCTGCCTTCACCTGGTCCTTTTCCCTCGGAAACATCCATTGTGAAAGCAAGCCTTGGCCAAACACTAGATGGATGAATCGCTGACGGGTGCTGTAGCCTCCTTTTGGATCCGGTGAGCCCCAGCTCTCGGAGCCATAACTGCATACGAAGGGTTTGTCTTCGATGTCATCCGTCGTGGCCTGACATGATTCGTTTTCAAGCCATTGGGCGAGGCCTGCCATATTGAACCTTTCGGGACTCTTGAGGGCAGAGATCTGGGAGAACTGCAGAAGCGCTGCATCTGCATTAAGAAGTGGGCTTAGCACGGCTATTGACTAAGGCAATGATGAATGACACCTACTGTATTCCTTAAGGACTTCCCGTATCTTCAGAATGAGCTTCCACTGCTCGTCGGCACCTTCTTCTTTATACAATCGCAGTTTTGTCACATTGGAGGGAAAGTCTCGCCTCATTCCCGCACCTGTTCGCCAATCCTTGTACTCTAGCTCGTGGAGTTCCTCTTTCAGTTCAGTCAGCTCGGCCTGATAGTAGAGCAGGCTTTTGGTGTTGAGTTCGCTGAAGCGGGGGAATGAGGCAAAATCAGGAGTATCAGCCATGAGTTTGGCTAGCTGAGGCCATCCACGCACAGGAAGAATGTCCTTCTGATCTTCGTCCGACGCGTCTTCTTCCGCATGGCTTTCACGTCCACTGTCTGACGATGAGACATGGAGAGGACTTGGGCTCGGAGAACCGCAAAAAGTCGCACTGGAAAGAGCTGGAGATGTAGCCACGCGAACCGGCCTTAGTTCAAGATTGCGGCTTTCGCGTCTTACCATTATGAAGGTATTCGACTCAAAAAACTTGCAATACTATGAGATGTATAGGAACACAGCTGATCTAGAATTCTAGATACAAGAGAGAAGCGGGGTCTTTATTTCAATACCCCGAAGCTGAGTGCCACGGAAACGGTACCGTGCAGTTCGAGCTCCCGACTTGCAGGTCCTATCACATTTGTGGTTCTCAACTGGCGTTATCTGATGTGACATCCGGAGGCTATGTCGCTTTATCGTCGTTGGGGGCATACCCGTTGATCTCGCAAAGGTGGCTATGTCGTACTCCTTCAACCTGAGCTTCCAATTTTAAGCCGTCATATCTTCACAGAGCCCACTGGGCTTCTTGAGACCAACAGCATCTTCTTTGAATCTTGAGTCTGGCGGGTAGCAACCTACTACTCAAGCCGAAGTACCATGAGGAAGGAAATTACCCATATGAAAGTATTCTCGGAATGCCAAGGCAGTGTCGTGATTATGGCGCATCAGCTGAATGCGCTCTCATTCACTTGCTGAATCCCAGTCGACCAATAACGCGGCGCGGCGTGTCCACGCCTGCATCACGAATGGGCGGTATCCAGGGCTGGGGGCTGAGGACAACGGATGATGAGTACCTGGGTACCCATCGAGATGTATTTTGAAAACTAACAACAGGAAGACATGGAAAGCGGCGCAGCAAAAAACCATTCACGCTAATGGAAAACTTCCCAGAAACACAGCAACCGAGCAAAAGATAATGAGACCTAGATACAGACAGAGACAAAATTTGATATTCATATTCGATGCGCATTTGATGTCCAACGAGGCTGGAGCTGAAAGCCATGCCGGTACGAGTACCACACCAGAAGCGGGGTTACTATCATCGCGGCCACCTGCAGAAATGCGACACCGAAAACGAAATCCCTGACGGCGAGCACGCCCTTGATGAACAATTTTTTTCAGAGCCTCATTTCGAAGGAGCACATGTGAAGCGTTGCTTATGGACTCAATGCAGGTCAGAATTCTATATCTAGGCCTTGGGGTCCATCCTGCAACTCATCAAATTTACGCCCCTTTCCCACAAGGCTGTTCATATACTGAGGTTGTTTGAGGGAAGTCCGACTTACCAAGAACTTTTAACTCGACTACTGGCTGCGCCTCAGCCCCCTCCCGAAATATCCTACGACTGCATGGCGTTGGCCAGCCGACTTCGGGGCAGAAGAGGAAATTGGGAACCTATCTGCGATTCCGGTATTCATTCTCCGAATTCTGACCGCTTCGATTCTGGAGGGCCCCTAGGCTCCTGATATGCCGCGAAGTGAGGCATTATGTCAAAATCAGAGCCCAATTGTGGCGAGGATCATACGGCCTATCTTCAAACCGCAGCACTACCAGGTGAATTTCACCCTGGTCAGGCTCTCCTTTTAGGCATTCTTGTCTCGTCCAACAGTATGTCTCAGGCTCTCTTCCAACTTGCATGAGCGCCACATGGTTACAAGGCACCAGGCCAGCTTTCCACGAATTTCTTTTTTATCCATGCGCCCACTGCTGACCTTCAGTTGTGGCTCACAGTTTACGATGATGTCTATCGCTCGATATAATTCGGTCGCTTGCTCTGGTGGCCTCGATCATGGCTATGTGCCAGCAACCTGAGCGAGGGGTGTGGGACCTCACCCCTGTCAAGCCGTGTGCCGCATAGCGAAGGATTTTTAGACGCGTTAGACATGGTCAGGGACTCTCCGCCCGGCTGAATTTCTCGACAAGTTTGACGCTTCATCCCATCGAAATAGTAGAAGCGACTATCCTCCCAGTAGCCACCTTAGGCCTACCCAACCGATTCAGTGGAATTGTGAAAATCCAGCTGGCCTTCTGGGATCTCTATGACAATTTCTAGGAAAGAAGGCCGGTTTGTCGAGAAAGAGCAGCTGGCATAGCCACGAGCCTTGGAAAGCCCCCAAACTCCGGAGCTGGCAGTGAGGCAAACAAGAGCCACAACGGTGACTCTTAATCAATACGTCACTGAGCTCTGAGCCTCTGACGGCTACCTGCTTGTGGGATATAAAGACTGAGGTTACTCCACTTTTCTAGCCAATCCATTCCAGAATCACCCTTGTCACAGAATCGAAGAAATTTCCACCACAAGAGTCAATCATGGTCGGGGCTCCAGAATCCAACGGTACGTTTGTTTCTTTCACTTCCCTATGTGTCACGTCGGGTCACCAGCTCATCTTTCAGTAGGAAATGGCGGATATGTCTCCAACGGGTTTCTGTCTCCTCGGATTCTTGAAGACAAGAGTCCCAATCATACCCGCTCGTCCTCGGTCTCACCGTCAGAACATTCCCATATCACGGTCGTGGATAACAAGCCTGAAGTACCTATCCACAAAGAGCCGCCTACCAGGAGATACACCATTGTCGAAAAGCCTCAGTCTCCGCTCCAGCGCTGGGGTCGTCATGTCCTCGGTGTCTTCTGTATCGAACTTAACAACGACACCGCTATTATCTCCGAGAAGACAAAGCAGGAGTTGGAATGGAGTCAAGGTGTCGAGGTATAGTGACTTCACTTTGTGTCTTTGGATTCACGGAACAATCTAACTTAATTTTGACAGAACCCGATGTCGTCCCCATTCATTCGGCCTGTCCATGTGTTGTCTCGCGACCGAGGACCTGACCAGCGCTACACTCCTTATCTCGCAAAATGCACCATAGACACTGGAAACCAAAAGGGAAATATTGTATCCAAGGAATTCCTCCTCGATGTGCTCGGTTATGAGGAATCGGACTTTGAGAGTCTCACTCCAGACGAAGCCATTCCCGGTATCGACGCTACGGAGCACGAGCTTTCCCTCCTGGGAGCCATCCATCTTCAGTGGTACTTCAATGGCAGCACTCGAGTTTTTCGGGGTATGCGCTTCCTGATCTCGCCTTATTCGCACTGCGAGCTCATTATCGGCGCGCCGTCAATCGAGAAACACAACTTGCTCGGTGCTCCTGTACTGATGATGAGGAAGGCGGGCGGTCAGAGTGTGCCCACTGACACCCTTTGTATGTCTACTCCCGGACATATTGGCCACGTATATCCACTGACATCCTAATAGCAACCCGCGTGCAAGAGCTTACCAAAGCAATGAAAGTCGCCACGGATAAGCTCGAGAAGACGACAGGAGCGCAGCTCAAACTGGTCGACAAACTCGGATCCGACAAGGCAAAAAACGACGCACAATGGAAGAAGCTTGAGAAGGAAAGACCAATTCTGAAGACCAAATGCGACATTGCGAAGAAGGAGCTTCAGCTTCAAAAGGCGAAAGAGGAGGCCAAGCCAGACAAGGCAAAGATTGAGCTTATCGAGAAAGAACTGCGGACGCTACAAGGTCAATTGCCCAGCACCAGACCCAGACCCAACGGAGGGCCGTCGGGGGCATAGACTTGAGGAAAGGCACAGCCAGGAACTGCGGAGTAGATGGACCACAGAGTTTCGACCTCGCCGACTTCTCCGTTGCTCAGGTTTTCTTCAGCAAGCAGCTCGCCATCTCTAGATTCTAATTTTCCGTCATCTGCCGTAATCGTCATCTGGAACTTCTCACCATTCGCTTGTTTCAACCTTATTGCTCTGGACCCCATAATGTTTCTCTGGGAACTTGTCATTCTTTCCTTAGCTTGCGATGGATCATAGGGAACAACCTGGCTTATCTTGTACTTTCCTGTTTGCGGCGAAGGTTCTTCTTGGGAGGGGTGGCACAATTGAGCGAGATTACACATTCGGCCTCACGGCTAGGAGGACTGTTGACTTCTGGGTGCCTTATTTCTGTACTGCTTCTTAGTTTAGCAACGGAGTCTTATCATGGGAACGAATACCTTGGTGTTATTCGTACCTTGGGAGTTAAGCCGGTAGATTCTATCCTTCGAAATAATTTCAGGAGAGTTTAAGATGCCTGGGTTGTTGCGTAACTTGCTGTTTGAGCATGATGCTGGAGCGTAAGTAAAGAATTTCGAAAAATAGTAAGCAGATCCCTAATTCCCACATAAACACAAGTCTCTCGCTCCTCTGTCGGTCAGATCCCGGAAAGTTGCCCACGCTGCCATTCCGGACATTGAGGCAGCATCATGTTCCCATCATGCGAGCTCCGAGTCTCACGGGGAAGGTTTCCTCAAAACGGCCGTTTTGGACTCCTCACCGGGTTGCCATTCTGCCAACTCTAACGACTAGGGAGTTGATCAGACCAGATCCATGTCTCTATCTGCCAGTGAGAATGAATCTGCTCAAATATTGAACATGTGATGCTCTCGAAGTTGAGCGCATGTTCACGGAGGTGCGACGTGAGAACAACTTGGTCGAATGACTTCAAGGTCCGCTCCACGCGCAGCTAGATGATGATTTCACCATTTCCGGGCGCGGTATCGCTGAACTTGTGCGTTTCGTCCTGGGGTGAAGTGCGGCCTCCCCAAAACAGCCGTTCTGCGATTTGTCGATCCGCAACAAAACCGAGGAGTAAAGTCGCTGGTGCTCACTCTCACGTGACCGCGCCAAAAGGGCCTCAGAGCTATCTACGAATCTACGAAAATTGAACATTTTCAGGTCATATTCTTGCTGTATGACACCTTAGGCTATGCAGGTACAGGAATTGGGTATATAAATAATTCTGAGATGCCTGATTCTCAATTGGTCGTCAAGGCTTAGAGGATAATGGCAGAACCCCAAGGCGGTAATGTAGAAATCATTACCTTGAATGAATATTTTCCGTAGTTCTGCTCCGTCTTCTTTCCGCTTGTTTAAAGCGCTAGCCTAATCGCTTAGCCTGCCAGCCGAAATACTCTCTCACGTCTTGCGCTTAGCTGCTTTGTTCTTTTCCACAACACTGACTGTTTACGACTTCCACCGATTCTCAGACAGGTCAGAATCCTTCGTGGGCCACAGCATCTACACGAGTTGCCAAATCATTACATCAACCTGTTGAGACACTACGGAGGAGTCTGCAGGCGCATCGAATGGTAGGGCTCCCAAACGCGACCGAGAGGAGACTCCGGTCAAAGGTAGACCTCTTCAAGCTACCAATTTTACTGCATTTGCTGATACGACTACAATTACAGCCGATAGCAACAAGACCCCCTCTGAGCGAGATCTGAATACGTCCCCGGCGAAGAAGCGCATAAAGACAAGCCGCACACAGACCTCGCACGATTCCAACTCCCGTCCAGCCGCACCTACACAGACCACAGCCTCAATTGTGTCTACCCGTCGTGCAGGCCCGTCTGTAGTACTAGTGCCCCCCCAGGTCCCGAAATTTCCGATCACGAGCGCCGTAGCCGACGGGCCTACAGGTTGGATATGGAAGCTAGGTACTCAAGGCCCATCTCGGCGCTGAAACTCCTACGAAGCAAGCACCCGCTCTTAGCGCTCCCAGAGCCGGCAATACGGAGACCGATGCCAACCTGGATTTTGCGAATGTGATGTCTGATGGCATTGACCATCTCAAGCTCGACAACAACCCAGTGCACGCTAGGTCTACAACCAGCCCCGGTCCGTCGAGGGCCCACAGGCATTGCATTATGGGGAGCGGATGATGCCACCGCTTGGGTTCGCTCGTATATCAGGTGCCGAGCGTCTCTCTCTACTCAGTGCTCCTCCAGTTGCTCCACAAGCTGTTGCTCCACCCCCAGCTTCGAAGCCTCGAGCCCAACAAGATACCGCTCTATCTTCAGCACAGAACTCTCGCGCTCGAAAACATGATGCTCTCCCTCCAGCTCGGAAGCTTCGCCCTCGCGTTACTACCGCAACTGCCGGCTCAACTTTCGCATCGGCTGCTTCGCCAAACGCTACCTCTCCCACTCTTACGGGTTCCGCTACCCGTTGGGCTTCCATAGTACCCACTACAACTCCGATTGCCCCTCACAACACTACCTAGATATCCAAGTTGATCCGAGCGCAGCCAGTTTGTCGATCTCCGTGGTGGATCCCCGTTTCCCTACGGCTATCTTTGCTTCGTTTGCTGGTGCTCCGTCAGTCGCTTTTCCGGTCTTTGTTCCGTGGGATCGAATGGGAGAATCGAGTGGATGATCATGGCAGACCATTCGCTACACACATCGACATCACGACCTTTCGCGACGCTTTGTCGTATCAAGTTGGGGACAATATCCAGGTAGTAGCTGACAATAGCGTTCCTATCTCTCAGCCTTCCATGAGATGTCTTGTTGCCCAAGAGTCTGCTCCTTCACCGCCAGCTCGCAAGTCTTCTGCTCGAGAGATTGCTGCTCCAAATCCAATTCACAAGCCTCACGCTCGCTCTACTATCACCGCCGCCACTTCAACTGCTCCATCCGCCGCTGCTAAGCGAGCAGCCGCTCCGTCTGCTGGTACTCCTTCGATTGCTCCCTCGGTTACCCATCCCACGTCTGTCGCTAATGTTGACTCGAAACATGCTTCCGACTTCTTTCCCAGCGATCCTGATGAACTACACTACCAGCCGGCTTGCCTGGATCAAAGCTGGGTTTCCATGGCACTGCCGCGTCCCACTCGGTCCCGCAAGATACCCCAGGCTACTTTGTCTATGTTTCCAACAACGTGACAAACACTGTTGGTGCTGGTACGCTCAATGTCGTTATTAACAAAATCCCCGCTGCGAACATAGTGTACATTAAGTACAAAGGCCCTTTTGGCCCCGACTACGACATTACCAACAAAGTAATCAACAACTTCATCAACCAGACCTGCAACAATACCCTGCTTGACAAGTGAATCAGATAACCCCTCGTATCTCCCGAGGAGCGCACCCAATACGCTTTCTCCACTAGCAGCATCTACTACAACTTCATTCTGCACAATCTCAGCACTCCCGGCCCCGCCATTCCCGGTATCCACACTCCGCAGGCCTGCCGATGGTCGCTGGACGTGTCGCGCCACGAATTGCAGAGACGGACCCAGGGTCTACAAACGCAAAAGGGAGAGGGATTGCCACGAGAGAATCAAACACATCGTGTAGAGTCGTGTACCATACCGATTCAACAAGGCAAGAAGGATGGGTGTTATGGAGGGGAGAAGGGATGATTAGAAGTGGAGGTGTTTGTGAGTGGTGGAAATTAGGGAAGGGGGTTGATGGCGGGATGAGTGGCAAGGTGGACTGGGCGTGATACTTACGTCGTAACGAGGATGGTTAGGCATAACAGCTTCAGGGGTGGCTTGGGTGCTGGTTGGTTTTGCCTTTCTTTTCGCGGTGCTTCTGTTCTCTCTTCTCGTTCGTTGCCCTGTGTTGGTACTAGTCAGAAGCTGTGTGTTGAATAGGGCGAATGAATGGTTTCCTTGCTTTGAAGCTAGTGCCAAGTCGAATGAAATCTCGTGGTGAAGCCGGTGTGATTGAAGGCTGTGGGAACAATCCAGAAAAGTTCATCCTATCCATAGCCAACTTAAATACTGATGCCTTTTTAATGCTCGGAATCGAAGCTGTATGTCCTCAGTTCACCGGAAGCTCTTAGCTTGTCAAAGATATCTCATTTTCATAGAATCAGATTTCACATAATCAGATTCCCGCACACTGTATGCTTTCAAAATCACACCTTCTATCGCCTTCCCCACAACAACACTCTCCGAAGTTTCAAGATATTGCGTATTCATCTTCGAGATACCTACCCGAAAAAATCTCCCGTCTTTCCCTAATTGACTCCGCCGGCCACGACTTCGAATACTCGAGATCGACATCCTTCTGATTATGACAAGTTGCCGCCACGATAACACGCAAAGATTTTGGAAGTCAAGAATCAAGGGAAGATCTGCAGGCTGGTAGCAGTGAAGAACTGCGAGCTGTGGGTATACTCGAATACACAGTCGACGAGAAAAACCTTTCTGACCATCAAATGATCGATGTCGAAGCACAAAAGTGTCGGGGTGAGATGCCGGATGAGCTACTGGACGAGACTCGAATTCCGACTCGCACGCTGCAAGGCTCCAGCATGACAGCTGCTATTCCTGCTGTCTCCTCGAAAAAGGGGGAGGGATCATCACGAGACGCTCAAGCACAACATTCTTTGCCGTTGGAATAGTCTCTATCTTCCACCTTGCAAATCGCAGGTGTGGCGTACTGTGGGTGGCTGTGGGTGAAGAAAAAGGATAAGGGGTAGGGTATGTGGTTTACCGGCTTGCTAACTGAAGTAGTGGAGGCCGTGTCTTGTGGTTCGGTTTCTCGAGATTGGGGAGTGCGGCGATGCGGGTTTTGGAGTTCTTTGCAAATAGTTGTAAATAAATATCCGTTCCATTTCAGCTGGGATGAGAGCTCTTGGGTAGAGCTCTCCAGCCAACGCTAGCCTTATCTAATCCGTCTACAGCTACAGCATCGGCCAGCAGGTGACCCTAGGCACGTGCTTATCCCGCGCCTAAACGTAATCCGCTTTATTCATGGAGTAAATACGTCCTTTGAAGAATCTCACGTCTAACTGCCTCTTTTCCTTCTCACACCGCCAACATCCTCGATTCCCAGAATCTTGCTACATCGGACTCAAGCTCTACCCTTCGACTCCCTCGACGAATACACAAATACACCCACTTGGCCACCTCTTCAAACACCATGGGACCATAACCGAATGCTTCGAAAACCTCGCCGCGCAAGCGCCAAAGAGAGACCATCGCAGAACAAAGCTCGCAAGCCACCAACACTACTGCTATCAATGCAGACAAATTGCTTGGCATGGTCGACGGTACAGCCTCCTCTGCGCGGTCGTTGATGACTTCACGAGAGTCTCCTCCGAACAAACGTCAGCGAACCCAGAAGCTTCTGCTTCCTCCTCAGCCGGCGCATAAGGTTTCAGGCTCCATCGGCGAGCTTTTCAGTTTGCGCGAGAGCCTTTGGCAGCGTTGGCAGTCTGCTCCAGGAGACCCAAAGAGCTCAGGCACTCTCACCGCTCTTGTCAACCAATATCCTGGCGCTGTGCC
The DNA here is from genome assembly GCA_037179335.1 of Cyclaneusma minus. Classification (NCBI taxonomy): domain Eukaryota; kingdom Fungi; phylum Ascomycota; class Leotiomycetes; order Marthamycetales; family Marthamycetaceae; genus Cyclaneusma; species Cyclaneusma minus. Next base: position 1,252,018 of record JAKZHN010000002.1, on the reverse strand, counting down.
ATTTTTGACGAGTCTCGGGCAATACGCCAAAGACAACGGAGCTACGGACGAAGAAGTTCGGGCCATCTTCGTGGAGCTATTGATGGATAGCTGCCATCCAGAGGTCATGGCTTCGATGCGTGCTGTACCTCAGCACCGTTTTGTATTCTGGCACATGGTAGGAAGGTTGTTACCTGCGCAGATCTCGAATGACACACGCGAAGGTACGGCCCACAACCCAGCTTCGGTTCCCACATTGCTCTGGATTTTCCCATCCGCCGATGCAGGACCTCTGATTGCGGGCTTGACTGACATATTCCCAGACCAAGACCTCGCAGTCAACGATCAACCTTATCATCAAATTCAAGCTCATACCGACGGTTCTCGAACTCCTCCCACTGCAGCTCCCCTAGTGGCAAACCAAGATACTCCAGCTTCCGATGGCTGGGGTCAAGCTGCTCCGGCTCCTCCTGCAGCTCAAGGTCATCCCGTCGCTGGTGGATGGGGTCAAGCTGCCCCAGCTCTGCCTGCAGCTCAAGGTCATCCAGTCGCTGGTGGATGGGGTCAAACTGCCCCGGCTCTGCCTGCAGCTCAAGCTCATCCCGTCGCTGGTGGATGGGGTCAAACTGCTCCGCCTCCCGCTGTGGCCCCAGCTGTTCATGTCGCTCCTCCCATTCACCCAGATGTTTCTGTTCAGCCTGCTGATCAGCCAGCTCCTGCTCCCCTCGTCCCCGTTGTCTCCACCGCCGCCGCTACACCTACGACGCTACCCCGAAACCCCACGGAAACTCCTGGTCCAAACGGCCGCTTTGCCTGCGGGCTTAGCCAGTGTTCCAGGAGCTACGTCCATAAGAAAGATAGGGACCGCCACGATAAAACGAAGCATAACATTCACCGTCGCTAAACGGTCTTCACACTTCACCATGGGCGAGGTACCGGAGTGGTTGGGCGTTCTTGATTTGGAGCTCGGTCCGCCAGCCTCACTTGCGCTGCCAATTCCACAACTGCACCTTCAGCCTCTCTCCCGACATCTCTTTCATGCCGTACCTAACCTCGCATGTTTTCCGCATTTACGGCGTTCAGTTTACCTCAGTTCTTTCCGACTGGGTTACAACTCCCAAATACAGGCAGCAACACAGATTGAAAAAAATTCTGCTGGTGGAAAGGAACTTGGAGGACAGCACAAGACAGGTTATGGAGAGGGTGGATAGTCTGCAGCACGGGGAATAGAAAAGAACAGGAGGCAATAAGACCAGCGGTGGGGGCTAGGGGGAATACAGAGATAGTAAAATAGAAATGGGATGCCCGGACGTATTGTACTTGTCCATTATAGTAGTTCTTGGGTGACTTCTAATTTTATGCTGCTTACTACCTGCGTGCCTGTGTATTTGTGCCCTACTTAATTCATGGTGTTCTATATCGGACGGAATCTCTAAGAAATTTGGAGTTCGGCCATCGACCAAATTGATCGGGCTTGATCTCCAGATTCGACCGAATATTTCGCCATCGCCGCACAAATAATAAACACACCTTTCTAATTCCGACGTCTTTCTAGGGCTTAGCATTCTCACTCAACGCTGCGGCTATTATTACTCGGCCTCGCGCGCCATGAGTATCGTGACATGAGATTTCTTGCTGGCTCTCTTTAGCCATTCCCTCTCCTTGTTTACGACTTCCCGCTGGACCTGTCTTTCAAGCACATCACGGCAGCTCCGCTGTAGAAGCTTTGAGATTCCTGTCTCACCCAACTACGACTCGGCAACTACTTGCAAGCTTCTCCACGATGACTCCGGACATGATTTCAAAGTACTAGCCGAGCCAGACTCCGGAAGAAAGTCGATCAAAGGATTCAGGTACTGATGAGAGCGCATTTGAGACAAAAGCTGCGACCTGGCCGCAAACCAAAAAGCGTCAGAGGATCGAAAACACAGGTATAGTTGAAACTCTCGAATTCATTCCAAGACTGAGTACTAAAAGGGAAAACACAGCTATAGCTACCAAAACTGCCTCGACCTCAACATCTGCCGAAAATCGTCAACATCACCAAACAAAAACTACGAATCCAGCTCGAACTCAAGCAATGCCTGCCGAGAGCCTCCCGCCCTAGATCTCCGAGGCCCCTTCCAACACGACCTCTACTACTTCCAAGGAACTCGTCGACACTCTCATTAGCAAATCCGCCTCCGAGATTGCCGAGAGGCTTTCAGCTCGGTGGCCTGCTACTCCAGCCCTGGCTTCTGTCGTTGGGAATTCTCCTGCTGGGTCTTCCATTCCTCCGGCTCAAGCTCGCCAGCTTCGTCAACGCCGTGCTGCTCCTGTTATTTCTCCGGCCTCTTCATCCTCCGCAGCCGATGCTCACTACTTTCAAATTTTGCGAAATATCATACGATATACCTCCAGAGCTTCGCCCTGCTCTGCCCGTACCGCAGTCAGAACATGACTCGAGCTATACACACTTTACGCCTCCCACTGAGTCCCCCTCGTCCCTGCCAATTGTGGAAACCTGACCTCCACCATCGCCCGAGAGCTTCAGGTTGACGCTTAAACCTCAAGCCATAGACTTCGGTGTCATGGTTCTGACACCACCCTCTGGTGTACCACTCCAAGTACTGTTCTGTCTCCATCTATAATTCCCCACGTTTCTGTTTCGTCTCTCACAAGTCATGGCAGGTGATATTGCTCTCTTTGCGGCTCCTGCGGGACTCCCAGATCAAGCTGCCAATCGCACCGCGGATGCTACACCAAGCCCTTTCCCAAGCGACGCCAACGAGACCACGAACGCCGACAACCGATGGACCTGTCGTAATCCGGACTGCATCTTGGCCTACGGCCACAGGAGAGACTGGAAGCGACACGACCTTAGTTAACCTGGAGCAACATACTCATCAGGTCTACGGCAACAGCGAGAATGTTGCCAATATTCCCCTCTCCAATTCTCCTGTGCAAGACACAAAGGCCAACCAGGCTTCAGTCACAAGGATACTCGATCTGGAGGTAGATGCTACTATTGCGGAAGATACGCCATCAGAGAACGAAGCATGGTGCTCACGGCGGTTGTAGCAGTCATTAGCTGCTTCATGGGGATAGCCAGGTGGTTGCTGGGGTAAATATTGATGAGTGTGGCCATGGGTATTGGGAAATAAGGGAACGTTGAGATCTTGCCTCGTCGAAATTAGAAATTCATGCTTCGATCTTTTACGATATATGGTCTAGTCTGTCATATGCAGGAACGAGGAGGTGATTAAAGATCAGTGTATTGCGGGGCACAGCCAGCGGAGCTGGCTGTCTTAATGCCAAGAAGGCTTTTAAGCGAAGCCTACGTGGCTGGCGGCACGTGACCGCCGTTGCGGCTTTTGGGACTGAGGCAGCTAGCTCTGACCGGCTGAGGCTATGTAACTAGACTAAAGATTATGTAGGGTAGGAGGGAGGAAATTCAAGAGCTATAGCTGACCGCGATTTTTGTTTTAAAGCTTAAAGCTTTAAAAGCTGGTATTGCAAAGATTTTTTATGGTTTGATGAGATTGCGGCCCTACACTGCTAGCTAGCTGGCTAAATGGATTTTTAGCCGATAATATCCAGCCTTATTTAATTATGTAATGGGATTAGCTATTTTTCTATTATATATTAATATTATATATAATTTAGTTTATTATATGCAAAAATAAGAAAGTAATTAAAAATTAATGTATTGCAAGGCATAGCTAGCGAAGCTGGCTGTTTTAATGCCAAGAAGGCTTTTAAGCAAAGCCTATATAGCTGGCGGTATATAATTGCTATTGCGGCTTTTGAAATTAAGGCAGCTAGCTTCGACCGGCCAAATTCAAACGAAGCGCTGGGGGCTGTGCTTAAGAAAAAAAAAAAAAAAAGGATTAGTTGGCAAAGGTAATTGTTTTTATTTTTTTTATTTAAAAAAACGGAAAACGATTTATAAGAAATTAAAAGCTAAATTAAAATTTTAATTTTAAATTGTATTTATAATAATGCTTTATTGTATTAAAATTTTATTGTATTAAAATTTTAATAGCTAATATATTAAATTTTAGATTTTGGCATATTTAAATTGGCAATATAAAAAGCGGTTTTTTTTATAAATGCTATAATTAATAATTTTTTTTAATTAAAAATGCCAAAAAATCGCAAATAGTTTTTAATTATTAAAATATAATATTTCCAATTAAATTTTTTAATTAAATAGCAAAAAAACGATATATAAAAAAATTAGAAATTAAATATAAAAATAGCGCAAAAAATAGCAATTAAATATATATTAATATTAATTATTGCAAAAATTATATTAATTTTTTAATATTTTTTATTAGCCTTATTATTAAAAAAAATTAAAATAGCATATTTATTATTATTTGCAAATATTATATATTAGCGCTAAATTTTTTGTTTTTTAAATTTTTGCTAATTTTTAATATAAAATTATTTTTTTATTATAAATTCGCCAATTTTAAATATTTTTAACTAATTAATTTTTAATATATTATTGCTTATTAATTTATTAAGCTAAAATAATAAAAACTGGATAAAAAAATTAATTAGCAATAATATAAAATTAATTATATTTTGCAATATATCAAATTTTAAATTAAAAGCCTTATTTTGTTTTCAATTGCCTTATAAGCAATGGATTTTTTATATAATAAATTTAATTAATAAAAATGCAAAAATTAAATTATTTTGCAAATAAATAATATAAATATATTTAATAATAAAAATAGCAATTTAAAAAAAATCGAATTAAATAATCCGTTTTTTTATTTAGCATTATTTATTTTGCGAAAGTAAATTTATTTTATAAACATTATAAAAATAGCCGGATATATTTTAAAGCCTTTTATTATATAAAAGTATTTTTAAAAGCGCTGATAATTTTAATATTTTTTAAAAATATTTATTGCCAAGCCGTAAAAAATAATATAGCAAATTTAAAAGCTTAAAAAAATAACGTTTTTTTATTAAATTGGCAATTATTAATAATTGTATAAATTTGCAAATAAAAATATTAATTAGCAATAATTTTATAATTAAATTTTAATAAAGTATTTATTAAGCTATTAAAAGCGCCAAATAAATAAATAAATTTTAATTTAATATTTAAAAAGCTTATTAAAATTAGCAATTAATATAATATTAAATATTAATTGGCATTTTTTAAAATATATTTTAAAAAGCTATATTATACTATAAAGCTATTTATATAAATAATAATAGCAATTTTTTGCTAATTGGTATTTTAAATTTAAAAAGCTATTAAAATTGCTTAAATTTTAAAAATATTAATATTTAGGAAATTTTTTTAGTTAATAGAAATAGCAAAACATTATAATAATATATAAAATTGGAAAAAAAAAGCTATATAATTTTTTTAATAGCAATTTGCGAAAACATAATTATTAATAAAACAAAATGCCAAAGCCAATGCTAAAAGTATTGCTAAAAAAATAAATTTATATGCAATTTTTATTATTAAACAATTTAATATTATTAAATTTTGAAGATAGCTTTAATTATTATAATAAATTGTTTTTAATATTTTTTAAAATATAATAGCGATTATTAAATAAATTTTTATTTGGGAAAAATATAATGAAAATCCAAAATTTCCAATAATAAAAATAGCTAATATTAAAAGCAAATGCATAAAACAAAATTCCTAGCTAAAATTTTTATATTATATTATATAATAATTTTTTTATAGCTATAAAAACGATTCTCAGCATTTAATATTGCTTTGAAAAAGAAATTAAAAATATTATAATTGTAATATTTATGATAAAATTTAAAATTTTAATTATAATTTTCTTATTTTTTTTAAAATATTTTATTAAATTTCTAATATTATATAAAATATAAAATAGCCTTTGTTTTCTTAAAAAAATCAAAAAAAACAATCAAAAAAATTATTTAAATAATAAAAAGCAATAAAGCTAAAAAGCTATAATTTAAAAATCCATTTTTAGATTTTTGCAAATAAATTAAAAATAAATAAAGCAATTGCAAAATTAAAAAAAAACAAATTATATATATATAGCTTTTTTAAATAAAGCTAAAAAGCTATTAATAGAAAAAAGCTATTGAAATTATACAAAAAGGGTTTTTTGTATTTTATTTAAATAATATATAATTATATTTTGCTATAATTATGGTTTTTAATTTTTTTTAAAATATTATATAAATTTTCTTTTTTTTTACTAATATAATAATTAATTAAAAAATTTTTAAAAAAGAAAAAATAATAAATTGGTTTTTAGCCATTAATTTTTTAAAAATTTTTAAATGCTAAGCCCAATAATAAAAATATGAAAAAAATTAATCCGGTAATATGTTTTTAATTTTATTAAAAGCCAAATTATTTTAAATTTTATTATTAAATATTTTAAATATTAAAATAGCTAAGTAAAAATTTCTAGCTAGGCTATATTATTTTAGGCTATTATATTTAAAAAAAGCTTTATATTTTAAAATGCTTTAAAAAATAGCTAATAAATTTTTAAAATATAAGCATAGCAAATAATATTATATTAAAAAATAAAAAAAAATAAAAAAAAAATTAAATAGCTTAATTAGGCAAAATATTTTAAATTTCGAATTTATATCAAATTGCAATAATCCAAATATGCAATTATAATTTTTTAAAAACAAAAAAAAAACTGCCAATAATATAAGCCCTGGTTTATTAATTGGCAATAATAAATTATAATTAATTAGCGGCAATTATTTAATAATATTAGCTAGCGATAATATAATATAATTATTTGCTAGCGAAAATAAAAAAAAATTGGCTAGCGGCAATTATTTAATAATATTAATTAGCAATAATATGATATAATTATTTATTAGCAAAAATAAAAAAAAATTGGCTAATAGCGATTATTTAATATTGGTTGGCGGCAATATATAAATATTTAATAATATTAAAAAATTATTTGCTAGCGAAAAAAAAAATTATTGATAATATATTGGCGAATATTATTGGCAATGCCGATGTATTAATGGCTTTATATTTTAGGCTTTTTATTTTTTTTAAATTTGTATTTAATTACTAGATATTTTTTATTATAAATAAAATATTCATATTTGCATTGGCAATAATTGTAATTGCAACTGCTATTATTATATTTATAATAAATAAATAATTTAGCATTGCAATTTTTGCTATTAAATTTAAAGCTAAAATTTAAAAAACAAATTATTTTAATATATTTAATATAATTATAAAAAATTCCAATAAATTTTTAAATTAATTTCCAATTTTCCAATTTTTTTAATTTGGCAATTAAATTTTGTTTATAAATTTTAATAGTATATTTTACTATTTTCTTTTAAATTAAGCTATTTTTTTTAAAAAAAATAGCAGAATAATTATTTCTAATCAGCTATTTAAAATATTAAATAAAATTAAAATTTCTAAATTTCTGAATATTAATATATTTAAATTTATTTAAATTAATACCAGTATTTTAAAAAACAGAATTGTTAAATTTAAAATAATTAAAAAATTAAAAAAAATCATTATTTCTTATAAAAAATCAAAATTTATTATCCAAAACTATAGTAATATTAGCAAAAAATAAATTTTTATTCAATTATTTATAATTTAAAAATCCAGCCAATAGCTAATATTTTGCCTTGGCCTATTTTTATTTAATATTAAAAATTTATATAGTAACAAAATTTATAAATTATAATTTAGAAATATTACCCAAATTTATATCCAATTTTTTAATTTTTTAAATAAAAAAATCTATTATTAATTATTTAAAGAAATAGCTTTAAAATTTTCAAAAAAAAATAATTATTTGCTTTAAAAAGCCATTATACAATATAGCTAAAATTAAATTATATTAATTTATTATTTATTTAATTTACTATATTAAAAATTTTCTTATAAAAGCTTTAATTTATAATTTTTATTTTATAATTACTATTTTTAATAAGCATTTTGCAATTATAGCCCTTTAAACTAATAATACTTTTTAATTGGCTAATATTAAATAAACTAAATTAAAAAATCTAAATTTCAAAAAGCGGCATTTAAAACCAAAATTAAAATCAAATTTAAAATAGAAATTTCAATTATTTTTAATAGCTTAGTCCTTATTTTTTAAAATAATAATTTAATAATTTTTATTTAAAAAAATTAAAACAAAAATCTTAAATTAATAAATATTAAATCTTCTATTATAAAAATTAAATATATTAATAAAAAAGCCAAAAACGATTATATAGCCCAGAATTGCCAATTTAAAGCCTTTTGCAATCTATTTATTATAGCCTAATATTAAAAGTTTATTTTTAAAAATATTAAAATATTAAATAAAATTATTGCTTGGCAATTAAATTATCTTAACCGAAAATTAATATATATTGGTTTTAATTTAAATAGCTTTAAATTTCTAATTTTTATAAATAGTAGCTTTGCTAATAATAAAACTTTACTTTTCCAAATTGAATATATTATTATATTGGCAAATAAATTTATAAATAAAATTAATAGCATTTTTAAAATTAAAAAAAATCTAGTCTATTAATTCAGCATTAAATCCAAATGTATTACCCATTTAATTTCAATTTTAGAAATTTTAATTATAATTCAAAAAATAGATATTGGCTATATTATAGCCATTATATTTAAAATATTTAATATTCCTATAATTATTTATATAAATTTATTATTTTTATATAAATGCCTAATTAAATTGAATATTGTAATTAAAAAAAAACTTATAATTAATATTTTATATTTTTGCTAAAGCTATAAATATTAAAAATTCTAAAAAATCCAATAAATTAACGGCTATAATAATCTATTTGACTTTATAATCAAGAATTTATTAAATAAAGCATTTAAAATATTTGTTTTTATAAATAAGCTTACTATTAAAAAATATATATATATATATAGCCAAAAGAAAATGAATAAAGCTGTAAATTAATAAATAATTTATAATATAATTTTTAAAATTTTATTATTAAATAAATTAATTGGAGAAAAAAAAATTATTAATTGAAAAAAAAAAAGAATTTTAATTAATTATTTTAATCAATAATTCATTGGAGCCTTTTTATAATTTAGAAAATTCCCAGTATATAAATCCCTGCCTAAGGCTATAAAGGCACGCGCCACGCGTCACATGCTTGGCACGCGCCTCGCGCCCCGGCCCCGGGGCGCGAGCCCCAAGCCCTTAGCGCTAGCCATAGGGACCACCCCCATAGCTTTCCAGCGGCCCTCCAATTCCCTTTCCTCTCTATAGCCAATCAACATACTATTTATCACCCCGCGCGCACCACCCTGACCCCTATAGAAACAAATAAATTTAAATTATTAATTATATAATTCAATCTATATATATATATAAAACGCCTACCAATATTAATTAATAGTTTATTAGATTATAAATTAGCAAAATAAAAAAAATCGATTTATTCTCCGGTATAAAATATAATTACGTATTATTAATATCGGAAGATTTTTATTATTAGCGGGTAAACTATATACGAGAATTACGGCGAAATTCGTTAATTTATTTTCGCGTATAATCTATTCTAATTGCAACCTAATTAAATATTTATAAAAAACCGCTAATACGGTAATCGTCAAGCTATAAGCGAGCGTTTATATCGCACAATAATAATTAGCATAAGCTATAGCTAATAATAACGAATAATAACCGGGTACGCCGGAATAATAATTAAATTCCAACGAATAATAATAAAGATAAGCCGTTTAAAATATATTTCGCTATATTATAAAGCAATTTATTTTATAAGCTAAAAAACCGTTTATATACGGTACGATTAAAAAATGCGATACGGTATTTTAAAAAATACCCGTTAATAACCAATTTTTAAAAAAAGCGCTAATAACCTATATAATACGCATTATTATAAATATAGGCTATTTTAATTTAATGGATTATAATATCTACGAAGAATTTAAAAGCGAATTCAATAGCTAGACCCTTTATATATTCCAATAAATATATATACTAGTTATAAAAAAACTCCGATAATTCCTCGTCCGTAAAGGAATTAACGTTATATATAGATTAAATAACCTATGAAATATTTACGATATATTTAATACGGAAAAACTTTTAAAATAAATAAAGGCCGAATTTAAGGTCCGCGATTTCGATCCTAGGTCGGTTTAATTTAAAGCTAAATTAATATTCGATAACCTACCTGCGACGAATATAGTAATTTAAACCGAAAATTAAAAGCAATAAAAGGAGCAATAAAATATTTATTAAGAAAAGCAATAAAACGAGCAATAAAAAAAGCAATTTTACCTAGATAATGGATTAGAAAAATAAAAATAAAAAAATAAAAGCAGCGGTTTAATAAGCGAAATAATTAATAAAAATGCATCATTTTTAAACGTATTTGCATTACAATTGAAAATATTAATATAAGCAAAAATAAAAATATTAAAAGAATCGATAAAAATGATATTTTAAATGATATTTTATATTTAATATAGCGTATATAATTTATACCAAAAAATATTAAAAATTAAATTAAAATTTTAATATAAAAATTAATTTTGCTTAATATTATTTAAATTAAATAAATATAAATTAGGAAATAATTCAAATTAATAAAAGTCTTGCAAATAAAAAATTAATATAGATTTTAAATAAAAAATTTAAAAAATTTAAAAAATTTAAAAAATATTACAAAAGGATTTTTAAAAAAAAAGAAATTTATATAAAACTTATATTCGCAATAAAAAGAAATCCGGAATTCGAAATTATTTTTTAAGCAAATTTATATTCGATATAAATTTTATTATTTAAGCTTAAATAATTGCTATAAATTATAATATTATATAAAAATATTAGCTATATGTATATTATATATATTTAGAATAGCAATAATAAATTATTAATAACCTATTTTATTAATTAATAATATAACGGAGTAAAAAGCGACCAATAAAAATTATAATATTTAATTCCGTTTAGGAATTCGCATTTAGCCGGCGGTTAGAAAAAATTGAATTTAAGCGGCTAGAAAAAAAAATATAAAAAAAGCTATATATAAAGATTTATATAAAGGGAAAATTAGTTAAAAAAAAACAAAATTATAATATATATAAAAAGCTAAATTATTAATTAATTAGTTATTTAAAAAAAATATATATATATTTAATTTACCCATAATTTAAAAGCAATTTACAAAAAATTTATATTTTATATTATAAAAATTGAAAATATCGAAAAATACAATTACTATTAAAAAAATTAAATATTTATATATATTTTTTATATAAATATATAATACTATTTATTTTAAAATCGGCGTTTTTATATTTAAAAAAGCAATTTTATAAATAATTATTAAATATTTTAATAATATTATAAATTTAAATAATTTTATATTTATATTATTTATTTTTAAAGTATATTTTTATATATTAAATAATTTATTTTTATTCATAATAATTGCTGCGCAAATTATTATTGTATAAAAAAAAACAATTATAGCAATATATAATTAATATTTAAATAAAATAAGCGCTTATTATATATAATAAATTAAATATTATTAAAATCCGGATATTGCTTTTTAATAGCAAAATTTTAATTTAATATAAAAATAGCAATTAAAATAGCTTATATTAAATTATAATAATTACGCCGGTTAATATTTTAATATTTGCTATTATATATATAAAAATATATATTTAAATTATAAATTATTAATTATTTTTAAATATAATTGGAAATATATTTAATATTATTAAAAATATATTTTAATTTTTTACCGCTTTTGGTATTATAATTAAAAAAAACTTAATTACAAAAAAGCCTAAAAAATTCTAAAAATAAAATACGCCGTAATAATAATAAAAATTATATTTTATAAATTTATTTTATAAATAAATTTTTAAATAAATTTTTAAATAATAAATTCTTATATAGCAATTTTAAATATATTATATATAAAATTCCAATTAAATAATTTCTTATTATAGCTTATATTTTTAAATAAAAGCAATAAAATACGGAATTCGCAATTAAATTGCGCAAATAAAAAATTATTATTATCCCGGATATTTTATTTAAAGGCTTAATTAAAAAAAAATTATTTAATTAGAAAATTAAAAAATTTATTATATAAAATAAAAAAATTTATAATAAATTACGGATTTTTAAAATATATATTATAAAAATAATTAAAAATAAATACATTATATTTTATAAAAAATTATATTTAATTATATTTAATTTTAATAATTTAAAAAAATATATATAATTGCCTATAATTTAATAAGCTAATTAATATTTAATTATTATTATTATAATTTATTTTCTAATAAATATATTTAATAAAAAATGTTTTAATTAATATTTTAAAATTTATTTGCGCAATATTATATAAGCGTATTTTTAATTAAAAATCAATTTTATAAAGATATATATTTTTTTTAATTAGAATTTGTTATTTATATTTTAAAAATATAATTATAGAAATAATTAAATTTTTATATAATATTTTTAAATTTAATATATATTAATATATTATATATTATAAATATTATAAAATATTGCTTAATATAATAATATTTATTTATAACTTTTATTTATTAATTTAAAAAAAAATTAAAAAATTTGCAATTTTTAATATATAAATGGATAATTTTTTTTTTTAATAATTAATAATTTTATAATTAAAAAAAACCAATAATTTAATAAATTGGATTTAAAATTAAACTTATTTTGGCTTTAATTTTAAGGGAGCCTTTATATTTTAATAATTATATTATTATTTTATATAAAAATTATTTATATATTATATAAACAAATAAAAAGCAAAATTAATTATTATTAATTTTAATAATATAAATGCTTTTATATTTTATATATAATAATGCGCGCGAAAAATATATATTATATATATTGATTAATTAAAAATTAGCTTTAATTTTTTATTAATTATATAAATATTGAAATTAATATTTAAAAATTATAAAAAATTTAATAAATGAATTCATTAAATAATAAATAATTTAATAAAGGAATTTAAAATAATATTATTCAAAGTAGCAAATATTAAATTTATAATATTTATAAACGGTTTTTTTGCAAATAACGGCGATTATTTATTTTAAATTAAATTTATTTTATTTTTTATTAATAAAATTTTTTATAATTTATATAAATATATTATATTATAATTTAATAAAAGCGAAAAAAATTATATAAAATATTTTTGTTTTTCAATTATTTAGAATAGTAATAAAATTTAATATTATAATTTGCATTGCATTTATTTTTAATATTATTATTAAAGCATTAAAATTATTTAAAATGCTAATTGTAATTTATACCAATTTATGTAATTTATATAAATATTTTATAAAATTAAATATGATTATAAAAAAGCATTTAATAATTAATATAATAATATTATATAAAGCTTATAAAAAATGCAATATTATAAAAATCCGCTAAATTTTAAATAAAAATAATCCTGCAAATGCATTTATAAAAGCTATATTTAATAAAATTTTAAAAACGTTGATTTTAATTAATAAGCTAATTATTTATATAAAAAGCTATATAAATAGATTTATTGCTTTTAAAAAATATTTTTTTTAAATAAATTTATAGCTTAATTAATTTGGATTTATAATTATTATAGGTACGATTTGCAATTTATATTTGAAATTGATATAAAAAACGCGGGCGTATATAAGTATAATATATAAAGCGCGCAATTAATTATTAAATAAATCTTTTTTATTTTCCTAGGATATATATACCCTTTTATAAATATATAAATTATAAGCCGGTAATATTTTGTTTAAGCGCGAAATAAATTTAAATTTTTTAATATTAAATTAAATTTATAATTATCCTAAAATTAATTATTATTTCAAAGCAAATATTTATAAGCGCGTTTATTATAAAATAAAAACCCAGGCGTAATATATTAATAATAGCGGTATAGCCGCTGGCAATAATTACGAAAGCCGCTATAATTTGTTTTTCTTTTTTATTTTCTTTATTGCTATTTTTTTTTTTTTTTTTTTTTTATTATTCTTGTTTTTTTTTTTTTTTTTGTTTTTTTTTGGCGGTAGCGAAAGCGATACGGGCGGCTTTAATAATGCGATGCTTTTTAGAATATATTAATATATAAAACGATATATAAGGATATAATAGTATATAAAGGAGATATTTATTTAGCGTTGGTAAAATTGCTAAGCGATTAGCGTAGGAATACTAGCCGATTAAAAGGTTTTTTATAAAAAATAAATAGAGGGCGGCAATTAATCCGCATTTGCGCGTTTAATAATATAAGCAAATACGCCCGGGAAAAACGTAATAGCGTTGGGATATATATTAATATAAATTATAATATATATATACGGAATTGATTTATATTATCGGAATAATTAATTAGGCCGCTTTGGGCGTAATAGCGGCAAGGCCGCGTACGATAATTAGGAATATATAAAGGTATTATTTAATATATATTAGTTTTATAACGTTTTAAACTATGCACGTAATAATTTACGGTTATTGCTATTGGTATTATTATCGTTATAATTGTTATTGCTGTTATATTTAATAAAAAAAGGAAATCAAATTCAAATTCAAAGCTAATAACCTACGCGATATATTATAATACGTATAGCCCGAGCGTTATATATACGGGCACGCTGCCCCGGGCACGCTACCCTAATAACGGGCGCAACCCTAATTATTATAATATATAACGACGGGTATAACCCCGTCGCTTATTATAAACGCGTTAATAAATTTCTTTGGCTTATTAATTTAAGCGCGTTAAGCGCGCTAATTGCGATATATAATTATTATTGGTTTTTTTTCTATATATTCGAATTGGCTTGAAAATTTAAAAAAATTCCAATATATAAATACAAATAGCTAGCTAATTTAGTATTATATATAATAGCCGCAATTATATATATAAAAGGAATTAATTATCCCGTTTAATATAGCCTATATAAAATATGCTATATATAAAAGATTTTCCCCTTTTTTCTTTCTATCCAATAATTCTAATTAATATATATAATTCGAGCTACCAATTATATAATCCAATCTATACGTATATATAAAACGCTTACCAATAATATTTCTTATTAATAATAAATAGGAATACGATTTTATTTTCCTTAAATTTCGTTATATAATTTTTTATAATTGTTTTACGACAAGGAAAAGGAAGATATTATTAAATATTTACAAAAAGTGCCGCCAAATATTTTTACGCGTTTTTTATACCTTTATACAAACACGTATCTCAAATAAACGCAAATTACCTTCCCCGATTTTAGGTAGGATAGCTACGGGGCTTAGTCTAGCTCGAAATAAACCGCATAAAATAGAATAAAAAATCCAAACAACCTCGAAAATCCAAATAACCTCGAAAGTGTAATTTTTAAAAGTCCAATTCAAAAGTCCAATTTTTAAATTAAACCTTTAAATTAAATCTTCGAGATTATTTAAATCTTCGAAATTGAACCTTTATATTGGACCTTTAAATTACACCTTTAAATTAGACCTTTAAATTAGACCTTTAAATTAAACCTTTAAATTAAACTTTTAAACTAGATTTTCGAGGTTATTTAAATCCTTTATTTTGTTTTATATTGCTTTATACGCTTTATTTCGCAGCTAAACCAAACTCCGTAATTATTTTATTTAAAATCGGGATATTTAATTTGCGTTTAAAATAAATGCTTATATAAAGGTATAAAAAACGCGTAAAAGTTTTCAGCGGCATTCTTTATATATAAGTACAAATAGCAAATAACAATATATAATGCATCAAGGATATCCCTTGCATGCCACGAAAATCCCTTATTTCCAGCCTCCCTATTATTTCTGGTAAAAAAGTAATTTTTTTTTTTAAATTATTAATTTAGCTATTTTGCCAGCATTATTAAAATTACTAAAATTGTTAAAATTGCTATTAAATTATTATTTTTCAATTAATTTTATTTTTTTATATTATTATTAGTTTTTTTTAATATTTTTATCCCCTTTTTAATTTTTTTCCGGTATTATTACTTTTTTTCCGCTATTATTATAATTTTTTCTTGCTATAGCAATAAATCCGCTAGTCTGCCCTTTTTAAAAACCAGCTATATAAAAAATAGCGAATTTATTATTGTTAATTTTTTTTAATTCAGCCAGTAAAAATAGCTTGCGTAGTTTTAAGCTTTTTGGGATATTGCTTTATTTTTATTATAATAATTGAATTAGGAATTAAAAGCTTTTAATAAGCGCTTTAAAATAGCGGAAAAAATAATATATTTAGTTTAAATAAAGCGTAAAATAACCGCTTTTAATATAGGCTTTATTTTATATATTATTTATATTATTGCGGCAGGCTTTATAATAAATATTTTTTTTTTAAAAAATAAATTTTATTTTTAATAAATTTTAAATATTGCAAAGTATATTTTTAGTATTTTAATTCCGAATATAAATGCGATTTTTATTAGCGCTTTTAAAATTAATTATTTTAATTATTTATTTAAAAATTAATTTATTATTTTCGCGAATACAAAAACCGCTATTATAATTAATATAAATAACGTATTTAAATAAAGCAATAAAACCGCTATTTGTAAATAATTTTATAATAATTTATTCATTTAAATTAAATACTTTATTATATATATTATTATTTATAATAAATTTTTTATTAATAAATATTATATTAATATAGCCTTAATAATTGCTTTTTTTAATTTTTTAGCTATTAAAGCCCAAATTTATAGTTTTATAGCTTATAGTTTTTTTAATAATTAAATATTATTAAATTATTTTATAAACCGTTATAATTCTATATAATAAATTATTAAAAAGCCTATTATTATATAACTTTTTGCTAATTAAATTATTAAAATAAAGGCTATTAAGTTTTTTAATATTATATATTTAAATTTATATAAGCTTTGCTTTAATATTTTTTATATTAATAATTAATTTTGAAAAAATTCAAATCAAAACACGGCTATTTATTATAATTTTAATATAAATATTTATAAATATATTATTAATTGCTTTAAATGCTATATTTATTTAAAATATAAAAAATTATATTTATAAATAAATTGCAAATTTTTTTAATTAAAATTAAATTTTATTTTGCTAGCCTTTTTTGCAAAGCCGCTAAAAAATACTATATTAGCTTATTTATTTTTTAATAAATATAATTTTTTTTATAATATTTCTTTCATTTTTAATTGCCCCGTATAATAAATTGTTTTTTAAAAATTATCCGAATATATTTTTAATAATAATTAATAGTATATTATTATATAGCGAAAAAATTGGCTATAT
The DNA here is from genome assembly GCA_037179335.1 of Cyclaneusma minus. Classification (NCBI taxonomy): domain Eukaryota; kingdom Fungi; phylum Ascomycota; class Leotiomycetes; order Marthamycetales; family Marthamycetaceae; genus Cyclaneusma; species Cyclaneusma minus. The sequence continues at coordinate 1,234,700 of JAKZHN010000002.1, read as the reverse complement.
TGGCTTAAAAATACATATTATTATAAAAAATTATTTATTTATTAAAATCAATTTTAAAATTATTAAAAAATAATTATAAAATAATTTTGTTTTTTGCCGCGTTTTTTTTATTATATTAATTTTTTTCTATTTTTTTTTAAAAAAAATTAATATTTAAATATAATAATAATTATTATTACATTTATAATTTCTTTTGCTTTATAATATATTTAATTAATAATTTTATATTTAAAAATTGGAATATTTTAAATTATATTTTAAAAATAGAATTTTTATATTAAATTAAAATAATAGGATATAAAGCTATAATTATTAAAAAAAATTAATATTTTATTATATATTAATTGCGTATTTAAATAAATAGCTTATATATTTTTTTTAATATAATTAATATTATTAAAAAAATTGCCTTTTTTTAATTTATATATAGCTTTTTTTTAATTGTTTTATAAAAGCTTTTTATTAATGTTTTTTATTTATTATTTTAGCTTATTTTAATTTATTATTTAAACGATTTTATTGCGATTTTTTTATTTATATAAATATATAAAATACTATAATTTATTATTATATAAATTGCTATTATAAATTATTTAAATATTTTAATTAATGCTTTAAAAAACGTTAAAAATATTATAATTAAATATTAAAATATTAAAATAAATATTTTAATAATAATAATATATTTATTTAATAGAAAATTTGCAAAAACTATTTTATTAATTATATTAATATTAATAATTAATTTTTTTATATTTTGCAAATATAAAGATTTTATAGAATTTTTTAATTTTTATTATAAATTTCTTTTTTAATAAATTATTTATACGCTATTTATATATTTTTTAATTATAATAATATAATTAATATATTAAATAGCCATTTATTAATATAGCTATTGCAAATTTATAATAATAATATAATCTTTTTTATTTATAAAAAATATATATTTGCTAAATAATATTAAATATTTTTATTTTTATTTATTTATTAATGCTTTTATTATTAATATAAGCAATTTTTAATATAATAAAAGCCTTAATTAATTTAAATAATAAAATGCCTTTTTTTTATTATAATATTATTTTTTTGCCAAAATAGCTAATAATATTATTTATATTAATAAATTAAAAATATAAATTATTTAAATTGCAATATTTTGCTAAAATAAATATTAATATTATTTTATTTTTATAATTTATTTTAATAATATAATTGCAATAGCAATTTTTATTAATAAAATTATTAAAAATATATTATTTAATTTATTTTTTAATTTTTTAATTATAGCCGTTATGTTAAATATTGCAATTTATATAATTTATATTTTTAAAAAAAAATATTTATTAATGCGTTTTTAAAATATTTTTTTAATATTATTATTAATTTATATTTATATTAGCAAAAAAGAATTATTTAAACTTTATAAAACATTTTTTTAATATATATTAAAAATATTATAACCGGCAATTATTTATATATAAAATTTATATATATTAATTTTATCGAATTTATGAAAATTAAATATTTAATTATAATTTGTTTTTATAAAAGATTTTATTTATTTAGCGCCTTTATTATATAATTAGCAATAAAAAATATATTCGCTTTATAGCTTATTATATATATATTTGGCTATAATATTTTTATTTAAATATTATTAAATATTTTATATATTTATTCTTTTGCTATTTATTTAATTTATATAAATTAAAATTGGCTAATTAATATTTTTAATTTTAAATATATAAAAAGACTATTTTAAAAAACTATTAATTTATTTTTATATAAAATTTATAAAAGCAAATTTTGTATTATTAATTTTTTTTTTAATAAAACTATTATAAAAAAATTTAAATAAAATATTTTTAATTTTAACGCCGTTTTTATATTAATTTTTTTCGGCTTTTTTAAAATAAGCAAATTTATATATAATAATTGCAAATTAGCGTATTTTATTATATTTTATTAAATTTGTTTTATATATAATTATATTATATTTAATAATAATTATATAATTTTTTTTATTTAAAAATAAAATTAACCGAATTAATAAAAATATTATTATTATAATTGGCTTTAGCTTTATGAATAATATTTATATAATTAAATATTTTAAAACAAATATAAATTTTTTATTAGCTTAAAAAAGCCTTTATTTCAATTTTGTAATAATAGCTTTTTTTAATAATATATACTTGCTATATTAAATTATAAATTTGCTAATATAAATATTAAATTAAGCTAATTTATAATTTTTTATTATTATAAGGCAATTTAATATATATATTAATAAAATATATTAAAAAGCAAAATTTTATATATAAATAAATAAATAAATAATATTATCAAAAATTATTTTCGCTATTTAATAAATTATAAATTTATAATATAAAGGAAATTTTATATTAAATAATTTATAAAATTTATAAAATTTATATAATTATTTTTATAATAATATTAAATTATAATATTATAAAAACGCGAGCAATAAGCTTTCGCCGGCTTATAAATATTATAAATATAAAATATTATAAAAAGCCGTTATAATATTTACGGCGTTTTTTATTTGCTTAATTAAATTAATTGGCAAAAATTTATATTATTTAATATAATTATACTTTTTTTATTTATATAATTTAATATAATATTATATAATAATATATAATATATTAGGGATATTTTTTATATATTATAAAAATTTCTTATTTTTAGCTTTTTTATTATTTTTAATAAAAAAACATTTTTTTTTAAATTATTAATTTAGCTATTTTGCTAGCATTATTAAAATTATGAAAATTATTAGAATTACTATTAAATTATTATTTTTTAATTATTTAATTGTTTTTTACGGCAATAAATATTAAAAGGAAATATAATTATTTATTATTTTTAAATTAATTAAATTATAAATAAAAAAATTAAAGATTTTTTTTTTTTTTGCTTTTTATATAAACGCTAGGCTTTCGCCGGCTTACAAATATTATAAATACGAAATATTACGAAAAGCCGCTACGATATTTACGGCGCCTTTTATTTGCCCAATTGGGCTAGCCGGCGGGGGCTTACGCCACTCAATATAGTTGTGTTCCCCTCTACTTACATAATCTGGTGCAATATTATATCTAGGGGTGATTTGCCGCTTTCGAGGTTATACATATATACATGTATAGTGTTCACCTCAGGATTGTCGACCGACAGAAATCCTCGATCTGAGCATCCCATTTGAGCGCAGCGGTCGTTGGCTTTCCACGGACTGCGGTATCAAACGACTTGAAAGTCAGCTGAAGTACTTATACCCTGTAGCTAATATATGTACGAATACCAAGGGCTCCACATGTGCACGTTACGTCGAGAAGCGAACCACGATTTTCTCGCCCGAAACCAAACCCGCCCTCACAATATCCATGCCCTCCTTCACCTGCTCGAGCCCACCGTGCATCACTCGTAGAGGGTGATGACGCAACTGGCCTTCTTCCACGAGGCGCGCCGCCACTCTCCAGAGAGACTCCCCAAATTCGCGGTCTGCTTCGCTTCCCTCGCGACCATAGGGTGCCGGCCAAGTGGACCCCTCACCGAAGATGGTAGGACCAAGTGTCCAATCAGTAGTCACCATCTTCCGACTCGCCGCGTGTTCGGGAAAGGGATTCAGAGAAACATATCTCCCGCCACCGCGCCCTATCGCTTTGAAGCATGCTGTCGTAGATTCGACATTGGTGATACAGTCCAGGGCGTACGCGAGGTTGTTCTTGGTATAGACACGCTGTTTTATTGCAGCAAAATGATTATTAGCCAATCCATTTGACAATTTAGGTCGAGGTACACACGATATTTGCAAGGAAAACATTTTGATGTTGGTGCCAAAGAAGAACTTACGATTCTGTCAGCACAGTCCACGTCTTGATAGTCCCAGACTTCTTCCGCGCCGTATTCCTTGACTAGATCGAAGTTCCGAGGCGAGCAAATGGCCAAAGGGGTATATCCTGACCTGTGCAAGAAGCATTAAATTGGGAACGTCAATCGAATACCGCGGTTTGTCAGACACATCGTTTTCGTTGAACAAACATCATTTGGGTGGATCTACTTGAACAGAAAAGAAGGCAAAGAAAAGAGCACTTACAATTTCATAAACTGCATGGCAATGGTCGCTGTTGCGGTGCTACCTCCGTAGAGGAGAACATATGTCTTCTTGGCCGGTCCCGCCTCGTTGGTATAGGGCAAAGGTAAGCCTAGTAGCTTCATAGCCAGCCCGGCAGTACTGACGCCCGCAGGGAGAGAGGCCGCAGCTTCTATCGACCATGAATCCGGGACTTTTGCCCAAATGCGACCGCGAGTGATGGTGTACTGTGAAAAAGCTCCCTGGTCCGGGGTTCTTGGACACATCTCATTCTGGGCGCCGTAAACTCTGTCTCCCACTTTCACATCCAAGACAGAGTCTCCGACTGCGAACACAGTGCCTGCGTAGTCTGTTCCAAGAAAGGCGAAAGGGGTAGCGAACTGCCCTCTCATTTTTGTGTCACTTGGATTGATGGCCACAGCATCGATGCGAACATACACCTGGTCTTCAGGCAAGATCGGACACGGTGCCTCGTCCCAGAGTGTCACCTCGTCTTGATGGTTCACAGTGAGCGCTTTCTGTTTCAGTGGGGGCACAAACGTACCCTGCGTCGTCGATGCCTCCATAACGGTACTTTACTTACTTAAGTAGGTAAGAACGGCGACAGCTTAGGGAAATCGGCAAATTGATTTGAAGAAAGAACGGTAGGTGCAGTTGAACAGAAAGAACATTGAGTAACAAGTTGCACATGTGTTTTAATATTCGTCCGCTAGACAACTCAAAGCTCCCGAATGCTACACTTGATTACGCGACAAGTCTGGATGACTCCCGTTAAGCATGTCCACTTTCCCGACGCCCAGGTGTCTGCGGCGTTCTTCGGCGTCTATGTATCGGGAATCCCCATCGATACCGTATTATGCCGAGTTCTCACCACCACGAAGTACCGAATGTCGAAACCTCCGAATAAAATGAAGAAAGGCTTGCCTCATTCAATCTAAGGGGTGCTTGGACTTAACAAGCACACACCAGATTTCAACCCTGAAGCACTTCCAATCTTTCTCAAACTTTCTCACAGCGATCGGGCAGCCAGACAAGTTAGCACAGTCACGATGACAGCCCACACACCAATCTTGCGCAAGCCATCCAGAGCCCTTTTGTGCATCCATGGCGCTGGAGGCTCTGCAGCAGTATTTCGGGTCCAACTTGCCAAGCTTAGTGCTGCCTTAAGAAACGACTTCCAGCTGGTGTATGCGACAGCACCATTTCCCTCTGATGCAGGGCCTGGCGTACTCCCACTGTTTCAAGACATGGGGCCGTTTTATACCTGGTTCACCAAAAATGACGGCAAGAGATCTGGGAACACCAACGACGCCAACGAGGAGTCAAATACTCAAATTGAAGAGAGGGTCCGGGCTTTGGATGCTCCCATCAACAAAGTTGTACAGGACTGGGAAGAGACGAATCCAGAATCACCCATTGTCGGCGTCGTCGCCTTTTCGGAGGGCGCCTTGGTGGCTACCTTGCTGTTGTGGCAGCAGCAAATGGGGCGGCTCCCTTGGCTTCCTACGCTGAGCATTGCTATGTTCATATGTTGTTACTACAGAGACGAGGTCACCCAGTATATAAAGTCAGAGTCACCCGAAAGAGATACGGACAGTCTCATCCACGTACCGACGCTTCATCTACAAGGAAGGCAGGATTTCGGCCGCGACGGGTCCAGGAAGTTGGCGGAAATACATTACACCCCGAGATTTGCGCATGTGCTTGAGTTTCAAGGAGCACATCAGTTTCCTAACAGGCGTCCAGACGTTGAGGAGACTGTGAAGAGATTTCTTGAACTTCATAGAAAGGCCTTGGCAGCAGGGTCGTATAGATAGGACCTAGCAGGTAGGGCGGCTGTCCATAGCTACCTAGGAATACAAGGAGACGAAGTTTTCTTCGGCTTCTGACAAATATCCAGTGTAGTGGCACGACTGTCATACCTAGGTAACTGTTCGATTTGGTTCACATGTGCATGTTATGCAGACGAGCTTAACAGCTCTACGCCCCGAAACCCCAATTTTAGCTCTTCACACCTCCGTTGAGTGTCCCGATTCTCCATAAAACTTCTGGTTTGCCGCTTCGTTGTGATTGAGTCCTGCTTTCGAGCGATTCGGAACCTTTATTGGCTTTTAGAACCTGTCCCTCCTTGCAACTTTAGAAGTCTCGACTTCAGGAGGTAGCCTTCATCACTGCAGCTTGGCTGCTTGAGATCAGCTATATTCTCCCATCTGAGCTTGAGCTCGATCCTGCTAGCCTTTTGATCTCGTCTAGCTCGATTCGATTTACCAGATTCTCGGTTTGCTATCGCTCGACCACACTTGAGCCCGACCTCGACTTTCGAACCAGCGTCGCTAAGCTGACGAAACGAAGCGCCGTCCTATTCCACCAGACCCCAACAAAAATACGCCCAGACTGGTAACTGCCAATGCTTCCCACGTCCTACTTCTTCTGGCCCATCAGGGAATATATGGCCTTTTCGAAGACACGAGTAAGGTCTCGACACACTGGGTCATTCCAAGGCTCCAATTGGAAGCAAACAAGAGTACAGACCCCTACAGCAGGGTCGATTTGCTACGAATAAACTTTTAGTACGTCTGCATTCCTGTGCGTCGATGATGTTCAACTTACCCAGACAATATTGGGGCCGCCGCCGAACGTCAGGGATCCACGTCGGCGCCAAGTAGCACCGTCGAGATCCTCCATGGCGATGATGCCACCAAGCCCGAAGTTTCTCTTGATAACCATGGGCATGGGACCCCCATAGTTGATATGCGGTGTCGAGTCCATGTGCCGGTTCATCAGCTCCTCCAGCTGTGCGTTGAGCGCCGGCTGAAACATAAGCTCGACAGTCTCAGGTCTCAAAAGAATTTCGTCACGTCTCATCAGTGAACTGATCACCTGCATGAAAGACCGTGGGCTGGTGAAAACTCCTTGACCGCCCCAACATTCCTCTGCGTCATAGCGAAAGTACACGCAGTCATCGTACTGCAGGCTTCCATCCGCAGTATTACGACGTGTCTGGTCGGCACGACGGCTTAACAAATCAGGACGCTGTTGGAGTTTGAATGTCATGTCAGTGATCCCCAAGGGCTCGCAAATGTGCTGCTCCATGTATTCCTCCAGATCCATTCCGGTGACAGTCTCGATCAGCTTTCCAGCCCAGTCGAGATTCGCTCCATATATCCATTCGGACCCCGGATCGTTCACAGCAGGAGGCGCGAGACGGCTCTGAATGCCGAACTTCTCGTCGGATTTCAGATGGCCTTTAGCCATGTACTCTTGCAAGAGAGGATGGAGAAAGCTGTATGAGAACCCAGCGGTATGTGTCAAGAGGTGCCTGTTTTAGAGTAATTCATGTCATTAACGAGTCACAGATATCAGGGCTGTTGGAGGCATGTCCTAGTAGGACCTAGTACAACATTGAAACAATGGACTACTCACCGTAGCGTGATGATTCCCTCACGACTCCGCAAAATCGGGGCATCAACGTCGTCAAACCCGGTCAGAACCTGCTTGTTGCTCAATTCAGGTAGCAGCCTGCTGAGGTCCTCATCTAAGTCCACGAGACCTTGTTCAACGCACTGTAGGGCCATGATAGTTGTCAAGAGCTTGGTGGCGCTGGCGAGCCGCATGGGCGTATCTGCTTCCATCGGTGGTAGCATTTGAGACTCATCATGCAAAACGGTTCTGGACCCAAAGCTGTGCGCATAATCGATAGAGCCTGTTGGATATTGAAAACACACACATGATTAGGGCCTCGAGCTACGAATACAAACTCGGAAAATTGATGACGGGCGATATTGCGAGGAAGATTACCTACCATCTGTGTTCTGGGCCATTAGCACAGCTCCTGGGATCTTGGAGGACATTACAGCCGACTCGAAAGTCGATTCCATATCTGATATCATCTCGTTCCTGGAAAGAACAAGTACGTTTTGAGTCGTCATCGTAGTTCAGCTGGCTTTGCTTTGTCGCCCTCGATGACTGTTTGGACAGGATTCACAGGAAACCATATGACATGGTACTCTTCGAATTTATTCCCAGCGGCAGGCAAAATTCGTGCTTACCCCTCTGTGGTACCAAATCTCCCAATCCACAAAAAAAAAGTCTCACTCACTTGTGTACGATCAAATTCTTTGGCCACCGGTGAAATTCGGCGCTCGGTGTTTGCTTGCAGCAAGAATCTCGGCATTTGAACATTTCGTACAACGCGCTCATCGCTCCAGTTGCTAATGAGGTCTTACCTGTCATATAGCGATAACGACTCATTGCATAATGGGAAGGTCAGGCCGCGATGCCAAAAAAACGAGATTGCCTGATTGCCTAAGCTTCGGATGCTGGTTGCCGATTGCATATGATCATAATGGGGCGTCTTTATTCTCGGTTTCTCCAGGCGCAACTCCGGAGGGATACCTACATAGTAGGTGGGTATTAAATTCGGTGAAAAGCGGACTTTGCTAGTCCTGCGTTGATGAACAAATCATCTCATCGGTGTCGAAAGTACTATTCGCGAGGTATACCCGTACAAGACCAAATATGCGAGTATTCCTTCAGGGATTCCTGACTACTTACAGACAGTAAACCTTCTGCAACAGCTTCTAGTGCTTCAACACATAACACATGCATTCAAAACTTGCTTGCAACATTCAATCAACTTGCTCGTAGCATAAAACTTCGCATTACATGACGCCACTGAATTCCTTATCCCCGCAAGCTGCATGAAGAAAAGTCACCATGGTCAACTCCGATGATGAGCGCTCTAAACCTGACCCTGTTGCCATTGTTGGTATGGGCTGCAGGTTCGCCGGAAGTGCAACAAGCCCACAGGCGCTATGGGAGATGCTGGAACGTGGACGCAGCGCCTGGTCCAGGATACCGTCCTCAAGGTTTGACGTGAGCGGTGTTTATCACCCAAATGGCAAGAGAGTCGGCTCTGTAAGTCTTATTGGCCTCCGAGACACCAGTGACTGTGGATTGTTCCCCAACAAAATTTGCTTTGCTGATCTGATATGATATTTGCTGTTGAAGACAAATGTCAGGGGCGGTCATTTTCTCACAGAAGACGTTGCCTTGTTTGATGCATCTTTCTTCAACATGACCAACGAGGTCGCCAGGGTATGTTTTAAGATCGTTGATTGCCATTAGGGCACGTCGAACCAATTTCAAGTACTAACGAAATTCCAGTGCATGGACCCACAATACCGTTTGATGCTGGAAGTGGTTTACGAGGCGCTCGAGAGCGGTAAACATCCAACTTCTGATCCCACATACTCTCCGTGGTGGTAATGACACCTTACTGACGATGTGCCCAGCTGGAATGACTCTCGAGGGAGTCCAAGGCACCAGAACATCAGTCTTCGCCGGCTGCATGTACAACGACTATCAAGATTCCCTCATTCGGGACCCTGACACCCTACCTCGATATTTTATCACGGGTAATGCAGGTGCTATGGCTGCCAACCGTATATCACACTTCTACGATCTTCGAGGTCCCAGCGTGACCCTCGATACTGCTTGTTCGACGACATTGACTGCTCTGCACTTGGCATACCAGAGTCTGCGCAGTGGGGAGTCGGACATGGCCATAGTAGCGGGTGCCAACCTGTTACTGAACGCAGACGTCTTCGTTTCTATGTCGAACTTGGGGTAAGTGCTCTCTAGAATGCTCGCCACACATAGTAAGCTAGGGTCAATGGCACCGCTTTCTAACAAACCTTAGCTTTCTTTCACCAGACGGGATTTCGTATGCCTTTGATGCTCGCGCTAATGGTTATGGGCGTGGAGAGGGGATCGCCTGCATCATACTGAAGTCTCTTCCGAACGCAGTCCGTGATCAGGACCCAATCCGGGCGATCATTCGGGGAACTGCTCTCAACCAGGACGGAAGGACTCCCACGATCACTGGGCCGAGCGATGTGGCCCAGGCAGATCTCATCCGGGAATGCTATACCAATGGGCAGATCGACATCACTCAGACGGCTTATGTTGAAGCTCATGGCACCGGGACGCCAGTTGGTGATCCGTTGGAGATCTCAGCCATTTCGGCAGCTTTCCAACCTCTTCAGACCCAGCCTTTGCTTGTGGGGTCCATCAAAGCTAATATTGGCCATACCGAGGCCGTCAGTGGACTGGCCAGCATCATCAAAACGGTAATGTCGCTGGAAAAGAGGTCGATACTACCGAATGCACGCTTTCTCCGGCCAAGCAAACAGCTGTTGCTCGACAAGAGGCACATAAAGGTTCGTGGGTCCCAGGAATATCGTACAAAGTACCTTGCATCGTTGACGCACAGCAGATCCCTATGTCAAAACAGGACTGGCCACGGAGCGGAGGAATCCGTCGCGCATCGGTACAGAATTTCGGTTTTGGTGGATCAAATGCTCAGTGAGTCGAACAATTGCGTAGGGCCCCACAGATTCATCTGCTAATTACATACTTCTGAAGTGTCATCCTCGAGGGATATGATTGTCCCACCCTGGCTGCCACAGAAGCGCACATCGAAGGATATCGGCGCCAAAGGATTGAGAACACCAATCAAGCCACATTGGCGCAGCCGCGAGTCTACGTCCTCAGTGCGAATAACGAGCAGGGTTGTCGACAAATGATATCGAATCTGCGAGACTATGCTAAACGCTCCCCATCGACGGACTCCTTCCACGATGATCTGGCATACACCTTGGGCTCCCGTCGCTCAGATCTACCTTGGAAAGCCGTTCTAGCGACAAGTGGAACAAGATGCCTCGAGTCTGCCCTCGACTGCGACTGGCTGCAGCCGAGAAGATATGAACAAGATGTCCGCATAGGCTGGGTCTTCACTGGTCAAGGTGCTCAGTGGCATGCTATGGGCCGAGAGTTGATCGACACGTTCCCAATATTCAAGAAGTCTCTCATGGAGTGTGGGGGCTATATCAAGGAGTTTGGAGCTAGTTGGAGCATCATGGGTGCGTAAATCTGGTGGAGAACCATACTCACTCGCTCTTTTGGAACACTTGATGCTGACCCCCTCGACAGACGAATTGCACCGCGATGAGGTCAATACTAAAGTGCACAACGCAGAGTATAGTCTACCACTTTCAACCGCCATCCAGATATCACTTGTGCGTCTTTTGTGGTCATGGGGAGTCTGTCCGACTGGGATCACGAGTCACTCCAGCGGCGAAGCAGCAGCAGCCTTCGCTGCAGGTGCATTATCGGCTCGGTCGGCCCTTGGCGTCACATTCTTTCGCGGCCTCCTTACGACCAGACCTAAGCCAGCAGTCGCTGCCAAGGTCGGCATGATGGCTGTGGGGCTTGGTCGCACAGAGGCCGATGCTTACATCTCGCGTATCATTGGCACTGGACCCACGTTTTCGTTCGGTTCACTGGTGGTGGGCTGTGTGAACAGCCAATCCAGCGTGACCGTGTCGGGCGACTTGAGCGCGATCCAAAACTTGGAGGAGATTCTGCAAGCAGACGGCATCTTCGCTCGGAGACTCCGAGTTACAGAGGCGTATCATTCCAACTATATGCTGCCAGTGGCTGATGAGTTCGGATCTTTGCTCTCGCGTCTTTTCGAGGCAGAAAAGATTTCAAGCGATGAGGGCAGAAGCACCAGGAGCGCCAACGGTGTCATCTATACGTCGCCGATGACGGGTACCCGTGTGCCAAATCTGAGTTCACTTCTCGATCCCCAGCATTGGCAGGACAGCATGCTGCAACCCGTCGAGTTTGATTCCGCTTTCCGCAAAATGTGCTGGAACGGGGATGACAAGCGCAAAGCTGAAGTGGACGTCGTCATCGAAATAGGGCCTCACAGCGGTCTCGGCGGCCCTGTCAGACAGATCATCCAGCAGACAGAGCAGGAGCAGGAGCAAGAGTCCGAGCGTCGAATCGAGACCAAGGCCAGGTTAGCATACCTGAGCTGCCTCTTCCGGAACAAGAGTGCAGTCGAGACCATTTTGGACGTTGCGGCGGACCTCATACACCGAGGACATCGCATTGACATGAAGGCCGTGAACTTTCCGCTTGAAAGTTCAAGCGACAGACCTCAAGCCAGAGTACTTCACGATCTTCCGGCCTATCCCTGGAGCCACCAGACCCGTTATTGGCGAGAGTCGCGCACAGACAGGGCTTCGAGACGCAGAAAGATCCCTCCGCATCCATTGATAGGTTTGCGGGAGCCCCTCTCGTCTCCAAACGCGCCATCGTGGAGATGTTCTCTCTGTCTCGGTGATGTTCCCTGGTTACGAGACCACGTCGTTGGTTCAAATATCATCTTTCCTGGTGCTGGCTTCATAAGCATGGCAATTGAGGGATTATCCCAGATGGAGATGCCGAGTTCGATTCCTTCGACTATCACAGCCGGATACAGTTTGAGAGACATAGAGCTCAAACAAGCGCTGATTTTACCGGCTGATGCGGACGCAGACATTGATCTACGGCTCACACTTCATGAATGCGGCACGTCCAATAAGTCCCTGGGTGCCAAAGACTGGTATGAGTTCTCGGTCCATTCGATTTCACAACAGGACCCAGGCGTCTGGACAGAACACTGTGCAGGACTCATACGCTCTGAGAAGAGCGACAATCATGGGTTGAAAAGGCCGAACAGACAGCTAGAGCCAGAACACTTGGGAACGTATAGCCGCGATGTTCGGCCAAAACACCTGTGGGACAGTCTACGGGCGGTAGGAATCTGTCACGGATCGGCTTTTCAGAACATTCTCAACATACAAGGTGACCGACAGAGCTCAACCTGCACATTTGCAATAGCCGAATCGGCAGCAACCATGCCACAAGCCCACGAGAACAAGTACATAGTACATCCAACGACATTGGACTCGATTATACAGGCTGGATATACGCCTCTGCTGTCGGCAGGAACAAGGCTGAGGACAGCCCTGGTGCCAAGGCGGGTCAAGAGCTTGACACTGTCAGCAAACATGAGAGTCATTCCAATCGGCCATGTTCTCAGCGCGCGAGTGACAATCACGGATCGAAGTCCTCAGTCTTTCGTGGCTGATGTGCAAGTGTTGGACGATGAGATTGAGAACCAGGATCCTGCCAGAACGAACCTGAATGCGTTTTCTCTGAAGATGGAGGGTCTTGTCTTTCAATCACTCGGAGGCAGTCTTGCGGACCAAAGCACAGTGTCAAACCAGGCCAGGAATACGTATGGCTCGTGGCTTTGGGCTCCGGATCTGGCCTCTATCGACTTCGGATGGCTAGGCGAGAACTTGAAACGCAGTATCGATCCCTGGGAGGTTGAGCATATTGTCGACCTCCGACGATGCACCATACACTACATTCAAGAGGCCACAGGGCATCTGACTGCGCAAGACTACGAGCGTCTTGAGGGACATCATCGACCATTCTGCAAGTGGATGCTGGCGCAGCTTGAACTTGCGAGCACGAAAAGTGAACCAGGCTCGGACAGCGGCAATTGGCTCCACGACAGCGCCGAGCAGCGAAGTCTACTGCGAGCCAAACTCACCTCTCCTTCCCATGGAAGCGTCAACGGCGAGATGATAGCCCGCCTGGGACCTCAGATTCCCGCTATACTCCGTGGCCAGACGAATGCCCTCGACTTGATGATGAGCGACAGACTGCTGACGCGTTACTACGTGGAAGCGTTGAAGTGGAGTCGATCCAATCAACAGGCCGCTGAATTGGTCCGACTATGTGCACACAAAAACCCTAGATGCCGTGTTCTTGAGATCGGCGGTGGTACAGGAGGTTGCACTGAGATGATTATCAAAGCGCTGGAGGACAGCAAGGGACTGCAACCTGTGGACCGCTACGACTTTACCGATATTTCAGCAGGATTCTTTGAGGCGGCGCGCGAGCGTTTCTCGAGCTGGGCCGATGTCATGGACTTCCGCACTCTGAACATTGAGGAAGATCCGGCTGATCAAGGTTTTGAGAGCGGTAGCTACGACGTGATCGTAGCCTGTCAGGTCCTGCACGCGACGGCAAGCTTACAGCGGACACTGGTCAATGTTCGCAAGCTGCTCAAACCCGGCGGCAAGCTCATCTTGGTCGAGACAACCAACGATCAGCTTGATCTTTGCTTCGTCTTCGGTCTGCTACAGGGCTGGTGGCTCAGTGAAGAACCTGAACGTCAAGCTCGTCAGACACCTTCTCTTAGCCCTGCGATGTGGCACAGGACGCTGAGCACAAGTGGCTTCAGTGGTGTTGAGTTCGAGGTCCGTGATTGCGATCAAGATGAGTTCTACATGATCAGCACCATGATGTCAACTGCCACTATCGAGCATGATCATGTGCCAGCAGAGACCCAGCTACCATGTCCCAAGCCAACATCACATCATCCAGACCTAGCTGTTGTGACCTCCTCGAATTCCAACTCCGTCGTGGTTCTCCTGTATGGACCTCCAGCCATTTCGTCACTGCAGTCGCTGAACTGGTTGAGCAACCTTCAATCGGCCTTGACCATTCACAGCAGCGTCACCCCGTCCATAATGTCGATTTTGCAGGCCGAAGCAGAAGTCATCGGCAAGACGTGCATTTTTGTCAGCGAAATTGAATGGTCTCTGCTTGAGAATGTCGACACCGAGGTGTTCGAGTCTATCAAGACGATTTTGATAAATTGTGGCTCCGTTTTGTGGGTGGCAAGAGGGGCTGCCGTAGCGTCCGAGGACCCTTGGAGAGCTTTGCATCTTGGTGTATTGCGCTCTCTTCGTAACGAGAGCAGCAGTACCGGCAAGCGATTCGTTTCACTGGATCTTGATCCTGCCTGCAGTCCGTGGACATCGGAAAGCATCAACGTTGTTTGCAAAGTGTATAACACTGCGCTTGGTGATCACGATCCCCGCACAATAGGACTATCTGCCTGTGGCCAAGAGTTTGAATTTGCAGAGCGAGGGGGCGTCATTCAAGTGCCGCGATCATTTGAGTGCGGTTACTCAGAGCGGCCTGACCTCGAGACAGTTCCAACCGAGCTCTCGATGGAGCCATTTGACCACGAGGGGCGTCGCCTGCGAATGGATGTGGGGACTTCTGGACTTCTGGACACCTTGCACTTTATCGCACAACAAGCCGACCACGATGAAAACGACAAGGACAATGGAGGCCAAGACGACGACGGTATCACTGAAGACTTCGACTTCGTTGAGATACAACCCATGGCCTTTGGCCTGAATTTCCGGGACGTCATGGTTGCCATGGGTCAACTTGAGGCCAACCGCATCATGGGCTTCGAATGTGCTGGCATCATCACAAGACTCGGAGAAGCGCATGCAGGCCACTCCCAGACGGAGGGCCAGAACAAGGACGGACAGGACCTCAAGATTGGAGACCGGGTGTGTGCTCTGCTAAAAGGCCATTGGTCTAACAGAGTGCGAACTTTGAGGAGCAATGTGGCGCGCATACCCGACAGCATGACTTTCCAAGAGGCAGCTTCCATTCCCCTCGCCTTCACTACTGCTTATGTCTCCTTATTTTCCACAGCCAAGATCCAGCCCGGGGAGAAGGTGCTCATTCATGCGGCCGCTGGCGGTGTTGGCCAGGCCGCTATTCTTTTGGCACAGCACGTAGGTGCCGAAGTGTTCGCAACGGCAGGGACGCAAGCCAAACGAAACTTCATCCGCGACAGGTTTGGCATCAGACCAGATCACATATTCTCAAGCCGAGACAACTCCTTTGCAGATGGCATCAGAGCCGTCAGTGCGCAGGGTGTGGATGTGGTCCTCAACTCGCTCGCAGGCAATCTCCTACAGTCCAGCTTTGATTGCTTGGCCACCTTTGGCAGATTCGTTGAGCTTGGAAAACGAGATTTGGAGCAACACAGCAGCCTCGGTATGCGCGCATTTACCCGCAACGTGTCCTTTTCGTCGATAGATATCTTGGCCTGGCAGACTGCCAGAGGGTCCGAGATCTCACAAGCACTGGCATACGTCATGTCACTCATTCAGCAAGACCTAATGGGGCTTGTCACACCCAGGTTGGTCCACTCCATATCACATATCGAGAAGGCATTCCGAATCATGCAAGGCGGCCAACACATTGGCAAAGTTGTGATTTCCGTCGAAGACGGGGCAGCTTTGGTTCCCGTTCGCGAGGTCAAATTACATGTGCCCTCGCTGAGGTTGAAGGCGGAAGCTTCCTACATTATCGTTGGCGGCTTTGGAGGCATCGGTCGGCGTATTTGCGAGTGGATGGTTGATCATGGAGCAAGACACCTGGTCATTCTGTCCAGAGGTGCCAAGAAGGAGTCATTCGTTGCCAGCTTGAACTCCCGCGGGTGCGCCGTCAGTCACTATATGTGTGATGTGGCCGATCAAAGTCAACTTGACTCTGTGCTACGTGAGCACCAAAACTCCAGCAAACGTCCGGTGCGAGGCGTTATACAAGGCGCCATGGTCCTTAGAGACTCACTTTTCTCGCAGATGACAGCTGACGACTTCAACGTAGCAGTGCGACCAAAGGCTCAAGGAAGTTGGAATCTGCACAAGCAGGTAGAAGGGGTCGAATTCTTCATCATGTTATCGTCACTCGTCGGCGTCATGGGAGGGGCAGGCCAAGCCAACTATGCAGCGGCGAGTGTCTTCCAGGACGCTCTTGCGTCACATAGACGGGCGTTGGGCTTGCCAGCCGTTGCTATTGATCTAGGAATGGTCAAATCCATTGGATACGTGGCTGAGACAGCGGATCACGTAGCCGAGCGTCTTTCAAGGATAGGCTACCAAGCGTTACATGAGGAAGACGTCCTATATCTTCTCGAGCAAGCAATTGTACCCGCCTGCTCGACATCGGCCCCGCCTTCTCAGCACTTCGACTCGTCCGCATTGTCCTTGCCAGCCGCTGTCGTCACAGGCATCAACAGATCGGCTGGTGTTCATTGGACCGAGGCAACCTGGATGCAGGAAAACAGGTTCCTTGGGCTACGACATCGGGAGACTTCGAGCGCTGGCCAGGGCAGGGTACCATCTGGCGGAACACCGTCGAGCTCAAGTGACGTGTGGATTAGAGTGAGTGAGTCATCCTCTCGCGACGAAGCGGTGGGAATCATTCTGGAGAAGATGACAGAAAAGTTGTTGAGGATGCTTGGAACGGCCGAGCATGACTTGTCATCCTCCAGGAGCCTTGCTTCTGTTGGGGTGGACTCGCTCGTGGCGATTGAGCTACGCAACTGGATCACCACCCAACTCCAAGTCGATGTTTCTGTGTTTGAGCTCATGGGAGGCCAGACTGTAGCGGACCTTGCCGCCGTCGTGTTGGACAAGCATAACCAGGGTTAGTGGAAGGAGGTCAAGCCTTCTGTGAATGATTCAATGTTACCGTGCCGACTTTTGTTACTCCACAGTATAGAGAAGATTGAGGAAACGTTCATCTGCCGTAATTAAAATAGGGGCAAGCTAAATCGCTACCCAGATTTTAAAATCGCAGAAAAAATTTACCGGATTGGGGATAGCGCGGCCGATAAGCGGTGGCCCGTGCGCCGCCCGGAATAAAATTTACAATTTAATTAATAAAAATCTGCAACTCAGGGTTTTTTAGCCCTGTTTTTTATTTTTTATAAAATATAGAATTTCTCAATTATAAATATATAAAATTTATATACCTAGCTAAAAAAAACTGGCTTTTAAATAAAATAAAATGCGTTTTTTAAATAATTTCCCTAAAACAATTATAGCTTAGGCTATATTTGAGTTTTTTTAATAAAAAAAGCTTTATTAAAAAGCTAATTTTTTGGAATTTATAAATATATAAGCCAGTATAAATTATATAAGCTTTATTGTGGCCAAATAATTAAAACTGTTAATTTTCTTCCGGGCGGCGCACGGGCCACCGCTTATCGGCCGCGCTATCCCCAATTTGGGAATTTTTTTCTGCGATTTTAAAATCTGGGTAGCGATTTAGCAATCCCCTTAAAATATTACAGTGAACAACATCAGTACCGCGCGGCACTGGGACCGCGCTCATTCTGCAAATGCCAGTAGACAATCGTCGCAAATCAGAACCATGGAGTCCCAACGGAGAAGACGAGAGTTTGAATCCCGAAGACCTTCGCGTGGTAAGCATGAGCAGGGTACTGCTTCTCA
The DNA here is from genome assembly GCA_037179335.1 of Cyclaneusma minus. NCBI lineage: Eukaryota > Fungi > Ascomycota > Leotiomycetes > Marthamycetales > Marthamycetaceae > Cyclaneusma > Cyclaneusma minus. The sequence goes on along the minus strand of JAKZHN010000002.1, from coordinate 1,216,562 downwards.
AGTGGAGTTGGCAGTCATCCTTCCTTCTCCGTACTCGCTTATGCAGAACGCCGAAACATACTTAGGTACCTCCGTGCCTACAGCACAGTACATGAGTACATGTACCTCCGAGGGTAGCTGCCAGCTCTGGCCGGCGTTCTTCGGGATCTTTCTACCCATGGACCTCCGCTGGGCCCCTGTGCGCCCTTTCTTTTCGCCGAGCTTGCAATAGTTGCTCAGCATTCTAAAATTTCTGTCTACATTCACACACCAACGGCTGACGACCATCGACCGACGAGTAAGCGCACTACGGACCCAACTTTGACATTGCCCTGATCCTGCAGCGAAGCTCAACTTGATAATGGCCGAAAAAAGCGTCAACATCGGCGGACAGCTCCAAACAGCGCCGCCAACGCCAGGCGATGACACAACCCGCCCGCTGGATCTCAACGTGGCAGACGATGTCGAGCCACAGCACGTCACAGGTATCAAACTGTGGCTTGTACTTGCCTCTGTCACCCTTGTCGCTTTCCTCATGCTACTTGATATGTCCATCATTGTGACGGCCATCCCCAAGATAACTGATGAGTTCCACTCGCTTTCCGACGTGGGCTGGTACGGCAGCGCATTTCTCCTCGCAAAGTATGTTTGAGTCTCCTGGTGTCCCGAGCGATCTCGTTCCAAGGTTCTCGCCGAGGTGGGGCTTGATTCATTCGCTGACTGTCTTGATGCCCAGTTGTGCCTTCCAGCCTCTCGCGGGACGGCTGTACACACTGCTGAGCTCAAAGGTGATTTACAATCGCCCTCCCTGTACATCCAATATTCTCGCTTCTCACGCTGCAATCTAGTACACTTTCGTCGCATTTCTTATCGTCTTTGAAATCGGATCTATCGTCTGCGGCTCGGCCCAATCCTCTATGGCGCTCATTGTTGGGCGAGGCATTGCTGGTCTCGGCGGCTCTGGTCTGATGAACGGGGCTCTGACGATCATATCCGCGAGCGCTCCGAAGGACAAGCAACCACGTATGTTGAGCCTCACTTTCAAACATTCGCGAGGTTGCCTCGAACTAACGCAGCTTTCCTGTGTTACAGTTATGGTTGGTACTATGATGGGCAGTGAGTGAAAACCCAGTCTAGGGCAGACGACATCATGGCATGTTTTTCTGATTGTGTCCTAGTCAGCCAAATTGGCATCATTAGCGGTCCGCTATTTGGAGGCGCACTCACAGAACGCGCCAGTTGGCGATGGTGTATGTTATGTCCGCCCATTTGAGGGCTCCTGCCCAAACTGACACGCCACCCCGGCCAGGTTTTTACATCAACCTTCCAATCGGCGCCGCTGCAGCAGCTCTGCTTCTTCTCATCCACATACCCGACCATCGAGGCGACGCAAGCTCCAGCAGCAGACCTAGTGTCATGTCTCTGTTGAGAAAGCTAGACTTGATTGGTTTCGTCTTCTTCGCTGGCTTTGCCATTATGATCGAGCTCGCGCTTGAGTGGGGCGGATCCGACTATGCTTGGAATAGCGCCACTGTCATAGGCTTGTTCTGTGGCGGAGTCGTCGCTCTTGCTGTGTTTATATGCTGGGAGCTCCATGTCGGCGACATGGCCATGATTCCCCCCGTGGTCATGCGCAAGCGCCAGGTGTGGACTTCATCGTTGTTCCTCGGCTTCTTCTCGGGTGCCATGTTGTGCTTCTCCTACTACGTGCCTATTTACTTCCAGGCGGTCAAGGGCGTTTCGGCTTTGTTAAGCGGTGTTTATATGCTTGCGGGCATCGGCCCTCAGATTGTCATGGCCATTACATCCGGAGTGATCAGTGAGTCGCGGGTCCTACACTACCTGCCCTTTTACAAAGAGAGTAGTTTCACTAATGAGACCGTGAAGTCGGGAAAACGGGGAGTTTTTTGCCGTGGGCGTTGGCCAGCGCCGTCATCACTGCCACCGGTGCCGGGCTGATGTCGACCCTGTCAGTGCATGCCTCAGTTGCAAAATGGGTCATGTTTCAATTCGTGGCAGGACTGGGTCGAGGCTGTGGTATGCAAACGGTGAGTGCGAACAATCATGACAGCTCAGAAAGGGCTGCCCTCAGTCTCATCCAGCACCGCAACAATGATGGATGCCCCGGGAAATACAGACACTGACACAATCTGCTCTTCCGCAATCACAGCCAATCATCGTTATCCAACAAGCCCTCCCAGCATCGCAGATACCAATCGGCATGTCGCTGGTGATATTCACGCAAACATTCGGCGGCTCGCTCTTCCTCACCATCGCGGATATCATCTTTGAGGACGGTCTTTTGACCGGCTTGGCCAAGTACGCGCCGACAGTGGACGCCGCTCAAGTTGTCAATGCCGGGGCAACGGCATTTCGAGAGCTGGTCAGTTCGGCGCAGCTTCCAGGCATCCTGCATGCCTACGCTGCGTCCGTCGATCAAGTCTTTTATCTCTCGACCGGCGCTTCCGTAGCGACATTCGTCTGCGCGTGGGGAATGAAGAACTACAAGACTAGAAGCTAGAGAGGGATTCTTTTTCCCTATTTAGTGTGATAATAGAAATGATAGAAATCGGCCCCACCCCAGATGCTTCTGGATATTGAAGGAGGGGCCATAGGAGAGCAATACTGGCGAGGGGAGATGGCGGAGCCTGGCTGATCTGACTGTATGCTGGCGACATATGGCGTACAGTAAGGAGCTAGTCATAGAAAGTACTCAAACATGGAGACTGATGAGGTTCAAAGCTGGGTCACTGAGTGCAGTGCAGTGGACATTATTGGGGGAGTCACTATTATTTGGGGACACCCCCGAATTCCACTCATTGCCCTACTTAAGTAGCCGCCTAGGCCAACTGCCTAGGCATGTATTTCATTTTGGCCACCTAGGTACTAGTAATTTCGTATCGAGCTCATGTGTGCTTCTCTAAGTCCTCGTCCTTCCATAGGCTCCCGATTCCTGCCATGGGTTGCTCATACACATCCAATATTCGTCCCGACTTTGCAGATGCACAGGCCGTTGTTCTCTGTGGCCTTGACGTTGCCTTCCCTTCCTTTGACTTGGACCGACTCATAGCATCTTGAAATCTCTGATGTAACACAAGAATACCTACTCCTTCCTGCCCGCCACGATGCAACAAGTGCATCGACTCTCCTTGGGGTACTTTGGACACTGGCAGAACCGCCCGCTACGCCTATATCCTCCGCCAGCGCTGCGGCACGTGTGATTCAGGCAGAACTTGGAGAAGGTCTTCATGTCTTTATAACAGCACGGCGGTGCTTGCAGCCCTCGACCATGCACTTGTTGTCCAGCTTGGGAGAGCCCTTCTTATCCGCCCAAGTAGACTGCGCGCCGAACTGGCCGTATCGATATTATATTAGAAGCTTTGTGTCACGGCGCTGGCCCTCTGCCCTACACTCTTCAGGTAACCACATTACAGTAGTCCTTCAGGGTTAGGGTTAAAAGCATAGCCCCGTACCTGGTCATTACGAGCCTCTAGCTAATAGCTAGTTTCCGTACTATTCGTAAGATTATTACCATTCTAACCCTTATTATCGCCGCCGTTATAATTAATCCTACTATTATATGCAACTTTTTTCCATACCGTACGAATACAAAAGATCTATAAGCTTAAATCTCCGGCGTACGCGCCATGCTATATACGTATAACGAGCCTATAGGTCCAAATATACGGCGAGGACGCTATACCATTTACGGACGAAGATTTTAAGAGCTGGAATATCTACGGATATATAATTTCCGCTTATAAGCGAGGAATTGCCGGGCCGGAATTTCTTACCGATAAATAACGAATCCGCGGATTATATTAAACGAATTTAAAAAATCCGAAGATTTACGGCGTACGCGCTATACCGTTAAAATACGAAGATTTCTAAGAAAAGCGCTAAAATATTACCGGATAAACAAATTCCGTTAATAAACGATAACTAATTATATATACATATACCCGATAAATTATACTAAATAAAACCCTATACCGAAAACCTTACGAAATACCGACCTTTTTATACGAAACGATATTAAATATAAACGAAATAAATTTTTAAATAATAAAAAATATTATAACGAATAAAAAAATTAAGAATTTATAAATCGGTACCTATATTATATCGAATTTAGAATAATTATTTCCGGACCTAGCGAAATTCCTTAAATTAAATAGCGTAAATAACGGAATCGATACGGTTATCGCGATCTTCGAAAATCGGGGCATAACGGATTTATTACCGCAAGCTTAAAGGGAGCTAACCTAATTATTATAAAAGCTAAACATAGCTATCGCGGCCGACCTTTAACTCTATACCTAGAAAAACGCGGAAATCGTACGTATTATTAAGCTTAAATAAAACCTTTAAATTAATTATAATTAATTGAAGAAAAGACGAGACGAATTATACGCCGCTTACGTAACGTTCGATAAGGAAGTAAAATTTAAAAACGCGAAAATTATATTATTCGAAATTAAATTCCGAATCGCCGAGGAAGCTGCGGCTAAAATTACGAAAGGAGGAGGGGATATTAAAATACGAGCATTACCCCGCACGGGTTTCGATAAATTCGACGGCTCCGAAAAAGATATTTACGTACGATAAAACCAATACGAAAACTTTAAAACCTAAATAAAGCTCCGGATTATCGAATATCAAAAATATTATAAAACCGATACGAAGAAGATCGTTAAAACGTATAATAATATATCCGGGAAAGCATTAATAAAAGTCCGCGACGGACTTTCGAAAGTATTAAAAAATTCCTTAAACCCGATTAAATAAGAATAGGAATTTTATAAAGCTTTTATAAATACCTTAAATAATACGTATATCGTTACCGACGTATCGGCGTATACGGAACGGAAATTATTAACCTTATAATAAAGAAACCGTATTTAACCAAATTTCCTATAAAAGATTATAATTATTATAAAGAAATGCGGGTATACCGCTCGATAATAAATAACGAAATTAAAAAAATATATAAACGGCAATATATAGAAAGCGTTTATAAAAATAACGGACCTATTAAGGAAGGATAATATTAAAACGTAAATTAAAAAATTTAATTAATTAACTACCAATATAAAAAATAATAAAGCTATATAAACTTATAAAAAGATTAATTAAAAGCCGTTATTTAATTAAGCAAAAAATACCGGGTATAGAGATATAGCTTAATACCAGGAATTCAATCTAAACCTAGCAATACCCGACGATAATAAGGATTTAATAAATATCGATTCGCTTTAATTAAAAGCCTTACGCGCTAACGGATTGCCCGATTATATAATTAAATACCGATTAAATAATAAATTTTATTTCGAATATAGATAGCCGGGTTATAAAGCTAACGATTATAATAAAAAACCAAAAACGACCAAGCGATCCCAAAATTAAAAGGGAAAAAACGAAACCTAATAATAATCGCCTATTAACCCCTAATATAATCCATATTAAGCACCGCTATTAAACGCCCTACCGCCGCCGCAATTGCCCCCGGGCTATAACCTATAAAGGCAATTATTAATTAATTTGCCGGTCCAGTAAATTAAATATATAATGCCGCAATAAATGGGATACGCGGCTTAATAATAATAAACGGGATTAAAAAGGCCGATATATAAAGAAAAGGAGAAATTGCAAAAGATATTAAATAAAACCTTAAATACGGAAGCAAAAAAGGAAAAAGGTACGGCGACGGAAACGGATTATAATTTATAAGCGATTTTAAAATAATTACTTTCTAAAAATATCGCCCTAAAAGGGAATAAAACCTACCGGACCTTATTGCGCAATCGGGCTTTAATATTAATTTATATATTAAAATATTATACACGAGCGACGAATTAATATTGCGAATAACGGGACCGGGGTTATCGAATTCGTTAAAAGTATCGGGCATGGTTAACGATTAAGCATTAATCGAGGGCTTAATAAATAGCGGGTGCTCGGCGATAAGGTTTATAAACGAGAAATTAATAATAACCCTAAAATTGCCGTAAATATTAATACCAAAGCCAAAAATATTAAAATTAGCGGACGGCGTATTGATAAGGAAAATTACGTATTATATATTATTCGATTATAAAATCGGCGGCTATAGCGAAAAGTTAATAATATTCGTTATTAAATTAAACGAATTTACGCCGCTAATCCTCGGGTTTTTATAATTACGCGAATATAACCCGCGGATAAATTAACTAACGGATAAAATCGATTTTATAAGCGGTTATTATAAAAATAATTATAATTTAAAGGGCGCCGGCTTAAAAAAAATCCGCGCGGCGACGATAATAATAAGCCGCTAACGCTATTCGAAACCTAAAAAAAAGCAGAATCGGGAATTAAAATTAATCCATACGATTTTTTAAAAATTTACGGAGAAGAATATATATATATTCGACGCGATAAATTTCTTATTTTTAATTAAAATATCGAACACTACGGTATATATAATAATGTTAAAGGAATTTGTTGGGATCACCAGGGTAGGTAGCTCACACGCCAAAAGGTGGATATATCCAATCGTAAGCGTTGTATTAAATCTAAAGGAGGAAGGAAACAATAGCTCAATGGTATTAAAGCTATACCTTTTTTCCTCCGCTAATTAAGCTAAGCTAAGCTATTCTAAGCTATTTACAATGGCTAAAGCTATAGCTATAGCTATAGCTATAATAATCGCAATATTGGCAATTTTTTAAAAGACGAAAAACACTATAAATATAATTGCGGGCCAAAAACCAGGCCCGTAAATCCCTTAATTCAAATATATAAAATTATTAAATCCCTTGCCTTTTAAATTGGTTAAATTAATATCTTTCGTAATTAGGAAACCTTTAAAGCGATTTATTTATTTTTCCATTTAAATTATTAAGCTATTATAATTTATAAATGTTTCCAAGATTCGACTCGGATTTATTTTTATTATAGCATTTACAGGATTATTTTTGCCATTAATTTATTGGATTTTTTGCAGCTTTTATTATTTATAGCTTTGGCAAAAATAAAAAATATTAATTATTAGCCTTTTTTTAATTATAGTGCCTAATTTAATTAATATATTATAAAAAAAATAAAAATTTATATAAATAATAATAGGAATTTACCAAAAAAAAATCATTATTAGCTAAAAAATAGTAAATATAATAATTCCAATATCCATTTTTTAAATTATAATAAAAGGCTCGCTTGAAAAAACGAATCTGGTAATTTTTCTGCTTTTAATAAATAATTAATAAAGAAAATTGCTTTTAAAATTAAATATATAATTCTATTTTTTTATTTTTTTATTAATCAATATAATAATATATTCTAGCTAAAAGAAAATTTTTTTATTATTGGTAGATAATTTATTTATAAATATATAAAATTTTATAATAATAAAATTAATTGGTAAATAGGTAAAGCCTTAATTAATATTTTTTATATATTAATTAATTTGCTTATTAAAAGCCTTAATATTTGCTTTAATTAAAAATTAATATTAAACTATTATAAAAAACTTCTAAAATATTTTGGGCTGGGAATTAATAGCTAGATAGGCTTTTTTAGCTTTTTGCTTAATATATTGCTATAATATATTGGATATAAAGGCTTTAAAATTGATTAATTTAAAGCTTTTGCCCTATTTCTTTTAAATTATAAAAATCCGGTAACCGTTAAATTAAATTAAAATATAGCTATTAAAAATAAAGGATTTATTATTAAAATATTATTTTGGCTTAGTTTTAAAAAAAGCCAATTTTAGCTTTTATTTTTCCAATTTAAATTATTTATTATTTGCTAAAATTAAAATATTATTTATTTGTATATCAATAATAAAAAATAATTTTGGAAATTTATAATTATAAAGCAGAAATTAAATATAAATATTTTTATAAATAGTTTATTTTTATAATAATTAAAATAAATAATCTATTAATATAGATTGGATTTTGCTATATTATATAAAGGCTTTAAAATTTTTATAATAACTTTTGAAAAATAAAGATATTTAATATTTTTAAATAATTTATATAGAATTATTTTTTAAAATTAAAAATAGAAATATAGGTAAATTTAAATAATATTCCGAAAATAAAGCTTTTTTGTAATTTTCGAAAATAAAAAGCCAAAGCTATAATTAATTATTGGCTAATTTATTAAATTATTGGAAATTGCGTTAAAATATCCTTTTTACCAGCATTATTATAATTTTAAATTATTAGTTTTAATTTTTTATAAGAATATTTAATTATTTTATTTTTGATTTTATAGACCATTTGGGCATTAAATTTTGAAAATTTATTATAAATTTTTAAATTATATATTTTAAATTTAAAAATACCAAAAGCTTAAAAATTTTTAATTTTAGCTATATTGGATTATTTAAATAATTTGCCAAAAATTATAATTTATTTTTATTTATAAAGCTTGATTATTAACTTGAAATTAAAAGTTTTTTTTGCAAAAAGAAAGGCTTTATATTTTTAATATTTATTATATAAGTTTTAAAATATTTGAATTAAATAATATAAGCATTTGAATTATTATAAATATAATATTTTTTAATTTTGCGGTTTTTGCTATTTTTTGGATAATTTTATTTTTTTTTGGTAGAAAAAAAAATGGTATTTTTAAATAAAAATTATTATTTTTTAAAGCCGATAAAATTAGCTTTGATTTAAATTTTTCTGGCGGCTTTTTTTAATAGTAATTTTAGGATTTTGGGCGGCGCTTTTGGGGACTTTGCTAGCGGGGCAAAAATTGAATTGTTTTTGGGTATAAAATGGGTTTTAATTTATTGCGCAAATTTTAATATTTAATTTAAAGCTGAAAAAAATACTAAAGATAATTTTAAAAATAGCTGATTATAATTTAAATTATTAAATTTATTTTATAATTTTTTTTTCTTATTATAATAAGGCCTAATAATAGTTATTTTAAAAATTTTATTTTTTATAATATATTTAGTATATAATTTTTATTTTTTTAAAAAATTATAATATAAGGACCGGTACAGTATTTAATATATTTCTAATATATTATAATTTTTAATTAAAAAGGAAAATCCAAAGTTAATGTAGTATTAAAGCCGTTTTTTATAGCTAATATATTAAAAATAATGCGTTTGGCGTATTTTTTCTTAATTTGCTTTATAGCTTTATAGATAGCTTTGGCCTATTTAAATATAGTAAATAATAATATTAAATTTTAAACTATATAAAAATATATATTAAATATTAATAAAATAGGCACCAAATTATTAAAATTAATTATATTATTAATTAATTTAATAATTATTTGCAAAATTGATTTTTTGGGCAAAATAATTTTTTTTTTTTTGCAAATTATTTTATAAAATTAATAAAGAATAGTATAATATTATTTATTTTTGCCAATATTATTATAAGCTTTAATTGGTATTGGAAAAACCTTGATTTTATATAAGCCAGTATTTGTTTTTATTTTTTTATTATGGAATTTACTTTTTATATTATAAATTATACAATTAAATAAACCAAGATAAATATTAATCTAATATAGCTAAATAGCTTTTTAAATATTTTTAATATTATTTAATTTAATAAATTGGGCTGCTTAAAAAATAATAGCTATATTAATAATATAAATCATTTTCCGTTTATTAATTTAAATCAAATTAACTAAAATTTTTATATTAAATTAAAATGTTTTACAAAAAAAAAATTGCTAGGGATTTTTAAATAGATTTAATATTAATAGTAAAACTTATTAATCTTTTTTAATATATATTTATTAAAGGCATAATAAAATAAAAAAAGGATTTTTTAAAGCTTTTTAATAATTGGATATTTAAATTAATAATATAATTATTTAAGCTTTTTTTTAATTAAAAAGCTATAAATCGAATTGATTTTTATTATATAATTTTCGAAATTAAAATAAAGCTATAAATAATTTTATTTTTAAATAATTAATATAATAAGCTTGGCTTAATAAAAAATATTTAAAAAATTATTAAAATAAATATTTAAACGATTTATATTATTAATATATAAAAAAAAAATATATTTATAAAAATAATATAAAACTTAATAATATTAAATAAAATAAAAATATATACTATACCAATAATAATTTTATTTCTTTTGCTAAATTTAATTTTATATTTATTTTGGGCAATATTAAGCATTAAATTAAATAATTGCTAAAAAGCTAGAAATTGAAAAATATTAATAATAAATATATTAGCAATATTATTATTTAATATAATTTCCTAAAATTTTATAAATAAATAATAATTTATAAAAATAAAATTTTTATTTATTTTAATTCAAAAATTATAATAAAAGGAAACATTATACAAATTAATAGCAATGGCAATATAAAAGGCTAATTAATTATAAAGCATTTAAAGAATTTTTAAACTATTAATTTTATTATATTTAATTATAAAAGCAATAAAAAGAACAAAATATATATATATATATATTGCAAACTTATAGCCAAAATTTAAATTAGCTAATATTTGGTTAAATTTTACAAAATTTTTATTATATAGTTATTTTAAATCTAAATTAGAAAATTTAAATTTAAAATTATTTTTAAAGCCAATATTTTGCATTATTTGCTTTATATTAAAAAAAAATAGATTGTTTTATTATTATTTGGCTAAATTTGCAAATTACTTTTATATTTAATTAAGAAAATATAAAATATAGCATTTATATAATTTTTGCCCTAAAAGCAATAAATATTATTTTATTTCCAATATTAATTTTATTATTTAAAAAAAAGATAATTAATTAATTAATAATTTGGCTTGCTATAAATAAAATACCGGCAATTTAATAAATCAGAAAATAATTAATGGAAACCGGAAAGCTAACCGATTAATTAATTTTAATAATTTTAATCAAAATTATAATTTTAACTATATTTGCAATTGCTAAAACATTAATTAATTATAAATTGCTCGATTTTAAAAGCTTTTTTAAGCTTTATATAAATTAAAACTAAATTGCAAAAATCAATATAAAAATCTTTATAAATATTAATTGGCTTTATTAAAATATATTGGTATTTTTTAACACTTATAATAATATTAATTAATTTATTCTATAAATTAAGCTTGCGAATTTTATAAATAATATCAAGGCCTTATTACATAAAATATAATTTATTAAATAAATTTTTTAAGCATTTAAGCTTTATTTGTTTAAATTTAGCTATTTTATTTAAAATGGATTTAAAATTAATAATATATTATATAATTAAATATTTCTAATAATTAGCTTAATTTTTAAAACGCTTATAAATTTTCTTAATTATTTTTTTAATTAAATAATTTTTGCCAGCAATTTTATTATAATAAAAATTCTTAGCCTTATTTTTTAATATAATTAAAAATACCTTAATATAATCCTTTATTTCCAAACCAATTTTAGCGTAAAAATTATAAAAATTTTATAGCTTAATATTTAAAATATTAAACATTTTTTTTCTATATTTATTTTTATTATTTATATAAGCTTTTATTAAATTTGCAAATTTTTTGGAAATTTAAATATTAATAAAAGTATTATAAGCAAATATAAATATATTATTATTAAATCGGCTATAACAGTAGTTTAATAAATTAATTAAATTATTTTAGAGGCTATTAAATAAAAAAAATTAAAAATTAAAGCTTAAATAATTAGAATTGGATTTATTAATATTAAATTGGGCAAAAAAAACTGCAAAAACTAAAATTGCACTAGCTAGGAAAAAGCTGGCAAAAGGTTATTGCTGGTTGGCAGGAAGGTTAAAAAATATTTATTATATAATAAAAAACTTATTTTTATAAATAATAGCCTAAAAGCAATTTTTTTTTTGCAATTTATTTATATTATTTATTTTTAATATAAATAGCTTTAAAATCTTAATAAATATAGCCTTAAAAAATATAAATACTATTAATTTGCAAAAGCTATTTTATTATTTTATAAATAGCATTATAAATCTTAATGCAATTAAATTATTTTCAAGCATTAAAATTAAATTTAAATTAATACCAAAAAACAGCATTATTAAACTGGCTTTCCTTATATTTTCTATATTTATAAAAAATAAAAAAATTAAGCACGGCCTTAATATTAATAAAAATATCCGCTAAATTATATTTTAAAAATCTTTTGCCTTTTGCAAAATAGCGGTAGCTTTAAAAAATCTTGCCAATAATATCAAATATTTTATTAAAATAATAAGCGGCAATAATAGCAATTTTATTTTTATTAATATAAAAAATATTTTAATTTTAAAAAAAATTATATTAGCAATTAAAAAATTGGAAATTAAATTGGCTAATAATATGATAAAAAAGTTAATAAATAAACAATTATTTAATCTAAAAAGAATTTGGGCAAAAATTGGCTAAAAATATAAAATTCTTAATTAAAAATTTAAAAAGTTAAATTTATTATTATATTAAAAAATGCAGCAAAAGCCAGGAAATCAATAGAAAATAAGGAAATTAAGCTGCAAAACTTGGGCATTATTATAATGATTTTTTTATATTTTTAAAGCAAAAAATAGCGATAAAGAGCGGAAATAGCAATATCTTTTAAAATATTGCAGCCTTGCTTTAAAATCTATAAAATTTATATAATAATATAAAATTAAATAAAATAATAAATTATTAGGGTTTTTAAAATCTCCCGCATTATTTTAAATTAATCCGGTAATTATAAATTATTGAAAAAATTAATTTTCATTAAAATAATATTTATAAATATAGTTTTAATTAATATTAGTATTTATAATTATTAAATTAATAAAATTCGAATTTGCTAATTAATAAATAACGATTCGATATAAAAATTAAATACTTTTTAAAAACTGGCGATTCGAAAAAGGGTATATAAATAATTGGAAAATTTAAAGGCAAAATAAATTATTTAAAATAAAAAATATTAAAAATTTTAATTATTATAGCTTAATTAAATTGCGTAATAAAATGCAATTAAATTATAAAAAAACTTAATTTTAAAAATCGTCAAAGCGTCCGCTAAAGCGTCTTGAATTATAATTGGTTTTATTATTTTTGTATTTAATTTTTAATAATAATTTAATTTATCGAATTTTTAAAGCATAATCGAATAAGCTTTTAAAACATTTGCTAAAATATAATTAAGCCAGTTTTTAAAGCATAATTAAATTATAAAGCATAGGCATTATTATTGGCACCGTCCTTTTAGTTTTCAAATTTGCAAAGCATTCGCTAAAGCATTTTAAATTATTAAATTAAAAATCCAATCCAGCTAAAGGCGGTTTCCGCAAGGCTAAAAGATCCCATTATATATTGGCCTTTTAAAAATAGCATTTTAACTTTTTTAATATCCTTGCTAACCTGTGTTTTGGTAAAAACATATTAATTAATATTGGGATTACTAGAATAAATGGCTTATATACCAAAAGGTGAATATATTTAATTATAAGCGTTATATTAAATTTAAAGGAGGAAGGAAACAATAGCTTAACGGTGTTAAAGCTATACCCTTCTTCCTCCGCTAATTAAGCTAAGCTAAGCTATTTTAAGCTATTTACGATAGCTAGAGCTATAGCTATGGCTGTAGCTACGGTAGTCGCAATAGAATTAAAAGCGGATATCGCCGCATACGAAATTACGCTAAATCTAATATCGGACGAATTCAAAGCTTTATTTAAAAGCGACGTAAAGGTAATCGTATTAAAAATTAAATATAAAGAAAATTATTACGATTTTATTAATTATTATTACGATATAACGTAGGATATAATAAAGAGAATTTCGCTAAAAAATATCGATAAATTTATAAAAAAATCGATAACCGCGTAAATATCGAAGGATAAGGTAAAGAAATCGTTACCGGAATAATTGCGAAACCTATACGATAATTTCTTACTTTTAAAAACCGACGAATTGCCGCCGTATAAATTATACGATATAAAAATCGAATTAAAGGAAAGCAAAATAGCATTACGTTAAAGGAACCGACCGTTTTCGAAGGACGAATTGAACATAATCAAATAATAGCTGGACGACAACCTCCGTAAGGGTTTTATATAACCGTCGAAATTACTAGCCGGCGCACCGTTATTATTAGCGCGGAAACCAAGCGGAGGGGTACGTATTTACTAGGATTATAAAGGATTTAACAAAATATCGACGAAATCCCGATATCCGATACTATTAATTAAAAAAACGCTAAACGCGCTTTATTACGCGAAATATTATATTAAGCTAAATATTATCGCGGCTTTTAATAAAATCCGGGCAATAAAAAAATATAAATAGCTAATAGCATTTTTAACGAAATTCGGTTTATATAAATTATTAATCGTACCGTTCGAATTAAGCAATATATTAAATACCTTCCAATATTTTATTAACGACCTATTATACGAATATTTAAATAAGTTTTATATAGCGTATCTAAACGACGTATTTATATATTCGATAACGAGAAAGGAATACCGTAAATATATACGGACGGTCGTAAAGATTTTAGGGGAAACCGGGATATAAATCGATATAAAAAAATATAAATTCGAAATAATAAAAGTAAAATTCCTAAAATTAATCATTATTATAAAAGGAATTTAAATAAACCCAAATAAAATAACCGCCGTAAAGGTATAAATTTACCCGGACCGATTAAAATAATTATAATAATTCCTCGGATTTGCAAATTTTTATCGATAGTTTATTAAAAATTATTTAAGGATTTATAAATTATTAATAAAGCTAATAAGGAAGGATATACTTTAGGTATTTAGGAATAAGGAAAAAGCTATATTTAACGAATTAAAGAAAGCATTTGCGATTATACCAATATTAGCGTATTTCGACCCGGATAAAAAAATTATATTCGAAATAAATACGTCGGATTAAGCGTTAGGGGGAATGCTATCGCAATTATAAGAAAACGGATATTAGCATTTAATCGCGTTTTTTTCGTCCAAATATACGAAAAAGGAATATAATTATAAAATTTACGATAAAGAATTGCTAATTATCGTAAAAGCATTAAAGGAATAAAAACCGGAGCTAATTAATATAATAAAAACGTTCGAAATATTAATTAATTATAAAAACCTAAAGCATTTTATAATAACGAAGTAATTTAACCAATGCTAAATTCGCTGGATAAAATACCTTACCGGGTTTAATTTTAAAATTACGTTTAAGCTAGGTTAGCGGGCAATACGGCTAAACGCGTTAAGCCGCAAGCTAAGCAATAAACCAAAAGGAGCGGCTTTTATTAACGACGATAAAGTCAAGTACCGCAAACGGGTAATTTTACCAATATCCAAAATAAATTCGCGGATTACGGTAAAGCTATCGAAAGTAAATCTAGGGTTATATTATATCTCCCTAAACGACGAAAATTTATAAGGCTTACTAAATAAAGCTTACGAAATAAATATAACGATACGTTAAATAATAAAAGCATTATAGGATAAATTATACCGAAAATACCTTAAGCAACTCCGCCAAAACTTTTCCGCGGCAATAGCGGATTTTATTATAAATAACGGCAGATTATATTATAAAGAACGGATATATATTCCAAATTACCAAAATCTACGGCTTAAAATTACGCGCTATATATATAATAGCCTTGCGGCAAATTACCTAAGCAAAATTAAAATAATCGATTTATTATAACGGTATTATTAATAATTTAAATTAATATTATTAATATCCGAATTTATAAAAAGCTATATTGGATATACGAAAACGAAAAAGTCTAAATTCGCGCCGCTAGATTTCTTATATTTATTGCCGATCCCGTTTAAACCCTAAATGAATATTTTTATCGATTATATAAACTAATTACCGGAATGCCGCCGCAAAAGCAAACGATTTAAATAAATTTTGGTTATAATCGACAAATTAACCAAAATAAAATATTTCGTATTAATAAACTCTATCGATACGGATATACTAATAAACGCATTTATTTAAAAATTTAATCGTTATATAAAACGTCGGATATAATTATCTCGGACCGAAATTAATCGTTCGTATTAACGATTTAAAAACGATTAAGCGAAAAATTAAAAATATAATTAAAACCCTCGTCCGCATACCGATTATAAACCAACGGCCAAATAAAGAATACAAACGGATAGCTTATATAATATATCCGAAGCTTCGTTTCCAAATATTATAATAATTAAGCAAATTAATTACCGTTAGCCGAATTCGCGGTTAATAATCTCGTTAACGAAATTACGGATATATCCCCGTTTTTCGCGAATTACGGCTATAATTTAAAATTAAGCGTAAAATTAGCGGGTCCGGTATTAAATATAACGCCCTATATAATTAAGTAATATTATTAGGCCGACGAGATTATAGGAAAATTCCGTAACGTTATAAATATCCTAAAAGCATTGGCGTCCTAATTATAAGCTAAATACGAAGCGGTAGCAAATTTAAAACGCTTCGAATAACCAATATATAAAATTAGGGATAAAATTATATTAAATACGGAAAATCTATTTTAATAAAAAAAATAAAAAGATTCGATTTTTTATAAGCGGGGCTATATATAATAATAAACATATACGGATTAATATATTTA